>OX375867.1:52920251-53331044 GCA_947359475.1 Heligmosomoides polygyrus bakeri | reverse complement strand
CTGACACCACTTCTCCTGATCGAGTGCCTGGTCAGGTGTATCCTAAACAGCTTCGACTCCATATCAAGCCAGCGCTGCTTTGATCTCCTTGGAGGCCGATCCTGGGCACTTCGAGGAGAAGTCGACTCTTTCGAACAATGCCAGATTTACGCGAAGAACATAGCCATACCATCGCAATCGAGCTTCGCGCAGCTTCTCAACTCTGGTGACCGAAACGTCATCGAATGGAGTGGTTGTGTACTCCGGCTTCCACCACGGCATCCTTGTTTCCATTACGCTAGGGCGCCTCTCAATTTCTTCAGTCATGGGTCAGCACTAGCACCGTAAAGAGGTACTGGTCGGACGACCGTTCTGTAGATCTTCTACTCGGTGCTCACTGGCAGGAGTTTCCGACCACTCCCGTCAGTGAGCGCCGAGGTGGCACCAACGAGTAGACCGCTATCGGACGCGATTGCAGATCTCTGGTGACTGAACTCAGAAGTATAATACAGAGCACAGTGCCGCTTACCTTAGCGGATCCGAACTTATCTTTATCAGTCGTCAAATAGTCGGTCTTCTTGACGTTAAGCTTAAGTCCAAACCTCTCCAAGCGATCACACCAAGCTTGCACCTGCCGTTGGAGTTCAATCTTATCATTACAAGCAAGCATCACATCACAAACATAAAGCAACATCCAAGCAACAGGATTCTGAAGATAATGTGATATGGCATCCACTACAATGATAACAGCAGTGGGGGAACGTAGATTCTTGATGTAGTCCTACAAAGATGGGAAACTCCATCACCGTACCCACTGGCGCTTACACTCGATTATTCGACTCCTCGGACAAGGTTAGAGTATGTACTGCCACTCAATAAGCTTTTCGGGAGCGTTATGCTGTCTTAAAGCATACCATATTACTTCACAATCGAGGAACACGATCGAAGGCCTTCTCCATGTCGTGGAAGGCAAGATGCACTGGCTTCTGTTTCTATTGCTATTCTTGTGCTATTTTATTAGTATACGAACGGCGTGCATAGCATCGTTATTGCCACACCCAGGTACGAAGTTACACTGGTTGGTAGAAAGCTGAACGACATCCCGAATGCTTTCATCGACAAATCGCTAAAAGACCTGTATACATACGAGAACAAGCGAATTGGACGGTAGTTTGAGCAGTCTGCTGGACTGCCCTTCTTCTTCCAAATCGGAATCGTCGTACTTGTGCCAACTATCAGACATCCGCAATAACCTGGTTGAAAAACTTCGTTAGCCACTCAGCAGGATTCTAGCATCCCAACTTCATTAGGTCGGCCGCTTTGTCGTCGGGAGCTGTTGCATTGCCTGGCTTCATCTTCTTCAAAGCCGCTTCTTTCCCTCCACGGTGATTTTCTGACCAGGACCGTGCGTACAAGGGAAGCAAGGGATAGGAGGATGGGCAAACCACTGACGAAAATCTTTCGAAGTAGTTGCCATACTAGTTTAAAAGCCCTATTGCGGTTCGTCAACAGATGGCCGTTCTCATCGTTTTCGATATCCTTGGTTTGACGACAGCGTGCTTTAACATGTCAGTAAAGATATCATTCACAATCGCGCGCTCATCTCGAGTTTCTCGTTGACGTCATAATAATGAGCGGATCATCCATCGATCGTTGCAACCGTTGGTAGTCGATAACGAGAACAAGGACTGCTTGCGTTTTCCTTCAACCGCCATCACTTGATTCTCGGTGGACCTCAACAGACGATCTGCTTCGGCCACGGAGGAGTGAACTTAAGAGTGCAGATCAGCGGGCAGTGCTGTGTGGCGATAGTTTCAAAGTCGATCTGTGTCATGGTATTCCCACTAAGGAACAACAGAAGATGGGATTCACGCTTTCGAAATACGGTGTTTGCAATGATGAGGTAATGCTAGTCCGTATACTCAGAGATTCGCTCACTATCAGCATTGCGTGCTCCATATTCAAGAAACGCCGTAACAGCTGTAACCATTTTTTACAATCCCACCGTGGCCGTTGAGGTCACCTGTGACAGCGACAGCTTCTTCTGATGGCATCTCTGCTGTCTTCTTATTGAGTAGGGTGCAAAACGCTCTTTCAGAGGAGCGAAGTGCGGAGCGTACATAGAGAAGAAATTATTCATACTCTGTTCAGCAGCGACAACGACCAAGCGGTCAATAAAACGTTCAACGTTTGCAATCTCTCGGAAACATCGTAGACGCTTATGCCAACACCACTGATGACCCTAGGACGTTCCTTGACTTGCTACAGGACCACCTCGTCCCTTGTGTTGCACAGAAGACAATCCTTCTTCGCTCTGGTGCCTCTGCAACAGCGCAGGAGCGGTCCGACACCATACACACATTGAGCATAGTGAGCCACGGGGACTTCGCTTATGTTAAGGAGCTTTCGGACTACCAAGTTCAGTGCCCCCACTCTCCCGATGCCCCGATGCCGTTTTGGCATCAGGGACCCTCACATACTTTTCACACTCACCGGGCTTTGTGAGTGCTATGGATCCGAATAAATCATTTTTGGAAATCCGATTCGGATATCCTGATTTTAATCATCCAATTACCCGGCCACCGCGAAATTGCCCCTATCCGAAACATCCAAAAATCCGGTGCCCGCAAAATCGCTATTATCCCAATCATTCAAAAATCCGGGGTCCGCGAAATTGCCATTATCCGAATCATCCAATTATTCGGACTCTTGGTGACTCGGATAAAATCGGTTAACCCGTTCAGTTTGCTCGCTCCATTTTGAAATCGCGCACCTTGGATAAAATCACATTCGAAACCAATCTCGCGGGCGAACCCGCTGCTTAGTTATACGTTTTCGGTGAAATAGTGTACAAATAATAACGTTGAATACATCTAGCATGCTGCTGAGCGTTACGTCGATTTTAGCATATTTTTCTTCAACTATCATGTTGCGCTGCCCGGGGCAGGAAGGACGGGGATTGAGGAAAAGAAGGGATTAGGCATGTACCCTTATCGGCACTTCGCTATTTCACATTGTAACGCAGACTGCGTCGGGGTGCGATGTCCGTTCCTCCACGTGGTGCCACTGAAAACTGCTCGCTTTGCGGGCTAAGCACGGACAGTGCGGTGCAGGCGACAGGCCCTTATGACAATCCGACCTTCGAGGACCCATGGCACATCGCATGGTTGATGACGTTATGTAAGTATCGAGATAGTGCTGCGGCGTCTGCGGGAGCCGACGCACACTCGCAGAGCTCGGCGAGTGTGAGAAGTACGCGAGGGTCCCTGATGCGAGGACGGAATCGGAGGGCAACTGAGCTAGTCCGAAAGTCCCGTAACGTAAGCAGGACCCGCTTGGCTACGCTGAATGTGGGTACGTTGATGGGCCGCTCGTGCGTGTTGGCAGAAGCACTGGAGCGAAGAAGAGTAGATTTCTGTGCGGTGCAGGAGACGAAGTGGTCCTGCCGCAAGTAGAGGGATATAAGACGACGTTTCAAGGCCGTCTTATGTGGAAGTCCCAGGACCACGAGTGGTGTAGGAGTCATCGTCTCCGAAGGCTTCCGAGACTCCGTAAGCGTTGAACGCTTTGACGATCGATTGATGAAGATCGTTGTCGCCGCTAAGGAGCGACTCTATCATTTCTTCTCTGCGTATGCTCCACAGACTGGCTGTTCCGATCAAGCCAAGGATGAGTTTTGAAGCCTGCTTGATGAAAAAACAGCAGAGAAACGCTACAGTTGTGGCTCTAAACCCTAATGGACACGTAGGCGCCACGAAATACGGTTACAGCTGCCATGATGGACTTGGTTATGGGCTGCGTAACGCCGATAGTGAGCGAATCCTCGAATATGAGGAGTCGCATAACCTCACCGCTGTGAACACCGTGTTTCGGAAACGCAATTCCCACCTCATTTCGTATAACAGTGGGAATTCCAAATCGCAGATTGACTTCGTCCTTGTGAAGGATCGCGACCGAGCGACCGATGCCTTGTCACAGATGCGAAGATCGTGCCATAGCATCGATCGCTGGTCTGCACTTTAAATATCACACCTCCGAGGTTGAAGCAGACTGAGCGTTGCGGTGCAGCTAGAATCAAGTGGTGGCGAATGAAAGAGAAAGAAGCAGCTATAATTTCTCTTCGGTTTTGTCGGTTACCGACAGTCACGACTGTCGATGAAACCTGGAAGAAAGCTAACGATGCGAGACGTCATCCTGCAAGTTCGGTGCTTGGCACTACGAAGTCTGGAGGACGCAAAGTCGACAGGCAGACATGGCTGTGGACGGACGAAGTGAAAGCGAAGGTTCGAGAGAAGAGTCGCTGTATCATGTGTTTTTCGACGACAAAACAGCCGAAAGCTGGCAGAAGTATCAGAACACGAGGAAAGCTGCAAAGAAAGCCGTGGCCTGTTGCGAAAGCCACTCATTATAGTGATGTCAACGAAAAGCTCGAGTCGCGTGATGGTGAGCGGTATCTTTACCGACTCGCAAAGAATCGCCGTTGCTAGACCGATGACATAGAGAAGTTTTTCGGCATCAATGATGGGATGGCCATCTTCTGACAGACCACAAAAAGGCGTTGAAGCGATGGCGCGACTATTTTAAGGAAGTTTCCACCACGGAATTTCCTCATCTGGCCATCCCTTCTGTGACTTTTGTCCACGGTTCCGTCCATAAGATCACCGTGGAGGAAACAGAAGAGGCTCTGAAAATGAAACGCGGCTAGGCGACAGGTCCCGATAATCTGGCAGCCGTTTTATGGAAATCAAAGCTGTGCCGAGTGGCTGGCTAAGTTCTTCAACCAGGTAGTAAAGGAAAAGAAGGTACCAGACACAACAGTACGAAGATTCCGATTTGAAATAGGAAAGGCATTCCTGCAGACTGCTCCGATTACCGTCCGACCGATTCGCTTGCTTTCGCACAGCATAAAAATCTTCGAGCGAATCTTCGACAGACTAATTCGTGGAATCGTCATGCTGTCCGACAACCAGTTCGGCTTCGTAGCTGGTTGTGGGACTATTGATGCCACACACGCCGCCCGCCTCCTGATGGAGAAGCATCGCGAGAAAGAGAGGCCGGTGCATATCGCCCTTCTCGACCTGGAGGTCTTTGATCGCGTACCGCGTGAGCTTATATGGTACGCCTTGCGACAACACAACGTACCTGAGGAACTAATAGAGTGAGTGTGGATGCTCTACTCTCGCCCAGAGGGTAGAGTGCAAGCTGCGGCTGGAACCTCAATGGAGTTTCCCATCTCTGTTGGGGTGCACCAAGGTTCTGCGCTTTCTCCACTCCCCCTTGTTGTCGTCATGGATGTCATTACGCGAGATCTTCAGAAGCCTGCCCCATGGACATTGCTCTATGCTGATGACGTGATGCTCGCTTGCGAAGATAAAGATGATCTCAGCGGCAGGTGCAAGCTTGGTGCGACCGCCTGGCGATGTTCGGACTCAAACTGAACGTGAAGAAGACCGAGCGCCTAACGACTGCCGTAAGTGAGACCGGCTCCATTAAGATCAACGGTTCTGAGCTTGCACGCACATCGGTTTTCAAGTACCTGGGATCAGCAATAGTGTCTGATGGCAATCCGATGGTTGAAGTGAACTCACGCGTGAGTGCAGCTTGGTCCAAGTAGCGCTCGTTGACTGGCGTGCCTTGCGATAGGAAGATACCAGAATGCTTGAAGTCGAAAATATATAGAGCCGTCGTCCGGCCAGTAGCAATGTACGGCACTGAGTGTTAGCCAGTGACCAAGGAAGTTGAAACGCGCCTCAGCGTCATGGAGACGAAGATGCTGCGCTGGACGGCTAGGCTCCAGAACCTAACTCCAACGCGACGTCGCGGCGCTGAAAGGCGAACGTGCGCTCGGTGACTCATGGTTAACGATTGTTCTGAGTGTTTAAGCTCCCATACTGTCCCTCGGCCGGTGATGCTGTCTTGTATCATTTCGTGCGGACATTCCTCGTTCTATTCTAGTTGATATCCGTACTCCCGGTAACAGCCTATGTTCATTCTAACATAACATAACAACAGGCATTATTTGGAGGAAGTCGTAGTTCATAAAATCGCGGTAGAATCGGTGAACCGGAACACTCCGCCAGGCGTTTATCCACAGATTCAGGCCAAACAACCAAACGAATAGAAGCATGGCAGGCAGTTAAGTCTTGTATCCAACGCATACTACCATAATTAGGCCGAATCCTACGACGATCTCAATTACCTGATCTCGAAATGGAACATGAAAATTAGAAAACTCGAACAGCAAGCAGAACATAAGATTTCGGTTTGCTAGAATCATGTGGCAAAGGCATGCCGCATGTTCCTGTCGGAAGCGTTTCTAGCCGTCGGAAGCATCGAACCGCTACAACTCGTCCAATTTCGTCGCGCACCATGCGCGACGTCAGGGGGATTCGCGCGGCGTTGAGATTATGTCTGCTCCCGGGACGGCTGGACTCACCCGCATGGACGCATCCGAAACGATGCCATTCGGCAGAAGTTCGGTGTCGCGCCGATAGCTGACAAGATGCGCGAAGCTCGCCTGCGGTGGTACGGCTACGTTCTGCGTGGAAAAGAAGACAGCGTCCGCAAGTAGGCCTTACACCATCGCTCACGCTGAGCGAAGCCTAATGATAAGCTGCCACATCGATCACGCGGAGCTATGAATCGATATGGGAGCTTATCATTAGGCATCGCTCGGGGTAAGCGATGTATAACATAGGCCTTAAGTTGCAAGTGTCTGGAAAGCGACCTAGAGGGCGCCCGAAGCAGCGCTGGGCTGACATGTTACATATGGACTTGAAAGTCCATATGTAACATGTCAGCCCAGCGCTGCGGGACAGACGCTGAAGAACAAGAAGAAACGCAAATTGCGTCGGGGGAGGGGGGGGGGGGGGTGTCATCATATAGAGCAGCCCAATACCGCACTTTGTGCTGCACAAAATTAAAAATGTTAATCTTCAACACTTGTATTCCTAGCATTTGATGAACTGTGTTAGACCGTTTCTTATTTAATTCGACATTCATGTGCCTTCTTATAAATGAAGAAAACTACTGAATACATGGTGACCCTCCCCTCCCCGACCCTATTTGCGCCATTTCATAATGGCATTTTGGAAAGCCCAGATCTTAGAATAATTCAACTTGGAATCAGGGATGTGCGGAATTTTTCGAGAAAAGGGAGGACGGAATAGCAACAGAAGAGCTCAAAAATGAGCGGAAACCGGAATACGAAACACGGAAAACACGGAAACGGAAGTGTCTCAAAACACATTTCCTTTTAGACACCTTTTTGCTCGTAAAAACTTTTGGTAGATGGTGTTGTGTCGTTGTAATTTTCTAGAATTTCTCATGTTATTTTCGATCGTTTCCATTAACCTACGGAAAGCCCTTTGACATACTGCCGCGTCACGCAGGCAACGGGTCGTGCTGTGAATGCCAAACCAGGGGTGCACATTTAGCGGTTAACGGTTTAACGAATTTAACGAATTAACGGCATTTTTCGTTAAAATCTGGCTTAACGACTTAACTGAGATTTTTAGAAGTTTAACGGAATTTTTAACGGACTTTTTTCTCATTGAGTTTATCACATTCGCCTTTAGACTTCTATAATGTTGTGGGTCTCATCCTCCCTCTTAGCACTGTTCCTAAAAACTATTAAAGTCAGCAGGAATATTTTAATGTTTTCATAAATACGTTTTTAAATTTTGAAGTTTTTAAAATGCATTTCAGGGGCGCGTGTAGCGCAGTCGGAGGAGATGCCGGCTGTCGCGTGCTCCCATACCAGGTTCCTCGGATTTCCCGCCCAGGCCAACCAAGCCTTGCATCCCTCCAGGTTGAATTGGTACCAGACTTGTCTGGGAAGGATACAGCACTGACTTGTTCATCGGCTGGACACCGCAAGTCATTGCATGGTCAAATACGCATTCAAATCGCCTCCACGACATCCCGTAGAAGTGGAATGCGTGGCGGGGATACCGATTGGGTAATGCCGCCCTTTGTCCTTCTATCCTTTAATGTATTTTGGAGCTAGAAAATTCTTCGCCGAGCACCCTAGCACAACATCGAATCCACAATGATACTGGTCTAACTCCTCGTAAGATATGCCCGTCCTCATCTGTCTGACGTTGCTTATCACAGAATGGTTTTGCCCGCCACCTGGAACAGTCCTAACAAAGAGAATGTTTCGCTCCGTATTTTAAACAATTTAGGAAAACGCTAATAACAAAAATTAGGAAAGCTACTTTTTCTGAACGTTAACACGTTGACGACGTAGCGCACCTTCTCGGCAGTGTAGGACCGTGTGACACGATGTGTCACGTCTCAGCGTTGCAGAAAATGGATTGGTCCCACACGCCGGGCACCCGAAAATCGTGCGTTCGACAACGTGTTAACCTTCTACTGATAGGCTTTTAATTGCATCTTTATTAAATCTTTATGTAATTAATGGGCTGATGCCCGCATCGAGCTTGTTTATGCATGTAGAACAGTCACTCAAAACGGTCTCGAAAAAAACGAAGAAGGGGAACTCTGGGTTTTGCCTGATCGCACATTTTAGGATGCCTTGTCGGTCATCATCTTGCATGATAATTCCACTTATTCCACACTCTGTAGATAATTTGTTGCTGAAGGTTATTTTATTCTTCTCTGCTTGATGATGATGAATTGTTTATTTTACATTACAAAATTACCCTCCATTCCTTGAACTTCGGCTGTTGACCTTTTGACGTTGAGAAGTATATGCCGCCAGGCTCAGTAGACGTGCAGAACATGTTGCCCCAACCCTCAGCCCCCCCCCCCCCCCTCCGTCCCCAGGCTTTCACCAACACAGTCTTTCAGCGCCGCTTCTCCACACGCGTGCGTTTGACGATGTGTTCGACACGTCTACTGAATCGATATGCACGTTGAGCAGCATGTTCGGAACGTTTAAGGAGTCGCCAGGCTCTTTGCACAACTGCAACCCCCCCCCCCCCTTCCCTCCGTTCCAAGTTTCTCCAACACACTCTTCCAGCGCCGCATCTCTACGCTCGTTTAGCGAGATGTTCGGCACTGAATCGCCATGCACGTTGCACAGCTACAACCCCACCCAATCCCCACACTTTTTCCCACACACTCCTCCAGCACTTCTGTGCAAACAAACACACTCACTCACACACAGACAAACGACCGTTTGCGCTTATATATAGTAGGATATATATAGGATATATATATATATCCTACTACATTTCTCACATAGATACCTTAATACGTTTCTCGGAAGGCTCAAACTGGATAACCCATGTTGTCCGGAGTTTTATAGTCTTATTAACCAGGGAATGCCGTCAGCTTCCCATGGAACTTCGGATTGAGACCTATATCACGTGAAAGAGCTCGAGACGCTGATCACAGATATGCAAACCAAATTTGCTAAATGGATCTCCTAAGAGAGTTATGGCCGGCGGAAGCCGCGATGTCCTCCATGTGTTAGGCGCGCTCAATCAGCGTTGAGCGCAGTATTGCGTGGAAATCAGCGGTTCGGTTATCACCACCGTCAGCAGCGGCGGCGGCGCAGTGGTAGAATGCTCGCTCCAAGGGATCGGGTTCATTGGTTCGGTTCCCGGCGGTGACGGCTTTTTTTTGCATTTTGTGATCTATCCTCGACGAGGACCTATAATCTCATTTTTAGCACATTTTTGAGCGAACTGCTAATGGCGGCTCGCATTTACGTGTATTTGAAGACGGAAACGTGTTTCAGGTAGAATGTTTTATTCATGACGTGAAGCAAGTCAGAAATTCAAATCAAAACAAAATAAAAAATAAAAATAAATCAAAAATCAACAGAAATTAATAAACATAATAAATAAAAAGTAAATGCACTAGTTAAAAGTTACGAATCCACTGACACTTCGGTCGAAAAAAAAATTCGTTGAAACTTCGTCTAGGGGGGTTATTTGGGGTGCTGATCACAGAGTCACCGATTTCGCTGGGCACTAGTTAAAAGTTCCGACTCCACCGACACGACTTCGGCCGAACGGTTGTAGCAACATATGGGTGGTCTCCGAGCAAATCGTGAAAAACGGATGTCAGATTCGTGATCAGCATCCCAAATAACCCCTAGACGAAGTTTCAGTGAAATCGGTGACCCTGCCTGGACCACCCTTGTTAACGGTTTGGGTGGTCTCCGACCGAATCGTGAAAAACGGATGCCAGATTCGTGATCAGCACCCCAAATAACCCCACTAGACGAAGTTTCAGCGCAATTTTATTTTCGACCGATGTCGTGTCGGTGGAGTCGGAACTTTTAACTAGTGCCTGCACTTTTTATTTATTATGTTCATTAAGTTTTGTTGATTTTTGATTTCATTTTCACTTTTATTTTTGCTTTGACTTGAAATTTGACTTCCTTCAGGTCATGAATAAAACATATTACCTGAAACACGTTTCCATCTTCAAATATGGAGAAATATGGACAAATATGGACGTATATGCAAGCCGTTCTCTAAAAAATGTGCTAAAAATGAAATTATAGGTCCTCGTCGAAGATAAGTTACAAAATGCTAAAAAGCCGTCAGCGACGGGAACCGAACCAATGACCTCAATCCTGTGAAGTGAACACTCTACCACGGCGCCGCCGCCACTGCTGACGGCGCTGATAGCCGAACCGCTGATTTCCGCACAATACTGCGCCCAACGCTGATTGAGCGCGCCTAACACATGGAAGACATGGCGGCTTCTGCCGGCCATAACTCGCTTAGGAGATCCATTTAGCAAATTTGGTCTACATATCTGTGATCAGCGTCTCGAGCTCTTTCACGTGATATAGGTCGTAATCCGAAGTTCCATGAGAAGCTGACGGCATTCCCTGGTAAGACGCATAAGCTTATTCAAGGCGATATGCTATAAACGACACCGGACACTTACAAGACGTGACCTATAATTAGTTGTGTTGGTGGGACAACCGATAGAATCTCCTGGTTCCTTATCGGCATTGTAAACCAGTTGTTGAGCAAGGTACCTTCACACCTGACTAACACAAACAAATTCCTTGAACACCTGCACAACTTTAACCTCGGAGAGAGTTGTGTAGTAGAGTCATTCGATGTAACATCACTTTACACAAATGTCCAAAACGATCAAGCCCTGCAAGCAATATCCGAGTTATTGGATATGCATATCAGGGAAATTGCCACCTTTGGACTTTAGAAACTTCTCATCATGACTCTAGTAAGGAATTGTTTGAATTGTAACATTTTTAAATGGTCAGGTTCATATTTTCACAACTTAGAGGGTTGGCCACGGGTCAACGATTAGCACCGGTTCTTGCAATCTGCTTCATGAGCAGAATTGAAAGGCCTGTGCTCCAACGCTGCCCACTATTGTACTGCAGATAGATAGATGATTGTTGTGTTATAACTTCAATACAGTACGAAATGGATGAGTGTTTTAGATTATTAAACCAACAATCGCAGTACATTAGGCTTACCAGGGGGATCCCAAAAAACGATTGGATCGGTTATCTGAACACCCAAATCAAAGTGTACAATGGACCGGTTAGTGTGAAATGGTACCGTAACCCGAGCTCAAAAAACATTTTGATTCATGCGAGATCTGCTCACCCTGCCGCCGTTAAACGAGCCGTTGTTGGAAACATGTTCCGAACGGCGACAGGAATGTACCCAGGTCCTCAGGAGCGTAAAGAATCTTTTCAACTAGCCTCGGATACTGTCATTTCGAATGGCTACGTGGCTCCTCATCGTCAGAGACGATTTCATACTAACCGGAGAGAAAGACCTCGTCTAGATATGTTGCCGTTTATGGTCCTCTTCATCTCCAACAACGTCACAGCTGCATTGCAAAGGGCTATTCTAAGGGCACAGCTGCAAAATGATGTTATCCTAGAACAATCCTAATGATAACATCAGACGACAGCTGGTCCGTAATAGGCCTTACGACGACAAGCAATGCGTTACATGTCCAAACGGTACTGTAGGAGACTGTTCGAGAGCAGGAGTAATCTACGAAATTGAGTGAATGGACTTGACGCTAGGTACATTGGAGGAACGGGTAGGTCGCTAGCAGTGCGCGTAAAAAAACACCTAGCTAGTAAAAGGCGTGGCTCTTTAAGTAGTCTTCTTGGTAAGCATAGATTGCATGCGCATGGTGGTAACGACTACGGCGTCAAATGCACAGTTCTGGCCATTGAAGAGGAAGTGCCTGCAAGGAAAGCATTAGAGGCATTCTGGATTCTTACCAAGAATCCAGCAATGAACAACCGGAATGGGTGCCTGTCCACCACAAAGTGCATTTCTTCCCTTTGCTCCTCATTGCGACCTCTAGAACGACCAGTAGGCGGTGTGCTCGTCATAGAATCATTCCTTATACGGTGACTACGACTCAATCGCCTTGCTGGCCTACTGACGACAGGGGAACTACGCCCTAGCTGTGGTGGATTCATGAGTGAGTTTGTTATTCCCATCCAAGTTCTGTGTGAGAGGTCTTAGACTAACGTCGGAACCGCGGTTAAGGCGTTTGATCGCGTAGACTGCGCGTCAGAAACCTTGCGCCACTTTTAGGCCTCTGATGACGACGATTCAGTGATAACGTTAGGCCGAAATAAAGTCCATTTACAACCTCGTGTTTGGCACAGTATTATAATGCAGCTGAAACATTGGAGGCAGTTTCTTATGGTTAGAGAAAGAGAGAGGAGTACTTTAGATCCACGTCCTATTTGGTAATAACGTCTAGTCAATTTGTTTGTAACAGATACGTGCTAACCCAGCCGAATAAAGTCTTTGACCTTACAGTTTTCCGACTTGCCTGTAACGTGTAAAGTTTTGTTTGACAGATGTCTTATAGCAAGAGGCCGTGAAAAAAGGAATAGTTTGGTAAGAAAACTGCTCAGCTTAAGCTGAAAATAACAAGACAAATAAATAAATATTGAATCACATCTGGTTAAGATTGGCAGAAAAAGCGTCTGGAAATTTAGTTGCACTGCGCTACAGTATAGGTGACTCTTACGATTTACCGTTTACGATCCATGGTTTACGTCAATTTTTTTCGTAATTACGATTTACGAAATTTGCCACGGCCTGTCTCCTCCCCCCCCCCTCACCGTGGCGCACACTCGCAGTGCACATGCGGCAAATGTTATTTCACTGTCAATTCTTCTTGCGTAGGGTAAACACGTCAGAAGTGGAGGAGGTACAAGGTAGACCCCCTCTCTAGGCTTGCACCCGAAAATGAAGGTGTACCACCTATCGGACCTGTAAAGACGCGTGGAGGGCCTGGATTACACCAGTGCAGCATCACTGACATCATGATCCTTACGTGCAAGAACGTGTGTGGGACGTGGACCCAGCGCGTCAGAAAGTCACCCGTTTGGAAGTTGGTGTCCAAGTGGGTTAAACCGGGCATCCATGTACATGTACCTTACACACAACTGATAGCATTACCTTGGCCGCAACAAGTGTAGATGTGGTTCTACAGCTATGAATCATGGGTAGCCATGCTTAGCGTCTTCGCTTCAAAAATTCCACTACAGATTCTCCGCACTGCATGAAGGGTATAAAGAGCGGGATCTACGCTCTAGGCGTTCACCGCACGGTTTACCCGTTTGCCATTCGTGACGCATTCCACTACTACTACTGGATGTCGCAGAGGCAGTGCGGCGGTAGGGAAAACTGGCACTTGTGGAAGAGATACAGGAGACCCCTAAGCTTCCCTCCCAACAAACACTTATACCGTTGAAATGGAATTCGTGATGTATCCTGGAATGCGATTAAGCAGCGTCGCCACGTTATGTAAAGGGTGTCTCAAAAAATGCATTCACTGTTTGAAAGGTGGTAACTTTGCTCACAGTAGAGTTACTGAAGAAGTTGAAAACTCATATGAAACCTCAAGAAAGTAGAAATTCTTTGACATATGGGCGGCATAAAATGCGCCATGCATTCATCTGAAATTTTGCATTTCAGACTCGATTGATTGCGCATGGGCTGAATGCCTGTTACAATCTTGCTAGCCAGATTAACCTCTGCTGTGTTTTCTTTTCAACGTTTAGAAGTTAACAATCATGTGAAAGACAGTGACATGCAAGTTTATTGATTGCGCGATTTAAATGTGAGCAGGACCCCCATTTTCCAAGACCAATTCTGTGGACTGATGAAGCAACATTAAAGCTGAATGGAGATGTTAGTCGATATAACTGCAGCAACTGGGCGAAGGAAAACGTTAAAAGAAGCACAGTGCAGGTTGACCGGGCCAAGCAGTAACAAGATTGTGACAAGCATTCAGTCCATGCACAATCAACCGAGTCCGAAATGCAAGGTTTCAGGCGAGGCATGGTGAAATCTTGACATTTGAATGCTGCAGAAATTTCGTTACCCTGTGCTTTTATATGAGTACCAAACATTTTCAAAAGATTCACTAGCAGCTACCTTTCACATAGTACCATCATTTTGTAAGATACACTGCATTTTTCGCAAGCCGTATTGTGTTTATAAGTTTTTTAAGAACCTTAAAACAAGCACAAATCAATCGAAACGGAACCTTGTGAAGAAATTACAACAAGCATTCAGCGAAACACAATCAATCGAGTGTAAAATGCATAATTTCATACAAGTGCGTGGCGCATCCCATGCCGCTCATATCTCAGAAAATTTCTATTTTCTTAAGCTTTCATATGGTTTCTTAACTTCTTCAGTACCTTTACTTTGAACAAGGTTACCACCTTTCAAACAGTCTACACATTTTTTAGACGCTCTGTATATTTCAGAAATAAACAGAAATCAAAAGGTGTAGACGTGTCTCGGTGCACAGTGGAATCGAGGAGGGGGGGGGGGGGGGCGAGCATCCGCCTGATATGCTTCTTCATCGTCTCCAATTCTAGGGAACCACCATTTCTCCGCAGGGCGCTGAAAATTAGTTCCCCGTTATGTATAACTTTGGCGCTTATGTCATTTAACGTTTTATACGCATAGATCGATTTTGCTCCAGGTGTGTTTCATTCTGGTGTTTTTTAACCTTTCCCCTCCCAATTAGGAATCCACTTTTGAGCATCCATTCGATCGACTATCAACTAGAAGACAAGGTGATGCAAGTCCTATCGGGGTGGGGGGGGTCCACCTCGTAGTATTGCAAGAGCGATGGGGTTGGTAAATTTCAATCACTCCAACATGCAAGAAGAAGAGTTTTGACATGAGTGCCTAACTCGGGTCACACCCCGGAGTCCCTCCCTTGCCCAAATCTGTGCCCTCCTCGCGTCATTGTGCTCTGTCACATTCTAGGTGGCTCACTGAAATCTACCAACCCTCTATTCTGCCATTGCGCCGAAAAACATGCAATGTAGAGAACAACCATGCTTCCCTTATGTTATGCTTTATAGTCCTGACCATCGGCCGAATGGGTCCCTAAAGGGCTCCGCACACTTTTGCGGCATTGCCGCAGCCCTATCCTTCAACACGGGGCAAGGACGCAGAGGCCGCCGGCAACCGCAACCGGCGCCGTCCCGCACCCGCACACCTTTGCGGCATTGCCGCATCGACGGCAACAATGATTGAAATCATTGTTGCCGTCGGTGCGGCAATGCCGCAGGCGAGACTGTCTGCGCTCTAGCCCCGATCGCGGTGGGAAACTCAAATGAAGATACACGCGTCCTTTAAGTTAGCTGATCGATAGAGCCAATCAGCTGATTATTTTTCGACGCCTCGTTCAAGAATATTGCTCTTCTCTCGTATTCCATTAATTGGGAGCGTTAATGCAGCAGTATTTTAGTTTTATCCCTCATTTCTAGCACATAGAGGCAGATCTTTTCAGCTACAATGAAGAGAAAATTGAATTGAGAAAACCGAAAACGGTTGTCGATAGGCGATTTGACGACGTAAGCGTTTTGTCCCTCTAGTTTCCTGCTTCACTGTAAATTCTTGGGTGCTAGGTTAATACAACTTCATGGTAAAATCTAGTGGGAGGTCCGTTACTTGGAGTATATAGGCGCATGTTTACCGTTATGAAGGAACCATGACAAACCGTCGCCTGCTATAAGGAAATGGAGTGCCAAACGCTGTCGGCAAAGTCAGTACTGGGTTCAAGGAGCGCATCGTTTTCTAATCCATGATTCGTCGTCTGTTCTAGCGTTTCGGAGTCGGAGATACCTCCTTCAATGGTCAACCGAGACATTGTCAGCTGATTTCATTCGGGCGCGCGTTGCTCACCGGAGCGCGGTTTCCTTCAGTGCGAGTAGGTCCCGACTGGAGTGCGCTGCGACGGCGCCGCAACTTGAAGGCTCCGCCCCACTTTTGCCGGCTGCCGGCTGCGGCAACGCCGCAGAAGTGTGCGGAGCCCTTAAGACTGCATTCGTAGTTGAGGGGGATGGAAAAACACGGCAGAATGAAACAAGACCTGGAGCAAATTCAAACAACTGCGCTGTCTCACAGCAGGTGACGCACTCGTCAGGGTCACGAAACCCTACCTCGATTCGAATTGCACCGACAAGGCTACCATGGTTGTACTTTTATTATTTCTACCGTAATTTAAGTGAGAACATCAGGTGGACCCCCAACCCCTCCCTGACATGATTAGCGCCCGTGCTTCTTCCTGAAAACGGTACGCAAGAGTATGTGCAAGAGCGCTGAATAGGTGTTTCCGCACGCACGCCATAAGTTTTAACTAATTGCTGCCGTGGCAATGTGCCAGCGCCTGCTTACGTCTTCCGAGCCGTTGTCATTGGAGCTCGTTTTCGTCCCTAGAGGGGAGTCGACAGCTGGGTTCTTCGGACCAGGCTAGGGAAGGGACTCCAGGGTGTGTACGGTCCAAGCTGTTAGTGTGCAAGCTGTTAGTGTGCTTTCGTCGTCCAGGGGAATCTGCAGCTCAAAGAGCGCAGAACCAGGCTAGGGAACGAACTTCAGGATGTGGTGCAAAACCCCAGCAGCGCAGGAGAATCGAACCTCCTTGGTATGAAGCAACGCCACTACCACTACCCCACGACCCACTTGCCCGGAGTGCCATCGCGGGCATACAAGGCGTTGCTCGAATGCCCACGTGGACGTCGACGCGATCCGCGACGCAACGACAGCAGCCACACGCTACAGTAGCGCGGGATGATGAGCAAACCTGCAGATCAACTTGCGACTCCATGGAATGCATCGGCAGAAGGTCGATAGATCTAACGATAAGTAAGACCCCGATGCATTCAACTGTAAGTGGCAGTTGGATCAAGACGTGACCTTGGTCTTACTTAAGCCTGCTGCCGATAGAGTCGCGGGTTGATGTGCAGGCTTACGGGATACTATAGCGCGCGGCTGCTGCCGTTACGTCGTGGATCGCGTCGGCGCCTCCCGGATGCCCACGGCACCATGCATGTTGCGCAGTGGGTAGTGGCGTTCCTTCATGCGAGGAGGCTCGGAGGTTCGATTCTCCTGCGTTGCTGCTTTTTTGCACTGCATGTTGGAGTCTCTTCCGCTTGAAGAGCGCTGAACCCAACTGCAGACTCCCCTTGAGCGACGAAAGTAGTTTCAACTAGAACTCCCTTGCGCGCTCCGTGGCAAAAAACGAGCTCCAATGACAACGGGTTGGGTGATTTGCAGGCTTGGGGATAGTATAGCACGGCAGCAGGCGTTTTGATTTCATGGCTTTCCCGACAATATAAGTGTAGTCGTCCGAACGCTATTCAATGAGAATCAATTTCAGTACATGTTTCCCATAACCGCATATTTTTACGTCGATTAAAGAGGCTTGACGCACGCCTAGGAAGGCGGAGGTGCTACATGGATAAGGCCGGGGAGTGGGGAGGGGGAGGGGGCTCACTCCTACCTCGGCGAGTATCTCTTCAGCGTACAGCACACGGCAGGACAGCATGCTGCGTTTTCCTTTACGTGGACCTCAACTCTACGATCCCTCCGCATATGAATAGCAAGAAAATGAGAAAAGTCGTCATCACAACCCCTCCCCCCCCCCCCCCAACGCGTTACTCCAGGGCTAAGCTCCATCGCAGCAAAGCCACGTAAGACACAGAGCAGAAGTGACCTGCAAAGCCTTCAACTGGAGACGGGAGTGATCGTCTTCAAGGACGTCGACGAATTAAACCACTCTGGGGATCTCGCGCTAATGGTTGATAACTATTGCGGTTGTGATGCACCTCGAGAAATCAGTACTCAGGGCGATAACTTTGCAGCACTCTCAAGTACACACTCCGTTCTGTGATGGAAATGAATGCCGAAGAACGACGGGTCTGCACACTACGTTTCTGCAGGCAAGAATAAGCTTCCAGAAAATGATAGATTTGTTGGGTGCTGACATAACACCGTTGTCCAACCTGTAGTCGAGGCATGGAGCATTTTTACCAGCGCTTCTTAGCATGTTCGGTACAAGTCGCGACGACGCACCACGCGGTGCGCGCGTGGCAGCCAATCATATGCCCTGTAGGGATGAGCGGACAATGAAATTTTGAAACCCGGATAACGGAAAACGGATAATTTTGCTCAAAAATGGCCGGATTACGGAAAACGGATAACGAACAAACAACAAAAATTAACACTAATTTTAAACCATTCTTTCTCCTTTATTAGTGTTGGAGCCGTGACCGTGAGCTCGCCAGTTAATTCACTTGGCACCGACCCAATGCCAAATCATCAACTTCACAGTATATAAACCGGTTCATTTCGTTTTTTCATAAGTGTTTCGAGTTAGGATGAGAAACTAGGCGAGGGCTTAGTAAGAGGGATCTGTAAGTTTGCGCGTCGACGGCGGCGCGGTGTCCGCAATTGCGGACGGCGGGCCGCCGCGGGCGCGTGAACCTCGGGAAGGTTCTGGAAGAGTCGACAGTCGTCTTCTGTCTCGGCCGTGTGCGGCCATTCCCGCGTCCTTCGGAGCTTTCCGCGCCATCGTTGTCCGCGCCTTTCTGGATCCTCCGGCGTATTCTGCGTCCGCCGGATTAGGCGTTGAGTTTGGGGTGCACCATCATCGCCGGATTCGCGCTGGGCTACGCGTGTCCGTCCGGATCGCTCGTGGGCTACCTGCTCCTGGCGTTGGGCTTTCACCACGCTGTCGCTGTGATCCTTCCGTGAGCGGGTGGTTGGGGCGTGTGTGCACCAGGTCGCTGTCGTAGCGACAGTCAGGTCTTGTTTAGGTCTCGCGCCACATTTTCCGTAGTCGTCGCCGGAGGTTTGCGTCTAACGTCCGCCGCGTGTTGAGGACTCTTCTCCCCCCGATCCGCTCATCTCGCTACAACTCGCCGCCACCTCGGTCCGATTAGTCGTCACCTCACGCCGGTTGCCAGAGGGTCGCCAGAGTAGTCATTGCCGTCAGTCGCATCATCATCTAACCGCCAGGGATCGAGAGCACCAGGGCCCACGTTCAGGGATCTTTTTGCATCGTTTATCGTTAGCATCTTCGCATCTTGCTGTTACCTCCAGTTCATTGCTGTTGTGTTTTTTGTTGTTGAAATAAACTTTGCTTGATCACCGAGCACCTTGTGTACAATCGGGGGTTTCCCCTACCTTTACCTTGGGATCTAAAACTAATACAAAAAGAACCTAACTTGGGGGGCCGAACCGGGATCCCAAGTAAATTAAAAGTGGGTCGAAGCTCAGTGAACAGGCAAGTTTATTGTCTTGTTCGCTCGTTCGCGCTCCAGTTTTTTTTGCCGTTGTTGACTACATTACTGCGGGTGCCTCGAGTAATAGCGAGTGGCGGTGGGCCTCACG
The DNA here is from genome assembly GCA_947359475.1 of Heligmosomoides polygyrus bakeri. Classification (NCBI taxonomy): domain Eukaryota; kingdom Metazoa; phylum Nematoda; class Chromadorea; order Rhabditida; family Heligmosomidae; genus Heligmosomoides; species Heligmosomoides polygyrus. The sequence continues at coordinate 53,311,416 of OX375867.1, read as the reverse complement.
GTTCTGCTACTCGGCTATTACGGTGGTGGTGGTCCCCGGCAGGAGGGAAGGTTGCCACTATCTTCGGCTAGTGGTAGCGTTCAATCCTAGAGGCAGAGAAAACGGTTCCAGTAGGGGAACCGCTGCCCAAATTTTCTTTTGGATAAGCCGTAGTGAGGACCGGTCACCCGTTGCAGTGTAGTCATGAGCGTTGCCAGCCGCGGTGACGCTGAACGAGCTGCCGGCTTTTCTGTTGCAGAGCTGCCGGCTGGTGTATCCACAACCAGGAACATGTCGCAGATGGTCGATCTGGAGGACGAGTTCCAGTGTTTGTGTGGAGGCAGCGATGAGGCATCCGGAGTGATGCAGGTATGTGACCGAATGGAGAAGTCGATTAAAGATGCCAAAACCCTGGTTAGGGCGGAGGTAAGCAAGAGGTGGCGGAGTGGGAACCCCGAGCGGGCCATCGAAGCCGCTGGACGTCGAGGACCGAGGAGGCACTGAAGTTCTTGCCACCCTGCGGGCGGAGTGCAAGAAGGGGCTGGTGCTGACCAAGTGGGTCGACGTCGTGCTATCCAGCGTAGACTGTCACGGACGTGAGGAGTTCGTGGACAGGCTGGATGCCATGCTGCAGAGGGAGGAGGCTTTCGCCACCCTGGCAGCGGAGAAAAAGTGGCACCTCGAGGAGTTGCCGTGCAAGTTGTTTGAGATGGTCCACTCAAACTCTGTCTTGCAGAGGGAGCTGCGGCGTCGTGAGGCCGAACTTGAAGAGGTGAGGGTACTTCGTCAAAAGTACCAAGAGCAGGCCCGCAAACTGGAAGAGCTCCGAGGAAGGAGGACGGCAGCCGGCCCGGTTGAGGAGGCGATTCAGGCAGTACTCCCGGTGAGTCGAGATGTCGTCGCCGTAGAGGTCGTGAGGCATTGAGCATGTTGCGCGGTGGTATAGAAGGACTAAACCAGCCATTGCAGGGAGGCTGCAGCAGTTGTGCCGAGGCGATGGACTCGACAAGGCGCTTACCGTCGACGCAATCGTGGCACCGTGGCTGGAGGATGAGCCCAACAGGTGAGGCCTTATCGTCTTCCGTGAGTGAGGTGAGTGAGACAGGGAGGAGAGATGAGTGTCACCCTGGGGAACCACCGAGTGGCTTGATGAGCCAAGATCAGCTGGCGCCCTATCTGAAATACATAGCCTTGCCGGACGTCAAGCCATACTCCGGGACGGATAAAGGCTATTCGTTCAGAAGTTTTTGGGAGGCCTTCGAGCTGAAGTACCCACGTAGCAGTTGGGGTGATGGCGAACTGTGTGCTCTATTCTGATCCAAACTGGTAGGAAGAGCACTGAGCCGATACGAAGCGCTGTCGCGCGAAGTGCGGGAAGCTAATTATGCTACCCTGGTCAACGCCATGGAAAAGGCGTGTAGGGCAGAACGCTTCACCGAGAAAGTTCTGGCCCTAGGTGAGCTGAAGAAGCTCGTGAAAACGGAGGGACAGTCAGTCTCTGAATTTTGTGTTGAGCTGGAACGGCTCACAAGGCGCGCGTATCCAGAGATGGATGAGGCCGCGCTGGCGACGGAACGAGCACATCTGTTGTACGAACAGATCGTTCATTGGAAGGATTCCTACTTCCTGACGGAGGCACTAGAAAGTGCCGGAAACGCGTACGAGCGGTTGAAAGAAACCGCGGAGCGTATAGAACGCCGGAATATCACTCTAAGTAGTGTAACCTCCGACAGAACTCCCATGGAGCGCAAAGGGCCTAGTGCGCAGAGACGCATGGAAGAGGAGACGCCCTGTTCGTCGAAGTCAGGGAGAGCTTCAATCGCACGTAAGGGAGGCTCAAGGAGTTCAGGGAGCCGCAAGGCGGAAGAGTCTGGTCAGTTCTCAAGGCCGGAAAGAGCAACGGAAATGCCCACTGACAGCAAAGCAGAGCCAGTATGCTTTAAGTGTCGTGAAAAGGGGCATGTTGCTAAGAATTGTAACAGGATAACACCGTCGCGGAGTCCCAGAAGCAAGCCAGGAGCTATATCTTTGTCGGCTCAGTTTAGAAGCACTGCGTGTCAGATGGACGCCGGGTGTGAAGTCAAGGGAGAAGTGTCGGAGGAGCCCCGCGTTGGGAACCCGAATGACTACAGTGGTGGAGTTGTTCGGCAGGAGCTGGATAGGACTACCGGACACTGGCTCGGAGATCTCCATTCTGCCCGCGAAGATTCTGTTGTCAGCTCAAGACGATGGATACGATATCGATCGCATTGTGCCGGAGTTTCCCATGGACAAGTCGAAGCAGATTCACAACGCTTCGGGATCTGTAATGCAGTTCACCGCACTCGTGGAGGTGCAGGTGAAGGAACTAGCGGCCCAAGGGAAGTATATCAAGGCACGTGTGCATGTATCCAAGGTAGATGACGATGTCGTGATCCTGGGCACAAACGTACTCCCACTTCTTGGTTATCGATTAGTGCGAGAAGGCGATTCAAGTCTCGGTACACCCAATCAAGCGCCCAGCCAAGTGCGAGAGTCGCTGTCAGTGGCGAAGCCGCAACCGGCAGGCACAGAGGAGAAGGAAGGGGTGAGGGAATCCCCGATGGTAGCGCGGATAGCTCGTCGTGCGTACCTGGCTCCAGGAGCTGTGTCACGGGTCAAGCTGGCCGGAGGCGTGAGCAGTAGCGAATGCCTACTGGAATCAGGAAAGGATCTGATTCATACAGAAGTGTGTCGAGTGGAGAGGGATGGGACCGCGGAGGTCCTAGTGGCAAATACCACGGAGCAAGCCATGGTATTGCGAGTCGGCGAGCCGGTCGGAAACTGGGCTGAAGCCCCAGTTGATCACTCAGAGGTGTCGGTAAAGGATTTGCCGTCAGGCATGTTGTCTCGACCGACGAAGAAGCTGTACGGAAAGAAGTTTAACAAGACGCGGGAAAATCGGCCATCAAGCGGTCGTAGAAGCCCGGTTGTGCCTGTGAGTGAAGCGCCAGTGAAGGTGCGCGTAGGCACGCTACAAGTGCGCTGAAGTGTAAGCGCTGGTAAGAAGGAACGTCCCCACCCTAAGAGGTCGAGATTCGCCTTAGGAGTGAGATGTGTGCGTGAGCTAGATGTTAGGTGTGAAGATTGCGTACAGCGCCAGTGTAGAAAACACTTTTCTAGGGCCGCGCATGAGTCGGACGTCCAAGTGGAGATGCAAAGTTTTGGTGGATCGCTGCATTGTCGAGGTACCGGAGCTGGACTAGCTCCGCGAGCCTGTCGCAACGATCAGGTGGAAGCCGAGTCTAATCGCACTGTCCGTTTGAGAGTTGGCGCTGATGGAGGAAAGGCAAGATGGAACCGCGACCGCGAAATCGCTGAGCCTTGTCGTTTGTGAATCTCCTGTACCGTGTGTTAGCAAACTACTAACACATACGTCATGTTGCATCTGGTTCTGTGTGTCATACAGTTTTCGTGTGGACGTCGAGAGGTTTGAATGAGAGGTTTTGCCGTTGCAGGACGTGAGCCACATGTGAGCGGAACTCTCGCTCGTTTTATGCCACGTCGACGCGATAGTTGTCGCTCGTTGTTATAGGGCTACTAAGGGTAGTGAGGCTGCAGAAAACTAAGCAGCGGAGTACTGGTGCTCCTAGTCCGTAAAACCCTCTATGTCCACGACCCGACCCGAGTGGTAAGTCCGAGTGGTACGGACTTAACCGCCGGGGGAGGCAAGTTATGATAAGAGACTAGGCGAGGGCTTAGTAAGAGGGATCTGTAAGTTTGCGCGTCGACGGCGGTGCGGTGTCCGCAATTGCGGACGGCGGGCCGCCGCGGGCGCGCGAACCTCGGAAAGGTTTCTTTGGTTCTGGAAGAGTCGACAGTCGTCTTCTGTCTCGGCCGTGTGCGGCCATTCCCGCGCCCTTCGGAGCTTTCCGCGCCATCGTTGTCCGCGCCTTTCTGGATCATCCGGCGTATTCTGCGTCCGCCGGATTAGGCGTTGAGTTTGGGGTGCACCATCATCGCCGGATTCGCGCTGGGCTACGCGTGTCCGTCCGGATCGCTCGTGGGCTATCTGCTCCTGGCGTTGGGCTTTCACCGCGCTGTCGTCGTGATCCTTCCGTGAGCGGGTGGTTGGGGCGTGTGTGCACCAGGTCGCTGTCGTAGCGACAGTCAGGTCTTGTTTAGGTCTCGCGCCACATTTTCCGTAGTCGTCGCCGGAGGTTTGCGTCTAACGTCCGCCGCGTATTGAGGACTCTTCTCCCCCGCGTCGCTCATCTTGCTACAACTCGCCGCCACATCGGTCCGATTAGTCGTCACCTCACGCCGGTTGCCAGAGGGTCGCCAGAGTAGTCATTGCCGTCAGTCGCATCATCACCTAACCGCCAGGGATTGAGAGCACCAGGGCCCACGCTCACGGATCTTTTCGCATCGTTTATCGTTAGCATCTTCGCATCTTGCTGTTACCTCCAGTTCATTGCTGTTGTTTTTTTGTTGTTGAAATAAACTCTGCTTGATCACCGAGCACCTTGTGTACAATCGGGGGTTTCGCCTACCTTTACCTTGGGATCTAAAACTAATACAAAAAGAACCTTACTTTCGTCTGTTATCCCGTGTTCCCGAATAAAGACTTCTACTCCGACTGCCTCTCCACAGTCTACAACACTGGCGATCATCAACTTCGACTACCGCGACTGCCGACCCCTGCGCACTGAAACCGCAGGATGCCCATCTCGCCCGAGCAAGCTCCAGCCTGGCTGGCCGATATTCTTTCTGCTCAGTCTCAGCAACTCCAACTTCTGAACAACTAATGCTTCGCATCATGGACCAGAAGCCAACTACTGCGACAGTTCCAGCTCCCGTTCCCATGGTCTACGATCCGTATCGTGATCTCGTTCGAGATCTGCCCGTCTTCAATTACGAGAAGGATGACGGGTCTACCTTCGATGCCTGGTTTCAACAATACGGTCCTGTCATCAACGACCGTGGATCAACACTGTCTGACGAGCGGAAGAGAAACCTCCTCGTGGATAAACTCGACAACGCCGCCTACAAGACGTACGCCGAACACGTCCTGCCTCTGAAGCCGGCAGACATCGACCTGCCGACTACGATCCAGAATCTCGTTCAGCTTTTTGGCCCGAAACGGACACTCATTCGCCGCCGATTCGAGTTCCTACAGTCGACGTGCTCGCCGCTGACGTGCTCCAACTTGCCGTACCGTGAGTTTGGCAACACAATAAAGAAGTTTATTGTGTTGCCAAACTCACGGTCTCAACTCAAGTTCGAGGATGCATCTATGAAGGACGTCGATGCCGACTCCCTAAAATGCCTCGTCTTCGTCGCTGGCCCCACGGACCCATCCCACTCCGAGATGCGTCTACGCCTTCTCAACCACTTCAACCGCATAAAGGAAGGTGAGCCATCTCCAATTTTGGATGACTTTATAAATGAATGCGAGACGTTCGTCACCCTGAGGTCCGATAACAGCCGAATGGAGCAGAAGGACGTGAAGGCTACATACCGGAAGATTTCAAATAAGAAGCGACGCCCATCGCGGAATGTGGCATTCCAAAAGCGTCCTCCGTCCCGGGAACGACAACCGCGTTCGGACACCACCAGCAGCAACGAAGTTTCTTCCACGCAATCTCGGCTCTGGAATCGACGCAATCGGAGGAACTTCCGTTGCAAGAACGTTGCGGGGCCGACGCACGATGTTCGCACCTACCTGAAAGTGCGAATCAACGGACGAACCATTCGCCTCCAGCTTGATACGGGAGCCGGCATCACAATGATATCCAGCCGCACATGGAAAGCCATCGGATCGCCAACCACTGCTGACTCAACGATTCCAGTAAAAACGGCAGATGGCTCACCGATGAAAATCCTTGGATGCTTCAGTGCCCGCTTCACTGTCTATGACCGACATCAAAGGCCGACAAATGGACACGGAATATGTTACCTTACAGGATCCACAGACCTCCTAGGACTTGACTGGTGCATCCAGATGCCGCAGTATTGTCAATTCAAGGAGCAATATCACTGCAGAATGGCGACCAGTACTCTAGAGATCCTACGCGACGACACCGTATCCCATTTAGAAGCCAAGTTTGCCGATGTCTTCAGCCCGGGACTTGGACATTGTACGAGAACAACGACACAACTGTTTCTCAAGCCTGTTGCTCGTCCTGTTTATAAGCAGAGGAGACCAGTGCCGTTCGCTTCTCAACCTGCAGTGAACGCGGAAATCGACCGCCTGCTCAGCAAGAAAGTGCTAACAGCCGTCGACCACTCAAATTGGGCCGCACCGATTGTCGTAGTGAAGAAAAGCAACGGTACTATTCGGATCTGTGCGGATTTCTCAACAGGGCTCAACGACGCCCTTATGTCGCATCCACATCCACTACCTACGACGTCTTCACGAAGCTCAATGGCGGACAATTCTTTTCGCAAGTGGATCTAGCAGACGCCTACCTGCAAATCGAAATGGATGATAAATCAAAGGAACTGCTAACGATCAACACCCATCGCGGTTTATTCCGTTATAATCGACTGCCGTTTGGAGTAAAATCTGCCACAGGAATTTTCCAGCAAATCATTGATACCATGATTGCCAGTCTTCCTGGAGTCGCTGCTTATTTGGATGTCATTGTTACCGGCAGTACTACCGACGAACACCGCCACAATTTGGAAGCATTATTCGAAAGGATCTCCAGCTACGGCTTCCGAGTCAGGATCGAAAAATGCCACTTCATGTTGCCTGAAATCAAGTACCTCGGCAACATAATCGACAAGAACGGGCGACGACCGGATCCTGAGAAAATCCGAGCTATCGTTGAAATGCCTCCACCAAAGGACCTTACTCAGTTGCGCTCTCTGCTCGGAATGATCAATTACTACGGAGCATTTGTCGAAGATATACGTCTAATCCGGGCACCACTTGACGCTTTGCTAAAGAAGGATGTCTCATTCCAATGGTCTACGGAATGTCAGAGAGCTTTCGAGAAAGCAAAGGACATTCTAAAATCACCACTATTGCTCACCCACTATGATCCAAAATTGGAACTCATCGTAGCAGCTGATGCCTGCGACTACGGACTAGGAGTAGTGATTCTGCATCGTTTTTGTGATGGAACCGAAAAGGCAATAAGCCATGCCAGCCGAAGCCTCACGAATGCAGAAACGAAGTATGGACAAATTGAAAAGGAAGGATTCGCACTCGTCTATGCGGTACGCAAGTTCCACCGCTATCTTCTTGGGAGACAATTCACCCTCCCTACCGACCATAAGCCACTTATCGCCATTTTCGGGTATAAAAATGGAATTCTCGCCTATAGTGCAAATCGACTTCTTCGATGGTCACTAATACTTCGTGCGTACGACTTCAAAATTGAGTATCGCAAGACCACGGAATTTGGACAAGTCCATGCGCTCTCACGGCCGATAGCAGAAAAGGAGACTACGACGGAAGACATCGTCATTGCTCAAGCTGTCCAGCACGTTGAAGCAAACTGTCAAGCGATCACTGACAGTCTACCTATTACACTACGAACAATAGCAGATGAAAGCGCTGAAGACGAAGCCATAAGGATTATGGGACATGTTTGACAGGACAAATGGCCACACAAGTCTTCCGGCGACGTCACACGTTTTTATGCAGTCCGTCACTCGCTTTCGCTATAGCACGACTGTCTTTTTTTGGCCACGCGTCGTCATTCCGTCAAATCTTCGTTCTCAGGTGCTGCGACTCTTACGCGACGGACATCCAGGAGCTACGCGAATGAAAATGCTGGCTCGATCCTATGTTTACTGGATCAACATCACAAAGGACATTGAAGACTATGTGCGAAATTGCCAAGACTGCCAGGAAACAGCAGAGACACCTGTCAAGTCGAAGCTTTTTTCCTGGACGATCGAGGAACGGCCATGGCACCGGATTCACATTGATTACGCTGGACCACTCTTCGGAAAGATGTTCCTCGTGGTCGTCGATGCATATTCCAAATGGCCGGAAATCATCGAGATGTCTTCTACCTCCAGCAAAGCCACTATTTGTGAACTCACCAGACTATTCGCACAGTTTGGCAACCCAGAAATCGTCGTGTCAGACAACGGCAGTCAATTTAGATCGCAAGAGTTCTCTAACTTCTGCAGGTCCAATGGAAATGAACACGTCCGGTCGCCTCCATACTACCCTCAGTCCAATGGACAAGCCGAGCGATTCGTAGACACATTCAAAAAGGCAATGCAGAAGCTTAGGACTCTGAGACGACATCGGGCGCACTACAGAAATTCTTATTCACTTATCGTCGTACACCTTGTCTGTCTTCTCCTCAAGGACGGTCTCCGGCAGAAAACTTTCTTGACCGACAGTTACGTTCAGAGCTGTCGCTGCTGTCCGCCTCTCCGAACGATCGCAAGAGTCGAAACGAAAAGATGGAAAAGCAGATCAATCGCCACAATGGAGCTCACACAAGAGAATTCATACCAAACGACATGGTTTGGGTGCGAGACTTTCGACCAGGCCGACGATGGACCACTGGAAAAGTATTAAGTCGTCAGGGTAACGTGCTCTACGAAGTGCTACTAGACGGATGTGTGCAGCGTCGTCATGTTAACCAGATACGACCATATGGAAAGGCATCTGTCACCACGACGGCGTTTAATCTCTTCGACATACCGAGTGACATTCTGGACCGCACACTGCCGTCGACCCAAGCCGACACGCCCGATTCCACAACGACTTCCACGATGGCACACCGGGATGCTACAACCTATACTACACTGTTGCCCGACGTATCAACGACGCAGATGGAACCACGTCCACAGCGGAATCGTCATCAGCCAGTTCGCCTACGAATGGATCCATCGCTTAAGTCACATGTGTAGATTACTGAAAGAACTAGCTCGATTGTACTTCAGATGAAAGTAGGCCTGATTGAATGATTTGTTCGTATTTTCTCAAACCTACTGTTCATCTTGAGAAGGGAGGTGTTGGAGCCGTGACCGTGAGCTCACCAGTTAACTCACGTGGCATCGACCCAATGCCAACTCATCAACTTCACAGTATATAAACCGGTTCACTTCGTTCATAAGTGCTTCGTCTGTTATCCCGTGTTCCCGAATAAAGAATTCTACTCCGACTGCCTCTCCACAGTCTACAACAATTAGGTTGGAAATTATAACACTGTCCACGTCACATGTCTCAAATAAGCCACTTTTTTCCTTCTTGTTGGTGTTTTTCTTCAAGGCGCGCGGTAGCGCATTTAGAGGTGCCGTCTATCGCATGAACTCCGATTCAATGTTCTTAGTTCGGATTTCCCCTCCAGGTCAACCAAGTCCACCCTTTTGAGCTCGATGAGCGTACCAGGCTTGTCCGGGAAGAATAATGCACTGACTTGTCCATATGCTGGCCACCACAAGTCGTTCTATAGGCCAAATGAGCATTCCTACTGCCTCCACCACGTGCCGTAGAAGAACAATGCGAGGCGCATCCCGCAAAAGAATTGACTGACATCGGCTTATATCCTTTATTCATATTTTTTAGTTGCAATAGAGTCGCTAGGCCTAGGTCCTACGGGTTTTCTAAGCCTTGGTGGGGCAGTCATTAAAAACAGTCGCCTTTTGTCTACTCTTTAATCAGCTTTAACACCAATTCTTGCCCAGATCGGACAAGGCTCTCGATATTGCTCCATACAAGGTGAATTGCTGCTAAGCGTGTTTGGGGAGAATGGCAGTAAATTCATCAAGCTGTGGAACCTATGCTGTTAAGCAGACTTATCTCGGCTGCCGCAAGCGTCTTCTTCAGAGCCTGGATAAGAGCAGAGGAATTGCTAATTCGATGATCCTTTCAAGTATAGTAGTCTCATTTTGATTCGAAAATAAGATGAAAGAGGCGTTGGACAACGAGTGTCCTTAGGAAAGCAGGGCAAAACCTGGTAAACATCTTCGCATAGAAGTAGACGTGACTCATGCACCTCATTCACTGACATCTGTGCTCATCAAGGGGTGATTTAGCAGCCTTTAGGCTGTTTCTACAGTCATGGTACGTCTAGTTTTTTGTCTCTCCTTCATTTCGTCTTTCCAGTAGCATAAGAAGCTATTACAACCAGCCGTGATTCACGGACAAGTACTCTTTCAAACTTTGCTTTTTTTGCTCAGACTCTGAAGGTTGTTGTGCCAAAACGTCAGCCGAATTAGGTTCCTGTACCAGTATTGGATCCACAGCCCCTTGACAGCTTTTTCTACTGTTCAACAAGTACCCGTAAACCTATAGATGAATCTGGAATTATTTAGAAATATTAAAGTATTGGTACATAGTAGTGGTACATCGAGCAGCCACAGGAATAAGCAGTCACCAGTCAGATTTTGTTGTTTGTTATCCGGCTATTTTCGGCCGGATAACGAACAACAAAACGGATAGGCCAAAACCCGCCGGAAACCGGATAACGGATAACGGATAACGGTTAATCCGCTCATCCCTGGTGCCCTGCGTGTTTGGCTCAGCCTGTGCATGATTGGCTTCCACGATCACAGTAGGAGCAACGGCGCGTTTTCGCACCCCCGCGGTGCCTCTTCGCGACATGTACCGCATGCCCTCTAACTGAAACCATATCGCAGACATGGCCACTTCAAACCAAACAGCAGCACTACACGCATGCTTAGAATAAAAAACGTTGTTTAAGGTGATGTACAGGTAGAAGTTACAGTGATGCTTCCGTACGTTGATTTTATATTTCTTTTTCGTGTTAGTACGACTACCTTAGGTGGTGATGCCGTTCCTCCATGTGGTGCCACTGGGAGCTGTTCGCCCTGCGAGCTAAGCCGAACACGGACCCCCTCAATTGCTGGCGAAGAGACCTTTTGACAGGCCGGCCTACCAAGACCCATGTCACATCACAAGGTGCACGGCAGTACAAGTTTTTCGAGAGAGTGCTACGGCGTCCGCGGGAGCCGACACGCACTCGCAGAGCCCGGCGAGTGTGAAAAGTATGCGAGGGTCCCTGATGCGAGGACGGCATCGGGGGGGGGGGGGAGCAACTGAGCTAGTCCTAAAGTCCCGTAACGTAGGGAGGACCCGCGTAGCAACGCTGAATGTGGGTACGTTGATGGGCCGCTCGTGCGAGTTGGTTGAAGCACTGAAGCGTAGAAGAGTTGATCTCTGTGCGGTGCAGGAGACGAGGTGGTCCTGCCGCAAGTCAAGGGACATAAGACAACGTTTCAAGGCCGTCTTATGTGGAAGTCCCAGGATCACGAGTGGTGTCGGAATAATCGTCTCCGAACGATTTCGTAACTCGATTGTAAGCGTCGAGCGCTTCGACGATCGACTGATGAAGGTCGTTGTCGCCGCTAACAAGGACAGGTTCCCAACTCATGGTGAGCTTTTGCGATGCTATTTTGACATGATGTAGGGCCCTGTGAGCAGAGATCAAAACCACAGTTAGTTTTTGCTGAACGCTTTTTTGAAGACCTGAAAAGGAGGTCTGAAGGCGTGCACGCAACTATCATCAATTCCTACGACACCCCACCAGTTGTGCTTCGGTGGCGTAGCTGGTAGGAGGCACGCCTCATAGGAGTATAACGAAGGGGTTTTAAGTTCGAGTCCGCGTACTGCCGAACTTTCTTGCACATAATAGTTTGTTGTTATTACGCTTTCTCACGCTCACGAGAGTTAATTTTAGACCATCAAGGCTTATAACAAGCCAATGTTGTCTATTTGCGCTTTAATATGTGCTAGTTTTTCAACTATTCATATCTGCACCATACCATTTCTCTGAAAATAAAAAGTCTTATTGCTCTTCTCTTTTAGTCAACAGCTATGGTACGAATCTATGAAACATCGTATATAAGCCAGTGAGGAACAATCTTCTCCCTGGCAAGGAAGAATGACCACTTCTTCTTCTTCTTTGAACGCGTAGTCTGTGGGTGTAGAGAAAGGTCCTGGGTGAACATCAATGTAACCAGCTGCCACCCACGTGAGGTGTCATTGGGGATGATTGTTGCGCACACGTTTTCCCATCTCCTTTTCCAGTCTTTAATGAAGCGCTCAGCAAAAACTAACTATCCTTTCAAAATAGCATCGCAAAGCTCACCATGAGTTGGGGACGTTTCCTTGAAAGGAGCAACTTCATCACTTCTTCTCTGCGTATGTCCCACAGACTGGCTGCTTCGATCAAGCCAAGGATGAGTTTTGGAGCCTGCTTGATGAGAAGACAGCAGAGGTACCGTCGAAAGATGTCATCATGGTCGCTGATGACCTCAATGGGCACGTCGGCCCGACGAAAGACGGGTACGGCCGTCATGGTGGATCGGTTACGGGTTCAGATGGTGAACGTATCATTCGCAAGTCGAAATCGCATAACCTCACCATAGTGAACGCCGTATTTCGTAAACGCGATTTCCACCTCACCTCGTTCTATAGCGAGAACACCAGGACTCAGATAGACTTTGTGCTTTTGAAGGATCGTGACCGAAGTCTTGTCACAGACGCAAAGTTTGTGCCGTATGAGACGGTCGCTCCACAGTACCGACCTCTGGTCTGCACTTTGAAGAGTGCCCCTCCGAGGCTGGAACAGGTTGAGCGATGCGGTGCAGCTATAACTAAGTGGTGGCGAATCAGAGAAAAGGAGGCAGCTGTGATTTCTCGCGTGCGGTTACCGACACTTGCGACTGTCGATGAAACTTGGAAGGAGGCGACCGACGCGATTCGTCAAGCTGCACAGTCAGAACTCGGCATTACGAAGCCTGGGCGACGGAAGGTCGACAAACAGGGACGGTTCTGGATAGATGACGTAGAAGCAAAAATTCGAGGGAAGAAATCGCCTTATCACGTGTTTCTCGGCGAAAAGACAGCCGATAACTGGCGGAAGTACCAAGAAGCAAGGAAAACTGCAGAGAAGGCAGGGGCCAAAGCCACTCATTATGGGGATGTCAACGAGATGCTCGAGTTGCTCGAGCATTCTGAGCGGTGTTTACATCGAAAGAACCGCCATCGCCAAGCCGAATATATAGAGAAGTTCTTTGCCATCAGTGAGAACGGTCATCTTCTTATGAACTACAAGGAAGCGTTGAAGCGATGGCGCGATTATTTTGAGGAAATCTCTACGGTAGAATTTCCTCATTCAGCCATCCCTTCCACGGCTCCAACCAGGGTCAAGCGGGGGTTCGATTTTCGCTGGAAATTTACGACCCCTCAGAAGCGGAATTCGTACGACCCCCTCCCTCTCCCTTCCGCTGTTCTATTTCTTCTATTTCTTGATTTTTTCAAGATTTCTTGTGCATTTTGAACTCTTTAATAGATTCTTCTTTTCAGGTGCGGCTTTGGCACTGAAGGGAACAATGAAAAGAGTTCCCTGAACAATACATGTTTTCAAAACACAATAAAATTCTTTAAAATTTTGAATGCTATTTTCGACACTTCAAAACAAAGATTTTCTGGTAGCAGTCTTCCAATCATTACTGTTCAATTTATGCAGTTTTTCAGGACGTCGTGGACGAGGAACATTCTTCTATCTGAAGGAGCGACGTTTGCATCTGAAATTGTGCTCTGAAATTGTGTTATATAAAATGTTGAGTATTACGTTCTGACAACGACTTAAGTGCTTTCCTTATAATTTTTTTTTTTGAAGCGTTCATTGAATCGATTATGGAGCGGAAAAACGAAGGATGTACGATGGACTTCCCTATGGAAATAATTTTCTCCCATCCTAAGGAAACGCCATAAAAAACGAAAATGAAGCTACATAAACTCAAGCTCTGTGCATGATACAGCAAGAAAACATGATTCTCCGCAGCGATGACGGAACTGCGGCGATGATATGATTAGGATGGATCGTAAGCAAAATTCTCGTTTTCCATGAAAAAATTATTTTTTAGCCGAAGCAGAGCACCCATACGAATAAAATTCTGCCACAAAAACTTCCAAGTCTTGGTTAATGCATACTGAAAAAATCATGATTTTCTGGATCGAACAGAATGAATGGAGCTCCGGTCGACTTTGCACCAACGTCATCGGAGCATAAACTTGAACGTTCACAAAAAGGTTCATAACTCGGTAAGTTTTTTGTTTTCCGGAGACTGCTCTAGCTTTTCGAAACTATTAGGTTGTACCGAAATAAATGGCACCGAACCACTGTAAATTTAAACAGTTAATATCTCGGCTTGTAGGCAAGTTTATTAATCAAAATAAAAACCTTCTGATTCTACACATCTTTGCCAACGTGACACAAGCTTTTTTATCCCAGTAGCATAAAAATCAGAAGTTCTGGAATTGACGAAATCTTCGAAGGCACTTTCGGTATCCTGTATTTGAATATTTTCCCTATCAAGAAGTCGCCAAGATGCTTGAAGAAATGGTAGTCTATTGGGGAGAGGTCGGGAGAAAACGGAGGATGTGGTAGAGTTTCAATGCTCAGCTCATTCAATTTCTGCAACGTCATTCGTGCTACATGGGGGCGAGCATTGTCGTGCAGAAGGAGAACTCGCCTTCGGTTTACCAAGGCCGGCCGAATATCCTTCAACTTTTTCATCATTTCTTCAATTTCAATGCAGTACTTCTCTGCCGTGATGGATTTACCGGGAGGGAGGAAGCTGTGGTGAATAAGTCCCAGCGAACACCACCATACTGTCACCATTACTTTCTTTTGGTGCAATTCCGGCTTCGCAAAAACCTTGGGGCTCTCATCGCTGTCCACCCACTGTGCCGATCGTCGCCTGTTGTCGTTCATTGTCCATTTCTCGTCACAGGTTACGATGCGATCAAGGAATGGGTCCGTTTCGTTCCGTAGAAGCAGTGCGGACGAGATCTCATATCGTCGGTTTCTTTGCTCCTCAGACAGCTCGTGAGGCACCCATCTTTCCAGCTTTTTGGTCTTTCCAATTTCCTTCAGATGCCGGGCAGCTGTGTTGTGACCGACGCCAAGAACCTTCGCTATCTCCCTGGTACCGTTGTGTGGATCCTCCTCTACCACATCTCTCAGCTTGTCCTCATCAACATCACTATGCCCCCCACGACTTCATGTTTTTCCAAGCTCTCATCTCCATTCCGGAACTTCTGATACCAACGATACGCCGTCCGAATTGTGGAACATCCTTGTCCGAATGCGGCGTTGATCTTCTCGTCCGCCTCCTTAGCTGTAGTGCCCAGCTTGAATTGATACAAGTAAATGCCTCGGATTACCCTTTTGTCCATCTGCAAAAAAGTCAATAAAACTCTAAAGTTTTCCCACTTTTACATAGAAAATTTGGTACTCACCGGTAGAGCAAAGTTTGCGCTTCTAAATGTTATGCCATATGTTACGGTTTGTTCTTGATCAAACGCGTAAAGTCGCGCCAAAAAATGGCGCGAGCCAGTGCCATTTGATTTGTTACAACCTAATAGAAGGAAAACGCTTTCCACCATGTAGAAACTATTTTCAAAAAAGGGCCCTTCATGCGCGGCGGACGGTTCAATTTTTGAGCGAAAAAATTGAAGTGACTACACAAAAATGCTCATAACTCGGTAAACTTTTCGAAGTTTCAAAATTTCGCTAGCTTTTCAGAAACTGGAGGAAAAGTTCTTTCTCGCATATAAGAATCGATTTCCAAAAAAGGAGGCTTCATGTGCGGCAAGAGGGGTGTTATTTCTGGTCCATTTCGCAAAAATACGTACAAAATCGAACCCCACCCGCCCCGTATTAAGACCCCTTTCTTGGAAATGAGTTCTTACATGTGTAGAGAGCATATTTGTTCTTTTTTATGGACAAGAGGGATTATCGAATTTCGGAAAATTAGCCGAGATATGATCAATTTTCGGAAGTCGCGAACTGAATCTCGGATCGACCGTTCACCGTCGTCATCGAAGTGATCTCACAAAAATACACATAACTCAGCCAGTTTTTGAAATTCAGAAATCCCGTCAGCTCTTCGAAAAGTAGAGAAAAAGCGCTTTTTTATGATTACAAAAAAGCTTTATAAAAAAGGGATCTTCATGCGGGGCGGAAGGGGTTCCATTTGCTGTCGATTTTTGCCGAAAATCGACCAGAAATCGACCCCCCCGCCCCGCATGAAGACTCCTTTTTTGGAAAGTGTTTCCTATATGGTAAGAAAGCAAATTTGCTCTATTTTTTGATGGTTAAGCGTGATTTCCAATTCTCAAAAATTGGCTGAGTTATGAACATTTTTGTGAAATCATCTCGATGACAATGGTAAAGGATTCAGTTCACGACTTCCGAAAGTTGATCATATCTAGGCTATTTTTTGCAAATGTGCTCTATAACCATATAAGAGCTGATCTCCAAGAAAGGGGTCTTCATGCGGGGCGGAGGGGTTCGATTTTCGGTACGTATTTTTGCGAAATGGACCAGAAATTACACACTTCTTGCCGCGGATGAAGACTCCTTTTTTGGGAATTGATTTTTATATGGGAGAAAGAACTTTTCATCTAGTTTCTGAAATGCTAGCGGGATTTTAAAACTTCGAAAAACTTATGGAGTTATGAGCATTTTTGTGTAGTCACTTCAATTTTTTTTCGCTCAAAAATTGAACCGTCCGCCGCGCATGAAGAACCCTTTTTTGAAAATGGTTTTTACATGATGGGAAAGCGGTTTTCCTCAAATTTTCGAAAGGCTAGATTGATTTCCGAAATTCAAAAAAACTTACCGAGCTATGAACCTTTTTGTGAACCTTCAAGTTTATGCTCCGATGACGTTGGTGCAATGTCGATCGGAGGTCGATTCATCCTGTTCGATCCAGAAAATCATGATTTTTTCACTGTGCATTGACCAAAACTGGGAAGTTTTAGTGGCAGAATTTTACTCGTATGAGTGGTCTGCTTCGGCTAAAAAATATTTTTTTCATGGAAAACGAGAATTTTGCTTACGATCCATCCTAATCATATTGTCCTCATAGCGGAGAAGCTTAGTTTTTTACTGTATAGTAGACACGACTTAAAATTTTACGGCACAGTTCCACTCCATGTCGTTCTTTCCTTCAGAAGGCAGAATAGTTTTTTCCGCGAAGAGTCCATCCATCCTTCAATTGCGGTCGATCATGTCAGAGGCAAACTGCTATAACTCGGCAAACTGCTATAATCTTTGGATCTTCTAAAAAAATTCACAAAGTTTTAATAAATGTGGGTTCTATGTGTCAAAACCGGTTTTAAAACCAACATCTTCCATGTGATTAGAATATGTGATTATTCCACTGTGATTTGGGTCGATATTTTTTCGACAAATGACGCTAAATCAAGATCAAATAGAAGATCGTTTCAGAAAAACATAGATTTATCACTGTGGGTCAAAAGAGCTTAAAATTCTATAGGGTAAGATTTCACTTTCAGGCGCTGTTTCCTGCAGAAGAGAGAAAATTCTTCTCGAGGCAAGTCCGTCTTTCGGTTGCCATTCCTTCATCGATTCGAAGAGTGCTTCAAAAATCTTGTAGGGAAAGTTCTTAGGTCGTCCTTTGTAATTGACATTTAAAATTGTAGAGTGCAATTTTGGAAGTAGATGTCGCTCCTTCAGGTAGAAACTCCATGTTCATGACCTTCTGACAGAATCTGAAAAACTTCATCGATTCGAAGAGTGCTTCAAAAATTTTGTAGGGAACGCTCTTAGGTCGTCTTACTAATTGACATTTAAAATTGTATAGAATGCAATTTTTGAAGTAGATGTCGCTCCTGCAGGTAGAAACTCCATGTCCATGACCTCCTGGCAAAATTCGAAAAAATTCATCGATTCGAAGAGTGCTTCAAATTTTTTTAGGGAAAGTTATTTAAAATTGTATAGAGTGCAATTTTGGAAGTAGATGTCGCTCCTTCAGGTAGAAAACTCCATGTTCATGACCTCCTGGCAAAATCTGAAAAAATGAAAGCCTCTCATTGACTCTAAATCTGCGAACTGGAAATCTTTATTTTTCAGTGTACAATATTTTTTGATATTCATTTTTTTACTCTAGGAAACGCGATGCTTGTATGGTCGTAGCCACACCTGGAAAAATAACTTATTAAAAGATGCAATCATCTAAAAACTTGAAATTAGAGAGAAACCTCTGCCAAAACCGAGACAGTACGACCCCCCCCCCCCCTCCAGGCGACGCCACACTACGACCCCCCTTCGATTCCCGAACCTCAAGCTTGACCCTGGCTCCAACCCACGGCGCCGTTCAGAAGCCAACGTTTACACATATGCGATCGAAAATGGTCAGCATTCGCCCCGACTGGGTGAAGCCCTGTGTTATGGGCACGTTGTCGTCAGCGAAGCGAAGATGGTGCAGTTGCCGGCCGCCCATCTTCACTCCCATGTCTTCCCATTCTAACTCGCTCATGACCATTTCCAGGGTGACGTTGAAGAGCTTCGGGGATATGGAATTTCCTTGTCGAACCCATCTTTTCACGTCGGCGACGCCGTTGTATAACGGTGAAATCTTGGTCATGAATCCACTGTGCAGCTCTCGAAGGACTCTGATGCACTGGGTAGGAACGCCTAGAGTGAGCAGGGCTTCGATGACCGCTTCAGTTTCGACAGAGTCCAATGCCTTCTTCAGATCGATTAAAGTAAGGCGCAGCGGCAGTTTGTACTTTCGCAATACTTGAGCTTCGCAATGGTGTGTATTTGGTCGGTCGTGCTGAATCCTCTCCGAAATCGTGCTTGTTCGCATGGCTGTCTTTCGCGCACGTCCTGCTAATCCTGTTCAGGATGAATCGAGTGAACAGCTTGCCGACAACGGACAGCAACAGATCGGGCGATAGTTGCCAATGTCATGCACGCCTCCTTTATTATACAGCAAGGCGGCGGCCTTGCTGTCCTACCACTGAAATGGAACCTTGCACTCCGACAGGTAGCGGGTGAAGAGCCGCGCCAGGCTGTTGATGAGCGCTGGGAGGTTCTTCAGTGTTCGGGCCTGATCCTGTCGGGACAGGGTGCTGTACGATTCTTCACCGACGAGATGGCGTGTCGGATCTCGGAAGGGAGAACAGAGGGGACGGCGCATCCATACTGCGGCAGATGGCATGGGGGCATATGGACCCGGCTATCGGAGAGTTCTGTCATGACTTCCGTACAACGGAATCATGATATTTCAATCAATAATCGGCTCGAGAGTCGGCCTGCCTGCGATCAACAGGCGGCACGCCCCAACAGACCTCTGCCGCCAGACTGCCCGTCCCACGGAGAATGTATATAAGCAGTCGCCTTAGGGCAGAAGCCAGTCTCGTATGCCTCTCGCACCAGCGGCTCTTCGGATCCAGCTCCTGCCTCAGCCGTCGCCGTCGCCCGAGCCGCAGTCGAGGCTCGCCACCGTTGCCCGCGGCCCATCGTCAAGGCCCGCAGCAAGGACTTCTGTGGCCTCCGCCGCTGAGTCAGAAGAGCGGACGTCCTACAGGACGATCCCGCTCCAACCCGACAGGGCTACAATAACTAGGCCGACTGGCCAACAAGAGCTCAAGAAAGACTAGAACTACAAGGGGGAAATAACCAAAACTAAACACTCTATCGTCTGGTTCATTCCATACTCGCACATGTACCGTATACATAATAAATATTGTCGGACAATGCGTATAAGTCTACGGAAGAGATTTGGCCTAGAGCCACCAAAACCGTATTGGAACTTGATGCACTCCAAACAAGATCGGAGTAGAGGTCGTGAATGACCTCCTCCATTGTCCTTCAGGAAGAGTTGACGGTTCTGTCGGGACGTCGGAGAATGGTCATCCTGGTCTTGAAGTTGGCGAAGTTCCGATGGTCATTGCGGATGCTCAAACTGCCTCTGCTGCTTCAGCCAACACTTCCCCCTTCTCTCTTTAAGAACTTCCTTTACCGCCGCTCTGCATAGCTTCGCAAGCTTGGACGTCAGCTGGTAGTTACCTGGGACCGTATGCTATTCTCTCCCCAACCGTCCCCGGCCGGGTATGAGGCGGTCTCCGCCCACATACCCGGTATGCACATCATGCGCCATCGATTTTTCGCGCCGTCCCCGTCCCCGAGTCGGGCGAGAATAGCATACGGCCTCTGATGTTCCTTATGTTCCACGCTGGCATATCAGCCGTTAGCACTATCGCGGAAATGGTGCACGAAGCGGTCGTACTCTTCGTCAATGTTGTCCATGGCGGTATCTTCCCAAAGGCCGGTGTAGAGGTCCCAGTTGACGGTCGTTTCGGACCTCCTTTTCTTGAACTTTGCGGCCTTCACTCCTTGATGCTAACCTCGGGCAAAGCAGGCGGTGGTCCGATTCCGCGTAAAACTTGGGGACAATGGAGACGTCGGTCGGGCAATACTAGCTGCTGAAGATGATGTGGTCGTTCTCGTTGTGGAACTGGCAACCGGGGGATTCCCAGCTCCATCGTGGGACGGGAGGCTTCTAGGCTTCTGTAACTGTGAGTTTCCATGGATGGTCTTGGTCGACATGATAAACTCAGACAGCCCTCCACCTTGCTCGTTCCAATCCAAACCGTGGGTCCCGATGTGAACTTCTTCCGGTCATCTTCGTGCCCCGATCTTGGCATGCCGACAATCACCTTGTAGAAGGTGTGATCTTCCTTATAGAACTTCTCCAGCTAAAAAGGATTCGACCTTTCGTCGTCGTAGTCGGACCTTTGGGCATACACGACGAATGCAGTCAATGCTGGCACGTAGCCGCATCAGTCAGTCGCAGACGTCCTATTCGGCTTGCCAGAGACTCGTACGAATCGATGTTCATGGCTAAGTGCGTGTTGACGAGTACACCAACGCCACCTTCTCCCCTGGTGCTGCACGTTACGAGGAACAGTGCTTCTCCTGAGTGGTAGGCGGCGTGTAGGAGTGGCGCCTTCTCGTCTATATCAACCGCGATGACGTCGCACTTGATCTTCCTGGTTTTGGTCATCAGGTCCTCGACGGATACTTCCAATGCGAGCGTGCGGGCGTTGTAAGTTTAGATCGTCATTCTAGCCCTTCTCAATTTGCACAGGTTGTTAGGCGCTGAGATTTTAGCAGCCTCCCCGATCTCGTTCTTCCCATCGCTGAAATGAGGACACTTTCGGGGTTAAGCCCTCCGCACACTTTTGCGGCAACGCGGCAGCCCTATCTTTAAGCATGGGGCAGAGACGCGGAGTCGCCGCGCGAGGCAAAACTAGCCTCGCGCAGCCTGCCGCTGATGTGCCGCCTACGCGGCAGATGCGGCAGACGCGGTGCCGCCTACGCGGCAGACGCGGTGGCAGCGGCAGTAATCCTTCAAGGCATTGTTGCCGCATTGCCGCGTTGGTGATTGAGCGAGCGGGAAGAGTGCCGCATGAACTCTAGCACGCGGTAGTGTAAGCCTCGTACGCGGCTGTTCTGGCCTCTGCCGCGTACGCGGCTGCCGCAAAAGTGTGCGGAGAGCTTTAGGGGAATGAGGCCTTTAGTATTGCTGTGTTTGACCGCGTCTTATTTTAGTGGGAGCCCAAGGAACCCATCTGCGGACCTGTTGGCTTGACGGGCAAAATAAAGGCTTAATAAGGATAGAGAGCTTCTGGACGGAGCAGGCCCTTTTCGAAATCACTATTTTTTCTTTCCTTTTTCAGCTTTTGGACCATAACCGGGAAAATATTAGGTTGTCACATAAGTTCTGTCCGATTTTCGACGGCAACTTTGCGGTGCAGTATCTCAGCAGAAAATAAAGTTTATTAACCAAAGTAAGAACCGTTACAATCAATGCACTTCTGCCAACGATAAACAAGAGCGTTAATTCCATTTCGGAAGAAATCTGAATTTCTAGAAGCAATGAAACACTCGAAGGCAATTTCGATATCTGCTACATTAGTAAAGTTTTTATCCTTGAGGAAACCATCGAGATGCTTGAAAAGATGAAAGTCCGTTGGAGCTAGGTCTGGTGAATAAGCGGGATGCGGGAGAACTTCATATCTCAACTGGTTTAATTGTTGGGTGATCAGATGCGAGACATGTGGACGGGCGTTGTCGTGAAGAAGGATCGGTCCTCTTCGATTCACCAGTGCAGGACGCATTTCAAGCAACTTTTGGTGAACCACGTCTAATTCACGACAGTACCTTTCTGCCGTGATGGTTTCACCAGGCTTCAAGAAGTCGTAGTGGATAATACCAGTTGCAGCTCACCAGACAGTGAGCATGACCTTCCTCGGATGGAGGCTAGGTTTGGGAAAGTGTTTCGGCGGTTCTTCCTTATCCAACCATTGCGCTGATCTTCTTCGATTGTCGTACACGATCCATTCGTCACAGGTAATTATCCGGTCAAGAAATGGATCGTTTTCGTTTCTTATAGTAAGGGAAGAACAGGCGACACCTCTGCTGCTCCTCAGTGAGTTCGTGGGGCACCCACTTATCCAGCTTTTTCACCTTTCCTATCGCCTCTAGGTGCCTCGAAATGGTTGTACGGCTCATCTGAAGTTCTCTCCCCATCTCACGCACAGTTCCTCGTGAATCGGCTTCCACTCGTTCTTTCAAACGTCCGTCATCACATTTGGCTGGTCGTCCTGAGCGGTCCTTTTCTTCGAGGTCCACGTCTCCAACCCGGAACTTCTGGTACCATCTGCGCACGGTGCGTTCGTTAGTGGAGTCGTCTCCCCATGCCATCTTGATGTTTTGAGTTGCCTCGCTAACACTGCGGCGAAGCTTGAACTCATGAAGCATTATTATCCGCAAGTGCGTTTTTTCCATGGTTTCGTCCAGCACCTAAAACGAAGCAACGCTCACGACTTTTTAAAAGCAACACACCAAGTTTTATAGAGAGAAATAAGCGCTACAAAATAGTATACAACATATATACAATTACTTTCTCTATACATGAAAAAAAACAATCACAAAGTAACGCCTATCGGGACCGGACAGAACTTATGTGACAACCTAATACTTGTCAGGAAGTGGCTCCGTTGCACTTTTCGCTCTCAGCATCGAGTCAGCAAAGGTCAACAGTTTGAATTCCAGCGAATGCCAAGCTCCTTGATGCGTTTCGCGATAACGGAAATGTTATGGGACCCGCTCCTCGGCCTCGCGATCGTAATGAAGATATCGGATGCTTCTGCTCGGAACGGCACATATCAGCGGAACGATCTAGGGTGTTAATGTCAATGTTTATTTTCATACCGCCGCGTCTGGGAGACGGTCCGCGCGGATTACGGTAGAGAGCAGCCGACCACTTACGCGACTCAGTCCGGGACCCCCCCCTACAGTACCACCCGCCCCTCCCCGCGGAGGCCCGTCTCATTCGTACTCGGTGCGACCCTCCCTGCTGGTGGTCGGATCGCTCTTCATCGGCGCTCACGTACGGTATTCTGCTATATTCGTTCCTGGAAGGACCGTTACCCGTCAACCGCAACTGGGATCAGCCTCGTCTCGTCGGATAAGCAGGTAAGTCACTTTCATAAGTCGTTGGGTGGCGATAGAGCATAGAACCCATCACGCGGTCTCAGGCTGTTTCGTCAGACAACGGCGACTCTTTGGCTGCAAGTGCCACGACACCCGTCAACTTACCTGAAATTGTTACCGCGCCACTGGCGCGTGTGCTAACGGACATAGCGGACGACGCGATCATTCATGGTCGCGATGCGAGGCAACTTCGCGATGCTACGTCGGAGGCGATCTATCAGTCGACCTCCCACCTGGCCCAGCACGTCATTCGCGGAAATGCCGCCTTGGCGGAGAGATTCATCGAGTCGTTCACGGTGGTAGCCGCCTGTGGACCGGAGAATCCCCCGCCAAACCTTCAGCCGTTTAGCGGATCCGAGGGGAACCAGAAGCAGTTCTCAGTATGGCTTCGCCGAGTGGAGGACGCCTTAAGGCTTGGCCGATATCCTGCCACCCCGAAGCACAAAACCAATTTTCTGATCAACTATTTGGATGGCTTTGCAAGGGAAAAGGTTGAGGAACTAACGCAAGAGGAACGTCGGGACTTCAACACGGTTGTAGCCCATCTACGTAAATTCTTCCAGAGCCCGCAGCAAAGGTACTTTGCTCGCCAAGCTCTTTCAGCGTGCCGCCAGGAGCCGGGTGAGCCTAGTCTCACCTTTGCCAACCGGCTACTTAATTTATTCCGCGCCGCTACGGCGGGCCAGGACGAGGCGATGCAGAAAGAGCGGATGCTTGAGGAGTTCGTCGCTAGGCTCCGCAGCGATATTAGGTACTTCGTCAAGCTATCCGACGACGTTCGACCAGGCAGTGACGAAGGCTCAGACGGTCGAGCAGCTTCTGACCGAGGCCGCAGCGGAGCGCTTGATGAATCCGGCGGCGGTTCCTCACTCGGTTCAGGTAGGCGTAGGGGAGCGATCAGAAGGCGGTAATATTTCGCACAGGAGCTCTCAGCCGAGGAGACCAAACCTTAGGAAAAACACCGTTAGATTTCAGGACCAAGCAAGAACCAGGACCGGCTACGACAGGACCAATCGACAGGATCCTATTCAGTTCTTTAACTG
This sequence comes from Heligmosomoides polygyrus bakeri, assembly GCA_947359475.1. NCBI lineage: Eukaryota > Metazoa > Nematoda > Chromadorea > Rhabditida > Heligmosomidae > Heligmosomoides > Heligmosomoides polygyrus. The sequence continues at coordinate 53,287,109 of OX375867.1, read as the reverse complement.
TGGCGGCATTGGCTATTATTAACGGGTCTGTCCGTCTCCACGAAGGGAATCCCGCAGCACAGGTCGGTCGTCTTTTTCTCGTAGCGTGTCTCCTCGCCCTAGTGCATCTAATAGGGATCGCGATCCTTTCTCTTTTAACTGCTCCCGCCTTGTTCCGGACGTTATTAGTCCTCCTCTCAGCGTCGCAATCCAGGTCTATCGCCCCAATATTAAGCGCTATGATACCCGGCATTCCTATGTAAAATCGTAGAGCAGATCGTAGTTTATTCTGTAAACTTTTTCGGGGCGCGACGCGAACGGCACTCTGACTTGGTAAAAACGGTAACGGCTGAGCAGTGCAAACAAAAGCAGCAGCACCACAGGTGCGATCATGGAGATTTGACGCCTTCAGGGGTTACATACAAGACGACCAACGGGATCCAAATTTCTTGGCCCTCAGCCCCTTTTGGCTGCTGCACCGAACATAGGGTCTCAGCGACTAACTGCTACCTTGTGCCTACGATAATCCACGCACGGCACGGTGCCGGTGCATCCGATTCCTCTATTGGGAACGTCCACCACCGCCAGCAGCTGAGCGGAACGCCGCTCAGCTGCTGGCGGTGGTGGACTCGGTTCAGGGCGCGGTCATTTCATTGTTCCGTCACGCTATTGCCTCTTTATGCGATCGCACTAATATGCTAGCCTTTTCTTTGCATTCTTCGCTTAGTCTAGACGCTACGTACACCGTCCGGAAGCTGCTCAATAGGAATGACGTAGCTGCAACATATTTAAGAAATAGCTTAATTCAGCTTTATAAATGCATTCGAATTCCTTCCGCGAACTATCGTCTCCTTCCATTTAACGGTACTTGCTTTTCTAGACCGCGTGTTGAAGTAATTTTGCCATGCGGTTCTAAATGGTCCGCGTTCATTGACCCCACCAATAGAGTGCTTTCACAGGAGTCCCCGGTCGTTACCTGCCCAGCTCCCCAGTTCTTTTTCCAGCTAGAACGTGGCACACTTTGGTTTAATCCGACTTCCGGCACGACAGACATCATGCCTAGCTCGGCAGTCAGCAATCTAGCCTTCCCCCAGCCTCTTCACAGTGTTCAGCTTTCGTTACCTCTCACCATTTTCCACAACCTGGTACTCACGAATCTTAGCGAGCTAGTGGAAGATCACCAACTCCAAGAGTTGTGGACGTCTCGTGCTTTTGAGGACGCCATAGAGACGTGGCATCGGCCCTGCGCGCCGCCATCCTACGTTTCCGAAGACCCCGCACAATTTCCATCGTGGTCATTTTCCACATTATTCGGATTTTCACTTTTCGATTTTTGGGTTTTCCTTTGTTGTCTACTTGTTTCGGCATCTCTCATCAAAACTCTCGTAGTCTTCTATATTTCCTTGTCGCTTCCTGGGCAGTTTTGGCCCCGAACCCCGTGTCCCACATCGTCGCGTAGCACTCCATTTCGGCGTGGTACCCCCATATCAGCTGTATGTCCAGCGGTGTCCGACTTTCCATCCGCGTCGCCGCCTGACGCTATCGAGCTAACCCAAATAGAAATAGACTGTAAAAGCTCTTGACCTCCCAGGGCATCCCTGAGCCCAGTAAACATTCTGGCTCTCAGCGGCAGGCATGAGTTCTTCGTCACACAGATCCCGGTACGCGTTAACGGTATCACAATGCTCGGCCTGGTGGACACCGGCGCAGCCATCTCGGTTGCTAGTAGCGAAATAGCCACTCTTCTGGGCATTTTCCACCTTGAAAAAGGACCACTGACTTCCGCCGTAGGAATGGCCGGTATTCTGGTGAAACTGGTAGGCAGCGCTCAGCTTAAGCTTCAGATAGGCGGTAGCTCTGTCGAGGAGACAGTTCACTTTACAGATGGCGCTTGCATACCAAAGGAATCGAGTTCCTATAATATTATTTTAGGAAACAACGTTCTAGCAGCTCTTCCCCCACGGACCATCGATTACGGCGAACGTGTCCTGATGGTCAAGGACGAAGCGATTAATATTTTGAGCGTCTTCCCAGACCCTGTTGCCAACGAAAAACCAATAGCCGTACTTGTTGCGGAGTCGCTAAAGCCCTTAGCAGGAGACCTTCGTCCCCTGCTATACTTCGCGTCTCGCGGAAACACCCGTCATGCTCGTGGCGCAATCTTCGCAACTGCAGGACAAATCCATAATGGTGGCTACAGCGATCCTTCGCTCAGGTACGATGAAACTCTTGGTTAGCAATCCCACGGAACGCCCGGAGCTACTCTACAAGGACCAAAGAATCTCTGACACGGTGCCGGTCGTCGAGAAAGCTTACGGCACACTCTCCGAGTGTGTACCTGGATTTTAGCAATCCATTACTTGGTTTGCATATTGAAATTGCTGCTGTAAGCCCCGACCCAAGTCCCATCAATTTTCAGTCCGTCTCGACCGGTGGCGTCGACCTTAGTCATGCCGACGTTACGGAGGCCGAGAGGTCGCAACTTGTCGCTCTCTTCAGCGAATTTTCAGATCGGATTTCTCACAGTAGTTATGATCTCGGATCTTATGAAGCCGATGAAATTCACATCAAAACGGTTACCGAAGTACCACCTACACGGTTTCGTCTCACGCGGACCTCGGTGAAGTTTCAAAAGGAACTTGACGACCATATTAATAAGTTGTTGAAATCTGGTAAAATCACAGAAAGCGATACGCCTTGGGTACATAATACGGTTTTGGTCAAGAAACGGAACCGACCTCTCCGCGTTTGCCTGGATTTCCGGCCTTTGAACGATATTACGGTCCCGGACCATTATCCTCTTCCTAGAATCAAGGATATTCTTCAGAAAATTGCAGGTCAGAGGTACTATTCCTCTCTAGATTTGGCGTCCGGATATATGCAGCTTCTCCTTTCCTCCGAAAGTCAGGCGAAATGCGGGTGGGCAACCTACAGGGGAATCTATCAGTTTGTCTATCTTCCGTTCGGATTGAAGAATGCCGGCGCTTACTTCTGCCGGACAATGTCTAAGGTTCTGGCTGGCCTCGAAGAAAACTGTTTAGCATACTTAGACGATATTGTGATATTCGACAAAACCTTCGAGGATCACCTGACTTCTCTACGGAAAGTCGTTCAGCGTTTCAGGGACTTCAACCTCAAGATTTCTGGTAAGAAGCTCAATGAAGTCGCCCAGAGGAAGATTAACTTTTTAGGACACGAGATTTCCGGCGAAACCTACTCTCTCTCCGATCGTAACATCCGCGCAATCAAGGACTTTCCCACTCCGACAACGATTAAGCAGGTCAAAGGCTTCATTGAAATGGTAAACTTTTTCCGTAAGTTCATTCACAATTTCGCATCGATAGCCGAGCCGCTCTATGAACTTGCGAAGGATAAAGCGAAATTTCTCTGGGGTCCTAGACAAGAGGAGGCGTTTCTTCGGATTAAGCATCATCTCACCGCGAAGCCTTGTTTAGCTTTTCCCCAGGACAAGGAGTTTATCCTCCACACGGACGGAAGCCAGGTAGCGGTGGGCGCAGTTCTGCTACAGCGAAAATCGGATGACGACAGCTTCAGGCAATTGGATATTACAGTAAGACCCTGTCCGATTCGCAAAGGAAATGGAGTCCAACGCATATAGAACTGTTCGCCGTTATATCTGCTCTCCGTTTCTTCAAAGCTACGATCTACGGGAATCTCACTAGAATCCTTTCAGACCATCGCCCGCTCACCTTCCTCCTCAAGCATAACAAGACGCACGATAACCTTACTCGTTGGGTAGTAGAGCTCCAAAGCTACAACATCACTATTGAATATTATAAGGGCTCTCCTAACGTCGTCGCTGATTGTCTATCTCGAGCAGAGACCCAGGAGAACAAGTTTCTGGATAATACTCCAGAATCGGACGACATCATCGAGTTCCCCGCCCGTCTCACCTTTGAAGGATCCTGTCCGCAGACGGATTCCCGGCTGGTCTTCGCGGCCAACTCGGTGGCCATCAAGCCGTATGACGCCTCTGTGGAGCAGCGCACTGACGAGGAGTGCTCCAGGATCATAGCCTTTTTAGAAACTCAAAGATTTCCATCAGACGTGCCCGAGCAGGACAAGCCCCGCTGGCTCCAGCTCGCCGAGAACTGCATGATTCAACGAAATTGATGTCTCTACTACAAGTCGCCCGACGATCGACGCGCTGGCATGTCATTCGCTCGACTATTTCTGCCAATAAGATTGCGCGAGCCGGTATTTCTCGCCCTTCACTCCAGCTCATCAGCAGGGGGTCACTTCACTTGGCGCAAAACACTGCCCAAAATCGCGCGGAAATACTATTGGCACCATATGGCAGAGGAAATTTTCAAGCTCGCGAAGTCCTGTGACGAGTGTCAACGAAAACGCACACAGGCTGCCAATCAAGAAAAGCTGATCCCCGTGGTAAGTGGAGCCCACCTTACGGGGCCCCTTCACATTTCAGAAGCTGGGAATAAATACATTTTGGCCCTTATAGATCATTTTTCAAAGTACGTCATCACCACTCCGCTGCCGGATTGCACGGCCGTCACGGTGGCCCACGCTATCATGACCGAGTGTATTCCGTAGTATGGGGTTATGACCCAGCTTATTTCCGACAATGCTTCCTACTTTAAAGGGGAGCTGGTCACCCAGATAGGCCGCCTCCTACGGATCGGGCGCTACTACTCAACCCCGTACCACCACGAGGGAAACGGCGCTTGCGAGAGGACCCTCGCTACGTTCCATCCTATGTTGCGAACCTATATAAGCGAAAACCAACTTGATTGGGATAAGTATGTGGCTGCCTGCATATTCATGTATAATACTAGCGTCGTATAATACTACCCCCTTCTTCCTCGTGTTCGGCAGGGACCCTGTGTTCAATATCGATCTCGTCATTAAGCATGATTTAGAGCAGCACATTCCCAGCGACGCCGACTCTAGCCTTTACCTGGAGACCATGGTGACGACGCTGCACGGTGCGTGGAAACTGGCAGCACGGTATAACGAAGCCCAACGTGGGAAGTTCAAGGAGCAGTACGATAAGTCACATTTATCCCCCTCTCCATACGTATGGGTGATCGGGTTTATCTGCGTGTTTTCGCACCCAAAATTGGTTTATCGGCTAAGCTTTGCAACCCCTGGCTCGGTCAGTTCCGGGTTATCGAAGTCGACCACTCCCACGTCGTGATCACTAGTCTCTCTAGTCCGCAGTCAAAACCAAAGAAGGTCCACATGAACCAGGTGAAACGTTGCTTCACGTTGACCGGTCCGGTTTTCACATCAGCTTGGAGACCTAAAACAGAAGAGCTGGCCTTGAGCGCAGCAAATGCTGTCGACCAGCCAGTTCCCGGCTATGATCATTCGGAGTTGCCCCATCCGACTGAGGAGCACACAGTTCCAAGCCACCCTTATAATACTCGTTTCAGAAAGACTTCGATCTGAATGAGCTCGTCATCGGCTGTACTGCCCGCACTCACAACTTTTCAGCCTGCGGAACGAGAGCGGATCTCCTCCTTCGCATTTTTATCATTTTTTTCTCTGGCTCCTGTTTTATATAGATTTCTCTTTCTCCGTCTAACCCATGTCTGCTCCGAAGCTCACATCGAACTAACTACCGCGTTCTCCGCCTTTCTTCGCTTACTAATTTCGAATTCTTGCAGATAATCGAGTGAAATCGGCTTCCGTAACGTGCCCAGTATGGAAACTAGCGATCCTCCGCCAGCCGATCTGCTTCCGAACGGTACGCCCGCTCAGGACCCGGCGTCAGGTAGTTCTTCTTTAAGCCGTGCAACTGCCGAAACCCGTCCCCAACCCTCTCCTTCGGGAGAATCGTCTATGGCAAGTCGCGAAGCGACCAGCCCCACAGCAACGTCTGCCTCAACGGAGGCCACCAATAGTGAGGCTACAGCCTCCAGCCGGTAACGGCCGAAACCAGTACCGAGTCACCTATGGACACCTCCGCCTACGCGCTCGAGCGGGGATCTTCGATCCTTTCCGACACCATCGAGGGGACCTCCGACATGGACGTCGCTGACTCCGCGGAGACAGCGAAGCTCCTCGATGACACGGCAGACCAAGATATGGAGACCGTCAAAGGCTCCGATAACGAGGAGCCGTCGTTTGGGGCAGGAGCGCTGAAGGATTTCCCCCGCTACCTCCACCAGCGAACCCCACGCCACTTGCGCCGTCTCGTGGACGCGCGAGGGCCACGGCAGCCCACCCATGGGGGTCCCGGGGATCTCGCACTAACCCCGAGCCTTTCGTATCCCAACGCGGACGTTCGTCTACCCGAGGCAGTGCCCGAGGAAGCGGCCGTGGCAGAGGTCGTGGCGCCGCCCGAAGCCGTCCGCGCTCGCAGGACCGCAGGCGCGATCCGGCTGTTGTCTCCGACCTCCCCTACGTGGAGCAAATCCCAAAGGAGACCCCTCCGGACTTCAGCCACTACCTGATGCATTCCCACCCTTGGGAAGGATTGGTCCATCCCCGACCCCTCCGCTTCGCAGCGCTGAGCCCTGCTCAGGTAGTTAACGCGATGCCTGAGGATAAGTACCGTCAGCTCCCCTCGTCCGGCTACCTCTCCAGGAAGTTTGTACGTACCCTCTTCCCCTTAGTGCAAATTCCTAAGAATGGGCAGCCCACGAGCTTACTTGTCATCGAGTTGCCTACGCTCGAAAACGCCATCCGCTTCAGATACCACTCGCAGGAGGTCATCGACCAGGTTCTAGCAGGTACGTATTCAAGACCAGAAAAAGACCTCCCAGTCACGGGCAGGAACGAGTACTCCTCCGTCACCCTGCCACCAGCTATTAACGGAGTTCGCCCGGTCCTATACCAGGTGGTCGCTCGAGGTCGAGCAAGTTCTAGTTTCATCCTGGAATCTAAGGACTTTCTCGTCATGGGGCCCGACCGACGCGACCTCCATTGCATCGCGCTCGACGTGTTCGCAGAGGACGTCATCTCTCACAAGCGAGGCTACGACCGCGCACTGGTGTCCATCAAGGACCTAGTATGGGTGTGGACGGTAGAGCCTGCGACGGAAGCGTTGCCTAATCCGCAGCTTGCTCTCGAGAAATCGCGCGTCCCGCGGACCACAGCGATTGAGGGTAACTCGCGATATTTCTTTAGGGCAGCGCAGTTTGCGTTTGTGACACCTAAAGTGTGGTCCGAAAGCACCCTCGGTGTCGTTATAAAGCTCTTGTATCGCAAGGGAACGCTGAACCGGTTCCAGGCCGCCTTTGAAGGAGCCCCGGAAGCAGTTACCATCACCCCTGGGGTCTGCTCTTTTCCGATCGCAGACGTGGCTGACGACGAAATGCTGGCGCACTCACGCACCAATGTCTCGTGCGCTGTCCGCTTTTCAGAGCCGCCGGCGTCGATAGCCGCGCTGAGAGCCTTGTGGAATCTCGTGAAGGACTTCCTGCCCTGCCACTCGGAAGAGGGTCTTCTCCCACTCCGCGTGTTCAAACTCCCCATGGACCAGTACCTGTGCCTGGGCGATCGAACAGCGCAGTTCGACCGATACCAACGGGACCCCATGGGATGTAGAGCGCAAATGGCCCACGTGTTCAGCATGGCGTGCTCAGCACTGGCCGTAATGAAGAATGCCGAGGACGACAGGGACTCTCATTGGCTCCACGGGCAGATCCCCAGCCTGCGCGCCTTCCCTCTGCAGATCTTGACGACCATTCCAGATATGCCGTCAGAAGCCGGCTGGACAAAAGGCAGACCGGTGATCGCTTGGATCGACGGCGCCCCATCCCTCACCCACCTCAAGGTCCATAAGGTCACAGCACTGCCAGTGCAAAGAGAACTGGTCGTTATACTGGTCGCTTATCATTGGAGCCACGCAGCTATCCTTCGCGCGGTGGAGAATCATGGTCGTCGGGTCGGTACTAACATCTTTATCGACCTCTGTGTGAAGCTCGACAAGCCTCCGGTCTCGTCGGAGCCAGCGTATGACATCATCTCGCGGACGCGGCTGTTCGACAATTTGACCCTTGGCAGTGTCGGCAGTAAGATCTTAAATCGCGTTTACGGAGCTGTCGAGCTTGGCTGTGATGAGCAAGAAGAGTCGACGCCCCCAATCCCGGCCCGCCTTTATCTGGGCACCATTAAGGGTACACGGGTCTTCTTCACTGATGACCAAAATAATGCGGTCAAGGTGGGTACCTCTACCCTATACCCGATAGTGGCCATTCAGGCCGCGTTCGGCACCGGCAAGGCGGTGGTTGGTACGATGATCGCCGGGCTGCAGTCCGTCACTAGCAGCGTCATCGTCACCGCGTCCACCAACGCCGCCGTCGCGCAATTCGCCGAGACGGTTAAGTCGATAGCAGAGTTTGCGAACGTCCCGCTGATTCGGTACGTGTCAGATTCTGCAGCAGCTGAAGAGCGCGTGCCGCTTTCTGTTGACCTCAACGAGGTTCTTAAAAACCTAGGTGAAACCTACGAAACCCGTCTTACATCTGACCAGCTGAAGACTTGTCGCAAGTTCTGCGAAGGTCGCATTCGGTACGAGTACTACGCGGCACGGGAAGATGGCTTGCTCGAGATTCCCGAGGACGAGCGCGAGAAGTACATGCTTGCGGAACGGGACGTCTCCAAGACCATCAAGGCAATGGTCAATATTTTATTCGAGGTCAACCCCCTAAGATTCTTTGCCTCACGACGTTTTCCCTCTTGAACGGGACAAGCACAGGCGGGATCTTCTCCAATCATGTCTTGCAGTATAAGACCATACTGTGCGATAAAGCCTCCCAGATCTCGCAGCCGGTGTTCGTTGCCATCGCCAATCAGGTCCCGTTAGCTCGCCAAGTTTATATTGGCGATAACCACCAGCTGGAGCCGCACGTGAGATGCCCACGCACGTCTAACCCAGTAAGGTTCGGTGGTCGTAGCATAATGGACGTGCTCGAGCACGCCTGCGCTGTTCCCTGAATGCCCCTGGTCACAACCTTCAGGGCCCACCCCGCTCTTAACGGGTTACCAAACGCGGTTTCCTACATGGGCTTCTTGGTGAGCGGAGCAGATCCGAACTCTCGCCGCATGCTCCTCGATCGAATGAGATAGGTCCACACCATTTCTGTTTTTGGACGTCGCAGGGAACTCGGAGCGAGCGCTGAGCAAATCGCATCACAACGAGGCGGAAGCCTCCGTGTGCACCACGATCATCGATCGCCTCCTAGGTAAGGGTATACAGCCAAAGGATATATGTATAATTTGTTTTTATAAGGAACAATTCCGTCGGATAAGCGAGCGAGCGGCAGAATATGGCGTCGATATCGCTACTGTAGACTCCGTACAAGGACGGGAGAAGGAGATCGTCATCGTGCTGACGACGCGCACCGACTTTGGCGAGGACTCAGCGCAGTTCGTCAACAACCCGCGCCGTATGAACGTCGCCTTGACGAGATGCCGACAAGGACAGTTCGTCCTTGGCCACGCAGCGTCGCTACGCCAGGCCTCCTTCTGGCGCATCGCCTTGGAATGGGCTCATTCCCATCGGGCACTCGTCTCGGCCTCACACTTGGGCTCCTATCTATCACAACACTAGATACCCCTCTCACGGTGAGCCTTCTTTTTCCATTTTATCTTCGCCTCAAGTCCGAGGACGGACTTTTTCGGATAAAGGGGGGAGGTGTAAAGGTGGTGGACTAGGAGATGTACAGGGACTCTAAGAGGAGCTTAGTCACACTGATGAGTCACTCTTCCCGCAGCTTGATTCCTCTCTTACAGGGCGTGGCCGACTGGCGGAGGTGCCTGCGAGCCGCCGTTGGGAGCGGCTGTCTCGAGCTGTGCCGGCAGCACCGTCACCCGTCACTTCCAGAACCTACCGCGATCCATCGACGCGCCGACCCCGATTCCATCCTGTCGTCCGTCTACAGTCGTCACTCTACCTGTGATCTGCCCATCGTCCGTCCTCGGTGATCATCAATGTAACCTGCCGTTTCGACATCAACTGAAGCTGCAGCACCGTCGCGTAGAATAGCTGCGAACCTTCTAGTGATCTTCTTCTCGGTCAAACAGCGCCGGCGATGTAAGGCGAACATCGCTGCCCGGAAAGCAGAAGATGCGGGTTCGAGTCCCGCCTGCCGCAAGAGTTTTGATCGTAACGAAACATCCTGTAACAACTGATCTTCTTCTCCTCACGAGTTGGTGCATCATTGTCGTCTGGCACATAGTGAGTGAAGAAAAAGCAGTAGATCAACGACATTCTGGGCTTCCACATCAATCCAAAGGGCAGTAGATCAACGGCATTTTGTTATTCCTCATCATACATTCTATTTACCTTTTTGCTTCACACATTTTTTGCTTTGTTCTATGAATGCCAACGTTGGTAGAAACATGTCTAGTTATTCAATGTATGATTTGGCCTCTATTTGTGCAAAATAGTAAATAAAAATGTCCCCATAGCGGTTTTTTGTCTTCAAACATTTTTACAAATGTGTATGGTAGTTTTCCCGGCTATCTAATCAGACATATATAATAATTCAGAACAAAATATTATTTCGAAGATGAATTATGATTTGCAGAGACAGCGGCAGCAGTGGGAACCGATCCAGCGACGCCGCACCCGACGAGCGAAGCACTACCCCTGCGCCATCGCCGCATCTGTCGGGCCCTTCTTACGGAGTCCCGATGACTCACCACTCTCGCGCCCGGTGAGTCGTTCAGCCAGCCTGTGGTGAGGCTCCGATTTCGGCAGGCCATAACTCGCTCAGGAGTTTCATTTTGCAATGTTGACACACATATTTGTAATCAGCATTCCGAGCTCTTTTTAATGATCCTGGTCTCGACTTGAAGTTCCATGGGAGCTCATAACCCTTCCCTAGTAAGTAACTGCCGGAGCGAAGTAGACGCTTGCTCATAGCTTCCAAGGCAGTCGTCGTCGTCATCTTCTGCTTCTTCAAGCGTTTGACCCCCTCTAGTAGCGGGGTCCACTATTCTGGTGTCATGGTGCCACCTTTCCCGATCCAGCTTTAGATCAGGGTGAACACCAGTAACCCCAAGCCCATATGTGACGTATCAGACCAGCGCTGCTTCGGGCGCCCTCTAGGCCGACTAAACGTAGCGCCGTGGAAGGTGCTTCACTGCCTCAGAACACGAACAGAATAGGATTGAGATTTATCTTTAATAGACGGACGATGGGCAGATCACAGGTAGAGTGACGACTGTAGACGGACGACGGGATGGAATCGGGGTCGGCGCGTCGATGGATCGCGGTAGGTTCTGGGGGTGACGGGTGACGACGGCAACAACTGGATGGCCGAGTGGACAGCGAGACGGACTTACGGGAGTGGAGTCTAAGGACCCCCACAGAGTTCTGCGGCAACGCCGCTCGCCGCTATAGTTAAGGATAGGGCAGGGACGCCGCCGGTGGCGAGCTCTGCGTCTCTGCCCTATGGTTGAGCATAGGGCCGCGGCGCTGCCGCAGAACTCTCTGGGGGCCTTAAGGTTCGATTCCTGGGGTGGGGTTTCTGCGATCCTAGGTAGACTGTTAGCGTTTTTGCAAATGAAGATTACATTCTGGCTTAGGTAGGGTACCTTCTTCGCATCCTAAGCCCGCTTTCAACCTGTTGTCAGATGTAGAAGAAGCTGGTTTTGTAGTGTGGAGTGATGTCGAACCCATTAAACCACGCTTTTCTCTCTGTTAGATGCTGTCCCCTTTGACGTCTTTGTTATGTTCCCAATTACTTTTGGAAGTGTTTTTCACTGTCACCTCATTCGTGAACCCGATCGACAAGCATTGATTTGATCCATCACCAAGACATGCTCATTGCTCTTTGGATTGCAGACTGCTTTTTATTGTTCTCGCAATATTCACAATTCTACTAACTGTTACCAAGTAGAGCATTTCATCTTTTATCCATATCAGGTTTTTAGCCGCGATGACATTCAGGTCTATAGGGCGGACGAGAGATGAAGAGGAACCAGGACATATTTCTACAACAGGCTTTAAGGGCCTGCGAATCATTAAGGTCTAATAATACACTCATTAGGTCTCCTTGTAGTCCTTCTGATTTACTTCTACCCGTTCCGCTGCCTTTATTTACCTTCTTCAGGATTATTTTCAGCCGTTCTTATGCTTGCTTACGACAGTTTGGCAACACCTTAATTCTTCTCCTTACTAGGAAAGGGTTTCTACCTCCCATGGAACTTCAAGTTGGGAGCAGGATCATTAGAAAGAGTTTGGAATGCTCATTACGAATATGTGTGTCAAAATTGCAAAATGAAACTCCTGAGTGAGTTATGGACTGCCGAAATCGAGGGCCTCACCAAAGTCTGGCTGAACGACGCACCGGGCGCGAGAGTGGTGAGTCATCGGGGCTCCGTAAGACCGGGGGCATACTTCCATCGCCGCGATGCCATCGGGGAGCTTAGTTCATGGCCATTCCGCCGCAAGCGGTCGAATATCAAAGGAAACTTCGCCGCGGCCGCCGCAACAGTGGCGGTCGACATGCGCGATGGCTTCCCGCGCCCATCGCGGGCATGGCATACTTTTTCGCGCCGCGCGCGGTGTTTAGCATTGGTCCTGGACGGATCAAAGTCGCGCTCCCTTGCAGAGCGATGGGCGATGCGATGAGCACAGAGCAATTCAAATTCCTTCGCGTCGCTCTGCAAAACTCATCGCCGCGATTCCATCGCAGCGACGGGAAGTATGCACGAGGCCTAAGAAGGGCCCTCCAGCTGCGGCGGTGGCGAACGGGTAGTGCTCACGCTCGCCGGGTGGGACGTCGCTGTTTCGGTTCCCGTTGCTGCCAATTTTTTCGCAAACCATAATTTATCTTCGGAATGACTTTTTGTTCTGAATTATGACACGTGTCTGATTAAATAGCCGGGAAAACTACCATACACGTTTGCAAAAATGCTCGAAGCAAAAAGCTGCTATAGCGACATTTTTGTTTACTGCTTTGCACAAATAGAGTCCACATCATATATTGAATAACAAGATATGTTTCTAACAACCTTCATGGAAAAAGCAAAGAAATGTGTGAAGCAGACGTTTGCTCACACACTGCACATCTTGTATATGCCAACTCTCTACAACCCGCAACAAAACAATCAATTGTAACAAGATCAAACAACTATTCACCAGGATTGACAGACACACCTAGATGATCATCAGTGTAACCTGCCTTATGCCATGAGTATAAGTACACACATCTGATCCCAAATTTTCATCCGTTTCGACATCAACTGAAGCTGCAGCACCGTCGCGTAGAATAGCTGCGAACCTTGTAGCGATCTTCTTCTCCTCACGAGTTTGGTGCACCATTGTCGTCTGGGACTCCAAGTTCAGCGAGAAGAATGAACACCACCTTTGCTGGTGAAAAGGACATAGTGAGTGAAAAAAGCAGTAGATCAACGACATTCTGGGCTTCCACATCAATCCGAAGTGCAGTAAATCAACGACATTTTGTTATTCCTCATCATACATTTTATTCACCTTTTTGCTTCACACATTTTTTGCTTTGTTCCATGAACGCCAACGTTGTTAGAAACATGTCTAGTTATTCAATGTATGATTTGGACTCTATTTGTGCAAAATAGCAAACAAAAATGTCACCATAGCAGTTTTTCCCTTCAAGCATTTTTACAATTACCATAGCAGTTTTTCCTTCAAGCATTTTTACAAATGTTTATAGTAGTTTTTCCGGCTATCTAATCAGACACGTGTCAGCACCAACGGGAACCGAACCAGCGACGCCGCACCCGGCGAGCGGAGCACTACCCCTGCACCGCCGCTGCAGCAATCGGCCCTTCTTACGGAGCCCTGATGACTCACCACTCTCCGGTGGGTCGCACAGCCAGCCTGTGGTGAGGCTCCCGATTTCTTAACTCGCTCAGAAGTTTCATTTTGCAATTTTGACACACATATTATATTCATCACATAATGTTTGGGCACACCTTCGGTGTATTGAATAAATAAATAAATAAATATTCGTAATCAGCATTCCGTGCTCTTTCGAATGATCCTGCTCTCAACTTAAGTTCCACGGGAGGTCGAAACCCTTTCCTAGTTAGGTTTCTTGTTAGTTCAGATTTATTTTTCAAAAATAATTTTAGGTCCAGTTTGGTACATGGTATTCGTTCGAAGCCGTCTTTAGCGTCCTCTCTTATTTCCTTGCCAGCTATGATCAATTAGCCTACCCGTCCTCTTTAGGACCCAGAAGGTAACCAGTAGCCTTTCTGACGAAAAAGAACCTCAGTTGGCTAAGTAGTTGGGCAAGAACTACTGTGAGATTCAAGCAATATCCCAAGAAGTAGTCGACGCGTTCGCGGCAGCGGCCGTCGCACATGTGACAGTGGTCAGTGATGCCGCAGCATTGGCTAACTACGGCGCGGCGGTGACTGCCGCAGTCGCGATAACCATTCGTAAGTTCGATCCGCTCCCCATTTGCAGATAGGAGTACTTGTACTCACTCCTTCAACTCGGGAGGTCTAAAAAGATTTTTCCAAATTCATCTATAGGGTTACTGCCGGCCTCCAAACGTCTGGTTGGGGGCTTCGCCCCAAACCCGGAGAATAGAACACTCGAACGTCTTCTTGTCCTTTTTAGGCCTCTCATTCATTACAGTAAAAAAAAAACTGGCTTTGCTATATAGAATAGAAAAGCAGAATACGGTAGGGCAAAATCTTCAAAACTGCTCCTATGGGCCTCACCTCTATTGCACGTACGCTCGTTCATTCTCTGAAGTACTCATTCTATTTATTAATTATGGTCCCCTTTAATGGTTCTATTACTGGACCCTTTGCTTAACCCCCTTAACTGGTGTTCCTTTCATTGGCTCCTTTACTGGTCCCCTTTGGCTGGTCCTTCACAGGTACCTCATTTATTGGTTCTCTTCACTGGACCCCTACCCCCTTCACCGCCCACCCGGTGCTGGTCCCACCTTCACTGATTCCCATTTATTAGTGAACCCTTTACAGGTCTCCCCATCTTCACTGGACCTCCCCCCCCCCCCCCCCTCCTTGACAGGCCCCACACTCACTGCCCCCATTTTACTGGTCCCTCTTCAGTGGTCTCCCCTTTATTCCCAACTTTTTTCGGTTCATCTTTCACTGGTCCTCCCCCTCCTCTTCGCGGTTCCTACTACTGCTCCCACCTTCACTGGACCTCAATTTACTGGTCCCCTTTTCACGGGTCCCCCTATTCTTCTCCGGTACCATTGCTGGCCCCACCTTCACTGGTACCCCTTTTGTTGGTCAACCTTTTACCGGTCCCTTCTTACTGGATCACCATCCTTCACCGCTCCCCATTACTGGTCGCGAAAGGCCTGTCCGGATTCACACGACGTGCTACCACCTACACTGGTAACACGTTGTCTGAATCCGGACAGGCCTTTCGCGACATCAGTGACACCTCTTCTAAACCCAGGCACCTCATGAACGACGTCGGTGATATGTGTTCTCAATCCGAACGTGCTTTGCGCGACATCGTTGGCACGTTGTGTGAATCCGGAACCCCTGGCGCGACATCGATGACACGTCATCTGAATCCGGACAGGTCTTTTGCGACATTGGTGACACCTCTTCTCAACCCAGGCACCTAATGAAGGGCGTCGGTGACATATGTTCTCAAGTCGGACCTCCTTTTCGTGACATCAGCTACACGTCTTCTTAACCCAGACACCCATTACGCGACATCAGTAACACGTCGTCTAAATCTGAGCACCTCTTGCGCAACACCGGTTACACCTCTTCTCAACCCGGAGTCCTTTGCGCAACATTGGTGACATGTCTTCTAAACCAGACGTCTGTTGAACGACGTGCACTCGGGCGCTCGCTTTCACGACATCGATGACACGTGTTCGGAACTCGGACGCTGCGTGACATTGGCGACACGTTTTCTGACCCTTCTCAACACGATGTAGGTGACACCACACAACTACACCCCCATCTCCACACTTTCCCCCAACACACTCCTACAGCACTTCTGTGCAAACAAACAAACACACTCACACACAGACAAACGACCGCTCTCGTTTATATATGGTAGGATCTTGGATTTATATATGGTAAGATCACCGATCTTTCAACCTGCTTCGGTGAAGCGATAGATTACAGAGGTTACGATGCGTATGTGTAAGTATAGGACTGCATGCAGAATAACCGGCACTGCTGCCTTTCACGACTCCAGAGGTCGAGTAGAGAACGAAAGAAAAAATTCCGGCCAAACATCGCCGACGGGAGTTATTTGGGGTCCTGATCACGGATATGATACTTGTTTTAAATATATTACGGTAGGTTACGATAGATATGTGTGAATAAAGCTGTCCACGTTAGTCGGATCTCTTCCTTCTCCAATGTGGTCAGACTTATTTTCCAACCTTCGACTTCAACCTTTGGTGGAAAGTTGTTCAAGAAAAGTGATAATTTAGAAAAAGAGTGACAGATTCGTTCTCAGCGTTCTTAAATAAATAAATAATATTCCCATAGGCGAAGTCTGGGCGAAATCGGTAGTCATGACTTCGTCATCCTTATTCACCAATACCTAGTAATACGGTACCTTACCGCAGCCAAAATGTACTCTTCAGTTGCAAAAATGGGAGCAGACCACAGAGCAAATCCCGTAGCTTTCTCCGGAACCGAGCCCTAGACCCCCACCAAGTCCGCATCGCATCGACTCGGCCATCCAGCCGCTACCGCCACCGTTGCAAGTGAATTACTTGAATGTCGCAGCTTCGTCTAGGAAACGTCGTTAACTATCATATTACTAAAGTCAAACATTACTTTGAGCTTCAAACGATTATAGGCTAAGTTCTAAGCACTACAGGGCACTCCAGTGTCACTTATGCCCTATGAGGCCGCGCTGAAGTTATACCATTTTTTGCAATTTTCGGACCACCCAGTGGCCCTTAGCAAAAACAAAGCACCGTTGTGTGATCTTTGCCAGATGCCCTACAACACCATATAAGTCTCGCTGAGAGTCTTTGGGGAAGTTCATGAACTTCCCTTGTAAGGAGGACTGCCCCCATCGTAAAACGGTGCCGAGGTCACCAATCCAATCAACTTAAGGGTTCCTCACATGTCATGTGTGGCCAAACGCGCCTAGAGAGCTCTACTGAAGTCAGCTCTAGTTGAAACACTTCTCCAGCACCGCCTCTCCAGGCGCGTTTGGTGACTTGTTCGGCATGTCTACACTGAATCGCCATGCACGTTGGGCAACGTGTTCGGCACGTCTACTGAGTGGCTAGGCACGTTGCACAATTACAATCCCCTCCCCCATCCCTACACTTTTCCCCAACACAATCCTCCAGCACCGCATCTCCAGGCGCGTTTGTCGACGTGTTCGGCACGTCTACTGAGTCGCCACGTTGCACAACTACACCCCCCCCCATCCCTACACTTTTCCCCAACACACTCCAGCAGTCCTGTGCAACAAGCAAACGCGCAGACAGACGGACAAACGTCGGTTCTCGCTTATATAGTGGGGTCGTATTGCTGTGCTATAATATGATCGGAAAGTCTTGATGGGTTTTCATTTTTATTCTTTATTTATTTATTTGGCACAAAATACAAAGCATTCAACAACACAATCATCGTTGTTAGTCACCGCAGTGTCCGCCGACTGCGCAGGTCAGCGACCCCTCTTTCCCAGAACTGGGAAGACCGGTTGGCGACCGCCCGACCTATGTCTTCAAACGTTGTGTAACGTATCTTAACCAACAAAGCCTTTAGAGTGTGGAACAAGTGGTAATCTGAGTGGGCTACGTCGGGAGCATACATATGTATGATGGTGTACAGTCTCCCAGCCCAGCTCCTTGATTTTTTTGTGGCGGGATCCATCGAGTTAGAACTCTTCTGGCCGAGGGACTGGAGGCGACTCAGGACTGTTGAATGGGGACATCCTAGAGCCGGATTTATCAACGACATACAACAATTTAACAGAGACTATACAGCCGAAATCCCTGATAGTGCGACGAAATGTCTCACCATGGATCGGATTCATCAACGAATTGCATAACTTTAACAGAGAATTCACAGCGAAATACTCAAATAACGCGGCTTATCAAGCGATATTGTGGGCGATAAGCCGCGTTATCTGCTCTGACACCCATGCGCGTGCAGCGCCGTAGGGCGAGGCCTGTTACGCCCACTATTTACGAAGCGCGACGATTGCGCGCCTGTAGAAAATCGTGAGTGGAGGCGGGGCCAAAATACTGTAATTGTGAAAATGGTAGGGGATTAAAAAGCTTGTGCGGCTCCTTGCTTCACTACAGTAGAGGAGTTAGCCGTCGCCAAAAAGGGGGGTTTAGTGTGGAGACGCTGCGGAAGCCTCTTTAATCCGACGGCTAATCGTGCTATAGTACGACACCTTCGAATTCTGGAGCACTGGAAAGGACGCCGAGAAGCCGTGTTTTAGCACAATTGTGCTTTTTCGGGGCTGGGGCGTTGTAGAATGGCCTTTTAAAGGCAAAGTCCCATTTCCAAGTGGGGCTTTGCCTATAAAAGGCTGTTCTAGAAGGTCGTGTTGTGTTTGAAGCCGTATTTCGATGTTATCGATTGTTCGAACGTTCGATATTGTTTCGATGCTCGCTACATATTAAATGTAGAAGTTGTTTTGAAAGACGTGTGCGCTTTTTGAAATGGTTTTTGTTCGGTCTCGTCCTCCTCGTGACCTGGTGAAGACGTTTTGAAGGTGGAAGAGGCTCCCCGAGGTATTTGTCAGCTCATGAGTTGGGAGAGACGTTCAAAATGATGTATTATTTCTTTCTACCGGTGCTTATGAAACGAGTAAGTTGCTTTGAAACGTATATGAATTATTTGAAATGGCTTTCTGTTGGCGCTCGTCCTCCTCGTGAGTTGTTGAAGAGGTTTTGAAGTTGGAAGAGGTTTCGCCAAGGTTTTTGTAGGTTCATAAGTAGAAGAAGAACATGTAAATGATTTATTCTTTGTTCATTTCGATTCCTTAGTTCTGAGTCGAAGAAGAACCTTTCGATTCTTCTTCGAAGTGAAAACTGCTATCGCAGTCGATTGAAGAGCCCTATAAAGTGACCCATCCCCACCCTCATAGCGTATTTTTCCGTAGGTAGCTTAATTGGGCCGTTCTAGAAGCTTGTGGTGGTTTTGAGACCGTATTTCGATGTTATCGATTGTTTGTAGGTGCGGAATTGTTTCGATGCTCGCTATATGAAATGTGCAAGGTGTTTTGAAATAATGCGTGGGTTTTGGAGTGTTTTTGTGCGAGCTCGTCCTCCTCGTGAGCTGTTTAAGATGCTCCGAGGTTGGAGCAGGGTTTCCCGAGGTTTTTGTAAGCTCAGTAGGAGGAGAAGTTCGCAGTGATTTATTCGTTCTTGCTGCCGGTTCCTATGAAACGTGCAAGCTATTTTGAAATATGTGTGCGCGTTTCACAACGTTCTTTGTTCGGGGTAGTCCTCCTCATTAGCTGTTAGACAGGTTTTGATGTTGGAAGAGGTTTCTCCGAGACTTCTGTCAGCTCATGAGTGGAAGTAGAGCTTCCAAATGACTTATTCTTTGTTCATTTCGATTGTTTAGTTTTCGTTTCGAACTTCGAAATGAAAACAAGTGTGAAGAGTACATAACCGCATCAGGTACCCCCCATTCTCAACGGCTTGGCGCCTTTATCGTTCGACAGCTTCATTTAGGGGCAGTCAGTCGATGTTTTGTGGTAGTCTTGTCGAGCAATTGATTGACTGCTTCAAAATGGAGCTGAAAACAGCATTTTGGAGGCGATATTTTACTTTTTTTGTTGGTTCATGAGCTCCTAGAGAAGATCTTCCTTCCTTCCTTTCGATTCATCCCATCATGGCGTGGAGCGCTTCCTAAGCTTCACTGTTCTCTTTTCCGGCAGTCAGCGCCTCCAAAATAGGATTGCGGACAGAGTTGACTTCTAATTTTTTTTTGAATTGGAGAGGCCGGAGGGGTTTTCAACGGCCATGACTCTAGAAAAATCATACTGAGGCGATTTAAGCCTCAGTACCGTAAGAGAAATCAGCCGTCACGGTTTCGGGCGCGCCCACGGCACACACCCTATTTAAGGTGACGGCTATTCGCGCTACAGTAGGGCGATTTCAAAATGATGATGCAGTCGATGGCGGCTCGGGCTGGCCGGTGTGTTGGGAGCCCGTGCGGTGGTTTCCCAGATTTTTTAAAAGATTTCCTCGCGATTCCTATCCTGTTCCCACTCCGGGTCCATGCTCCGCAAGGGCAAATCGAAGTGATTGGAAGCCGGAGGGCAAACCCGTAGAAGCTGAAGTGAAGCGACCGGCGGAGCGGGGGAGGGGTGAAAGTTGAGCAGTTTGATGGGACGGGGTGGTGAGGTAGAGGAGTTTTAAGAAGCTGAAAATGGTTTTTTGCTCCCGTGACTCCACCTCATCGGGTGTTCGGGTTTGCGATGAAGGTGGAGGAGGAGCTTTTTTGAAGTTTTATGATTTCTGATCGAGGAGAAGAAGTTCTGAATGGGTTTTGCTCCGCATCTAGCTCTTCGCGTTGTTTCCGGTCGCACTGCAGCACGAGGAGGAGCTTTTTTAAAGTTTTTTTGATTTGTGGTCCTCGTTAAGAAGTTCCGAATGGTGTGTTTGCTCCTTGCTTTGCTCCAGATGGTCTAACAGCTCGCTCCGAAGGTTGAAGAGGAGCCTTTTTATTTCTTTTTCATTTTGCTGGATAACACCTTTTAAACGCTTTTTTTGCTCCCATGACTCCATCTCATCGAGCGTCGGGTGCTAGAGTTCCGATGAAAATGGAGGAGCAGGGTTTTTGGATTTTTTTCAAAACCTCGATAAAAAGTTCCGATTGATCTTTTTGCTCCTCGTATGGCTCCTCTTCAGCTCTCAAGCCGCTTTGAACATGAGAGAGGAATCTTCTTGAGGTTTTGATTTCTGGTCCTCGATATGAAGTTCGGATTGATCTTATTGCTCCTTCTATGGCTCTGCATGTTCTCTCAAGTCGCTCTGAAGGTTGAAGGGGAGCCTTTTTAAACTTTTTTGTTTACTTGTCCTGCCTAAGAAGTTTCGAATGGTTTATTTGCTCCTCATATTACTCCACATGATCTCCTCGGTCGCTTTGAGGGACGTGGAAGAGCCTTATTGGAACTTTTTTGATTATTGCTCCTCGCTAAAAAGTTCGATTGATTTCATTGCTCGTCGTATCACTTCACATGATCTCTCAACGAGCTCTGAAAGTTGAAGGGGAGCCTTTAAAAAAATTTCATTTCGTTTGCTAGATAACAACCTCTGATCGATTTTTTGGTGCTCCTCGTATGGCCCCTCTTCAGCTCTCAAGTCGCTTTGAACATGAGAGAGGAGCCTTTTTGTAATTTTTTAATTTCTGGTCCTCGATAAAAAGCTCGGATTGATCTTATTGCCCCTCCTATGGCTCTGCATGTTCTCTCAAGTCGTTCTTAATGTTGAAGAGGAGCCCTGTTGAATTTTTTCATTTCCTTTGCTGGATAAAAACTTCTGGGTGTTTTTTCTTGCTCCCGTGAATCCTCGTCGAGTGTCGGGTGCTAAGGTTCCGATGAAGGTGAAGGAGGAATCTTTTTGGAACTATTTTCATTTCCGGTAGTGGCTAAGAAGTTCAGAAGGGTTTTTTTCTCGTCGCGTGGCTCCTCGTGATCTCTCCACAACGGGCAGCGGTAGTTCTCAATGGTTATTTCAGTTTGCTGCAGCGCAAGGCCACTGTCGGGATGATACTGAGGCTGGTCACCTCTGCGGAGGATCCTCTCTGTAGATTCATGGATATCGACTTCAGCGGTTGAAAGCATGATGCGAAGACTCTGCTAAAGCAGATTTTCGTGTATTACAACTTGGAGGTGGGATTCATGATGTTCATATCGGACAGCGATCCGCATGATATATATTCAGTTCCTCAAGCTGGAAGGATGCGAGCTGACTGACCGCGATATTTTCAACGTGCCTGAGATCAACTGCAAGGTGAAATACCTCTGTCTGCCGGACAACAAGTTCACGAAACCGTGGCAACTTCTTGCGATAAGGTTCCCGATCGTGGAGCATCTCGACATGAAGAGGAACAAGTTGCGGCAGCTGTTTTCTAGTGGTTGCTTGTAGCAGTTTACGTACATTCTTCAAAGCAGGATTTCGGTGGAGCGGATCGATAAAGCTTTGAGGAAAATAAGCTTGAAGACTGCACGAGGATCGACGTGGATGAGTGGAACTATAGGTGCAAATTCATAATCGTGAAAGGACGAAGCAAAGGGAAACATTGCAACACAGTTGAATGTTTCAGGAGCGAAAAATTCTTTCGCGCCTATTGTCCCTCACTGAAGTACGTTAACGGTGTCAAACTGTAGCAGGTCATGGGAACTCAGGCCGCGGCTGCAACTTCTGGAGCTGACGATGAAGGGTGTACCTCAGTGAAAGAGAACCAAATGTTAGAAATAATTGCCTGTTTAATGTGACGGATAGAAGAGAATTAGCCGAAATTTAGGAGGGTGGAGAGTTGTCTGACGACGTAGATGATTGGGAGCGCTACTCCAACGACTTCTTCCTCTAACACGGCGACCCTTCGCCTGCTCTTGCATTACATAGTTGGACAGATTTCAATTATTTATCGATTAGCACGCTGCTTTGGTTAGCGCGTTGCAGTATAAACACTTATTCGGTGCTGGTTCTGGTTTTGTCTCGTGGCATAAACGCTTATTGGGCGTAATGTTATTTATGTTGCATTGGTGTCGTTTATACCGATTGCCACGTGTTGCGGAGCGTATAGTAAACACCAGCAACTTATTAAGGGAAGAGTGAGATCAAAGGAGCCGATGGAGCCGCCTGCAAAGCACACGAGATACTCAGAGACTCGGCAAGAGTTCGGAATTCGGAGACGGAAAGCATAGAACTGCAGTCCACCTCGTCATCTAGCTTGCATCCGTGGGTAGTTGTTCATATAGGGCGTCTACTAGGGTCTCATAGTAGGGTCTCTTAAGCCTTAACCCTCACCTTAACTTGCTCGCATCGCCTTTAAAATTGAAATAAATGTTCTCATGGAAAGTTTCCTTACTTCACTCCGGTTAACTACACTCTTACCTCTTATTTTCATAGTACTTTGCTTTATATTCACTAATCTGGGTCACGTATTTGCACTCGTGCAGCTTTAGCGCGCCATGTCTTTCCCTTCCGAGGTCTACAACAGTCTCGACATCGACGAGGGTTACGAGCCGAACATGAAGCGGTCGCCATTTCGGGATGGAGGAAATGCGGCAAATGCGGCGGATGTGAGAGAGCCGCTCTCTCAGGTTGGAAACCAGTGCAGAGGATGCAGTTGTGAAGCCCGGCCACCTCATGGCGCGGGGAATTCCGCAGGGCCGCCACGAGTGATCGAAAGAGGACACGAACTGATGGACAATTCGACGCCTGTCTCTTCCCAGCAAGGACGCCGCGAGGAATCCGACTGTCAGAGGTAAAACCGGCCCCGCCGTGAAGATGAATTTACATCGCCTCGATGGCCGGACGCCCAGACACCAAGTGCAAGTCAGGTTCCTGAGCTTGCTCCTGAGCAGCCTTCGATGCCATATGCGAATACCTCCTGTGTGGACCAACGCGTAGCGGATATGATGAGTGTTGCCCCTGTTTCTCTAAGGACACCCGGACAAGTGATCGCAGCTATCCAAAATGGAGTTCAATACGAGGTACAGGACGCTGGAGAAACCCTTTTTACTACCAACTCCATCTGAGAACACCAGTCTTTACAGACGATAGTGTCCGATCAACTTCGCGGCCTTCGCTTCGACGTTCACGGCACATGGGAGCATCAGCGCGCAATCTCTTCGTTGCGCAACCCGTCCGACACGGTCATTCAGCAGCTCGCGCATCTCGTTCGTTGTCAGGGAGAGATGATCTCTGGACTGGCTGGCGCTGTGATTTTTCATCTCCCTTTCCCCTCCAACTTCTCCATTATAAGACCTACCGCACTACAGATCGACCACGTCCTCACCTCCCTTCCGCCTTTGCGAAGGGAGCACGGAAGGAAGAAGGTCCACGCTAAAGAAAAACCCGAAGTGCCGGACGGAACAAGGATCTCAGCAGCCAATCTGGCGAAATGTTGGGCAATCGTGGAATGCAAGCCCTTTAACGTACGCCAATTTTCTGTCCCAAGCCAATATCCCGCTTACACATGACACTTAAGGAGATGAACCTCAACCAGTTCATGGAGAAGTGGCGCAGGTGCGGCAAATCGGGCAATGGCGAACATTCCGTGAGGGCGACCGACTTCTTCCGGCACTACTTCCAGAAGGTGCGCCCTCACTCTGTGTTCTACTATGTCTACTAGGCCTGCGATTGTCTTTTGCAGGCCTGGACGCCAACTGACGCCATCAAACAATACGCCTGCCGTCAAAGGTGAAACAGTGGCAAAAAACCGGAGCTAAAAGACCTTCCCGAACACTTGGTTGAACATCTCATAGGTGCTTATTAAAAATTTATTAGTCCGCTAAGAAGAAAGACAAAAGAAAAAATTGCAATAAATAATTTTCATGCTGCGTTCTCGACTCCATTGGACTCGGCCGCAGCGACATCTTTAAGCCCATTGACGACCTCAAGGCTAACCCCACAGCGTAGGTGTTAAAAACTCCGACAATCTGGCTGCTACCTTGTAATTATTATGTTTAGCTACTGGAAGAAAGACGCGGCAGCAATGACGCGCAACGAGAGAAGGCGCTCAACACAGAAAGGGTTGCCGCGACCGCTGGTACCCACTGCTCCACGAATGCCTCGGAAAAACGCTGTAAGTTGACACATCTTTACCTTCTTCTCGCCACTTCTTCATCTAAGAACAAATTTGCAGGGCTGAAGTTCGGCAATGGGAGATGCGCGACGGAAAGCTCGTTCCTCGACCGGTGAGTGAAAATTTTCTCCCTCTCTATATACTGTCAAAGCCTACTGATTGCGTTTTATTTCAGAAACGAAAACGGCTCAGCATCAACAACGAGAGCTTCCTTGACGATTCGAGCTGCATGAGTCTTGAGCTATGAGCTCCAATTCTGCGACAATGACGACACCAACGCAACACGCAATGCGACCTGCATTGGAGTGTGGTACGTCTCCGCCAGTCTGGACTTCATTCGGACTCTACATTCTTGTAACGCACTGTGTCTGAGCTTTGGATTTCGTTTAACGCTAACTTTCGCTCTTGGGTCTTTTTGGTTCGGGTGAAAAACGTTGTTCTGCCATCTTGCCAAGAAACTCCCCTTTTTGGCCTTTTCCGGTTTGGTTGGGAAATTTTGCCTTGCCATCTTGCTAGGAATTTTCGCTTTTGGGCCTTTTTGGTTTGGGTGGAAAACGTTGTTTTCCCTTCTTCCTAGGATTTTTCCCTTTTGGGCCTTTTTGGCTCGGGTGAAAAACCTTGTTCTGCCATCTTGCTAGGAATTTTCGCTTTTGGGTCTTGGAGGTTCATTTGGCGGCATATGGTATTTGGTGTCTTTGAATCCTGCACTACTAACTCTTCTTATTTCCTCTCTGGGCGCTTTTTGTTCCGATCTCCAATTATTTCTACAAAAATTGGTCATTCTACCTGCTTTTCGTGGCAGAGACAAGTTCGGGTATCCAAATGAGTGGAAGTTTTGCGGAATTCTCAAAATTTGACAGTCCAGGCTCTCACACAGTGTGTTAGACTCCATACTTGATGTTCCTCCCGTTCACTTTTCCATTGCCTCGGTTTCTTCGACTTCACATTTTCCCGTCTCGAATGCCTCGGTTTCTTTGACATCATTTTGTTAAGGTCTCGAATTATTTGCTGCTCCTTTCATTTTCTCATTTTCTAAAGTTACAACTCGGAGCTATGCATGTATTTTGCATTTGTGGCTCCTCCTTAACCATGTTTTTTGAATTTGGAGAAAACCTCAACTTAAATCGTCCCAATTCGCTGTTCCGAACTGTAACATTCTTTTCTATTCCTCTGCGCATGAACCGGTCTCACTGGTGCTATGATCTTGGTGCTTGAAGCTCTAATCGATCTCCGGTGTTTTATTCGATATGGATTTCTCATATCTGTCCATCACTTACTGCTCACAACTAACTTGCTGTCCTCACTCATTTCCCTCCCACCTAACGCTGCGGCTCGCTCTTACACTGTTCTCACTGATCTTCTCACTACAAGCTCCAGCAGGGTGACTCTTCAAACTGCTAACTCCAACTCCAACTTCAACTTAACTGATAGGACTTTTCCTGTTTTGCTGCTAGAACGAGCCAGCGTTATTTGGTCAAAATGAGTGAAATGCATATATGTATATTATTTACTCACATTCTACTCTCCTCGTGATTCTGATCTTTACCAAATTCGCCTTAATTGAAGTGCTTTAACTGTTGTCTCATCACTTACCTCTGTCTCTGAAGATGTCACTTACTCATTTTCTCATTTTTCCTCTTAGAGTGTCTCAGAGTGTTTTATACTGTTAAATTGCTGGATTCTCATTGATTCCATTTTTTGGTATTTTTTGTCGATTTTTTTTTTGTGCCCTTGGGTCATCTTGTTAGTGTGGTACTGAAGATACGATCTTCTAATAAACTTTATAGCACTATAAAGTCTACAACACAGAGGATATGAAGGGGTATTTAGCTGCAACAGACACAAAATCTATTGTAGCGGACTACATCACAGGGATATCGGGGGGATTCTACTGCGAGCGGGCACAAATGCTATTCTAGCGCGCTACAACCGGGAGGACCTCGGGGGGACAGCAAAACCGAGACCAACCCACCAAAACCAGGGGACAGAGGGATTTAGAATTTTTTTCGGGTTAAAGCCCTGCCCCACCCCTCGCAAAACCTACATTGTGAGGGGAGGGACACGCCCACTTTTCAGTTTTAGCGCGCTTGTCACTGCGCGACACACTCTTTTCCTATGCGCGACTAGCCAGCGGCTGCCAGAGAGAGTTTTCCGCTGTGAATCCTTTGTTAAAGTTATGTAAGCCGCTGATGAATCGCTTGACAAGCCGCACTATAGGAATTTCGGCTGTATTTTTTCTGTTAAATTGCTGCAAGCCGTTGATGAATCCAGCCCCTAGTCTCGTCCCGGGGGGCAGTCGTTCGGTACACCGTGCTGCCCGCCGCCCACATCCCGCCCTAGCCGCGCCGCCCTATTGGGACAAGTTTGCTGCGCGCGAAGCCGTCGCTAATTGGCGTGACGTCGTCCAAAAACCTAACATCCGATAGCAGACGATTGGGAAGCGCAGCATGGGGAACTCTGAAATCATTTTCCAGATGCTGCCAACTCTGAAGATGTTGCTGTACTTGTCGGAAAATGCGGACGACGCCTTCTACTAAGCAATGGGGGGGGGGGACCTGAAGAAAGCCTTGGCGCTGCACCTGAAAACTCTTTTCCTTCAAATATGGTGAAGGATATTCTGACTCTTGTCTCAAGAACGAAATTCAGGAATAGAGCTGCAGGGCCAAGGGAAGTGAATAGAAATGCGATGCCTCCATGTGAAGGCCCGGACATCTTGTCCTCGGCGCGCCCCTCGCCCCGCCCCTTTCTGGGGACGGTGTATCCAACGACTCTCCGCCTCTCGTCCCTAGTCCCCGAGTGCGAACTTCCGGATCCTGTTTGATAGCATCGACAACGACGAAGTTTTCCACTATGTGGGGCGTCCTGGCCGAGATCTGTCCTTGAAGCCTGTGTCTTCTCCTCTGAAACAAGTGAACCGGCAGTTGACAGTGCTGATGAAAGTGGTGGGTATGCGTTGTTGATGTTTCTAACGGCTGCCGTCACTTCAGTGCCACAACGCTGTTTAAACATGATGGGTCAAAGGTTGTCTTGTAGAGTTGACATCGTGACTAAAGTTTCGGAAGGCAACGTGGCTATATTCCTAATATATAATAAGCTTCGATCTACAAGTGTCACGTATCAAATCATGCGTACCAATAAATAATAGATAGTTGAAGATTTCTTTAAAAAATCATGTCAGGGTTCTCTTATGGTCCTCGTCTTTCATGTGGAGCCCGATGTTCTTGAAGCATTTAAGCCCTCGTGTACACTTACCTAGGCTTAGGCCCCGTGCATACTTCCCGTCGCCGCGATTCCATCGCGGCGATGAGTTTTGCAGAGCGACGCGAAAGAATTTGAATTTTTCTGTGCTCGACGCATCGCCCATCGCTCTGCAATGGGGCGCGACGGCGATCCGTCCAGGACCAAACGCTAAACACCGCGCGCGGCGCGAAAAAGTATGCCATGCCCGCGATGGGCGCGGGAAGCCATCGCGCATGCCGACCGTTACTGTTGCGGCGGCCGCGGCGAGGTTTCCTTTGACTATTCGACCCCGTGCGGCGGAATGGTCATGAACTGAGCGCCGCGATGGCATCGCGGCGATGGAAGTATGCCCCCGGCCTTACGGAAGGCTGACCATGCATAACACGCAAGGACGACACGCGTTGAAGATCCCTGAATGCGTAAGTTGGATGCGACACTACTGTATATACATGAGGCTGAAAAAAAGGTAAATCAATACTTGTCTAATTATTTCTAAACAAGTTTTCTGTCAGGCCTATCGGTGTGCCTCGCACTTGCGCACTTCGCGCGGTGTTGCGGTATCACTAAGCTAAGGATAATCACATCCAGTTAGCTGTTGTGCTTATGCAGGCTATTATGTTCGATCCTTGCTCTACCTTCCTTAAGATCAGGGGCCAGATTCATCAACCGCTTACCGGCCGGTTTTACACCGCTATGAGATGATACCGGCGGTATCGTCTCTGAATCTGGCCCCAGGTGAGCAATTTTGTGGTATGCCTCATCCAGGGCCCGTATGCATATCTCGGGGCGGCGAGGTGCACCGCTCGGGGTGCTCCATCTGCAGGTCTTGCCCGGCCGGTTAGGGGGCCCCAACCCGCGATGCATATGGCTCCTACCACGGTCGGGGAACTTCCGAGCCTAGCCTATGTGAAATGCGTCGTAGTACGTAGACGCGGATTAGGTTTTGCATTTTTCGGCGAAAATTCAGCTGCCTCAGACACTCGCAGGGGTGACGATTGCGGGATCGCGGTCACCCTCGGAACAAATCAGTGGCCGTGTCTCGCAAGCGTCACCGCTCCGTCCCCGATGGTGACTGGGCGCTTCCCCGCTGGTGACGCGGATCTGTGAGGTGCGTGTTTCGTCCTTTGGTGTGGATCTAGAATTTCGTTTAAAACGGAGAGACGGGGGATCTCGAGCGTCGAGGACTACTTCACTACAATGGATATCTATCTACCTTTTATATATCCAGTGCATTTCACTGGTTATTACTGCCTATGAAGTCTCATTTCAGAACCGTTCTAGCGCGTGTACACTGTGATTGGACGTTGTGCTTACTCGTTGTATTAGTTCTACGCATTTCTCTGAAATCATTTATCTCAAGAAAACATGCAACAACAACAAATATTTTATATATCGTAAACCATATATGGCAAACACGTGGTGAAACACGTATTCCAAGTACAACTACATGACAAAATATGACAACGCGACCGGTTAACATCAACATAAAAATAACAAATCGTAAATACTAAGGCGAAACCAGGTGAAGTGAAGTAGAGGCAAAGTGGCTTTCGGCTTTCTCCATCTGGACTACAGAGCCTTTACAAAATCGGATTGACAGCACGTAACATGCATATCGTATTGGCTCACTGGGTGCAGATAGTCTCGGAGGGGTCACTCTCCACTCAGTGGATGTTTGCCTTGGTAATAAGGCACGTGTGTGTTTGATTACACCGGAAATGGCCTAGCTCAGTTCATCCCTATGATGTCACACACCGCAGCTGCATATATGCTATTACAGAAAACGTTGTGTAGGGACGACCTGCAAGGTGACCCCCTCCGACCTATTTGCGCCGCCCCTTATATAAAAAGTAGGAAATCCCTGTTAGCAATGATTTAATCCAAATTATATATAGTCCCGGAACAGCATTGCCGCAGATGTGTAAACAAAGCAGCCGAATTTTGCCGCTGTACCTGTGCGTATGTCGAGCGCTCACTATTCCGCATTCATGCGCGTTTGAAGAAAACTGAGAATAAAGGAAGTCAGGGGGCACAATGGGCTAGGAATTAGGTTGCAGCGCTATTAGCGTTTTTTCTAGTAACATACAGTTTTATTGTGCCTAACTATTCGCGTGCTCATCTCTTGGCGAAATTTAGTTTATATGTTTATTACTATTATTTTATTTTATGAGAAATAGTGCTGCAAGCTACTGTATGCCATTTCGTGTTAAAGAAAATATAATTTGACAGGTGGAAATGTGAAAAGGTAGATTTTTCGGAAATTCGTGAAAGTTGTAGCTTCCTTTTAGGAAGGGCTGCTTTTAGACGCTCCCATTTCTTGAACCTAAACTTCATTAAAGCCCGCATTCCCTGGCGAGACTCTATACTTTAAGAACTTAGATATCATGATATTTTCAAAAAATTTCATATCATAATCCTATCAATGTTTTGTGATATCAAATAGTCTGAATAGGTCTTCGCTTTAAAAACACAAAAAAACTTACAAATGACAGTCCTGAATTAATTTTCTTATACGATGGTAACGCGATATTTAGTCCTAAAAAAGTTATATTTTGAGAGCACAATTAAATGTACCCGGCAGTGTCGGAGAAGGACGTGGGTAGGTCTACAGGGTGCCGCTGAAGCGAAGAGCGCAGTAGGGCAAAAGGTTCGGCGCGCCACAGTTCATCAGAGAATATCTAGTTAGTTCGCCGACTACGAGGATCCCGACGACGACGACGATCTTCTGCTCGCACCAGGATCCACCCGCGCCCTCTCGCCCCCGTAGCTGCAGTCTTGAATTTCCCCGTTTTTTATTTTTGTTCTACTGCTGCTTGCTCGAATAAAGTTTCTTTTTCTCAAAGTGTGTTTGGTGAGGCCAGTGAAATCCCTAGACACATCCGGTCGTACTTGGGGCCAAACCAAACCCCACTTGAGTCTTCAGTGTAGTTCGGTGAAAGAAAAAGGAACCAGACTCGATAAGGCGAGGAGGAAGAAGTCAGTCAGCCGAAAAAAAGACCATTCCAAAGCTACCACTATGTGAGGGGCCTCGGTTGTAACTACGAAATTTGAAGTGGAGTAGATCGACCCTTGCACTGTGTGAGCCGGTGGTCGCCTAGAAGGAAAGGGTTTGAGAACTGAAGTGACTGTTACAGGAACCAAGGCAGCTAGGGACAAAAACATGGTCGATATAACCGAAACCCAGGTACGACAGTCAATATTACCGAAAAGACAAGAAGAGAGACGTGCGAAGAAGAGTTTGACGGTGCTACAAGAGATGCAGACAAAAGTAATGGAGATTCTCAGTGAATCTAGAATAAATAAGGAAAAGAAGACTAAGAAAGAGATTAGAAGCGGGATCGAATACGCAGAGCATATTGTAGGAGATGGAAGTGTGCCGCAGGATTTATGGAGAGAAATCGTGGACATGGTAAAAAAGAGAGGGATAGAGAGTGTAGACGACTGGTTAAGCTATGTAAACACGATGGAACGGGATGAAGAAACAACGGCCGAGATTTGTGAAATATTAAACACGAACGTGTTGCAGGTCAAGAATGACGTGGCCACCCTCCAAAAAGTAGCCGAGAAAGTGAACAAGGAAAAGAGGCAAGGTACGTTAGAATCATCGACAAGAAGAATGCGTGACGAACGTGTCCAAGAAGGTACATTGCAGAAGCCGATGTATTCGACTGGTCCGCTATATGCAGATGCCTGAAGTCCACGGTCGAGAACGATACAGGTATGGCCGTTTCTCACCAATTGATTACATATTTGAGATCAAGGGCCTGCGCGGATCCAGGGGTCTTTAAGGAGGTCAAAAGTGAGAACTTCAGAGACTTTATTAGGAAGTTTAAAAAGAAATATGAGAAAGTGGTGGAGTGTGAGAATACCCTGCTAGAAATATTATCTGATGACCTCCTGGCAGGTCGAGCAAAAAATGTATTTGCCACACTTCCCCAAGCAGTCAAAGAGCAGGGCTTCAGATCTGTGGTTGAGGAAATGCCGAAATTGTTAACACAAGATTCCACTGCTGGGAGAATGAGGACATTGGCGGAGCTCAGAAATTTCAGGAAGCGTCCGAATCAGGGCGTGTCGAAGTTCGGCGTAGTGCTGGAGCGATTAGAAAAGCAGGCTAACCCGGAGCCAACTATAGAAGATCGCTCCGTGTACTACACACTATTACTGCTCGATAGTTTTTAAGCGAGTGGCCCGAGCAATTTCAACTGGTTGGCCCCTTACCAGGGTCAAGCTTGAGATTCGGGAATCGAAGGGGGGTCGTACTGTAGCCTCGAATGGAGGGGGGGGGGGTCGTACTCTCTCGGTTTTGGCAGAGGACTCTCTCCAAATTCAGGTTTTTAGACGATGTTTGCATCTATTAATAAGTTGTTTTTTCCAGGTGTGACTACGACAATGCGGAGATTTACAAGCACTTGCGTTTCCTGGAGTTAAAAAAATAGGATTGAATATCAAAAAAATTTAATGCCGATTACTGTGCAGTGAAAAATAAAGATTTCCTGTCTGCAGATTTGTGGTCAATGAGAGATTTTCATTTTTTCAGATTTTCCCAGGACGTCATGGACACGGTAGTTTTCTGCCTGATGAGCGACATCTACTTCCCGAATTGCACTCTATAAAATTTCAAGTGTTAATTACTGAGGACGACCTAAGTGCTTTCCCTACAAGATTTTTGAAGCGCTCTTCGAGTCGATGACGGAATGGCAACCGAAGGACGGACTTGCTTGAAAAGTAATTTCTCTCCTGCAGGAAACAGCATCAGAAGATGAAATCGCACCCTATAAAATTTTAAGCCCGTTGGACACACAGTGATAAAACTATGTTTCTCTGAAACGATATTCTATATGATCAGACGTCTCGATTTACCGAAAAGATATCGACACACTAATCACATGGAAGATGTTACTTTTAAAACCTGCCTTTTAAAGCATAGAAAACACATCTACTAGAGCTTTATGAATTTTCCAGGAGCCCCAAAAAATCTCCGTGTTACGGCAGTTTACATGCGGCTACTGCGTTCTCTGACATGATCAATCGCAATTGAAATATGGATGGACTCCTCGCTGGAAAAATTTTTTCTGCCTTCTGAAGGACAGGACGACAGGACGAGTGGAATTGTATCATATAAAATTTTAAGTCGTGCTCAACATACAATAAAAACTATGCTTCTCCGCTGCGATGAAGATATGACGAGGATGGATCGCATGCAAAATTCTCATTTTTCCTGAAAATATTAATTTTTAGCCGAAGCAGATCACCCATACGGATGAAATCTAGCCACAAGAACCTAGAAGTTTTGATCAATTTACTGTGAAAAAATTGTGATTTTCTGGATAGAACAGGTTGAATCGACCTCTGATCGACTTTGCACCAACGTCATCGGAGCATAAAATTGAACGTTCACAAAAAGGTTCATAACTCAGTAAGTTTTTCGAATTTTCAAAATTCTTTTAACTTTTCATAAAGTAGATAAAACGCCCTTTCCCATGGTGTAAAAATCGTTTTCCAGAAATGCCGAAAAATCATTTTTGCCGAAAATCGACCAGAAATCGACCCCCCGCCCCGCATGAAGATCCCTTTTTTGCTAAAAGTGTTTGTAACCATAAAGAAGCGCTGTTAGCTACTTTTCAAAAAGCTAGCGGGATTTTTGATTTTCGAAAAATTAGTCGAGTTATGAATATTTTTGTGAGATCACTCCGATGACGACGGCGAAGAGTCGATCCGCGATTCAGTTCACGACTTCCGAAAATTGATCATATCTCGGCTATTTTTTCGAAAATCAAAAATCCCGCTCACTCATCAAAAAACAGAGCAAATGTGCTCTCAAACCATGTAAGAACCGATTTCCAAGAAAGGGGTCTTCATGCGGGGCGGGGGGTTCGATTTTCGGTACGTATTTTCGCGACATGGAACCGAAATTGAACCCCCTGCCGCGCATGAAGAAACCTTTTTTTGAAGATCGATTTTTACGTGGTAGGAAAGCGCACTTTATCTAGTTTTAGAAAAAGTAGAGGAATTTTGAAACTTCTAAAACTTACCGAGTTATGAGCATTTTTGTGAGATCACTCCGATGACGTCAGTGAAGGGTCGATCCGAGATTCAGTTCACGACTTCCGAAAATTGATCATATCTCGGCTATTTTTCCGAAAATCAAACATCCCGCTCGCTCATCAAAAAATAGAGCAAATATGCTTTCTAACCATATAAGATCCGTTTTCCAAGAAAGGGGTCTTCATGCGGGGCGGGGGGGGGTTCGATTTTCGGTACGTATTTTCGCGACATGGAACCGAAATTGAACCCCCCTGCCGCGCATGAAG
Organism: Heligmosomoides polygyrus bakeri; assembly: GCA_947359475.1. Taxonomy (NCBI): domain Eukaryota; kingdom Metazoa; phylum Nematoda; class Chromadorea; order Rhabditida; family Heligmosomidae; genus Heligmosomoides; species Heligmosomoides polygyrus. The sequence goes on along the minus strand of OX375867.1, from coordinate 53,252,892 downwards.
ACCGAATTTTTGGACATTAATTCTTACATAGCAAGAAAGGGCTCTTCCTCTAGTTTCTGAGAAGCTAGAGGGATTTTGAAACTTCGAAGAATTGGTCAAGTTATGAATATTTTTGTGAAGCCACTTCAATTTTTTTCGCTCAAAAATCGAACCAGCAGCCACGCGTGACGACTCCTTTGTTGGAAAAGATTTTTACACTGTGAGAAAGATCGTTTTATCTTCTTCTTGACAGGCTAGAAGAATTTTCAAAATACGAAAAACTTACCGAGTTATGAACCTTTTTGTGAACGTTTAGTTTCATGCTCCGATGACGTTGGTGCAAAGTCGACCTGAGGTCGATTCACCCTGTTCGATCCAGAAAATCATGATTTTTTCACTGTGCATTGATCATGACTTGGAAGTTTTTGTGGCAAAATTTTATTCGTATGGGTGGTCTGCTTCGGCTAAAAAAAATTTTTTCATGAAAAACGAGAATTTTGCTTACGATCCATCCTAATCATATCGTCATCGCAGTTCCGTCATCGCTGCGGAGAATCTTGTTTTTTGCTGTATCATGTACAAAGCTGGGGTTTTTTAGCTCCATTTTCGTTTTTTATGACGTTTTCTTAGGATGGGAGAACATTATTTCCGAGAGAAGTCCATCGTCCATCCTTCCTTTTTCCGCTCCATAATCGATTCGAGGAACGCTTCAAAAAATTTATAAGGAAAGTACTTAAGTCGTCGTCACAAAGTAATACTCAAATTTTTATATAACACAATTTCGGAGCACAATTTCAGATGCAAACGTCGCTACTTCAGGTAGAAGAATGTTCCGTGTCCATGGTGTCCTGAAAAAAAAACTCCATAAATTGAACAGTGATGATTGGAAACTGCTACCAGAAGATCTTTATTTTGAAGTGTCGAAAATAGCGTTCAAAATTTTAAAGAATTTTATTGTGTTTTGAAAACATTATTGATCAGGGAACTCGTTTCATTGTCCTCTTCAGTGCCGAAGCCGTACCTGAAAAGAAGAATCTATTAAAGAGTTCAAACTGCACAAGAAACCTTGAAAAAATCAAGAAATACAAGAAATAGAACAGTGGAAGAGAGAGGGAGGGGGTCGTACAAATTCCGCTTCAGAGGGGGGGGGTCGTAAATTTCCATCAAAAATCGAACCCCACGCTTGACCCTGCCCCTTACATTGGATGGAACCACGGAAGGCGAGAAAATAAAGCAATTCGCTCTTAGCATCGAGCAGTCAAAAATCATGATTGGTGCATACAGGAAAGCAAGTCCAGCCTTATGGAGGGTTAGGTCGGCTCAGTATCCGGAATTGGAGCAGGGTGGAACCGGCGACCGCCAGCCAACGAGATAAGAAAGGGAACAATTTAGGGTGCATTCTAAACAACGAGCGTTATTCCTCGCTGAAGGCGGAAAAAACCACAGGCTCAGGTCTGGAACAGCCGAGACATGAAAGTAACAATCGTAGAACAACGGACAGTAGAAAGTGCTACCTCTGTGCAAGGTATGGACATACAGCTGGCGAATGCCCATTTAAGTCGGCAGGGGTTAACCAATTGGAAGACCAGGAAACCAAGACCACTAAGGCTGAAGAGAGGCTGTCGGAAATCACTAGACAAGCTAGATGTCTAGGTATAGCAGTTAGGAGTATAGGTCAAGAGGAAGACGACCTAATAGGAGATAGGTGGCTAGATCGCGTCAGACTACTTGGTGAAGAGTGTCAGGCTCTCATAGATACGGGCTAAATGATTAGTATAGTTCCAATGGAGGTGTTAGCGAAGGCTCAAGATAAAGGTTATGACTTGGACTCGTTACCAATGATAAGTATTTCAAAATTGAAGCCAGTGTTCGACGCATCCAATAATAGGGTGGACTTCCTGGGAGCAGTCCACATAGAGGTAAAGATGGATGGAGGGAACTGTAGGAAAGTCGCATTTCACATAGTAGTCGAAAGAAGATGAGTTGATAATTGGAACGAACGCTCTGAAATAATTAGGTGTTGTTGTGACCATACGAACGGACTCAACAAGCACTGGACGGGAAACAGACGAGGACGAACTACGAAATAGTGTGGAAGTGGTTGGAAGGTCCTACATTCCTCTAAACCAAAGCAGCACTGGTGCGGGTACAGTGCGTGGGAAAAAAGGAGCGTTGCGCAGACCGAGTCATGTGGCCAAATAGACGCGGTGTAGAAGCGGGAGTCTACAGAATTCAAGAGCAGCAAGCGGAATTCCCGGTTTTTAATGACAGCAGTGAGCCACCCTTGTTAATGAAAAGCGATAATATCGGTTATTGGGAAACTGGTAAGTGATGCAGGATGGGACGACGTGAATCCTCTAATGCCGGAAGACAATGGTAAAGAGCCCAAAGGGGAAAAAAGAACCCAGAAGCTATGGGAGCTAATAACAGCTAACACAGAAAGTGGTAGGGTTCCTATAAAGATTAAGGAACTTTGGAGAAGCACGCTGATGCTTTTTCAATTACGGATAGAGAACTCATCCAAACAGACTTGGTGCATATGATCATAGACACTAGAGACTGTGCGCCTATTAGAATGGAAGCGAGACCTGTCCCTTTAGGGGTAAGAGCTAAACTGGGAGAGTTGCTAATTGACTTAGTTGGCAGGAAAGTAATAGAAAGAAGCAAATCAGGGCATTCCGAATCCTGCTAGTGGAAAAGAAGAGTGGATCCATACGATAATGTGTAGATTATAGAGAGTTCAATAAACGCATTAAAATGAACACATACCCATTGCGTAACATTGCGACAATGGTGCAAAGCTTGTCGGGCAAGAAATACTTTTTCACTCTCGATTTATGCAGTAGCTACTGGCAGATCCCACTGGCGGAGGATGCCAAAGAAAAATCCGCCTTTGCGACGCCTGAGGGTCTGTTCCAGTTTTGTGTTATACCTTTTGGGTTGAACACGAGCCCTCCGTGGTTTCGGAGCAGGTATGGGCGAAATTTTTAAAAATTTTCTCAGAAAACAGAAAACAGAAAATCGCTTTCGTCAGAAAACAGAAATCAGAAAACAGAAAATTTTGGAATTATCAGACGACCCAATTATTCTACCCAATGATCCACTTTTCTAGTAGCAAATGCTCTTGTATGACTAGAAATGTGATCCCGATACCAGGTTCCTGGTTCGGATTTCCCGCCTGGGCCAACCAAGCCTTCCTTCCCTCCGGAGTCGGCGAATTGGTACCAGACTTGTCTGGGAAGGATAATGCGCTGACTTATTCATCGGCTGGTTACCGCAAGTCATTGTATGGCCAAATACGCATTCAAGACGCCTCCACGACATCCCGTAGAAGAAGAATGCGTGGTGTATCCCAAAAAGGATTGAGTAACGCCGTCGTTCATCCTTTTATCATTTATTTATTTATTTAAGACATGGGCCGTAGCCACACGTATAAATATATATCTTTTTATTGGCTTTTCATGATATAATTTTGCTCGCAGCTCTATTTTCTGTTTTCTGGCCAATTTTTGACCATTTTCCCAAAAAACACTAAACAGAAAAAATTTGCCCAAAATGGCCAGAAAGTCAGAAAACAGAAAACAGAAATTCCGCCCATCCCTGTTCCAGAGGATAATGAACACGGTGCTCGGTGAGCTGTTAGGAGAAGAAGTCTTTTGTTGTATAGACGACATAATGGTGTGCACCAAGGCAGAAAAACGATATTTCGAGCTTGTTGAAGACGTCTTCTCGCGGATGAGGAATGCGGGGTTACGACTGAAAGCGTAGAAGTTCGCCTGTTGAAGCGAAAAGTATTGTTTCTGGGGCACGTAGTGGATGAGAGAGGGATTCACATGGACCCAGAGAAAATTAGATCACCTCGTCACGCCAAGGAACCGTGAACCTTTCTGGGAATGGCAGCATTTTACAGAAAATTCTGCTTAGGTTGTAAGCTGTCACAACGATGTTTTGTTGCGATCAAAACTTCTAGCGCCAGGCGGGACTCGAACCCGCACCTCCCTCTGACCAGGCGGGAATGCTCTACGCCTTTACAACACCGGCACCGTTTGATCGAACGCAACATCCACACCTCCTGAGATCGATCAGACCCACCCGTATCCGGGATGAGCTGGCCGCTGATATCAGCATGGAACCAGTATCACTGTTCTGATCGCAACAAAACATCGTTATGACAGCTTGCAACCTCGAAACCAGCCAATTGAGGCTTAAAGAAACTGATATGAATCCTGCTTAGGGTTCTCAAGGGAAGCTGGGAGCCTTTTTCGTCTCACGTCGCCAAAAATGAAATGGACATGGGAGAAGGAGAACGAAGAGACATTCGACAGGTGCAATTTGATGATGACCACGATTCCCGTGCTTAAGCAACCAAATTTAGAAGCTGCAAGAAGTGGCAGCTGCCCATTTTGCATTTGTGCAGATGTCTCAATGTAGGATAGGAGCCGTTTTATCGCGGGAGGGAGAAGACAACAGATGCATCCGATTTTCTTTGCGTCGAAAAGCTTGAGTCGCGCAGAAAGAAGATACCTGCGCCCATATCCCTCTCGCCTCCGTAGCTGCAGTCCTGGATTTCCCCGTTTTTTATTCTTGTTCTACTATTGCCTGCTCGAATAAAGTTTTTTAAAGTGTGTTTGGTAAGGCCGGAACTCCTAGACACATCCAGTCGTACAGCAGCGCCATATAATGGGCCACTTTACTGTTCTCCACTGCGCAATGACGCTAGTTTGTTATGATGGATTGGTTTTGCAATACAATAATAAATATTTCTTTTAAAACCTCGAAAAATCGAAAATTCAAGTAACAAATATTCTTCACCGAAAGAAACAGGTGAATGACGCTCAATAAAATGAGAACGGTGAAAAGCAAGGTCCAAGTTACAGAAAAATACAGCTAAATACTCCTTTTCCCCACTTCACACGCGAAATTCCGCGCAATTCATGCGAATTGCTTCACTGTATGCTGCATTCCCCTTAAGTTGGAGTAGGGGGCCCCGAACCCGAGGGCCTGGGGTACCCCCCCCCCTCGAAGATGAGCATCGCGGGATTCCACCGCCCTTTAAATCATTCCGTGACGGAAGGCTCCGAGCGAGATATGCGTACCGGACCAGAACCCCTCCAACTTGACCGCAGCCACCTTCACTCCTCTCCTCAAACGGTCCTCCTCAGGCGAAAATCGACATTTTCGATAGGTACTGAGCGTCCGATCGATTTTGGTCACACAGTGAAAAGTATTTTTGCCAGAAGATTCCCTTCGCTTCTAATGCTAATGTTGAACAGATATTTTTCCCACGAGGGACCGCTAAGCAGTGACGAATTGCCAAACCGTCATCCGCAGACAAAGGAACGTCACTTTCAAGCTACAATCAACAATGTAGCTCGATATTTGCCTTCCGATCGAAATTTCCACCTGCTGTGAAGCACTTCCGTCGGCCATCATATCCGCTTGTCTCCCAAACCGAAATCACCGGTGAGGAAATCGATGAAATCGACCGACATTGGCCTCCCTGTCGAAACTTCTTACCTGCTGTGAAGGCCTTCCGTCGGCGAAAATCACTTAAATCCCACTCTGATCGGTAAAATCTGAGATAGAATCGATAATAGCGATTGATATTCATTACTTGATCTATCTGTGACACCTTACCGTAACAACTCCTCTTTACTGCTACTGGTCCCTTCAGTGATCCCTCTTAGCGGACGTCTTCCGCACGTCTTCTAAATCCCCAAACACATTGAGCGACGTCTTCGGCACGTCTTCTGAATCTCCTGGCACATAGAAGACGCCCAGGTATTTTCCATTATTTTCGCGCCCCCTAAACCCCCAGGGCAGAAGTTTCAGACCGGTTAAACGACATCCACAAAAAACCGATAATTTGATCAATGTCGATTGATGGCCATCGATTCTTCAAAAACGAACTTCAGAATCGTGTTCAGTGACTTCAATAGCCCCAGGACTGAAGTTTCCAGGCAGGTAGAAGACGTCTGGGTATTTTCCGCTATTTTCGCGCCCCTAATTTTCCGCTGCTATTTTATGTCTCATCGCCGGTCGATGATATGACTCATCGCTTAGCGCGTTATTATATAGTGTGATAGTGTGACATACGAGTGTTGCAGCAGCTAGTAATTCAGGAGATGAAAGGCGGATCCACCTCGCAAATTGCAACAATACGAAGTTGAATAGCTTGGATCCATTCACCTGTATCACCTGTTGTCCCGTTGATCATCGACTTGCTCGAGCGGGCGCCAGCAGCGTCTCCATTCGTCCCCGTCGCGTGCCAGAGTGCTCCAATGGATCCTCCTCGCTCGAGGGACACGAAGAGCGTCATAGCGGTCGTTCAGGGCTCTCACGAAGAAGTCCGACGAACGCGTTGGTGGGCGTCCTTGTGTTCTCTTGACATCCCCGGGAATCCAGTTGGTGACGGCTCTCGTCCAGTGGGTGTCTGCGAAGCGCATTACGTGGCTGGCCCACCTAATTTTCGACAATTTGTCCCACGCGACAGCGTCTCTGATCTTCGAACGTCGGCGAAGCTCGGAACTCCGGAGGCCTTCTCTCACTTGCGTGAGTCGTGTCACTCCGAGCATCGTCCTCTCGATTCCACGCTGCGCGACGCTGATCGCGTGTTCATCCTGCTTTCGTACAGCCCAGGTCTCTGAGGCGTATGTTAGGGCAGGAAGAACAGTGGAGTCGAATAGGTGGGCACGGAGTCGGACGTTCTTTGTCTTCTTCGCGACTTCTTCGACGCTCTTGAAAGCTACCAAGCCGCTCGTTTCCTCCTGCTCAGCTCTGGCGTTAGGTCGTTGGCCATATTGACTTCGCGACCCAGATAGACGTAGCTGGAGCATTCGGAGATGTTCGTTCCGTTGAGCGAGAATGGGGCATCAGAAACTTGTCCGTTCCTCATGAACATCGTCTTCGTAAGATTCAGCTGCAGTCCAACGTTCCCACATACACATCGAAGTCGGCCAGCATTCACTCCGCCTGGCTGATGCTCGGTGTTATGAGCACGATGTCGTGAGCGAAGCGCAGATGGTGCAGCTGCCGGCCGTCGACTTTCACTCCCATGTCCTCCCATTCTAGTTCGCGCATGACGTTTTCGAGGGTGGCGCTGAAGAGCTTCGGGGATATGGTATCCCCCTGCCGAACCCCTCTCTTCACGTCGACAACGACGTCGTTGTAGAATGGTGAGATCTTGGTCGTGAATCCATTGTATAGCTCTCGAAGGACTCTGATGTACTGAGTAGGAACCCCCTGAGTGAGCAGGGCGTTGATGACCGCTCAGTTTCGACGGAGTCGAACGCCTTCTTCAGGTCGATGAACGTAAGACACAGCGGCAGCTTGTACACTCGCGACAATTCGATGAGCTTCGTAATAGTGGCAGATCGGGCGATAGTTGCCAGCAGGCAGATCGGGCGATAGTTGCCAATGTCGTGCACGTCTCCCTTCTTGTACAGCAAGACGGTCCTGCTGGTCTTCCACTGAGATGGAACCTTCCACTCCGACAGCTAGCGCGTGAAGAGGCGCGCCAGGGTGTTGATGAGCGTTGGCGGTAGGTTCTTCAGGTGTTCGGGTCTGATCCTGTCGGGACCGTGTGCTGTACGTTTCTTCACCGAAGAGATAGCGTGTCGGATCTCGGAAGGGAGAACAGAGGGGACGACGTATCCATCCTGCGGAAGATGGCGTGGGGGCAGGTGCACGTGGCTATCGAAGAGATCGGAGTAGAAGCCGTGGATGACCTTCTCCATGGTCCTTCTGGAAGAGGTGACAGTTCCGTCAGGACGTCGGAGAGCGGTCATCTTGGTCTTGAAGTTGGCGAAGTTCCGGCGGGCATTGCGGATGCTCAACCCTGCCTCTGCTGCTTCAGCCAATACTTCCGCCCTTCTCTCGTTAAGATCCTCCTTTATCGCCGCTCTGCATAGCTTCGCAAGCTCGGACGTCAGTTGGTAGTTGCCTGACGCTCGTGCTGCTCCACGCTGGCGTATCAGCTCGAGAGTTTCCGGAGACAGGCGTCTCTTGGTGGTCTTCAAGCTCTCGGCTCCGTAGCACTATCGTGAAGATGGTGCACGAAGCGGCTGTATTCTTCGTCAATGTTGTCCATGACGGTATCTTCCCACCGTACCGGCAAGAGAGGTGTAAAGGCCCCAGCTGATCGTCTTCTGGGACTCCTCTTCTTGCATTTCGCGGCTATCTCTCATCGACGCCAAAAGCAGAACCTCGCGCGAAGAAGGCGGTGGTCCGATCCCGTGTAGAACTTGGGGACAACGGAGACGTCGGTCAGGCAATACTTGCGATTGAAGATGATGTGGTCGATCTCGTTGTGGAACTGGCCACCGGGGGATTCCCAGGTTCATCGTAGGGAGGGAGGCTTCTGGAACTGTGAGTTTCCATGGATGGTCTTGGTCGACATGATAAACTCAGACAGCCTTTCACCTTGCTCGTTCCACTCCAAACCGTTGGCTCCGATGTGAAGTTCTTCCGGCGACCTTCGCGGTCCGATCTTAGCGTTGAAGTCGCCGACGATCACCTCGTAGAAGGTGTGATCTTCCTTATAGAACTTTTCCAGCTCCACCCACGGATCTCCTTCGATAGAGAGCCTTCGGGCTCTCTTGTTAATAGGGATCTCGGGCCGCTTGTCGCAGGGCCGCGTAGCGCGTCTCCGGGTGGTGGATAGGGGAATTAAACCAAATGCGACCGTGTACTGCCCAGAGACGCAGGTGGGATGCAGGGGATGAAGTCCTTGCTCCTGCTGTGTCGGGTCGACGCGTTTCTTGTGCTTGGGAGCGGCATGTTCGTGCACAGTGTGCGTTGGTGTGTGGTGACTGTGCGGATTGTAACTGTTTCGGCCCGGCCAAAAGCTTGCACTCGGTAGACTGGGAGTACATGTAAGGCGATTCGAGGCCGCCGTAAGTCTCGCCCCGTCCCCTCGGGCAGTCTGGCTGGCTGCCCGGAGTTCTTCGCCCGCACGACAGAGCCTGACTAGCTACCCGTGTTGTATTCCAGTCAAACACAGCAGCACTAAAGGGCCTCATTCCCCTGACCCCGAAAGAGCCCCCATTTCTGCAGCGATGGGAAGGACGAGTACGGAGAGTCTGCTAGAATCTCAGGGCCCAACCAGGCTGCGCAAATTGAGAAGGACTAGAATGACGATCTGTACTTACAACGCCCGCACACTTGCATCGACGATCAAGTACGACGTCATCGGACTGACCGAGACGAGAAGACACCACCCCTACACGCCGCCTACGACTCCGGAGAAGAACTGTTCCTCGGAACCTGCGACAGCAGGGAAGTAGACGGCGTTGGTGTCCTCGTCAACACGCACTTGGCCATGAACACCGATTCGCACGAGTCTCTGACAATCCGAATCGGACGTCTGCGACTGAAGCGATGTGACTCCGTGCCAGCTTTGACTGTATTCTTCGCGTATGCCCTTACTAGGGAAGGGTTTCGACCTCCCATGGAACTTCCACTTGAGACCAGGATCATTACAAAGAGCTCGGAATGCTGATTACGAATATGGGTGTTAAAATTGCAAAATGAAACCCCTGAGCGAGTTATGGCCTGCCGAAATCGGGGGCCTCACCAAAGTCTGGCTGAACGACGCACCGGGCGCGAGAGTGGTGAGTCATCGGGGCTCCGGAAGAAGGGCTCGACGGGTGCGGCGGTGGCGCAGGGGTAGTGCTTCGCTCGTCGGGTACGGCGTCGTTGGTTCGGTTTCCGTTGCTGTCCGTTTTTTTGCAAATCATAATTCACCTTCGAAATGACGTTTTGTTCTGAATTATGACACGTGTCTGATTAAATAGCCGGGAAAACTACCATACACGTTTGTAAAAATGCTTGAAGGCGAAAAACTGCTATGGAGACAATTTTATCTACTATTTTGCACAAATAGATTCTAAATCATATATTGAATAACTAGAGGTGTTTCCAACAACCTTGGCATTCATGGAAAAAAAGTAAAAAAAAATGTGTAAAGTAAAAAGGTAAGTAGAATGTATGATAAGGAAGAACTAGATGTCGTTGATCTACTGCTTTTTCTTCACTCACTATGTCCTTTTCACCAGCAAAGGTGGTGTCCATTCTTTTCGCTGAATTTGGGGTCCCAGAGTAAATAAAAATATCACCGTAGCAGTTTTTTGCCTTCAAGCATTTTTACAAACATGTATGGTAGTTTTCCCGGCAATTTAATCAGACACGTGTCTTAATTTAAAACAAAAGGTCATTTCGAAGATGAATTATGAATTGCAAAAAACGGCAGCAACGCCGAACCAACGACGTCCCACCCGGCGAGCGTGAGCACTACCCCTGCGCCACAGCCGCAGCTGTCGGGCCCTTCTTACGGAGCCCCGATGACTCACCACTCCCGCGCGCGGTAGGGCGCACAGCCAACTATGGTGAGGCCCCCGATTTCGCTAGGCCATAACTCGCTTTCATTTTGCAATTTTGACACCCATATTCGTAATCAGCATTCCGAGCTCTTTTTAATGATCCTGGTCTCAACCTGAAGTTCCATGGGAGGTCGAAACCCTTCCCTAGTTAGTATACTCTAGTCTTACCAGGATACTATCTCAACGGTAGGTCGGAACGGCGCAAGTGTTGTATATGGGCAGAACCGCCTCGCCCTGGGAAGTAACAAACTGCAGGTATCTCGACCCCAATACAACTCTGCGCAAAGTTAGGGGCGACGGAATTCGCCTGTTGGCGCCCTGTTGATTCACGTGCTCCACAGCTGACGGGCGCGCGCGGGATGAGGGCTGGTATCGAGGACCGACGCAGTGCACAGGTGGCGTAGTGGGAAAGAGCTCGGGCTCGTGAGCGAGGGGTCAAGGGTTTGGATCCCGCAGACTGCGTTCGTTTTGCACTTTTGCAAAATCCATGTTTATCATATAGGTAATCCACCTAGGGGTACTATAGTGTGTTATAGAGCATGTCTACATATAACATATGCTTCAAACTACAGATTAGCTAAAATGTTCACTTCTGTGTGTCACTTATTTTAAACCTATTTTGTGTGAAGCTGTAGTTATGTAACTATAGATATTTTGTGGAACTAGTTAAAAGTTCCGACTCCACCAACAAGACTTCGGTCAAATTTTTTTTCTTGCTGAAACTTCGTTTAGGGGGGTTATTTGGGGTGCTGATCACGAATCTGACATCCGTTTTTCACGATTCTGTCTCTACCTGCCGTCACCGGCAGAAACTTTAGTAATGTAATCCTGTGCCTTCCTGTATTTATATTATCCAGCCGAATCGTGAAGAATGGATATCAGATTCGCGATCAGCACCCCAAATAACCTCCCTAGACGAAGTTTCAGCGAAATCGGTAACCCTGCCTGGACCACCATTGTTAACGGTATGGGTGGCCTCCGACGGAATCGTGAAGAACGGATATCAGATTCGTGATCAACACCCCAAATAACCTCCCTAGACGAAGTTTCAGCGAAATCGGTAACCGTGCCTGGACCACCATTGTTAACGCTACGGGTGGCCTCCGACGGAAACGTGAAGAACGGATATCAGATTCGTGATCAACACCCCAAATAACCTCCCTAGACGAAGTTTCAGCGAAATCGGTAACCGTGCCTGGACCACCATTGTTAACGCTACGGGTGGCCTCCGACGGAATCGTGAAGAACGGATATCAGATTCGTGATCAACACCCCAAATAACCTCCCTAGACGAAGTTTCAGCGAAATCGGTAACCCTGCCTGGACCACCATTGTTAACGCTACGGGTGGCCTCCGACGGAAACGTGAAGAACGGATATCAGATTCGTGATCAGCACCCCAAATAACCTCCCTAGACGAAGTTTCAGCGAAATCGGTAACCGTGCCTGGACCACCCTCATTAACGGTATGGGTGGCCTCCGACGGAATCGTGAAGAACGGATATCAGATTCGTGATCAACACCCCAAATAACCTCCCTAGACGAAGTTTCAGCGAAATCGGTAACCCTGCCTGGACCACCATTGTTAACGGTACGGGTGGCCTCCGACGGAAACGTGAAGAACGGATATCAGATTCGTGATCAGCACCCCAAATAACCTCCCTAGACGAAGTTTCAGCGAAATCGGTAACCGTGCCTGGACCACCCTCATTAACGGTATGGGTGGCCTCCGACGGAATCGTGAAGAACGGATATCAGATTCGTGATCAACACCCCAAATAACCCCCCCCCCCCCTAAACGAAGTTTCATCGAAATCGGTGACCCTTCCTGGACCACCATTGTTAACGGTATAGGTGGTGTGTTATATGTAAACATGCTCTATAACACATTATAATACCCCTAGGTGGATTACCTATATGATAAACACGGATTTTGCAAAAGTGCAAAAGAAACACAGTCTGCGGGATCTAAACCCCCGACCCCTCGCTCACGAGCCCGTGCTCTTCCCTACTACGCCACCTGTGCACTGAGCCGATCCTCGATACCCCAGCCCTCATGCCGCGCGCGCCCGTCAGCTGTGGAGCACGTGAATCAACAGGGCGCCAATAGGGACTTCCGTCGCCCCTAACTCTGCGCAGAGTTGCATTGGGGTCGAGATACCTGCAGTTTGTTACTTCCCAGGGAGAGGCGGTTCTGCCCATATATTAGGTTGGAAAAAAAAAAGTCTTTTCATTTTTTTCAAAGATTTATTACTTCACAACTACAAAGTCAAATCAATTGAGATAAACTCTATTTCGTCCCACTACACTTCTCCAAAGACTGGGTAATTTTCCAATTCCTCTCGCTTAAAAGACTGCAGTTCTGGAGTCGAACCATTGATGAATCCAATTTTTGAGGTCTTCATCCGTTCCAAAATATTTCTCTCCAATTTCTTGCTTGAGAGCACGGAAGAGATGGTAGTCGGCACGAACGAGGTTAGGGCTATACGGTGGATGTGGCATTACCTCCCAGCCCATCTCCTTTATTGTTTCTCTTGTGAGTCTTGCAACATGTGTTTCTGCATCGTCATGCAGGATCATCACCTTCGACTTCTCCGGCCTGTTTTCTTAGAGAGTTGCGACGACTTTGTGGAGGTGGCCGCAGTATGTGACAGCAGTAAGTGTCTCTCCACTTCTGAGAGTTTGCCGATAAATCACTTCTCTGATATCCCACCAAACACTGAAGAGAATCTTCCTTTCGTGAACATTGGGCTTGAGATCAGACTTAGGGCTCTCTCCCTTTTGTACCCATTGCCTTTTCCTCGGAAGTTGGCACACAGAACCCAGGACTCTTCGCCTGTCACAATCCGCGGAAGAAACGATTTTCTTCCTTATCTGGACAGAAGAGAAGCAGCGATGGAGAGCCGTCGACCTTTCTGAGTGTCTGACAGGGCATGTGGAATCCAAGCTCCAAATTTCCATGAAAGCCAAGATTCTTCAGATGGATTCCTACTATCCTATGAGACACTTCGAGCTTCTCTGCCAGCTGACGTGTCGTCTGCCAACTATCGGTACGAAGAAGATGGTGTAGTTCACTGTCGTCCAATCCAGTTGGCCTTCCTGACCATGCTTTGCCCTCAGTGAATAATCTCCCTTTAAAGACTTTCCGAACCACCCGTAACAGACGCGATGAGTAGCAGATCCCATGCCATATATATGGTTAATTTGGTCTGCTGCCTGAAGTGCTGTGGATTCTTTAATGAATTCATGAAGAATGCCGTGCTGAAAATGGCCATGAGGTAGATCTGGCAATGAGTTCGGAAGATTGGATGGATAACGAATTACAAGAAGAGTCTTAACCTGTGTCCGCGTGCGAACAGTAGACAAGTGTGATAGGATTACGAAATCAGCAATCAACATTGGCTAGTGCGTTTACAAGGGGAAGGGTAAAAAAAATTCGAAGTGTGAAGAGACTTTTTTTCCAACCTAATACAACACTTGCGCCGTTCCGACCTACCGTTGAGATAGTATCCTGGTTAGCCCACCAGAACGTTCTCTTCAGGGCCTAGGCATCCACTACTTGCTGGGAGTAAGGCCCACCTCACCGCCACGTATGCGAGGGCAAGAAATGCGATCAGCGACGATCCGCTTGTACAGCAGTGTTTAGGCGCACCAACTTCAGACGGTCACTATCTATATGCAGGTAAACGCGGCGTGTTCAGATTCATCCTACTGCTCACTATCCTGATTGATGTTGGCTGGACCTTCTCTAATTTCTGCTACTGCTGTTTCTTAACACGTACATTCTATCTGCGTCCGCGGATAAACAAATAAAGCGACGACCACTGATCACACAACGGCAGTAACTCGACAACCCCCAGTTTCCTGAATATCAACAACTTCTCTGACATAAGCGCACGAATGACGTCTCAGTACCTCCGTCCCGTATCAGCTATCGCTCCGAAGGTCGTGGAGTTGCCCGGGTGGGCGGCAGCAACGAAACCATTGCTCCGTGTTGTGTGCCGGATTAGCCCATTGATCGTATTCGGGGAGTACGTCAGTTCCCGCAGTTCTCGCGGTGCCCCGCAACGCAGTCGCAGTGTTCACAGTGGCGCACACCCGCCATCCCGCGGAATCCTGCCAGAGCACCAGCGGCCCAGGGGTGAGCGGATAATAAAATTTTGAAACACGGATAACGGATAACGGATAATTTTTCCCAAAAATGGCCGGATAACGGAAAAACGGATAACGAACAAACAACAAAAATTAAAACTAATTTTAAACCATTCTTTCTCTATTAGTAGGTCGAGATTTGTAATATTGTCCTCGTCACGTGTCAGATAACTTTAGCAACTTTTAACCTCCTTATCAGTGTTTTTCTTCGAGGCGCGAACTATCGCACTCTGAGAACGCGCCGACTTTCGCATGCACTCCGACTCAATGTTCTTGGTTCGGATTTCCAGTAGGTTTCAGGATTGCACGGGTACGTTAATGCACTGACTTGTCCATCGGCTGGTCACCACAAGTCATTGGCGAAGTACGTATACCAGTATTGAACCCGCAACTCGTCAGCAGCTGCTTCTACTGCTCAGCAACTATCCGTAAACTAATTATCCGCAAAACGTCTGGTTGGGACTTCGGCCCAAGCACCGAAACAAAACGCCTTGGACACGACGGTCCCATTCCGAAGGATCTAATCTGCAGAAAAATTGATAGTCGATCGGTTATTCGGTCAATCGATACTGTTACCTTGTTCAAAAAACTGTCTGAATCTCTTTGGGGTATTTCCTGCAAGCGGGAGTAATTCTCTCGAAGAAACTGTCGTGTGACTCCCACTCCAATTGGTCAAATTTGGGCGAAAACCGATAACTGCGGTCGAAAAATCATCGGCCTCCTCGTCCGGCATAATCACAATCACATCCCCATTGGTCAAATCGGGGTGTAGAACGACAGCTCCTATCGAAAATCGATGCCATCGAGCAATAGTGGATGTCCGTTCGAATCCTTCCACTCATTCGTCCAACCAGGTCATTTCCCGCTAATTTTGGTTCGCTTCCATCCACTGCACATGAGGATAACCTTGACAGTTTTTACATTCACGTGTGGGTCACTTTTACACGTTTGACATGATTTACTGGTTCACACAGGTTTGTGACACACATACACACACACGGACAGACGGACTAACGCTTTTATATATAGTAGGATAGGATAGGATATTAAAGTACTGGCTTTCCACCCACCACTCGGAGGTTACGCACATGCCAAACATAGTTTCAATGCGGTAAAAGATCGTGTACATAGAAGGCGAATATCTAGCACATCCTTAAAACGAAGTGATTCGTATGAAGGCTTATTCCTTTCTCCTCCAACCGACACGTTTTTTTTTCAGACAATACGTTATGCTAGAAGGAATTCTGGTGAAAACACCACAAATAGAAATCAGCAAGGCAGTGTTCTGCATTTCAGAACGCGCTATGAGCAGGTTGATAGTTTGGCCTAACCATGCCACTGAAAACTAAGAGAAGGCACAGACCTAGCACTGCAAAGGTTATATTCAACAAAGTAATCATAACGGTGCCAGATTTTGTTGTTCGTTATCCGGCCAAAAACCACCGGATAACGAACAACAAAACGGATAGGCCAAAACCCGCCGGAAACCGGATAACGGTTAATCCGCTCATCCCTGCAGGGGCCGCATGCTCGTGTTCCCCGTTGGGGGAAATCCAATCATTGTCAACATATTTTATCACGTCCCAATCTCCCATCAGGGGAGAGTCGGGGTAGACGAGCATACGGCCCCAGAGCAGATGCTCCCAATTCTTAAAGGCTTGCCTAACCGTCTTCTCCGGTCCTCGATCGTCATACGTGTTTAGCACCCGACGACACACTCAAGCCCGATCGTCGACCGGAGCTGGCCACCTATCGCCACCATTCCTGACAGATACGCTAATCGTTTCTACGGTGGCTGCGGATTCGAGGATATAGTGCTCCCGGGTGGCCTACTCTGCTCACCTGTAAAACACTACTAATGCAAAGAAGCAAAAAATAAACAAGTCTTTATCAGAAGTACACTCAAATCGACATCAAACATATGGAAAAATAATGGGAGACGCCAAACTGACTAAGATGACTGTCGGCGACTTTCCACAGCGGTCCGAAAATCACTGTAGCTTCGAACACATCTCCCATGCGATTCTTGTGGAACGGTATTATTTTTACAACATTTACGGCTCGCACCACGCGAACGCAAATGTATGGAGCCGATTGGTACCAAAAACCAACGCAATTAGTATAGAATATTGAAGACGATGTTGGAACGACGGCGAATAGAAAAACCTAATAGAAGATTTCACGGTGGCGTGCCAAATCCACTACAAAAGGAGTTGATGTGTCGGTTTGAACGTGTGTTCGGAGAGGAAATCACACGGTAATGGAGAGGGGTGCATAGCAGACATCCACGAACTGATCAGCGAGGCTCGGTGCTACTGCTGTGGTGGCGCAGGCGGCACGATAGGCATCGGCTGCTGAGAGCCGCTGGTTCCCGGTTGAAGCATTGTGTTCTGCGACTGTGAGGCCTTCTGCTTCAGCATCGTCCAGTCAAAGGTGTAGTCGTACTGGAAACAAAGTGTTGCTGCTGCTCGAAATGACAAAATAACCTCAAGAAGCGCAATTAACAGAGCCACGCCGCCTTACGATTAGCGACAAAAAGTCCACCTGGTGATTTAGAGTGCGGAAAAGAATTCTGAAGAGCTGACGAAGGTACATGTAGTCTGGCGCCTCGTCGAAGCGAAGACCGCGAGTGTAATTCAGGTACATAGGGAATTCCGCGGGGAAACCCTTGCAAAGCATCTCAACAGAAGTTGACATTTTCTGAAAGAAAACAATAGTTGTTCTACCTCATAACCAAAGCTTCACCTTTGAATCCTATACCGCATGGGAGCGAGCAATATTGGGAGAATCAGCATTCTCCAAAATCAATATCCCGCTTTATGTTAGGTTGTAAGGAAAGTTCTATCAGTTTTTGAGGCCAATATTCAAAAAGTCATAGCTCCGCTCAAAAAGCAGCTTTTCACTCAAACTAGGAACCGTTATATGCGCCTCTCCCCTGCCATTCTGCGAAATATCAAGCGGTCGTATTCGCTTAAAAACCTGATGAATTATGGCGTTTGGAACCAGCCAAGGTGAATTCGACAACATGTTGTTTCATAAGCATTGCTTCTCTAATGAAGGTATCCGGATGTCCCCCACAAAAAAGCGCTCGCTTAGGATCAGGGGTGTGCGTAATTACGATTTACGATTTTACGATTTACGGGGATTTTTGGCAAATTTTTTGCGATTTACGACATTTTGAGTCGTAAATCGTAAATTTTCGTAAATGTGATCTTCGGTCCACGGGTGATAAACGTCCACATAACGTGATACGATTCGGATTATGACGATGTACCCACTTTTGAAGACTTCCCTCATAGCCATTGCTATTTCCTGTTTACTCTTATGTTCTGCTGTGGCACTGTGAGAGAAAAGCGCAGCTTTGTGGATAGGCCGCTTGAGTTAATTTCTAGCAATGGAACTGGGTTAGCCTTTTTTTCTGGTTACACTCTAGCACATCTCACATTCGAGTGGCCTGAGTTCCAGTTTACAGAAAGACATGAAAATTCTCCTTGCACTGGAATGAAGCTGATCACCTGCTGAACCATATTCTATGCTGCAACCACCGCCTAGTCAACCTGTAACTTTTTCACCACTTGTTCACCACATAGACGACTCTTTCCAATGCGCACGAGTAGAGCTCATGCAGAGCCATCAAGGAATATTGGACTTGATTGGATGCTGTGGAATAATTGCGAAACTGTTGGAAAGAGTAAAACGCTCATGTTTCAATCTGATTATCAATGCACGTCATGGCGCGGTGTCTATTTACGTATGAGGTGCATATTAAGCGTACTAAGCAAAGCGTCTGACGTTTTCATGATAAAATTGAAAAAGTTTGACACCTTTGGTCTCCTTTTCAGTGGTATGATTGGGGCTGTTGCGTTCGCCCTATGCTATCCGTTCAGAACGCTGAAAACTGGACAGAAGATACATAGCGTTTGTTATAAAGGTAGTGGAGTGCAGGACTGGCGAATGCACGCAGTCATTAATTAGTAGTGCAATATTTTGGAGTTTGCGAAATTTAACAAGTGCAAAGAAACCTGCGAGCGAAGTAAATGCCGAACATACCTGGCTGGTATCGTTGAACGAAGTTCTTTCATTTCAGAAGTTATGGGTGCCTTTAAAAATGATTCAAAGGACAAAGCACAACGTTGACCAGTCCCTGTTTGAGATGCGCCATCCATTCTTTTTACCTCTATGGGATATCGTAAAGGTCATTTGAGGAAGGGTTTGCCCTATAGAATGAATTGCGGTGGCCAGTCGATGTAGAGATCAGTTTTTTATCCTTCTCAGGCAAATCCGGTACCAATTCACAACCCAGCAGGTATGGAAGACTTGATTGCCAGTGGTAGGATACGAAACAAGAACTCCTATTTTGAGCACGTGATCGCCGTCCTCCTCCGACCTCTACCATGGGTTTCCCCTATATCTTTAAAATGCACGTTGTACGAGTCAGCTAACCATTTTCAATACAAGCTGCATCTTGCTTCTCTACTTTACTTATAAAGACTGCCATAAAAATATCTTCTTTTATAATTTTAAGTCAAAAATCCGACTATGATGAGTGTCCAAAAATGTGATCCTACTCTTTCAATCGTCACACAATTCCTTCCCGTCTGCTACAAAAATGCTGTTGGGTAAGTAAGGATGCTTGTTGAATCATTTGTGCAAATACTGTTTTCGTCCAGTTCGCCAACGATCAAATTATTATTTTTTTGATTTGGATGGAACGGTTTTTGTTGGTTTATTCGGAGTTGTTGCGGTTGTTTCTACAAAGTCATAGTTTTACATGCAAGCCAATGGCTAGTAAATGATAAACATTTTTGGTCGTCCAAGCAGTGAAAGCTTTTTATTTGGGCACCCTGTATAGGCGCCTTTTAAGATAGCGTTTTTGAACAAGCACTTTATTTTGGTTCTCCACAAACCTGTCCAGCTTGAATTGAAGGGTGCTAGTTGATTTTAATAGCTTCCATCTTAATTAAAAAAGTGTCCACCTCAAGCTGAAAACGTCTCAATAAAACATAGTTAGCTTCGAATAGCTTTAACATAATAGAAAAAACAAGGATATTAGATACATTGTAAGTCAGGTGCCTCTTACGATTTACGGTTTACGATTTACGACGTTTTTTCGTAATTACGATTTACGATTTACGAAATTTCGGATTTCATTTAGGCACACTCCTGGTTAGGATTAGGTTTGGTGATTACATTGCATGACGATAATCCTCGATCTATTAAACTTTTAAATAACGATCCTTTAAACGTGTGCAGACGGGTCGTCATGCAGGAAGCACAAAATAACTGCCATCCATAGGCTTCAGACTCAACGGCTTCAGTTTAGCACACGTTTTCTCTAAATGTCCTTTAGGATCGACTGATAGCAGTTGGAGTTTATTTAAAAACGAAACAACGGACCAGTCCGACTGTGGATCTCCAGTCCGCTTCGGATGACTTCAGTTGGGCAAACAGGCTTCAAAAAGATACGTGGAGGCTCATAAATAGGTCGGCACTGTTGTTCATCGCTAACGTCTGCTTTCCTTCAATAGCTATGCTCAACTAACTTGGGTCTCTCAGACTCTCATTTGTTTTCTAACCAGCTGCCAGTAACGAGTTTTTCCCTCTCAATGATCCTTCTTCTTTCAGTTGCTACAGTAGCATTTGCATCCCTAGAGTTTCGACCAAGTTAGGGCTCATAAAGTTTGGATGAACGAAAAACAGTAGTACGTGTGCTTCGAAAAAAGATGTTGTAGTAGTCCAAAGATTATTATTTAAAAAGATCGTTATTTAAAAGTTTAACAAACCCTAGATCGAGGATTATCGTCATGCAATGTAATCACCAAACCTAATCCTAACCAGGAGTGTGCGTAAATGAAATCCGAAATTTCGTAAATCGTAAATCGTAATTACGAAAAAAGTGTCGTAAATCGTAATTACGAAAAAACGTCGTAAATCGTAAATCGTAAACCGTAAACCGTAAGAGGCGCCTGACTTACAATGTATCTAATATCCTTGTTTTTTCTATTATAAAACTCGTTACTGGCAGCTGGTTAGAAAACAAATGAGAGTCTGAGAGACCCACGTTAGTTGAGCATAGCTATTGAAGGAAAGCAGACGTTAGCGATGAACAACAGTGGTTCAATTAGATAGCTAAAGATGTAGGCTTTTAAAATTCGGTATAGCTAACAATTTCAAGAGACCTGAAACTGGACAAAATGCGCACCAGTTGGGCGCCGTTTTGTAATAGACTCTCATTTGTTTTCTAACCAGCTGCCAGTTACGAGTTTTTCCCTCTCAATGATCCTTCTTCTTTCAGTTGCTACAGTAGCATTTGCTTCCCTTGAGTTTCGACCAAGTTAGAGCTCATAAAGTTTGGATGAACGAAAAACAGTAGTACGTGTGCTTCGAAAAAAAGATGTCAGGGATCTTTGGAAGCACATGTAGTTGCAAAGAGCAAGTCTTGTACTTTCCAAAAAGTGCAAACTATTAAGTGGGTGGTGAGGGATCGAAATTTAGTACGCATTTATATCACGAGCGCTCGCAAACTGACCGAACTTTCCTTACAGCCTAATACAAACCTCTGTTTCAAGATCAGCTTTACTATAACACACAAGTGAAAACGTACAGTTGTTTAGCCTTCTAGTGTCAAGTGAAATCCTTTCAGGAGACATATGTGACACACAGGCATAGCTAACCCATTCGCTTCAAAGCGTTCTGGCGCGTGTTCGTCGTTGTGGGAACCGTGCCTTTTTTCCGCGCGAAACAGCATTTTTCTCCGTATGAGTGAAAGTAGGTGCATTGGACACCCTAAGGACAGTTTTGATTAAAGTTGTTTTGCCCCAGAAATTGACAACTATCGAACGGAGTCGATCAATGCTGATCGCTCCATCGACTTTCGATGTTTAGGAGTAGCACTCGCTCGCATACGTGATTCGAACAGCAATCATTCCAGCGCGAGATCTAAACTTGTGAGAATTGATGCTATCGATCGATGTAGCTGACCGACACCGTGGGCGGTGTGAGTCAGCCAACTGATTTCGTTGTAAGTGGTGTGAAGCTAGCCAGCCATCCAGCAAACACGTGGGCATGGTCGCCACACGGAATGTCGTTTGAATAAAATCATTACAGAAATCGTGGACCACGTCAAACATGCAGATACTATAGGATGTAGATTCGAATCTAGATACTATGGGATGTGACAGCTAATGTTATGTAGTGGGAAATTAGGTACCTCTGCAAAAGAAAACGTGAGGTGTCACGTATTGTCCGACATTGCCCGATGTGACTACGCGAGCGTCCTACGATTTTGCTAAGGTGTTCAGTCACACATAGCTCCACAGATTAGCTACTTCACCTGCGTGGTAAAATAAGGAATATCTATCTTTTTTGTAGCTGCGCTACAGTAGCGATGATGGCATCCCAGTTCGCGAAGCAAGATAACATGGAGTGAGCCCTGTTTCGCGCAGGAGTTCCGACCACAACCTGACGTACTGCATTACAACCTCATTTCAAGAACAACTGATGGGAAGATTTCCTACGACTCCGCAAACCTTTTCACAAAATCAGCCAATGGATTTCTCTCATCAAATTCGTTAAGATTATGCAATTACCATGGTAATAAACTGCAGTTTACTCGTTACGCGACCCAACACCACCAGACGAAAAAACCTCGCTTTAAACCTCGCTTGCATTTTTAGTCTTAAACCGTCGAAACGCTTTACCTTCTCGCTAATTTTTTCATACTTCTGTTTTTTGGTCGCAGCCTTCAGACCTTGCCAAGGCAGAGTTCCACGATTGAAATACATTAACACGTAACCGAGGGATTCCATATCGTCCCTGAAATCGTCTTAAATAATGATATCCAACCGAAGAAAAGGAGAACGCAAAATCGAACGCACCTCCTGCTTTGCTCTATCCCCAAATGAGCATTTATGGAGGCATAACGCGCCGTACCCGTGAGATTTTTATCCTCTCGATAAGGAATGTGTGTTCTTGTACGCGAATCTCGGAACCTGAATCATTTCGATTGCTCGAAGCAGAAACCTATACAGGGTGCGTAAAAAATATTGACGCACTAAACGTAAACGTTAGTAATAACAGCACATCATAAAATTTAATAATTTTGTATATATAGCGTCAACAATGATTTAGCGAACAGAATAGCATCACATGTATTTTATATGGGCTTCTTTGTGCGAATGCAGGGGCGAAGACGACGAGGAAAGGCATCGACGGTGTGCCGCAAGTAGCCGCGTCGATTTCGTTCTATGCTTTGACCTTCAGTGACTTGATACTTTTGTGCATTCAACCTGTTAAAGTGTTGCATACTCTCCAAGGACCTCCAAGGTGTTAATTCTGGCTGAAGGGTTGCTACAAGGAAGGCGCATCCGGCCAGTATCATGGTTTGTGCATTCATCACAAGCGCCCCTCGTTTTCGTGGATACAGAAATGAAGATAAATCAGTAGAACTATCTGTATCGATGTCCTAAAGAAGCAACTACTGACTCCTTGATTCAAATCCCACCTCGAGATTAAGCCGTATGTCTTCCAGCAGGATTAGACTCCTACGCAAAGTCGAGGATTGTTCAGGGCTGGTGCCGCGCCAACTTGGACTTCATTTCGGCAGAGAAATGACCTCTGTATAGACCGGATTTGAACCCGCTGAATTACTCTATAGGAGAAGTTTTTGACGACAAGGCTTGCGCTACTTTCCGCAAAAGTATGAAGTCAGTGAAGGATGATCTGGTCGAAGCATGGAACGAAATCGACGTGGACTACTTGCGGCGCACCGTCGATGCCTTTCCCGACGTCTTCGCCCCTGCGTTCGCAGCAGAGAAGCCCATATAGAATACAAGTGATGCTATTCCGTTCGCTAGATCATTGCTGACATTTTGTATATAAACTTGTTAAATTTTATAGTGTGTGTTGTTATTTCTAACGTTTACGTTTAGTGCCACTGCCACAGTGTTTAGTGTCACTCTAATTCAACTGTACAGGTTTTTACGCACCCTGTACAGTTGAATTAGAGTGACAGCGTCTAGAGATTCCAGCATATTTCTTCAACCTACTCCGTGCCATCACCATAAGGTGAGATTTTTTTGTGCCGACAACTAGGAATCATTCAGCAGCACAAGTAAATGTGAGACAGAGCTAGAAAAAACCACAACTCTGAGCAAAAAACAACAATTTTCCGAGCAACAAGTTCCGCAGGTCACCCTATAAGAAGAAATCCATTGTTGGAAAAGCGATTAGGAAAGTAGACTTTATAATGGTCATAAAATATCTCATGGGCATAGCGCAGACTGTGAGAGAAAAGAAGAAATACCTTCGATAACCCGATGCGAAGGGGGTATCGAAAACTTTTGTCATATTTACGAGGCAGAATTCGTTGCGAATGTGAAACGAAAACTAGAAAAGCCATCAGAAATCTTCGTCATATTCCTGCATATTTCAAGTATTGCGTCGAATAAAGTGGCTTTTTTATTCTAAAGCTTACTGGGCTTAGTTCAATGTTCGCACATACGGCAGAGTCAGCCCATAACACGGAATAGGAACGACGATTACGTAAAAACGGAGCTGAACGTCAGTTCGCGATAGCGCTACATTCGTCCTCTTCAACTAATTAGTGTCAACATGTTAAGGATAAGCGTACAACTGGTCAATTAACTCAAATTTTGCGTAATATAACGAGACGCGATAATAACAGAGGGTACATTGAAGCAATTAATGATCAATTCAATCATGCCTGAAACCGTTGAAAATGGGGAATGAAACAGTGAAATCAAGTAGATTGCATCTTTCGAGCTCAAGACATGATCAGGCCCACGAACTGCCAAGGAACGCGCTCGTGGAGAGCTGTTCAGCAAACCGGCACCCATAAACTACGTGAGCATGAGTGCTGAAGGTCACACTTTGGGCTTTCTAGATGTGGAAAAAAACTACACTGAGAACGGGACCGTACATTTCATAAATGATTATTAAAATCCTCGAAACAGTTACAGTGCCAAATAACAAACATCGCTCAAAGGCTACTCTCCTGCTGCACAGAGTTTCTTCATAATTAATACATAACACTACCCTTTGGTTAACCTTTGGTTTACAGCAGCGAGACCTGATCGAGGTGGTATCCATTTGTTTGTTGAAAATCACCTCCAAACGTTAACTATGTGATTAAGACGGATGAAACAGCTTGAAGACAGCTAACAGGTCACAGGAAATTCAGAGACAGAAACTTCTATAGTGAGAGCCTTCATATTGATTGTTGTTGACAACTGCAGTGAGATGGTAGCTCACTTAAGGCGTCACTGAAGACAAATACTCGTCTGGTAAATACAGAATTGGCAGAAAGTAATAACTATGTAAAAAACCAGCGTCCGTCGCCGGCTTCGCCGGCGCCGTACGCTGGACGTGCGGGCCACGCCAAGCTTGCCGGCTTCGGGTGTGGCGGGCCACGCTAGGAACGTAGCCCAAACATAGTTTGGGATGATTCCTCAGCCAGCGTCTCTCGCCGGCTTCGCCGGCGCCGTACGCTGGACGTGCGCCACGCCAGGCTTGCCGGCTTCGGGTGTGGTGGGCCACGCTAGGAACGTAGCCCAAACATAGTTTGGGATGATTCCCCAGCCAGCGTCCGTCGCCGGCTTCGCCGGCGCCGTACGCTGGACATGCGGGCCACGCCAGGCTTGCCGACTTCGCCGGCTTCGAGTGTGGCGGGCCACGCTAGAAACGTAGCCCAAACATAGTTTGGGATGATTCCTCAGCCAGCATCCGTCGCCGGCTTCGCCGGCGCCGTACGCTGGACATGCGGGCCACGCCAGGCTTGCCGGCTTCGGGTGTGGCGGGCCACGCTAGAAACGTAGCCCAAACATAGTTTGGGATGATTCCTCAGCCAGCATCCGTCGCCGGCTTCGCCGGCGCCGTACGCTGGACATGCGGGCCACGCCAGGCTTGCCGGCTTCGGGTGTGGCGGGCCACGCTAGGAACGTAGCCCAAACATAGTTTGGGATGCTTCCTCAGCCAGCGTCCGTCGCCGGCTTCGCCGTCGCCGTACGCTATACGTGCGCCACGCCAGGCTCGCCGGCTTCGGGTGTGGCGGGTCACGCTAGGAACGTAGTCCATAGCATGTGCATAGATTGAAATAGAAATGAAAATGGGTGAGGAAAAGGTCAGCGGCAGTGTGAAAATACATAAATGCAGACGAAAATGGAGTAAGGGACGGATGTAAAAATGAAGTGAAAATGGAGGGTGAAGGTGAATGAACCCGTACCGAGAGCAATCGCACAATGTTCTCTGCTTTGCATCCCTTTGGCAGTCTGTTCATAAACACATTAGATGGGATCAACATGCCACCATCGACAGTTCATGCGCCGTCAGCAGTAAACATCCTCGGAAGCGGCGGACTCAGCGCGGCGGGCGCAGCTGACGCGGCGGACTTAGCGCGGCAGACGCGGCGGGCGCAGCGGACGCGGCGGACTTATCGCGGCGGGCGCAGCGGACGCGGCGGACTTATCGCGGCGGACGCGGCGAGCACGGCTGGCTTGAGCGCGGCGGACGTGGCAAGCTTCAGCGCAGCCGACGCAGCGGACGTAGCGGACGCAGCGGACGCAGCGAACGCAGCGGATGCGGCAGACGCAGCGGACGTAGCGGACGCAGCGAACGCGGCAGACCCAGCGAACGCAGCGGACGCGGCGGGCTTCATCGCAGCGTGCGCGGCCGGCTTCACATAAGAGTGCATGTTGGCTTCACATAAGAGTGCATGTTGGCTTCACATAGGAGTGCATATTGGCTTCACATAAGAGTGCAAACATGTCGTCGGACAGTGACTCATGCCTCTCCCGATTATATATGGTAATGATGATGATAACACCATCGCACTGTGAAAGTCCACTAGTGGAATTAGGCACGAGCGTTTCGCGCCCTTCGAAGTTTTTCAGAAAACACAGCATAGCAAAATAATCGTTGTGCAGCACGAGCAAATCTTACTATACTACAATAAACACTATTTAGTTATTTGATTGATTGATTGATTGCACATGTTTGTGCGCTATACAAGAAAAGGAATGTAATCGAAGAAAAACATAACATTTAACGAACTTGAGTGTTTCTCGATTCATGTTTGCCACTGAAGCAAAATTCAATGAATCGTAACGTCGCAACCAAACAAGCTCTCAATTGCAAAAATGGAATGCAGAGACTTTGGAGGAGTGGAATTAGATCTGACGCCAGTCTGGAACAATACTGCACTATCAAGCTAGCTGATTTTCCCTAGCTATAGATGCCACACACACACGAATTGGACGTATTGTAAGTATTGGACGATATTTCAACACGCGGCAGCTCATCGCCCAGCCAAAAGCCAAATTCGCTCAGAGGATGGGTGACGAACAAAATGTAACGTCACGAAAACGAGTCCCTCAGAGGAAAGCCTCACTGGTTGAGAACCTCTGCAGCAAGTGAACACCTTCGGAATAACGGCTTTCTCCTCTTCTTCAGACCTTTTGAGCGCCCTTCCAGATTGCTCTAACTTATCGCACAGTATCGTAGGATCACGTAGGAAGTTCGATAACTTTAGAGCGTTTCCGCTGCTCGCAATTACGTGGCTTCCATCTTGAACGGTCAAATGTGAGCAGGAATCGGTAATATCGACACTGGCCGATCAATGTTGTTTGTTTGCTCTTCAACCTACTCTCAAGGAAATCAATATGTTACTAGGAAAGCGCGCATGTACAGGGGAACTTTTTGTTCGAACCTGTAGGTGTCTCTCAAGCTGAAATTCGTTGAATGTTCTACGATGTCGGATGACGTGTCGCTAATGATGATTCACTGGTTTGCAGGGCTGCTGGCAACAGCGAAAATCGGGTTACAGACTTCATTTCACTAGCATCTAAACACCATATTTCTCGAGGATATTATCAGCAGGGAAATTTTCAAAACTACGACTTTTACTGACACGCTCCATAATTCGACGCCAGCCGAGGCCTTTCATTGTGAAAGGAAATTTCCGAACAAAAATTGGCGACATGCAATCGCAAAGCTTTATAGCTGCACCTCCTGAAATTTGGCAAAACTAATGGGAAGCGCTTTCGCTTACTGGAGTATTCCTCCTGTCTATCGAAAATGCTCATTTGGCGCACTCGCTGAACAATCACTATTCAATTTCGTGGCTTGTGTGTCAAAAATAAAAAAGGTAGGCTTGCGAAGACGATCTCATTAAAAGGCGTAGTTTCTTTCATTTATCTATACAAGTCGAGAAAGCTCTACTAGTTTTACTAAAGCTGAGTATTGATCGCAAGGAGTAACGAAAAACTCGTGGGAGAGAGCTGGCAAGACTGCGTTGTCGTCTAGTCACCAAACTTCTTATTTCAACGTTATGAACTACCCCATGGAAGCGGCTTTGCAGGCATAGGCATAGATAGGATATCGAGCGAACTGGTCTGGACTCTTTTAGTACTTCTCACGCTAATAGATGAAGCAAGTAAAACAACGATCACCTGCGCCTTACTGCCACAGCCACAAGCTGTTCCCATAATTCTACGGCTGCATTCCCCAGGTTACCGAAGCAGACAATTTTAGTTCTGTGGTTTCTGAACCCCTCTGATTATCCATGAATGAATTATTAAGCTTCAATATGCTTTGTTCTCAAGGTTATAGAAAATTTTCAGGTGGTTCATATCTCCGTTGCAAGCAAAGTACAAAGAAGACAAGGAGCATGACCCTTCCTTTTCACGTACAACGATAACAAGGAACGCGATCAACAAATAATACGATCCCTTGCGAATATTTACGAATACTTCCTTCAAAACAGATTCCTTACGATATTATAGCTCGATAGAGAATATTCAACAGCACTATCTGGATATCACTACAAACTCACTTCTTTGCAAGTCCAAAGTCGATTAGGAACAATTTGTTGCAGTGTCGTCCGATTCCCATAAGAAAGTTGTCTGGCTTGATGTCGCGATGTATGAAGTTTTTCACATGCACGTATTCAATGCGTCCGATCATCTGGTCGGCAAGCATAAGGACAGTCTGAAGAAAGCTTCGTTTTGTTTCAGGACACTAAAAGGTTAGATTCCAGATCATCTGTTCGTAAAACCTCGCCATAGTAAGTTGATGTTGTATTTGTTCTTTATGGCCGAATGAGGTTTTTATGGTGAACAAGCAAGGTGGGATAAACTCACGGTATGATCCACCGAGAACGATATAACACACTATAATTGTAAGTAGGGCGAATGGTACATACCGA
This sequence comes from Heligmosomoides polygyrus bakeri, assembly GCA_947359475.1. Taxonomy (NCBI): domain Eukaryota; kingdom Metazoa; phylum Nematoda; class Chromadorea; order Rhabditida; family Heligmosomidae; genus Heligmosomoides; species Heligmosomoides polygyrus. The sequence continues at coordinate 53,224,162 of OX375867.1, read as the reverse complement.
CCTTATACTGCGGGAAAAAAGTATAACGGCCTGCTGATCACCCTACATCTCGATTCAGGCACAAAGGACAAGAAATCATTTATTCTTGGATTTTTGCAAAAATGCAATGCTTCCTTTGCCGCAATCTCAGTCCCAACTGCAAGGAGTTGCAACTGCAACAGAGCTCGTACGATGCTCCCCTGAATCCAAAGGGACATTGTGCGCGCTCAGCTGCAAAACGAGAGGTACGGCAGTGTTTGGCTTTGGCCAAGATTGTTATGCACCTTTATTCCGGCTTACGTTTCGGCGTTGTCGCCTAAAAGCGCCTTCTAAGACATTCGCGTGAAAAGTCCACCGCGAATTGGCTCGCATTCCTCATTGTGCAAGTACTTCTTTCTGGCGGGTCCTACTAGACTAGGTGGTATCGAAAACCAGCAAACAAGAATATCATTATACACCATACATCAGCACATGCATCGAGATATAAGAAAGTCGTCATCCTAGCAACAGTCACAGGGAGGTTGACGACGAACGATCGAGAGTGGTATTTTGTGCACCATTCATTTCTGATTGTTTAATGGCAGCAATTCGGGATTGCATTCGAACAGCTGACAACCTCTAGTGCAGCATAACTAGTAGCATGCTCTGGCTGCAGAGAAGAGTATGCTGGGAGACCGGAAGGCCCTTGTGCGTAGGAATGAAGGAGCACATTGACGGACTACGTAGATCACGAATGTCCATTGCTTTAGGCGATAACAGGGTTAATTATCATGGAAACAGGTGTTTTGATGTAGCGGTAAAGATCCTAGCGCGCGAGTCTGATCTCACAAGGAGAGCCTCCAAACTGGCGGTGAGCTTTTGCGGTGAAATTTTTACACAATGTAGGGTCCCGTGTGGGGAGTCCAAAAATAGTTACTTTTTTTCGGAATGCTTTTCTGTGGTCGGAAAAAAGCGTGTGGACGCGTGAGCGCGAAGTTCCTGATGGCCTGCTGCCACCCAGTCTAATGTGGTCGGTTGGCGTTGTGGTAGTGTTGTAGCTTCACAGGGGCACGGTCGTGGGCTCGATTCTCCCTTGCACTGGTGCTTTTGCATTTTGCGATTTATCGTCAGTGGGTCCCTTTATCTCCATTTCCAACACATTTTTGAACAAAAACACGACAATAAATGTCGTTTACGTTCATCGAGCACTTTGAAAGTGGAAAGGTGAGAGTTTTCGACTTCCAGGTTAAGCAAGTCAAAAACCGATGTCAGATTCGTGATCAGCACCCCAAATAACTCTCATGCACAAAGTTTGGGCGAAATTGGTGAATCTGACCTCACCACACTCACTCGACCTTGGGCCTGGGGCAGGCTTTGCACCTCGATCTTCATTGTCAAACGAGGTCCATCGTTGAGGTGTGAAGCCATTCGAGGTGGAAACCAATTGAATACGTTAAGCGGTGGAGGGATATACAGGGAGCAGAATATCGGTGCTACTACGTTCTTTTGTGGACGGGTGGTAGAGCGTAGATGTTCAGTTTGTGAGTAGTGCATTTCGCTTACATGCTTTTTTGCAATCCTCCATCAATGTTGAAGAAGGTTGGTACCTCACCAGCTACTCTTACCAGTTGATTACTACGTTTTTGACTCTATCCATGCAAGGAATATAATAGATTTACGGGATCGGACGTGGTTCTGCTTGTGCCGACGTCTGTACCGGCGCTTATGAGACGACGAGCGGCTTGGACTGGACGAAGGATGTCGCCGACTTCGACTGACGCGATATCGATGACCCTTGGACGTTCCGGCAGAGCTCCGTCTTCGATTCCGACACGTAGATGTCATGGTTAGTATAAAACTTACATTCTAAACCTGTTGGCAGAGAATCTGTAGAACTACTATAATAGAATTTGTTATCTACAAACCTCATCTTGAAACAGCTTCACTGTTCAAAAACCAAAAGGGGCCCATGCACTGTACTAGCGAGGTCGAAAAAATAGTTATTCATACTTCGGTCACGGGTGTTACTTGGAGTGCTGATGATGAATCTGACAGCGGTCTCTAGATTTTCCGTTTTCTTATGACAGGCTAGACAAGGTGTGAGTATGTGAGTGTGGTGAGGTCGGATTCACCAATTTCGCCCAAACTTTGTGCATGAGGGTTATTTGGAGTGCTGATCACGAATCTGACATCGGTCTTTGACTTGCTTAACCTGGAAGTCGAAAATTCTCACCTTTCCACTTTCAAAGAGCTCGATGAACGTAAACGACATTTATTGTCGTTCTTTTGTTCAAAAACGTGTTGGAAATGGGGATAAAGGGACCCACTGACGATAAATCGCAAAATGCAAAAGCACCAGTGCAAGGGAGAATCGAGCCTACGACCGTGCCCCTGTGAAGCTACAACAGTACCACTACGCCAACCGACCACATTGGACTGGGTGGCAGCAGGCCATCAGGAACTTCGCGCTCACGCGTCCACACGCTTTTTTCGACCACAGAAAAGAATTCCGAAAAAAAGTAACTATTTTTGGACTCCCCACACGGGACCCTACATTGTGTAAAAATTGCACCGCAAAAGCTCACCGCCAGTTTAGAGGCTCTACTTGTCAACCCGAAGCGCTATACATTGCGGCTAGGCCACCTAGACCTAACAGAAGCAAAGAGCGCGCTGCAATAGCCCAAGATCTTGCGCCATTCGACATTTGTGGATTGTGATCGTATATCACGGTAACCATCGATGTATAGTGATTCCGAGGGCTAGCTTTTCATATTCTCACATCCAGCAGCGGTTGCCGGTCGACGACTCTCTGCTCTGAGGTCATCCATTTCATGGCTTGAGGTGCCGTTTTAGATTCTTCCGCTTCCTCTGCAAAATGAAACAGCATTTGAGGGGGACAGCTTCTTAAATGAAACTCGATTTTTTCCAGGCTCTGAAGAAGGCGACAACGCCGAAACGTAAGGTGCATAACAATTTTGGCCAACGCTAAACACTGCCATACGTCTTAACAAAAACACCACGCCAAGATTCATCGAGAGTCCCACCTCTGATGTTGTTCTGGTTAGCATCTCTAATGACAACATTAAGAGCCAACTGGTTAGAAACAGTCTCTATGACAAGCGCTACATATCAGAGAAATCGGCATTGTAATTCAACAAAAATCGAGGAACAAGAAGAACGCTAGCGACTCTCGTAAGGCTCGCGTACTTCGGCCTAAGGGAACATCTAGCTAATAAGATGCGTGGCAACACAAGAACACCCCTAGGGGTCATGAAACGATTGAGCACAACGATAACGACTTCGACATAAAGTGCACTGTCGTGGCAATTGGGACTCAAATTTCGACAGGGCAAGCATTGGTGCGTTCTGGATTTTCGCAAGAAGTCCGAGAAAGAACGATGGCCAAGAAAGTCCAGCAATTACAAGTGACTTCTTGCCGTTTGTGCCAAAACACGAGCTGCAGAATATAAGGGTGAAGAGCAAGATGTTATATTTTTGCAAACAATATACTGTGTCTGCGGTAAATCTCATTCGCCCTACTTGCCAAACTGGAGCGTTATATCACCCTCGGTGGATCATACCGTTATACCTCTTTGCGTGCGACTTTGCGTGTTGTAGGTTTTCTCTATGATGAAAGAACTAAAGGATTTTACTTATTGGAACTTAAACGAAGATTATTTAATTGCTGAAGTTAGACTGCTTTGAATATAATGGCGAATTTCCTTCGCCATATTCAAATTAAAATATCCGCTGGAGACTAGTAACCCTCGGTGTGAAACTCTAGCCGGTAGAGATCTGTATCGTCTATGGTCTAGTGTCTAACCTTTATTGATAGCAAGAAATTAATGAGACACTGGTTAGATGGCATTAAATTCGAAGAGGTCCACAGAATATGGGATACACAAACGTTTCCGCTCTTGGTTCGGCAAGTTTCTGGAGCGATTTTCAAAAGTCCGCTGGAGCATCACCGCTTCGCTTAAGTTTCATATCTCCTACTCAAGCTTTTAATGGACTTGGGAGCTGTCAAATCCTCTGCGGGTCAAGGATGTAACAATTATTTCAAGTAGCTTCTGACGAGGGAAGGGTCTCAGGAGTAGGTCTGAACGGGGGAAATGGATAGTACTGCGAGAATCTCCACCCTTCATGTAGTATTAGGTTGTAACGAAATAAATGGCACTGAACCACTGTAAATTTAAACAGTTAATATCTCGGCTTGTAGGCAAGTTTATTAATCGAAATAAAAACCTTCTGATTCTACACATCTTTGCCAACGTGACACAAGCTTTTTTATCCCAGTAGCATAAAAATCAGAAGTTCTGGAATTGACGAAATCTTCGAAGGCACTTTCGGCATCCTGTTGGTATTTGAATATTTTCTTTACCAAGAAGTCGCCAAGATGCTTGAAGAAATGGTAGTCTGTTGGGGAGGGGTCGGGAGAAAACGGAGGATGTGGTAGAGTTTCAGTGCTCAGCTCATTCAATTTCTGCAACGTCATTCGTGCTACATGGGGGCGAGCATTGTCGTGCAGAAGGAGAACTCGCCTTCGGTTTACCAAGGCCGGCCGGATATCCTTCAACTTTTCATCATTTCTTCAATTTCAATGCAGTACTTCTCTGCCGTGATGGATTCACCGGGAGGGAGGAAGCTGTGGTGAATAATTCCCAGCGAACATCACCATACTGTCACCATTACTTTCTTTTGGTGCAATTCCGGCTTCGCAAAAACCTTGGGGCTCTCATCGCTGTCCACCCACTGTGCCGATCGTCGCCTGTTGTCGTACATTATCCATTTCTCGTCACAGGTTACGATGCGATCAAGGAATGGGTCCGTTTCGTTCCGCAGAAGCAGTGCGGACGAGATCTCATATCGTCGGTTTCTTTGCTCCTCAGACAGCTCGTGAGGCACCCATCTTTCCAGCTTTTTGGTCTTTCCAATTTCCTTCAGATGCCGGACAGCTGTGTTGTGACTGACGCCTTCGCTATCTCCCTGGTACCTTTGTGTGGATCCTCCTCTACCACATCTCTCAGCTTGTCCTCATCAACATCACTATGCCTCCCACGACCTTCATGTTCTTCCAAGCTCTCATCTCCATTCCGGAACTTCTGATACCAACGATACGCCGTCCGAATTGTGGAACATCCTTGACCGAATGCGGCGTTGATCTTCTCGTCCGCCTCCTTAGCTGTAGTGCCCAGCTTGAATTGATACAAGTAAATGCCTCGGATTACCCTTTTGTCCATCTGCAAAAAAGTCAATAAAGCTCTAAAGTTTTCCCACTTTTACTTAGAAAATTTGGTAGTCACCGGTAGAGCAAAGTTTCTAAATGATATGCCACATGTTACGGTTTGTTCTTGATCAAACGCGTAAAGACGCGCCAAAAAATAGCGCGAGCCAGTGCCATTTAATTCGTTACAACCTAATAGAAAAACATGCTTCGTTTTTCGCTGAACCAAAAGAGCTACGGGCCCTCGAAGGCGGGGTACAGTAGCGCACCGTCAGCACGTGCCCACGTGCATGCGTGCGCGCGTTGTTGTATGGGACGCGGCGAAAGGCTCTGCGGCAAGCGAGCCGATGGCTCAGCAGGGTGTAGGGCTGCTTCGAAGGTGCTAAACCAGATGTTCGACCTCCGTGCTATGCACTACTTTTGCAATTTTTTAAATAACCGCTGTCACCTTCACCAATTTGCTTTCTACAGATCTACTATACATTTATTTCACTCTAAATTGTCAAAAGGGTCAAATTCGTGATCAACACCCCATGACCTCGACAGCCCTAGTCACCAGTTTTCAAAACAAATGTCAGATTCGTGATCAGCCCCAAGTAACCCTCCTGGGAGAAGTTTGGATGTAATAGGCGATTATGACCATGACAACCCTAGTTAACCGTACCTGCTGTGAAGTCACTGTTTGACATTCGCTGAAAAACACAAAACGTTGTATAACACAAAAAGTGAGAGAAGAGTTTAGCACAGCTCAAAGAAAACCCTTATTTGAGAATTTAGAGTGAGATAAATGTGTAGGAGATGTGTAGGAAGTAAGCAGATTCAAACCGCCATCAAGGCACTATTTCACGTACTTCCACGACTCAAGAGGTCGAGGAGAGGTCGGAAAATTTTTTCACCCAGCACCCCAAACAACCCGCACCCCGTTATTTGGGGTGCTGATCACGAATCTGACATCCATTTTTGAACCGATTACGGTAGTTTACAGCAGGTACGGGTGACTAGGGCCGTCGAGGTCAGGGCGTTGATCATGAATCTGACTCTTTTGACATTTTAGAAGAAATAAATATGTAGGAAGCAAATTGGTGAAGGTGACAGCGGTTATTTAAAAGATTGCAAAAGTAGTGCATAGCACGGAGGGCGAACATCTGGTCTAGCACCTTCGAAGCAGCCCTGCACCCTGCTGAGCCACCGAGTCGCTTGCCGCAGAGCCTTTCGCCGCGTCCCATACAACAACGCGCGCACGCATGCACGTGGGCACGTCTTGACGGTGCGCTACTGTACCGCGCCTTCGAGGGCCCGTAGCTCTTTTGGTTCAAGGACGCAGCAAAAACAAATCATGTTTTTCTACTACATGAAAGGTGGAGATTCTCGCAGCACTATCCATTTCCCCCGTTCAGACCTACGCCTGAGACCCTTCCCTGGTGAGTATTATAGGGCACAATTCCGTTGGGACGTTGGAGCAGTTCTTACCATCATTTTAAGTGCCAATTTATCTTCGATAACCAATCATGAATCCTGCAGGACAGACCTCTCTACAGTACGAACTCAGCCGTTAAACACCCAATTTTAGTATTGCGGAACAGTTGAGAAAACAATAACAAAACAGTTGAGAAATGGTTAGCTGTAGCAGCAAAATGACGACGGATTATTCCTCGCATTTATGAAGAAGATCAAAGAGGTGACCGTGGAGTTTTATAAAGCGATCTATATAGGGTTGTAGGGCGTTGTCTGCGAAGCACCACAATGATTTCCAAATTTCCTGCGGACCTCTGGGTAGGACAAAAATTGCAACAACAAAAAAAACTGTAGCGCTTCAATGCGGCCTGATAACGCAAAGCTGACACCTGGAGTACCCTTGCTGTGCTCACAAATGATCCTGCAGGTTTGGAGCTACAATCACTGGTAGAACGTGAGATTTGGCAAATTCGTAATAGAAGCGAGAAAGCACATTCAGATGAGGCATCCATCAGGAAGCCATCACCGATCGAATGGCCGAGTGGATAACGCGGTGGACTTGCAGGAGAGCGACCAAGGGACCGATTCCAGGGTTCGGGCTTATGCATGGGTAGCGGCCATGCTTTTTTGCACTTCCCATGGCATTTTTATCAATATAGAGTGGATTTCAGACCTAGCAGAGTACCGTATTCGATTTTCTAATCCATCCTTAACCTCTTGCAAGATGTGGTCCAAGCTAGCTTTCGTCAATAAGAGATACGCCGCTGGCCATTAAACCATGCTTGCCTTTTGGGGAAAGTTCTCTGTAGATGCTATCCATGTATGATCCCTTATTATGTTTTCTGCTAGTCTGTTGGGGGAAGTTCTCTTTAGATGCTATCCATGTATGATCCCCTTATTATGTTTTCTGCTAGTCTTGGAAGTGTGTCTCGTAGAAGGCTCGTTTGACCTCTCCTCCCTACTCTAGCGGCTGATGGGAGGCATTACAGATATAGATAGGCACTCGCACTCTAGACACTCCAAAGGCTAAAAAAATTCTTCGTCCAAACCTCGTTTAGACGGTTATCTGAAGTGCTTATCACGAGTCTGGCATCTGTTTCGGTGTAACGGTGGAATACATTAGAGGTTAGAGTAGATGTTAATATTGTGGAAAAACAGCATATACACCGCTGTTCTCTTCATCTAACCACACTTCGTTTCCAACGTCACATTTTGCGCCGAAAATAGCACTCCAAAATTTAAAAGACAAAAGCCTATGTTAAATTCATGGTCAGGCGCCGTCCACGGATCATCGTCAACAGACGATGAGGGGAATGGTATACTTCCCGCACGCGGGATGGGAGCCTTACATCTCAGCCTGTAATCTACCGCAACAACAAAAAAAAAAACGGATCTCACATTCGTGATCAGTATCCCGAATACCCACACCCTAGACGAACTTTGGCGAAACTTTTTTCCGACACTGCAGCCGTGAGAGTGCTTGTGCCCCCCCCCCCCCCCCCCCGTGTGCAACGGAACCCCAGGAGCAGGGAAGAGTGGTCGGTACAAAAACAGGCAGCAATGACGCGAGATGGGTAAAAACATTCCAGTTTTGCTCACAGCTAGTAGAATTAGTAGAGGTCATACGCCTATGTTATACTTCGGCGACGCTGTGTTGCGTGGACTAACACTGTCGCCGACGTCGTCGACAACAGCGTCGCCGAAGTATAACATAGGCTATAAGGAAAGCATTCTCAAGAGAAAAATAGAAAGAGAAATCTAGAAAATCTAGAAACCCTAGGGGCGATCAGCATGCCTTGATGATGTATCAAAGTAATAGCCGTCGATCATGCTCGCATTGAGGCCGCTACGCGACACACTTCCAAGACTAGCAGAAAACATAATAAAGGGATCATACATGTATACCATCTAAAGAGAACTTCCCTCAACAAGACAAGCATGGTTTAATGGCCAGCGGTGTATCTCTAATCGACGAAAGCTGGCTTGGACCACATCTTGCAAGAGGTTAAGGACGGATTAGAAAAGCGAATACGCTACCCTGCTAGGGCTAAAATCCACTCTACATTGATAAAAATGCAAAAAATGCCGCTGCCCATGCATAAGCCTCACGTTCTAGCAGTGCTTGTAGCTCCAAACCTGCAGCAATTTGTGAGCACAGCAATGGTACTCCAGGGGCCGGATTCATCAACGACTTTCGTAACTTTAACGGAGAATTGTAAGGTGTCACCTTTGCGTTATCAGGCCGCATTGGCCACAGTTTTTTTTGCAGTTTTTGCCCTACCCAGAGGTCCGCAGGAAATTTGGAAATCATTGTGGTGCTCCGCAGACAACGCCCTACAACCCTATATAGGTCGCTTTCTGAAACTCCACGGTCACCTCTTTCACCTAACTCGTTAGTGTTGTTCTGTTCGGCAGTCAAGCAATCTCAGAATTATTGCCTTCTTGTCCTCTGTGTTCTTAGGTTGCATATGCGTCTGAAGCGCGCTTACTGCTCAAAATTAAGTAGTCCCTCCTATCGCTTTCATGACACTATATCAAACACCCTTTAACGACTTTCCCATACTGGAAAACTCTGACTGCGTATAAAATGCCTGAGGTTAAAACTGTACTGCACATTTACTGGAGCTATCAGGCCCAAATGGCCGCGTGTAGAGCAGTCGGTGGAGGTGCCGACCGTCGCGTACACCCGATACCAGATTTCTGGTTCGGATTTCCTGCCCAGGCCAACCAAGCCTTTCATCCCTCCGGGTTCGTGAATTGGTACCAGAGTTGCCTGAGAAGGATAAAGCTATGGCCAAATACGCATTCAAATCGCGTCCACGATATCCCGTATAAGAAGAATGCGTGACACATCCAGAAAGGGATTGAGTAACGCCGTCCATTATCCTTTATCAGGCTCAGATGCGGTGGTGCCAGTTTTAAACTCGTAAATTGAAACATCGTGAATCCGAGTTTTGTTTATCAGAAAAACACAGAAAACTAAAGAAATTTTGAAATGTCGTTCAATTTTTTGTTAGAGCAAGCGTGCGCTCTCGAACATGCACTGCTAGAGGATTTTAAACAGAACACATGGTGCAATCAGCCACTACTTTTGGAACAACCTAACATCATACGCTAAACAAATGAAAGCTTGCAAATTTTCAGATTACTGCAAACAGGTACCTTCATCGTGAATCTTCGCGAGCAGAAGTTGAACAAGTCTTCAAGCGAAGGTCCCAGTAGGTCCATAACTAAGACGTTGTACTCCCGCTCCGTTCCATACCTTCAAAATAAAGCATATGAGAAGAGTGTTTAAGAATTTAACCCTGGTAGTCTTTCAAGAAACCATGAGACAACTCATTCAACATAAAAGATGGAAGAAACACACTAGAAGGAACTTGTGACTTGATACACCTCTCCTCCAGTACAATTCATCAGTGACTTTTCAAGAAATTGCATTGTTCCTTTTTGCACCTCCACCGGAGCTGGCACACCTCAGCTAACAAGACTTCACAAAAATGGAATGATCAGAAATAACTACATCCACGATCAGCATGTAAAATAAGGTTTCTGTAATACATTTTGAGAGAGGAATACAACAGTAAAAAGAAGTGATTCAGGTCATTTTCTTGAAGCACCATGCGGTTTTCGCATAGGCTGAAAGGTGTTGTAACGACATTTCGCTGCGATCAAAACTCTGGCGCGGATGGTACTTCAACCTGCTCCTCCTGCTTACCTGGCATGATGTTACGCCATTACATCGCTTAGTGCGAATCGGTCCCACGAGGTGTGTATTGAAACTCTCGCGATTAAACCGCAGACTTTACACATGTGAGTTCTATTAGAGAAATGGACATCGAACTCCTCGTAATGCATTCAATCATGCTTGGTCGACAGTAAAAATCTGCGTCGACCACAAATCTGGAGCATCATCTGCCACTACCGATGCTCACTGAGCACCACGTATCATGTAGCGTTTGCAGATCAATGTTTGTGCACCCCATTGCCAGAGAAACCTTTCGTCACCCCATCACCCATATGGGTACGAGTCTTGTCCGAAATCAATCGAACACTTCTCTGCCTTCGGCTGGTCACCGCGGCCATTGTTCATACGAACATTTTTTAAACTGCCTTCGCAGTATCGCTTTGAAGAAGAATTCGTTACGCACCTCCCGAAGAGATTGTCCATGATTCTGGCCTTTACATCCTTATCCTTTCATGTCCTACAAGCAGATATTATACCAATTTTCACATCTAAAAAGGCAGAAAACTTCCAAAATTTCCCAAGACCGTCAGACTTCCGTTCATACATAAAGAGCGACGCGGGGACAATTTCCTACACGGAAAAGCAATGCAAATTAATTTCCTTCATCTTCCTGGTTATTCTGGAAGACTAATCCCTTGGAAAGCATCCAAAACAATTTCACCGGTAAGATTATGATGACATGTTTTCTGAATAGATTATAACTTAATACCTTATAGGTCTTAACGGTCTACCGTTCTTGGCCTCCCATCACTGAAGAATAGAAGGAAAACTGTTGACGTTATCATGTTGTACAAAAGCCACGAAGCTGAAAATCAAGCCAGCAGACTTCTTCAATGGGATGATGAGGAAGTCCGTAAGAGGGAAGCCCAAGCTTCGGGTTTCTTTTGCTAAATAACGAGCAAGACAAGAATTCCTATCCTTTAGGATTCTCAAGCGATCCATTGTTGTTTGCAACATAGTACATTTGAAGAAGCTGCCTATGCAAGCGTGTCCACATGTTGAATACCGGGAATTTCTCGATGAATGGCTAATCTCGAAGTTGCATTATCTGATTTATATATGGCATGGTTGTATCTCGGTATCTCAAATTGTGTAGTTGTTTTCTCCGGCTTTTACCCCTTTATCTACGATTTAATAAGTAAATAGATAAATGACAGTAACTCGAAAGGAACGCTGCTGGCCTAGGCGAGAACCGAACCAAGAAAAACAATCTATGTACATGCGAAAAGCGTCGCCTCCCTTGATCACCCCTCCATAATTTTCAAAAATTCTTACAAAATGGGACTTTTCCCAGAATTCAGAGACTGATGATATAACACATCCCACTTAAACCATATAATTTCCTGCCGTAAAACCGGTTATGGTACTATTTTTACTTAGTGTGCCCCACTTAGCCTTGTTAAAAATTGGTCTACTGGGGTAATCTACAATGGGAAGAACGAATATAATGGTCGGTTTTTCCGGGAGTGCCTTATAAGCCCGTTATATCAAGTTCGAATTGCCCAAGGCCTTGCGAAATAGCGCGAGCTGGTAAGAGACCCATAGGCTCCGCATCCTACTAGCACGCATTCGCGACAGTCCACCGGGGGGGGGGGGGGGGGGGGGGGGGTCGGATGGCACGTAAAAACACCCCCACGTGCAATCGATTGGGTCAGCCTCTCGCGATGGGGCGCGCTCGCGCACCGTGCACTGGAGCCGATCACGCGGCATAGTCCACTGACTTAGCAGAGGGGAGCAGGAGTAAATTCGAAATTACATTCACGGTCCGCCGTATTTCACAATAAACGCTAAGGAAAAGCACTTTGCAAGAGCTGTTACGAAACTGAGGCACGGTAGATGCTAAACAAATGCACTTTGGAACTGCTCTTACGATTCGTGGTTGTCGATGCAGTTGCTTACCGAGTGTATGCGTCACACACTCAGTTTTGCTCATACAGACCTCTTGAAATCCACATTTTTTAAAAGAATCGCATCAATTTCGACGTTATTATATGGGTTTGGTCCAAAATGCCGGATTTAAACAGTTATCTCTGCTCAGAATTAATCTTAATGAAAGCTAAAAGAACCTACATGCCCTTGGTGATAATGTCAAAGAGTTCCACGGTTATGAAATGGAAGGCTTCCAGGGATGAAGCATGGGAGTTTGAGTTGACTTCATCATTTTGGCCTTAGGGTTAGGGTCTCCGCTCTCCACTACTGGTCTTACATATGTTTTATATGCGTGCACTAAAAGTTGTCTATCGTCTGTTCCAAGACATCTAAAGATAAGGTACGTGAACTGCAACGCTTATCGAGCAGAGCACTCCGACCCTCCCAATCTCATGTGTACATTTTTCTCGGAGGCATGTAGATTTGACCACTCATGAAACTTTTCCAATGCACGATGTATTCTCTCCACATTCAATTTTCCTATAGATCTTGATATCATTTGCAAACTGCTTACAAATAACGCCCCTTCCCTCAAGAATTAACGTCAGCTCAGCTACGTATATATCGAAGAGAATTGAAGAAACGACCCCTCCCTGCGGAACTCTGCTCTTCGCTAGCTTGCAGACTAAAAAAGTACCTCCTATCTTGACTTGAACACTACGTTCTGAAAGTTAATTCTGTATCCATTTACACACTAAGGCGTGGAACTTCAGATGTTCAAGTTTTGCATAAGTCTAGAACGGTCGACGCTATCGAATGCTTTAGAAAAATTGAAGTAAATTACATCTCATGTATCAATGTACATGGACTTGTACATTATCAAAGTAAATTACATCACATACTACATGATACTACGCGTTATCCGTTGCTCGCACGTTGTGCGGGTTACTCGATCTCCAGTAGTACTGCCGTGTGCTCATATCGTTTCCAGTTCCATCGAAACTGCTAAGCCAGTGCACTATGCCGCGTCGTCGGCTCCACTGCGTTGCACGGTGCGCGCGCTCCATCGCGAAGGCCTGACCCAATCGATTGCACGTGGGGGTGTTTTTACGTGCCATCGGGGGGGTCGCCATAGCATGCCGTGGCGTGCTGGCGTGACTAGTAGCTACATAAGCGATATAGGCGCAGTCTTATCTCCTCTCTACGATTACATACCCGTGTTTTATTTGCTTCCATATTTTGGCAAGGGAACGAACTCCAGGATGAAGACAGTTTTAACAAGCGCGCGCTAGTCGGTTCAAACCTCGGAGTCCCTTTACTCAATTCTGTGCTCTCCTCCAAGTCAGCAGAGGAGAGAGCAGAACAGAGCTTTCAAGGCTTATGCTCTGGCTAACCTCGCTTCAGGCTAGAGGCGGCGAAATAGTGTGCATCGATAGGAGACGGGACTGCGTCTCTTACCAGCGCGCACTATTTCGCAATGCCTTGGGCGATTCGAACTTAGTATAACGGACTTATAAGGCATTTCCGCAAAAAACGACTACGATATTCGTTCTTCACGTGGCAGATTGCCCTGCTAGGCCTATTTTGAACAGGATTGAGTGGGATACACTAAGTACAATAGTGCCCCGGTTATTTTAGTTCTACAGTAAAGATCAGAGCTCTGGATTGCCTCAGCTAAATAAAATCAGTACAACGAGAGCACTGATATAAAAATTACTCACCAACGAATGTGGGGGATTCCAACACCGCCTTGCAAAATGCGGTAGACCTTGGACTCATACAAGAGCTGTGGGTGACGAGCCTTAAAAAACTACCTTCATTTCCAGAGGAAGTCTCTTAATTCAACGTGAGTAGCAGAAGACAAACTCACCCTGTTGCTCTCAAGTTTGATGGCAACCTCTTCCCCATTTGTGACGTTGATCGATACATAGATGTCGCCAAAGGAACCAGACCCGATCTTCCGAATGAGCTTGTACTTTGTTGCAACTATGAAGTCCTTGTTGGTGATAACGTTCGCCATCGCGCTGTGCCTTCGTCTAGGGGCACAATCTGAATTCAGACACCACCAATAGGCGCATTTTCAGAGTAACCCCGCAGTTGTAACGTGGGGCAGTGAGCAACCAATTCATGTTGGCCGCGTCTTCGTGTGGTTAAGAAGCTACGCACGCCACTAGTGTACATGGATATAATAACAACGCTACTATTTCAACATACCAGCCGGTGCAAAGTACCAACTCCAAGTATAAGCGGCTAGCACTCAGGGTGGAGTCAGTGCTCGGTCACGCAACGCCCTAAAGCAAAGAATTAACGTCGAAGCAGAGCCAAATCCTGGCAGAGGCGGACGGACGGCGAGGAAAGCGGAGGAGGCCCGACGACACGGTCGGTGGAGCTGCCGAGGCAGGCGACGGTCGTGCGCCAGCCAAGCCAGAAGCCGGTATCGATCGGGACGGGCCGGGAAGGACCGGGTCCGGCGGTGCGCGACCTGCCGCCGCCGTCGGGCCGGCAGAGCAGCGCCGACGGGGATGAGGAGCAGCGACGGGCAGGTGCGGCCACAGATGGCGACCGCCGCAGGTGCGCGCGGCCGCGGCGCGTATAGATCGGCCGGCGGCGGCCGCGCGCGAAAATCAAACCGCGGCCGCCTCGCCCCGCGCGGCCGTCCTGCCGGGGCGCCCGGGCTCCCGTCGGGACGCGTGCCCCGGGTGCGCCTCGGGTTCGGAGCCGCTCTCGAGCTGCCGCAGCTCTCGGGCTCGACGGGACTGCCGATCCCCGGCCATGCTGATTGGACCGCGCAAGTGCCACTGCGACACCCCTAAGCGTTGGGGTCTTCGGCGCAAAGCGGCTCGAGGGGGGGGGGGTCACCTGGTCCTGATGGTGCGTGGTTATCCTGTCGTGGCATTGGATCCACGGCTCCCCTGATAAGCTGATCTTTTCGGGTCCGCCCATGAGGGCAGACGACGTTCCGGATACCAGGCTGGCTGCCTCCTTCACCCTCCCCCTTTTATGTACATGATTATAAATGATGAATGACACCATTTACATCATGCAGAAGTGCTTAGACTCCTTCCGGCTAATCAGATAAGACTTATACTATCTTATCATGATAACCCGACTTGGTACGAACGCACATGAATGCCAAATTACATCAGGGATGGCCCTGCTCACCAGGGAAGTGTCTCAGGCCTATGTCTGAACAGCGAGAATGAATACCACGGTGAGGGTCTCCACCGTTCACAAAGTAGAAAAGTGGGTACCATTTTTGCAAAGTCCTTGAACCCAAGGGGCTAGGGAGCCTCAAAGCTTACTATGAGGTCGCTTGCACACGTGCAAAACTACCGTAATCGGCCGAAATTTCAAAAATGGATAGCATATCCGTGATCAGCGCCCCAGATAACCTCCTTAGACAAAGTTCGGGTGAAATTTTTTCTACCTCCTCTCGACCTCGACCGATGAGCTAGGAGTTGCGAAAAGAGAAATGATTTCGCCATACGGCCACAATTTGGGCGCGGGAACTTTAAGGCCCCCACAGAGTTCTGCAGCAGCGCCGCGGCCCTATGCTTAACCATAGGGCAGAGACGCAGAGCTCGCCGCCGGCGGCGAGCGGCGTTGCCGCAGAACTCTGTGGGGGCCTTTACTCTCTCGGCGACGCCGCCGTCCGCGACAAGCCCGCGATGGCGCGACGAAAACGCGTACCGCTTGTTAGCTCTATGCGCGTGGGTCCTGCACCGGTTATCGACGGCTGGCTAATTGCCAATCATCGTTCCGCCCTTGCTGATTGTCTACTGTTGAACCAATTTGCAGTCTATACAGACAATTATCACGCCAAATTGGACGCCCTTCTAAACAGGTCTAACGTTTTTGAAATCAAGCTGAATATCTTCCAAATCAAAACGAGCTCCTTCCACGTTAAACTGCAGACTCTACAAAAGGTTAGAACCGTTCTTCTTCAAGGGAAATTTCTAGAATGATTTATTTAATATTTAATTTACCTACTCAATAAGTGGAGACATTGCTCTTACAGTTTCATTTAAGCGTCACTCATACTATTAGTCACGGCGAGCTAATCGGAGGCATGGCGTGATCCCTTTTTAACGTACTAAATGATTGCTGCCTTATTGCGCTTTAAAACAAAATTAAATGTATTATTTTTCTCAAAATACAAAAATGTCTAAAAAGATTATTACACTCATTCGGGCATGTCAACCAAAAAATTTCAGCGAAAATCATGCCAAAATTTGCTTGAAACAATTATTCTGCTCTCCTTAGAGACCCCTAGTTTGACCGAAAGACGGTCGCTTTGATTTGGAAAACGTTCACTCTGATTTCCAAAGCGTCACGCTTGTTTAGAATAATTCGATTTGAGAAGTGTCACATTTGACGTGAAAATGGTATGAATAAGGTTTCTACTAATGGTCTTAGATTACCGGATATACAGTTATCACTAACTTCTTACTCATAGTAAGGACATTTTCACAATAGTAGTCCCAATAATAGTCAGCTGCTAGTGTTAGATAGTTTGCTGATAGTAACAGCAACAATTCGCAGTAGACAGTTCCCGTTCGCGAGTTCATGCAATACTAAGCAGCAAGAACCCACTGATGGAACCCGTGTGAACAGACCTCGAACGCACCGCCAGCGAATGGCTTTCGACGTCACGCACGCGGCTGCGCGCGCGGAGGCCGGCGTGGCCAAAAGTGAGTAAAAGTTACGCCCCCCCCATAATTTCTACATCGTAGTCCCTTGCTGTCTGCGCCCTCCTAGCTTAGAGATCGGCGTCTGCGTTGAAACTCGATCGATGTCGGCAAAGTCGACCCTTTTTAACCCTCCATTTCGCCCCTTTCGAGGCGCTCGCGTTGATCACATACGTGACCCATCGATAATCGCTGAAGTCATGTGCATCAGTGGCGGGAAGCAAGCATCGGTGAAGGGAGCGAGGACAGTGACCAGCAGTTCTTCAACGATGCGGCGGGTTTTATCTTCTCACATTTGCCTCATCACTTTGTCGACCTTCCGGTGTCTCAGTCGGGAACTGTGTTGGGAAGCGTTTGTGTCTCAAGTCAGGGAATCACGTTGGGGAGCGCAGACTTTGAAACCATCTTCATCCGTCTAGAGCTAGCGAGTCATAGAGCGACAAAAGCATTAGGGGAGCAAGTTCTAATCACGTGGGAGTCTTAGCGAGTTAGTG
Source organism: Heligmosomoides polygyrus bakeri (assembly GCA_947359475.1). Classification (NCBI taxonomy): domain Eukaryota; kingdom Metazoa; phylum Nematoda; class Chromadorea; order Rhabditida; family Heligmosomidae; genus Heligmosomoides; species Heligmosomoides polygyrus. Next base: position 53,206,729 of record OX375867.1, on the reverse strand, counting down.
ACCGCCTGCAACAGCTAACGGGGACTCTCAACTCGACAGGTCAAGCTGTATTCACCATTTAGGCTACTCATCATTGATCTCATGTTACATCGTTCTTGTTGCTATTACTCATATCGTCGTTGTTGTTGTGTTAATTAGTTACAATAAATGTTTAATTACCCAAGTTTGAGGTTTCGAAGCTGCGGTTGTGGCTGTGCATATTTCTACGTTAAACCGCGTGAGATCACTCTAGTGATTAGGCGAGCAAGTTTGCAGTATCACCGCAATCGATACGAAAATCGATGTCTTGTGCGCACGCGATGGCTCTCCAGGCAAGCAGTAGCCGTATTCATGAACGTTTCCGGGATCTTTCCCTCACGGGAAGCGACCGAGGCGAGAAAGCGAGTCGGGTGAGAGATGATATCGCTTATCTCCCGCTCCCGCCGCTTCATGAATACGGCCTCGGATCGTGGCGCGGTGGGTAAGGGGGTTGCTTCATGCAATAGAGGTAGAGGATTCAGTTCTCCTGCGCTGTGGCATGATTGCATTTCAGGTGACTACTCGGGATTTGACGGCTTTGACGCGTGGGTGGTCTTGGTGCATCTTTTGCACATTTTCCAGCCGTATGCGCATCGCCGCTTGAACAGCGTAGAAACCAGCCGCGGACTCCTCCTGAGCGAAGAAAGCAGTCTCCACATCGGCAGCTTGTATGGCACACGCCCTGGAGTCCCCCCTGACCTGGTTCTGCGATTGCACAAAGCACACACCACCCGACACCTAAAGTTACGATGTAGATTTTGTGGCCGTATGGCGGAATCGTGCTTGTATTTCGAAAGGGTAATAGTGCCGCTTCAGATTTACCCATGACAACCGCATACTCAGAGGCGCGTGCCCCCATGTCACGGCGAACCATTGTGATCAACTTTCTGAAAGATATCCCTGCACATCTATCTTCAATAAAAAATCCCTCTATATTTAACATTTTTTAATTGGTTAACTCACCAGCCGAGTTTCATGGCCAACGTGCTGCCGTCTATCAATACGTTAGGATATGACGGTGACCTGACAACCTTCTGGGATCGCAGTAGCTACTTGCTCTTCATCATCAATGTCTCTAGTTGTACACCTTCGACGGGCTTGTGCAACGATCAACTGTCCTTTGATCATGTGGGGCGCATGCTAGGCGAGATGTATTCTCTCGGGTGAGATGTATTCATTCTCGACTTGTGGACTGGTGCCATCATATACCCTTGTAATTGGTTTATTTATGCCTGGTTGGGAAGATTCATTCCCCATGTAGCCAAGTGTCCTAATAAAAATCAGCAGAAAATACAAAGTGTCGCATATAGAGTGGCAGCTGATGAAAATCTCTTAGTGAACATGTACTTGGCAGTCTTTAGTCGAATATATGCATAGAAAAAATTGAGAAGGTGATAAATGCCAAACAAGCAAAGAACATTAAAATATTCAAAGTCCGACAAAGCGCTGGAATCGAGCATCTGAGCCTGCACCTATGAACCACCGTCACTCCCCGCTGAGCCAGCGAGCTGCTTGCACCAGTGTCTTTCAGCACGTCCCTTAGCACTAGGAAGAGTGCGCACAAACGTGTTAAAACCTCCGCACACTTTTGCGGCAACGCGGCACACGGCAGGCAGCAAAACTGCCTCGTGGGCGGCAGAACTGCTGCGTAGGAGGCACCCACCCTCAGCTTTGCCACCCTACTCCATTGCCTGTTTTCATCATTATCTTCATCACATCATTAAAGGGCTGGGCACACTCTCTCACACACTCACGCTCATCTCGAGATAAGATAAGTAAGATAGGAAAGCCCTTTCCTCAACCAAACCAGGGCCGAATTCATCAACGACTTACGTAACTTTAACGGAGAATTGTAAGCTTATCAAGCGATATGGTGAGCGATAAGCCGCGTTATCTGAGCTTTTAAGGGCTGGGCACACTTCTGCTGCTTGACGCAGCTCCAATGATGAAGAATAGGGCAGAGACGCAGAGTGCGTGTCTCTGCGTCTGGGGCGGCGGCGCGCCTATGGCACACTTCGCTTCAGCGTTGACGCCCAGCGTGAGCGCTGCAAGCGTCAGCTTCACGGAATGAGCTGGGTCATTCCGTGAAGCTGACGCTATCGCTCCTGAGCAAGAGATAAGATAAGTAAGATAGGAAAGCCCTTTCCTCAACCAAACCAGCCAACCGGTCGGCTGAGCAATGGTTGGCAGTGGTCCAATGCCGACACCAGAGAAAGAAAGAACGACCGCCCCTCACCGCAAACATGTCCTGAGTCTGAGAGCGACGCCCCGCCCCGTTTTTGACGCACTAAAGCCGCTGCTGAGTATGCCCAACCCTTAAACCCTACGCACACCTTTGCGGCAATGCGGCAGCCCTATCTGTAGGCACAGGGCAGAGACGCTGAGTCGCCGCGCGAGGCAAAACTACCCCAGTCCGGACTGACGCTGACGTGCCGCCTGCTCGGCAGACGAGGTGCCGCCTACGCGGCAGTAGCCGCCGCAAACGAGGCACAGCCGCAGTAATACTTCAAGGCATTATTGCCGCTGCAGCCGCTTTGCTGCCGAAAATTTCTGTGTGGGCCCTAGCTGATCGTAGGGGGGTCTAGGATGGAACCTGATAATGATAACGATAATGAAACCGCGTTGGCGACGGAGTGGGCTGCAAAGCTGAGGATGAGTGCCGCCCAAGCGGCAGTTTTGCCTCCTAAGGCCTATGGTATGGTCCCGCGGAACGGGAATAATCTAGTCGGGACCCAACTCGCGCCCAATAGCCGCAGTCCGCAACACCCATTTTCCGCGGGTGGTCGGCAGCGGTCAGTGGACGGGCTGGTATACTTCCCGTCCGCGGGACGACCCCCCCCCCCCCGACCGACAACCTCCCGCAGTGCAATGCACCGCGGGAGGCCGTCGGTCGGTGTTATCAAAAATAAGCGTGCTCCAACTCGAAAGCGACCGATCGAAAGTGAACTTGGAACGTTCCTAATTCACAGAATGATAAGCGCGCTCCAGTGCGACTATCATTCAGTGTCGGCCGCCGACCGTACTGGTCGGCGACCGCCTTCCGCGGTGCACCTTCCGTCCGCGGACGTCCCGCGAGTACTTCCGCGGGACTATACCATAGGCCTAAGAGGCAGTTTTAGCCACTGGCGCGTACGCGCTGCCGTAAAAGTGTGTGTAGGGCTTTAAGGGCTGGGCACACTCCTGCTGCTTGACGCAGCTCCAATGATGAAGAATAGGGCAGAGACGCAGAGTACGTGTCTCTGCTCTGCGTCAGGGGCGGCGGCGCGCGTATGGCACACCGCTTCAGCGTTGACGCCCAGCGTCAGCGCTGCAAGCGTCAGCTTCACGGAATGAGCTCGGTCATTCCGTGAAGCTGACGCTATCGCTCTTGAGCAAGAGATAAGATAAGTAAGATAGGAAAGCCCTTTTCTCAACCAAACCAACCAACCGGTCAGCTGAGCGATGGTTGGCAGTGGTCCAATGCCGACACCAGAGAAAGAAAGAACGACCGGCCCTCACCGCTAACATGTCCTGAGACTGAGAATGACGCGCCACCCCGTTTTTGACGCACTAAAGCCGCTGCCGAGTGTGTCCAACCCTCTACAGTTTCCATGGCAAAGCGGCTCCAGCAGCAATAATGCCCTGAATAATTATTGCCACTGCCGCGTTGGCGGCACATTAGCTGCTAGATCTGCTGCTACTCTGTACTTATGGATACTGATAGATATAGATAGGGCTGTCGCGTTTCTGCAACAGTGTGCGGAGCCCTTTAGGTGCGTGATGACAGTGCAGCTCAATACTGGACTTTCAGGGGCCTCTAACTATTTGGGTTTAAGGACTTTGCAAAAATGAAACCGACCCTCCTACTATTTCAAGGAAGGAGATTCGCAGCGTGGTAATCATTTTCGCCATTCAGACATACGCCTGAGACACTTCCCCGGTCAGTTCACCATAGGTGTACCTGTATCACCTGTCGTCCCGTTGATCATCGATTTGCTCGAGCGGGCGCCAGAGCAGCGTCTCCATTCGTCCCTGTCGCGTGCCAGAGTGGTCCAATGGATCCTCCTAGCTCGAGGGACACGAAGAGCGTCATATCGGTCGTTCAGGGCTTTCACGAAGAAGTCCGACCAACGCGTTGGTGGGCGTCCCGGTGTTCTCTTGACATCCTGAGCAATCCAGTCGGTAACGGCTCTCGTCCAGCGGGTGTCTGCGAAGCGCATCACGTGGCCGGCCCACCTAATTTTCGACAACTTGGCCCACGCGACATAGGTGTACATGTTGCTTGAAAATTTTAATTTCGCACGACACGATACATTGTGTAACACTGTCCCACATGGTGACCTCCCCGTGCCGCTTAGCGCCGAATCTACTCTAGTGTGAGAGGGGAGGGGCATTGGTGGTTCAGTGGTAGGATGCTCGCCTGCCACGGAAACAGTCCTGGGGCCGAATTCATCAACGACTTACAGCAATTTAACAGATGAAATACAGCCGAAATTCATGATAGCGCGGCTTATATGGCTCACTATACCGCTAAACCGCACTATCGGAAATTTCTGCTGTATGTTCTCTGTTAAATTGCTGTAAGTCGTTGATGAATCCGGCCCCTGGTTCGACTTCCGCCCAATGCAGCCAACCGGTCTCGACGGACTGCGACGGTGTTTGATTGATGAGCTTAGAAGTTGGATCTATTCTACTCGGAGGGTGGCATACTGTTTCGCCTCTCCATCCCTTCCCTGAATTTGTCACAGTACTTCAGTTACTACCAATCGATTCGGTGGAACTCATCCGAATTTAGGGGATGTGGTGCCATGTCGTGGGATGCTGGAACCAACTTTCACCTTAAGCCTATGGTACACTCCCGCATCGCGCCAGGGACGGATCGCAGCGACAGTGTTATGCGGGTAGCAACGAACTGTCGCCGAGATCCGCCGCTGGCGCGACGCGGGAATATACCATAGACATTACTTAGCTCTCCTCCCTCCCGATTAGGATTAAGAAAGCTCCCTAAGGGTGCGTGATAGGGAACTGATCAATATCAAAGTGACCGTCACTATAAATAATGGGTAACAATTCACATATCACATATCGAGTAGCGGACTCCGCGACAGTCATTACGCTTGGCTTAGTTCGAAAACGGCTATATCATCAAAACCACGTTAGAATATCCAGGAAATATATTAAACATGTGTGTGAGAGGCAAACGTTCTGCAATCTCCCAAGCGGGGAACGGCATGCTGTATGCAATGCAAGACGTTCTTACAATATTTTACCCCCAAATTCGAGGGCCCGTAGCTCCTCGGGTTCAAGGACCCAGCAAAAACGAAACATACTTTTCTACTATATGAAGGGCGGAGATCCTCGCAGTGCTATCCGTTTCACCCATCCAGACATACGCCTGAGACCATTCCCTGGTGAGTCTCAATACAGAACTCCATTTCACCTAGTTTATGCAAGAACGAGTGTTACCTGGTTTTCCTTACAGAGTCTTGGCTGAGTTCAAAAAATCCGCTCCCGCTAGTTATTTACTAGTAGCGAATATGTTGCAATTCGTTGCGATAGGAAACAGAATAAGGGTGTGGGCGTCACCTTCCAAATAGATTACGCACTATTCAGCTCAGATCATAAGGAGCCTGTTGGCCCCTTCTATGAGCTTTTAGTACATATGCAACGTTGCTAAAGATACAAAATGCATTGGAACTATAGTAGTGTATCCAAGATTGATGTGGAAAAGATACTCACCAGTCACTCAAGGCCTTTACCGATTTTGCAAGCTCAGAGTATCCTGTGTTCTCCTAGGCGATTTTAATCTCCCTGATTAAGACCGTGAAAGATGGCTGCTTCAAAATATCACAGAATTTTCTCGATTTTGTAGGTATCCACAACTTTAGACAGCTGGTAACTCACTTAAAATGAGAAGAATTTTGTATGATTAAAATCTCGTGTTCAAGATTCTCTTTGGCTGTTTTGATATTGATAAAAGAGAAATATTCGATTTCTTAAATATTGCTGAAAGAACAAGAGGTCATCCATTTCGCATATTCATAGGAAGAGTTCGCTCCCAACAGTTCCTTGGCTCTTTTCTAGTAAGAGCCACAAAAACGTGGAGTAGCTTGCCTAATACAATAGTTTCTTCGTCAACCCCAGCTAATTTTAATCATAAACTTGAAGCGCATCTCGAACAAAACGGTTTTTTCTGATATTTCTTTTCTCTAAATTCCAGATAACGATTTAATGCAAGCGACTTTCGATTCACATTCTGAGAAAATCTTCAACAACAGGTCAAAAACTTCCTTAAACGTACAGGACATAAAAAATTAACTGCAAGTTAATTTACAAACGAATCAGCTATATTTTGATAAAGTACCTTTTTTCAGTGAGTCAACTGCTAGTTTCTTTGAAAAACAAAACACTTTTTGCGGTACTATGGAAGAAATCCTTTCCTGCAAATCTTCAAAAGAAATCTTTTGCAGCAATATTTTGTGATCAAATAATTTTGTATCTCTTTTGGTACAATAACTGCTCTTCACTTTTGCTGGTGTTTGAAGAGCCAACTTTTGCAGTACTTTTTGTGTTCAACTTGTTTTGCACCACTTTTGGCTCAATAAATGTTCTGTTCTGTTCTGTTCGGTTCTAGTAAGATCTCCTACTAGACAAAGCACTTTTCTGGATCTGGTTTTCTGCAACGACGATTCCTCAGTGAAAAATGCAAGAGTGTCGAATCCATTTGGGAACAGCGACCATTCGGTCATCGAGTTCAGGCAACTACCAACTGACGTCCGAGCTTACGAAGCTATGCAAAGCGGCGATAAAGGAAGGTCTTAAGGAGAGAAGGGCGGAAGTGCTGGCTGAAGCTGCAGAGGCAGGATTGAGCATCCGTAATGCCTGCTGGAACTTCGCGAACTTTAAGTCCAAGATGACCGCTCTCCGACGTCCTGGTGGAACCGTCACCTCTTCCAGAAGGACCATGGAGAAGGTCATTCACGACCTCTGCTCCGATCTCTTCGATAGCTACGTCCATCTGCCCCCATGCCATCTGCCGCAGGATGGATGCACCCCTCTGTTCTCCCTTCCGAGATCCGACACACCATTTTGTCGATGAAGAAACGTACAGCACCTGATCCCCACAGGATCAGACCCGAACACTGAAGAACCTCCCGCCAGCGCTCATCAACACCATGATGCGGCTCTTCACACGCTACTTATCAGAGTGCGAGGTTCCATCCTAGTGGCAGACCAGCAGGACCGTCTTGCTGCACAATAAGGGAGACGTGCCTAGCGCCCAATCTGTTTGCTGTCCGTAGTCTGCCAGCTGTTCATTTGAGTCATCCTGAATAGGATTAGAAGAACGCTGGACGAAGACAGCCATGCGAGCAAGTAGGATTTCGGAGAGGATTCAGCACGGTCGACCGCATACACACCTTGACGAAGCTCAACGAAGTATAGCGAGAGTACAAACTTCCACTGTGCCTTACGTTCATCGATCTAAAGAAGGCACTGGACTCTGTTGAAACTGAAGCGGTCATCGAAGCCCTACGCACTGGGCGTTCCTACGCAGTACACCAGATTCCTTCAAGAGCTGTACGGGGATTCGCGACCAAGATTTCACCATTATACAACGGCGTCGTCATCGACGTGAAGAGAGGGGTTCGACAAGGGGATACCATATCCCCGAAGCTCTTCAGCGCAACCCTCGAAAACGTCATGCGCGAACTAGAATGGGAAGACATGAGAGTGAAGGTCGATGGTCCTCAACTGCACCATCTTCTCTTCGCTGACGATATCGTGCCCATAACACAGGGCATCAGCCGCATTCTCGCTCAATGGAACAAACATCTCCGGATGCTCCACCTACGTGTATCTGGGTCGCGAAGCCAATACGGCCAACGACCTAGCGCCGGGGCTGGGCAGTGTTAGAGGGATACGGTAAGGGGTAGCAGGAAATGAGGGGTGGATAAGGGAAGATAGTAAATAGAGGGTGTATAAAAGCCCTTTTGGGTATGAATAAAGTGTCTATCCTCTGTGTTGTGCCGCACGCCACTTAACTGGCGATCAGGTCGGACAGCGGAAGAAAAAACGTCCGGAGCCAAGCCGAAGCCAGGACTGTCGGAAGCAACAGCAGCGCCAAGGATGCAACAAGCCGTGGAGAAGAAGAGCGGTGCGGTCGAACAAGTGACCGCAAGCGCAGCCGTGAACCTGGTGGACCAGGGGGCTGCGGATGTATACCGCGGCCGTACCCCTGGTCCGTATATACCGGGCACGGCGTGGCGCACTTGGTGGAAGCTGTTCACCAACTTTTTGACACTAAGGAAAGTGTCTGAAGAAAAGGACCAGCGATTGGTCTTCCTACAAGAGGTAGGTAATTTAAACTATGAATTATTAGAGTCACTTATGCAAGGACGTGAGCTGGAGGAGGTTCCGTTAGCGGAACTTCGGGCAGCGATGGAAAGGCATTTCCAGCCGCGTAAGTTAGTCCTAGCAGAAAGGTTTGGACTCATGTCCAAAGTTCAGAAATCGGGTCAGGCGTTAAATGAGTATTATGCGGAACTTCAGAAGGCCGCAAATACCTGTGGGTTTGAGACCGTAAAGAATTATCGTGACGCGATAGTTACAATGGTCTTCATTGGCGTGTTACAATCGGTCGAGACAAGGAAGCGTCTGTTAGAAAGGGAGGACTTGACCTCAAAGGAAGCTTTGGAACAAGCCGAGGCGTATGAGCGAGTAGGATTAAACGCTCCGCATATTAAGGAAGGCCCTCAAGCAGTGGGAGTGGCCCAGGCAAGTCAGACAAGAGGTAATCGTATTCGACAGCGAGCCAGGCCGCCGCATGATGGTCAGGGTAAGAAATCGGGCAAGGGCCCAGCTCGGGATAAACTGAGTTGTAGGGTTTGCGGACGGCCAGGGCATTTCGGATACGAATGCTTACAGAAGAATAAAGCATACTGCAAACTATGCAAGAAAAAGGGACACCTCCCAGCGACGTGCTGGAAGAGAAGTAGTCCTAAAAGCCCCCGCCAGATCCACTGGTGTGAGGAGCCCGCCGGTAGCTCCGAGAGTGAAGACACGGTAAGTCAGCGTGTGAATTTAATTGTACCACGCGGAAACCACTGTCGTAGAGCGCAGAGATGTAAACCGGTGAGAGAGAGGCGACCTCGAGAAGAGGTGGGTAAGTTGAATATTGAGCCGCCCAGGATGATTAGTGTTGAAGTGAATGGGAGGAAGATCCCATTTGAGTTGGACACGGGTGCGTCGATGTCCATAATAGATGAGGTAACATGGCGAAATCTGGGTAAACCAGAGTTACGTAAGTCGGATGTAGCGGCAACGGCGTATAATAATAAGCTCATAAAATTCCAAGGCAAAACACAATTGGAGGTTAAGTTTGGAGATAAGACTGCCATTATGGAACTCCATCTATTTAAAGGAGCTACCCACTCATTGTGCGGAAGAGATATGATCCGCGAACTGCACATTAATTGCGGACCGCACTATGGAAAGGTAAATAAGGTAGAGGAGTTAAGTAAAGTAGAAATAAAAAAGGAGATTGTGCGTATATTGGAAAAGAATAGAGGTGTTTTCCGAGGTGGTTTAGGGAAGTGCACAATAACTCAAGCGCAGCTGAAATTTAAAGACAACGAAGTGGTGCCAAAATTTTTTAGAGCCAGGCCAGTGCCAATCGCACTAAGGTCGAAGGTAGAGGCAAAGTTGGAAGAACTAGTAGAAAATGGAAGAGCATAGCCGATGGGCTACGCCTTTAGTAGTAGTACCGAAACCTGGTGGAAAAATTAGGATCTGTGGAGATTATAAGGTGACGGTGAACTCATAGCTAGATATTAATCAATATCCTCTTCCTAAACCAGATGATCTATTCCACATGTTGAATGGTGGAAAGAAATTTTCCAAGCTAGATCTGTCTGATGCTTATATGCAAGTCGAATTAGAGCAAAGCTCTAGGAAGTACACTACAATAAATACCCATAGGGGGTTGTTTGACTATACGAGAGTTCCGTTTGGAATCGCGTCCGCCCCAGCAATATTCCAGCGCATTATGGAGGAAACGCTGGCAGGAGTGGATGGGGTAGTAGTGTATTTAGATGATGTTACCGTCACAGGTCCAGATGACAGGACACATTTAGAAAGATTGGAAAAGGTTTTAGACAAGCTGAATCAAGCAGGGTTTCAGCTGAAGAGAGAAAAATGCGAATTTCTCAAAGAGGAAATGGAGTTTTTGGGTCATGTAGTAGATGCAAAAGGCGTGAGGCCTTCACCCAGTAAACTGGAAGCAATGTTAAACATGCCTGAACCAAAAAATTTGAAGGAAGTTGAGTCTTATTTAGGCATGGTACAATATTATGGTAAATTTATCCCTCGGTTAGCTACGCTAGCGGCCCCACTAAACCACCTAAGAAGAAAAGGGGTTCAGTGGAGATGGGGCAAGGAGGAAAAAGAAGCCTTCAGGCAAATAAGAGAAAAATTAACAGCTACGGATACTTTGATATCCGTAGCTGTTAATTTTTCTCTTATTTGCCTGAAGGCCAGATTGAGAAAGAAGCCTTGGGAATTATATATGTAGTAGAAAAATTTAATCAATTTTTGTATGGGCGTAGATTTACACTGCTTACGGACCATCAGCCGAGGAAAAGAGCGGCTTGCGGGGGAAGAAGAAAGAATGAAGACGAAGAACGTCCGAGTCCGTGCCCACCTATTCAACTCTACCGTTCTTCCTGCCCTAACATGCTCCTGAGAGATCTGAGGTATACGAAAGCAAAATGAACACGCGATCAGCGTAGCGCAGTGAGGACGAGGCTCGGAGTGACACGTCTCATGCAAGTCGGAGTATCGGAGTTTCGAGCTTCGTCGACGTTCAAAGATTAGAGACGCTGTCGCGTTGTCGAAGTCGTTGAAAATTAGGTGGACCGGCCACGTAATGCGCTTCGCAGACACCGGCTGGACGAGAGCCGTCACGGACTGGATTCCGCTGAATGTCATGAGAACACCAGGACGACCATCAACGCGTTGGTCGGACTTCGTCATGAAAGCTCTGAACGAACGATATGACGCTCTTCGTGTCCCGCGAGCGAGAAGAATCCATTGGAGTACTCTGGGACGCGACAGGGAGGAATGGAGACGCTGCTGGCGCCGCTCGAGCAAGTCGAGGACCAACGGGACACCAGGTGATACAGGTGATCCAGAAGCATCTTGATTATGTTGACTGGATAAGCTCCTTCAGCTACCTCTGTGGATGCTGTGTTACATCACACTATAGACCTTTTTGTACCCTGGCGAAAATGCAGTCAGAGGTTTTTGCCGGACTATCGAAGAAGAAATTAAATTTTCGTAACACGGTTTGGATGTACGCTGTTGCCAAGGATGGTTCTGACAACTGGGATCGCTGCAAAGAAGTTAATGAGAAAACTAAAAACGCTATACATAAATATTTTGCTCATTTAGAAAGTTAGGTAGTTGAATGCAAAGATCGGTAAAAGGTTTTCATGTGTATTAGGCGGCCAGGAGCAAACCCATCGGTACTTTCCATGACGATAGATCTGCTATGACCGACGCAAAAGGCTGAACTTCTCGCCAAATTCTTACATAAAGCGTCCAACAAACAAACAATAGGCTCATCCTCTGTTTGCTTCGCTACGCAACAGTTTTCCGGAATGTCCTATTATGTATGGTTTTACAAAGAAGAAATAGTGGAACTGATTCCAAGCTGGCCATCATCCTAGTCTCTCACTCCGGACTTCGTTGCTTCGCCCTTTGTTAAAAATGTTGCTGCATGGCTAGGTTATCCTCTTGAGTATATTTTCAACTTAGGAGTGATGAGGGGATAGACGCCTTCCCGGTGGAGGCTTGCTCTGATCACTCTTATACTAAACGAAAAGTGTCAAATGGTCCAAACAGCTACCGTCCAGCCACATCGATTTTCGCTCGTGTTTTTGAAAAATTGTGAGAAAACGCATCTCAGTGCATATATGTAGGAGCGCACGATATCACGTCATCTAGTCAATTTGGCTTCTTCAAAAGTTTAATCTGCGGAACTTACGGAATAGATCGTATCAGATTCGTGTTAGAAAGGCTTTCTCTTCGGTTCATCAAGCTTGCAGCGGCCTGCCTCACAAGGGAAGCCCATGAAATTCCCCCAAAAATTCTCAACAGGACCTATATGGTCTTGTAGGGTATCGGACGGGGACCACAGCACTGTGCTTCGTTTTTACTACGGGCCACTGGGTGATCCAAAAATGACAAAAAATGGTATCATTTAAGAGCGGGTTAATAAGGCGTAAGTGACACCTGGAGTGGCTCTGTCGTGCTCAGAACCTAACTTACAAAAGGTTTGCAGCTCAAATTAAAGTTTGATTATAGTAATACGATAATTAACGACGTTTCCTAGACGAAGATGCAGGGTGCATTCAAGTGATTCATTCGCATCGGCAGCGCCTGGATGACCGAGTGGATAGCGATGCGAACTTTCGGATCGGAAAGGGGACGAGGGTTCGATTCCGGGAGGTTGGGGGATTTGCTCCGTGGTCTCCTCCCATTTTGCAACGAACAGTACATTTTGGCTGCGGTAGGTTACCGTACAATACCGTCCTTAACTTTTGGTCTTTGGGCGGAAAAAGCGAAAAAACCGCCTTTTCCGCCGCCTTTTCGTAGCGCTCTTCAAATTGAGGGCATTTCAAAATGGCACACATATTCGGGATCAGCACCAAGCTATCTTCCCGATGAGCTTTAAAGCGTCCAGCGAGCGCTTGAAATTTAGTTTAGTGTCCTAATTTCTACCTGCCGCGGCTGACCCCTTCCCTCGCGGGCGATAATTACACCCACCGGATGTATGCTCCCCCAACTAGCTAGAGGAGAAGGAAATTCGGCTTAATTTAAAGCCTTACGTTTACGTTTGAAGAAGTTTTACGTTTCAGTAGTTCTCAGAGTAAAACAAAAATAATCTGGGATAAGAAGATCAGGTGAGACTATGCAAATATCGTAACGGGATTAGTACTTCAGTAAATTTGTGAATGTTTCCTGGAGCTTAGAGTAAATTTTCCACTTCCTATTTATCACAGGATGTATCTCATTAAATCAGTTGGGCCTCATTGACATATCAAAAATTACTAAAATTAATGTTTCATAAAAATTAAAACATCACATCACAAAGCATAAAGCGCGGGGTTAATGAATCCTTGTTTCTGATGCGCCACGCATTCCAGTTTTCGCAGATGTTGAGTGAGACGTGTTAAAGTCGCACACTGTGTTGAAGGAGGTCAAGCATAGCATAACTCATATAAACCATACAAATTGATATGTCAATAAATTCAACAGGATAAATGTCAGTATTTAGCCAATTGCCTGTGGGATGCGCCATGCATACCATTCCTGGTTGACGTCGTGGAGGGAATTGCTCATTTAGAATGCTCATTTAGAACCTGGGCGTGCGGTAGCGCTGTCGGAGGAGGCGACGGCTGTCGCGCGCACCTGATTGTAAGGAACGAAGGAGGAATCGGTGTGGTGAGTCCCGTTTTGACCTTTTACCCCCGTGTTGCCTCTCTCCTTGCTGGCCATCTCTTTCGAAACGTCGCGGCCCCTTGCCCTTCCTTTTTTTCAGGCACGGACTTGAGGAGGACGGACCTATATAAGCGAGGACAAAGGACCCTCAAGGAGGGCCACCCGGACGTTTGAGGGACGCGCGACTGCACCCAGAGACCCGGCCAGCCCTTCATCGCGGTGCTTCGGCTCCTTCCGCCGACCACGCCGGCATTCGTCCCCACACAGGTGCCCAGTGATCTCCCGTTATGTGTTGTCGACATGCTTTCTCTTGTGCCGAGTCATGTTCCGGCTTGTCGTTCCGTGCTTTGTGGATTGTCGCAGATAAATATGCGAAATGAATTGATTCCGGGTCATGACCAGAGGCTGGATAACCAAGATTATTACTGGTAGCAGCGAGTGCGGTCTCAGTATAGGCCGCGATCCCCGATCTCGGGGTGTAGTAGAGCCTCTTTGGGGATGAGGAATCGGCCCAAAGAGATGACCGGTTTAAGCCTCGACCGGGGGCAGGTGAATTTAGGAGGGATAGCCAGGTTAGGCGGATGGGGAATTCTGCGCAGCTCCTTTCGCCTTCTATGCCTCCTCTCCCTCCTTCCTTCACTGCCTCAGTAGTCAGTGTTTTGGAGCGCTGCTTATGGAGTGCCGGAACGCATTTATGAAAAGAAAAATCCGCTGTTTGGATGTCCTAAATCCCGTCGATCCACGTCGCCCCCTACGGGAACTTGGAGAAAGAGACACTGGAGTGGTCTTGGCGCCAACAAAAGGGGGAAGGGCCGTAAAATCCACGTCACCCTCGGGGACCTGGAGCTACATACACTGCCTAAAATAAATATGGGTCTGATGCTAGTTATATTTGGACTACAATGGAATGCTTCGCATCCAAATGAAATACCGTAATTAGGCCGTGGTGGACGTGGAGAGTACTGACAACCGCTGCATTTGACATCTGGGTTCAGCGCCCATTATGTGTCTAGTATCGCCTAGAAAATGACACAAAGACGGGGTTCACGTGGCTCCCTTGCGCAATTCAGACCGTATGGCTTCCAAACTGTCTGGTGAGTATGCGGCCACACGAAGGGACGTGCTACGGAGAGCATCCTTATAGCCGAGTGCCTCATAGAGCCCACCCAGCGGCATGCTCGCGGATTTCGTTAAGTACCTCCCCGCGAACGCTATCAAACGATCACCCGCGGGATACACTCGGTTCTGTAGCACACCGCCTCGCGAACAGACAGCATCGTACGCCTCCAATCGCTTCCAGAGCTGCTCATTCACTGTATTGCACTGCCGCTGTCTAGGCTACAGTATTCGCTGTTTTCACGGGTAGGTCTTTGTCTGCGGACACATTTGAACTTTTCCGTCGTGTTTGCGCAGAATCTTCCCGAATCGCCAGCAGCGGAGCCCCGTTTCTCAGACCTCTTTTTGCATGTTTTCGCTCCTGCCGTCCAGAAAGTTCACTTCCTCCAAGGGTGCCCTTTTTTGTCTACCGTACGCATGAGTAAGACATCGTTCTTTGTCTGCACAAAAAGCTCTCCACCATTCGCCGTTCCGGAGCAAAACATGTTATCCCAGGCCAGCTTGCACCTGTCTCGTACTCCCCCCTATAAAAGTAGTCTAGGACTCAAAGCATACATTGCAGACATCCATCGTCTTTCGCGCCTTTACCATTAAGCGTTCCAGGTCAACTCCTTTGCAGCGATCACCCAACGACCCCACGCTTCCTACTATTGACGAGGTACGTTCACCTTCAGCTAAAAAGGAGCGTGTCTTGGAGTGTAAAAGTGAGAGTGAGATGTTGCCCATACAAGGCGACGCTGCAGCAGCGTTTCCTAGCGGCCTGACCTTCGGGCAGCTAGCGCCAAAAACCTTGAAACCGTTTTCTGGAGCGGATGGTCGCGATTTCGAGACCTGGTTCCGCAGTTTCGAAGATGCTGTAAGAATGGTTAACCCGCCATTACCAGACCAGCTCAAGAGCAATACCCTGGTGGGGTATCTGGAAGGCGAAGCTCGCGATCTAGTGGATGAGATGTCGGAGGAAAGTAAGAACGATTTCGACAGCATTGTAGAGCGCATGCGTAGTCATTTTGAATCTCCACATTTTCGAAGTTTAGCTCGCCAGCAGCTATGCGATTGCAGGCAAAGTCAAACGGAGAGCGCGCGTGCTTTTGCTGAGAGACTCAAGCATATTGTAAAGAAGGTAACTCGGGGACAAACCAGGCATGCCCAAAACGAAAGATTGTTGGACGAGTTCGTGGATCGCTTAAAACCCAGCCTGCGTTTCCATGTGAAGGCGGCAAACCCTGCCACCTTTGATGAGGCAGTAATAAAAGCCATTACGTACGAGTCGCTTCTCGCGGATGCGGCTAATAGCATGAGTATTTTTCCAGGTTCTCAACCTCATTTACCACCAGTTAATGTCATTAGCACCTCAAGAGTCGACGCCGGTAGAAACTCCAGATCTAATCAAAGGCGCGGTAGCTTTGGTAATAGTTTTTCACTTGGCAATAATAATTCTAATTCTTATTCTCGTTTCAGTCGTTGAGTAAAAGAACGTGCCCCCAATTCTGACGTAACATGTTTCCGATGCGGCAGAATGGGACACATTCAGACATTTTGCCGCTATACCCTCCCCCTGCCAATTTAGCTCCCCAAGGCCATTTTATCGTACCAACAGCTGGCGCCCTAACGCAGCGCCATTTAGCCAAGCCAGAAATCCACAGTTGTGCAATAATCAGTACGGCGATGCGCGCAACGCGATCCCCCAGCGGGAGCGCAGATTAGAAACAAATCCGAGGACTACCAATAGCCGTACTACTTCTAACGTTTTGGCACTCGAATCATATGGTAACAGTACGCCCACTGTTCATCAAGAGCCGCTCACTAACGAGCAGAAAGATGCTCACATAGCCGCCTTAATTGAAAGAAATAACGCGTTAGCGGATTTAGCGTTCGCAACCCGTAACCTAAACATTCACGCTGAGGAGGAAGAAGAACGTCCGTCACGTAGTCGGTCGCTCCCTTCCTTATCCTCTAGTTGGCCCTACATTTGCATGTTAGCTTTAACGGCTCTTTCTCAGGTTTCCAGTGCGCAAATTTCTCCACCTCTTCTATGCTCTAATAAAGCTCCAGTAAGCTATTGGAAAGTGCCATCTGACATTAACTGCAGAGGAATTCTCCCGCCCTGGACTGCGGCAGCAGCTCCTCTTAAAGTGAAAGTCTACCGCCCAAATACGATTCGGTATAAGAGCCCGGCACATGTCTGTCGTATAGTCACGCAAACAGCCATATTTTCTGTAAATTTTTTCGGCGCCCGCACGCAGAAAATTACTACGCAGGAGCAAACGGTCTCCGCAGACACTTGCAAACACATGGTATCCCGTAGAACATGTGCGCATGGCGACCTTATTGCGGTTGGAACCGTCTTAAAAACGTTGAATACATTGGAAATTAATTGGCCATCAGCTCCTTTCCATTGCTGCTCTGATTACACTACGTCGGTATCTAATTGCGTTGTTTTCCAGGCAACGGTATACGCCTACTACGGCTCAACATCAATGGAAAGTTCCATCGGACCCTTGAATGGGTGCTTATACAAGGACGGGCAATGTTCGATGACCTCTGGAGCTGCGGTCATATGGACGCCCGACTCGCAGGAGACTTGCCAGTATGTTTACGTTAGTTCGATGAAGGGTATGCTCGCCGACAGGGTGTGGCTCAGTGATTCTAAAGAGTTTGCTCTATCGTTCGCACTCTCATCTCCGCCAGTTTCCGATTGTGGTCACTCTCTTGTTCCTATCGATCAAGGTTATGCTATTGAACCTTTTCCGTATCCTCGCCCCAAACGGCAAGCTGGCGTCTCAGTGAGGCAGAAGGTGGGACTTGCAACCACAAACCAGTTAGCCGTGCAGCTCTTGGCTGTCGAAGATAACATGCAGCTTTCTTTAGGCGCCTCGTTTCACCATGCCATTGCCGCCCTCTGCAAGTCCGTAAATTCCTTAAGCGCGTCTCTGGTCTCTTCCATTTCTGCAAATCCAACTTTGGCCATGCGTAATATTCTACAACGCTCCGATATTGAAGTAAAATATCTTGGCGGTAATATCGTGCGCACAAAGGCCTGTGCAAGCCTTTCACCGTCCATGTACGCACTCACCACGTTTAATTCTTCTTGTTTTTCTCTTCCATCTATTTCAATATTCCTTCCGGACAAATCTCACTGGAATACCTTTATCGACACTTTAACTAATATTATCACACATGAGGCGGTTCCAATTCCATGTTCTAACGCTAATTTCTTTGAATTCGCCTTTAACAATACCGTGACAAAATTCTTTCCGTTGGCCGGCGTTTATGAACCTGTCCCATGGGATAGAGTTACCGTACTCCATAATTCCTTTAATCATCCTCCCAGTGAACTTCGTCCACCCCTTACTCTCATTCATAACCTTGTAATCACTAACATTAGCGAATTCGTACCGGAGCAGCAGTTTACAGAACTTTGGTCAGCATTCGAAGGCAACGAATTGGATCTTAAGGCGCACATTGCTGCTACCACGCAGGATAACACCCACTCAACCCCTAATGGTTTTCCTTCACTTATTTCTCCTTTCAATTCATTCTCATATGTCGCGTCACTCCTTTATAAACCCTGGGTCATTGCATGTTGTTCTTTTGTGACTCTTAACATTTTATTGCGGCATATCATCCTTTATGCCTCCTTTCAAAGCCCGGATGCCCTTTTTCAACTCGTGGCTAACTTAGGCGGGCCAAGGAGGCGTGGCCTGCAACGCGCCGATCAATCACAGACGGGTTACAGTACCCCACCCCAGGAATCTATGGAAGTCCAGCCACGGTCCTCATTCCCACGTGTTTACGCGCTCTCTCTTGCCGATCACTCTATGTCCGCTCAGCCCAGGATCTCTGCTCTGCTCTCGGTATTTTCCATCTTGATCCTCCTGTTTCTCTAAAAGCAGTAGGTATGGCTGGCACCCAAGTTCCTATGGCCGGATCTAAAGTAGTAAGAATGAAAATTGCAAACATTGAGTTGACTCCTGTCGTTCACTTTACAAAAGGTCTATGTGTTCCTAATATCAACTCCGCTTATGAAGTAATAATAGGAAATGACGTACTTTTATTACTACCGAAAATGATTATGGACTTTAAGGCGAAAACGGTTTCTTCTGTAACGCTGCCTATTCCTCCTCCAACTACTCAAGGGACGATGACTTTCCCGTGCGCGTTAGCGACACGTTACAAATTCCTCCTAACTCAGAGCAAATCGTCTCGTGTGTTGTGCAAAATGTAAGCCCTGACAAAGATTTAGTCTTGGTTTCGCAGTCAGCACAATTATCTCAGAGGGACCTCATTGTAGCTCCCGCAATAATCAATTCATCCAATCCACGATTGCTGGTGAGTATCCCGACTAACCAGCCGCAAACTTTATACGCGGGCTGTCGCATTGCGAACGCGTCGGAGGTCCGTGAGGACAAAGCCACTGGTAGAAGTGCAGGGTTGCTACCTGCGCATACTCCCGTAGCTTGCGTCTCTGAAACGAATGAAACAGACCCAACCTACGTAGTCAACCTGGATAATTGCGACCTCAATAATGAACAACGCAGTCAGCTACGCGCGCTTCTCGATAAATATCCCGATGTATTTTCGCGTCACCAATACCATATCGGCAGTTGCACCGCTGGCAAGGTACATATCTATACCACTAACGACCCCCCTAGCGAGGTTCGACCTTACCGTGTCCCGGCCAAATATCGCGAGGAAATTCAAAAACACATAAATATGCTCCTTAAAGCGGGTGTTATGAAAGAATCGCACACTCACTGGGTTCATAATTTGGTTGTAGGTCGCAAGAAGGACAACTCACTCAGTGTTTGTTTAGATATGCGACGCCCAATTAATGAAGTGACCTGAAACCCTGCCGGACCCGTTCCCTATTCCACGCATAGATGATGTCCTAGAAAAAATAGGTGGCAATAGATACACGACACTAGACCTCGCTAGTGGATGTATTCAGCTTCCCCTAGACGAAGAAAGTAGTTACAAATGTGGAGTTATCACGGAAAATAAAATCTGCCAAATGACCCATCTCCCCTTTGGTTTAAAATCAGCGGGTAGCTACTTTGCTCGAATAATGGCCAGGGTCCTTGGTGGTCTAGAGGGTAACGTCCTCACGTATATTGACGATATTTTAATATACAACAACGATTTCAGCAGTCACCTTCAGTCTATCGAAAAAGTTCTTATGCGACTACGGCAGTTTAACCTAAAAGCTTCCCCTAAAAAGTGTGTTTTTGCAAGACAGCAAATCACTTTTTTGGGTCATGTTATCAGTAAAGACAGCTACTCACCAGCCAAAGCCAATACGAAATCAGTATGGGAATTCCCTAGACCTAGTAATACTAAAGAAATAAAGCGTTTTCTCGGAATGGTAGGTTTTTTCCGCAAATTTATTCCCAACTTTGCTAACATAGCAGAACCCCTAACTAGAATGACCCGTAAAGAAACAAAATTCCAGTGGACAGAAGCGCAAGAAGCTGCATTTCAGGAGTTGAGAGACGCACTATTAAGGAAGCCTATTCTTGGCTACCCGAACTACGACAAGCCATTTCACATCTTTACCGATGCAAGCAGCTTCGCTCAAGCTGGAGCTCTAATGCAGGAAAGCGAGGTCGGTTCAAAACAGTTTTATGCCGTCGCTTACTGTAGTAGAACATTGACTGAGACTGAGCGCCGATGGCCCGCAGTTCAAATCGAGTTGGGAGCGATTATCTACGCCCTTAGACAGTTTAAACCTTATATTTGTATGGCACAAGTAACACTGCATAGCGATCATAAGCCATTGACGTTTCTTCTTAACAAAAGCAAAACCCACGATAATTTGGCGCGTTGGCTCATCAAATTGCAGAGCTATAATATTAAGGTAATTCATATTAAAGGCTCAAAAAACACGGTCGTCGACGCGCTCTCTAGAGCACACGAGAGCCAGGATAGTGTTTCCCCTCCTGAAAAGGAACTACGAGATATCATCGAGTTCCCTCTCAGCCTACCCATGTCTTTCGAAGCGGATAAGCCCTACATAGCCCCGTGTATTCACTCAACACATAGGTAAGCGGAAGCCCTGACCTTATTAGCTTTGCTGATGAGCAGAAAAGGGACAACCTGCTGCAGTGTCTCTGAAGTATTATAACCGATTCAGAATTACCCATAGATACACCAGAACCGATTAAAACTCAGGCTGTAAAAATGGCGCCTAGGTGCATTATTAAAAATGACAATTGTCTCCACTATTTCCTAAAAGAGGGGAATAACGCTCACACCGTTTTATTAGTCCCCAAGCACCTGCAGAATCTGATTTTTGACGCTCATCACAACAGCGCTCTTTCCGGCGGCCATATGGGCCGGAAAAAGACCCTTGCAAAAATTCTGCGTAAATACTACTGGCATTCAGTGCACAGTGACATCCGAAAGTGGTGTGACTCCTGTCGCACCTGTCAAATGCGCCGAAATCCGAAGCCAAATTTCCGCGAACGCCTCATTCCCGTGCACAGCGAAGCAGTGTTCGCCAAAGTTGGATTGGACTTATGCGGACCATTCAAAACTACGGAGTGCGGCAATAAATACATTTTAAATATTGTTTGTTGGTTCACCCGGTACATAATTTCCGTTCCCTTACCCGACGCGAGGGCTAATACGATCGCCCACGCACTTCTGACGGAATGCGTCTTGAAATATGGTACTATGACTGAATTAGTCTCCGATCAGGCTTCAAGTTTTACGTCGCATTTTTACCAGGAGTTCTGCAACCTTTTGCACATCAAACACCGCTTTGCAACTCCGTATCATTCGATGGGAAACGGCGCTACGGAGAGAACTTTCAGCATTTTTCAAGCTATTCTCTCCAAATTTATCAATATAAAACAGGAGGATTGGGATTTATTTATACCCTGCGTAGCATTTTGTTACAACACCTCCATAAATGAGGCCACCGGTGAATCACCATATTTTTTAATGTTTGGTAGAGATCCTGTTTTTACCATAGATCGCATATTGTTGCCCGAAGCCCGACCTCAAATCCCTGGCCCCTCGGAAACGGACGATTATAAAGCGCAACTAGTGTCGGCTTTACAACTGGCGTGGCAGCAAGCAGCAGAGCACGCCAGAACATATAAGGCGTCTATGAAGCGCGTGTACGACCAGAAAGCTCGCTCCTCTACAATCTGCGAAGGTGATCGGGTGTTTTTCCGCAACTATACCAGCAAATCGGGGCTCGCACGGGAATTATGCTTCCCCTGGATTGGTCAATTTCGCGTTCTGAAGGTCGATCCATACGCGGTGATTGTAAGCATAACGTCGCCGCAGTCCCAGCCCCGTCGTGTTCACCTCAATCAGATAAAAAAGGTCGTGGATCTCACGGGTCCAGCATCCACCCTCCCTTCGGTACTGGAGGAGCACGATTACGTAGACGCATTACCTGAAGAGTATACTCCTGGTTACATCCACCAACGGGAGGAAGCACCTAAAGCATCCCCTACTGATACAGGCTCAGGTAGTCCATCGCATCACTATAATCTCCGCCCTCGAAACCGACAATAAGTTTCATAACCTCACACACATTTTTCACTTTTCGCGACTACTTTAATTTTCAGTTCGCGCCCACGACGCATTCTCTATTTGCTGCACGACGACTACAATTCCTATTCTCGGCGTCCCTCGGGCGCCATTTTCGGCGATATCTGTCCCTCTATTACTTAAACGCATCTTCCCTTCATATCAAGTTCCAATTTCATCATTTCCGCCTACCGCCATAGATCGCTAATATGTCGTGTGTTTCATGAAGCCTTTCCAAAAAGAAACTTTCACCTATTTCAGAAAAATGTCAAGTGATTCTCACAGTGCTCAGAGCGTTACCTCACCTGAGGGACTCTCGCCCCTAGCAGTAGAAGACCGCCCTCCTCTGCCAGTTTCTGACGGCAACGTTCGCGAAGAACCAGTGGACGTCGTGCTCTCAAATGCTGGTGATGGGGAGGAGACACCACCGCCGGTGGCAGCGGTAAACGCTCCCGTTTCGGCGGGCAGTGAGTCGAAGCAGTTTCTCACCTTCATTTCATACGACTCTGACGAGGAAGGTGTGAAATTAGAACTAGTGCAGAAACCGAGGCTCATCACCTTTTCGGAGGGATTTGCCGCCCCAAGCAAAACTGTTTCTGAAGAAATGCCACTTGGCAGTGCAATACAAACAGTGTCTCAGCTCATTACCTCTTCTGAGGAATCAGCGCCCCAAACCGAATATGAAAACGTTGCCGGGTCCAGTTCAGGAGCTTTTAGCCAACCAGCCGTGAAGCGACTCAAAAACAGTGAATCAGCGGCTGAGACGCTGGCATCACTTATCGAGAAAGCAACTCTTTCCCAAGAAGCAGTTCCCGAGGAGGCACCACCAGCAGAAAGCCGTGATTGCCCCCTCTAGAGAACTGGAGCATAAGGTTCCGCAAACCGCTTCTTCGGTGAAGTTTGAGCAGTTTTCATCCCACCCATGGGCTCCCTTCTTCAAGCCCAGGGTACAGATTCAGGAATGTGAATATTATCACTCCGACCTGGATGTTCGCAACTATAAGAAAGTAACAGCTGCGGGGTACAGTGGCTTACACCTGCACCCATCTGGAGAGCCATTACCCAAGGTGGGTCACGAGGTACCCATTTTGGAAGCGGTTGGCCCAAGGGCTATTGAAAACTTCCGTCGTTTTAATAGTTACGACAACATTATAAGTATAAAGAGGAGCGAAGGGGAGCTGCCAACTTTGCCCCTAGTAGACCAGGCTTCTCTTCAGGAACAGCACACCTACGTAAGAAGATTAAAACACCACAAGGGTATCCTACCTGTCTTATATAGGGTCAAAACCTTGTATGGTTCCGGGGCACGACTAGAAGCAGCTCATATCGAGCTTCCCTTCCCCGACCGGTGGGACCCCCATACCATCCAGATCGACCAGTTCGGCATCAATATTCGTACTGCTAAAAGAGGAGTCGACCTCCGTAGCTTTATTATCTGTGATCTAGTCTGGGTGTATTCCCTCGCCGTAACTGTAAAGTTCCAAACCTTCTATCTGGTAGCCCCCACAAACGTGGAGGAAGCTACTTTATCGCGGAAGTCCACCATATGGCGCGTGGCTCAGTTCGGGCTTGTATATCGCGAACTTAAGGATACCCTTAGATTCGTCATCAGGGCGGTTTCCAGGCAAAACGGCACATTCAAATTGTGCATGCAAGGTCACCGTTACTTGGTCACCGCAAACAAAAATCGGTTTCGCGATCCTAAGGAGTTCGAACAAGTCATCGATAACTCCTTTATCGTAGCCCTATTTAGACCACGACAGATTGACTACATGCGCTTCGCGTGTACGCCTAAGGACAACTCAGCAGAAATATACGCTTTCGTAGCCGATATTCAGTACATCCCAAGCGCCCCTCCCGTTCCAAGTGACATGCGACTTGTAGAGCAGTCGTATAAGGATTTAATCGAGGCCAAGCTCACGGATTTCACATTATTCGAGTCTCGTCCTAAGGAGGTCATGCACTTCCTGGAGCCCCTCTACAGCACTGCCTGTGGGACCATAGCGGCATGCGTCGCAGAAGCGTCGGACCACCGTCGGAGTACATAATGTAATCTAGACTTCCCTTGGTATAAATGCTTTCCCGGCTAAAGTGGAGTTTCAAATCCCCATTAGTAGTAAATCGGGTTGGGCGGTAGGTAACTTCGTTGAAGGAGCATACCAGGCTGATATACTTAAAGCCCGGATAATTCATCTGGTCATGGGAGACACAAGAGTCTGGGTCACTGCGGAACTCCACCTCAAGGACACCACCAGGTTTCGGTCGTACATGTTGAGCACACCACACCGTCATATGGCGGTCGGGACTTCACTCAGCAGCGTCGAAGAGCGCGCCAATCCTGTGTTGGCGATGCTAGAAAACTGCCGAATGGCTAGCACCTTCGAGCCGAACACGACGTCATGGCTGGCGGCTCGCGCAGTACTGGCAGGAGACGCTGATATATTGGCCCAGCAGGTAGAAGAGCGCACCTCCATAACTGTCAACGTCTCAGGAAACGACGTAGAGCTCAACGCAGACCAAGTCAATGCCGTAAACTCATTCAATCGGCAGAGCCCTGTCCTAATATTTGACAGCGCATACGGGGCCGGCAAGTCTTTATGCACGGCAGTCATGGCTGAAGAAGTGGTAAAAAGGGGTAAAACCGTGCTGGTAGCCGCGGTTCAAAACAGCGCGTTAGATGTAATATGCGCAAAAATAGCAGAACTTAGATCGGACAGCATACGTCCTGTGCGCTATGTTAGCGAGCTACTCTCGCAGGATGCCGCTCATAATGAACCCTTTAACATGGCTACCCTCATGGAGAACCTTCCAAGCACCCATAGAGAAGTAATGTCTAAAAATGATCTAGCAGTGTTTGAGGAGTTTGCGGAACATCGTAACGCCCTCAGGAAATTCGTATTCACTGGCGAGGAGAGGGGAGTCGCTACGCGGGAACACAAGCGCCTTTTATTCCCGGAGCGTTATGCCTCCACACGTATTAAGAAGCTGAACCGCGCCTTTATTCGAATCTACAAATCCAATGTGTTCCTTTGTACAATTTCCTCCGCCATAAATTTAACTATACGCAAGAGCCTTTGGCGTCGCCCCTCACGGGAATGGAGTGCGGTGCTTTTAGATGAAGCATCAATGATTCCAGATGCCACATTCATTGCACTTCTCTCGCGCTTTCAGTATGCTTGCTACACCCTCGTGGGTGACAGTAAGCAATTACCACCGTATGTAGGCGTCCACAACGTCCCCAAGGCTGTGGCTCTCTGCTCACAGTCAGTGCTGGATGTTGCCCACCGCAGGGGCAACGCTCCAGTCTGCACCATCCGGACGGTGTACCGTCCGCACGCGGGCCTCATGCGCCTCAATTCTAGGTTCTTCTATGACGACGCTTTGCGGTGCGGCACACCAGTAGAATTACGGCCAAAATCTGCTGTCGCGTGTGAAACTGACGAATCCCGAGATTCCACTCGCAGTTGTGAACGTGAGAGGTCACGCGGTCAGATCCGTTACTAGGTCACACAACAACGACATCGAGGCAAACGCGGTGCGCGTCCTAGTGTGCCTTTTAAAAGCAAAAGGAGTCCGCGCTGAGGACATTATGGTCATATGCCTCTATCGTGACCAAAAATATCTATGTGAAGCTGTGCTGCGCGATACCGAGGTGGCCGTCGCTACGGTCGACAGTGCGCAAGGATCGGAAAAATCTATTGTGATTGTGTGTACCACACGGACTCATATCGACAAAGACGCAAACAATTCGTTTTTTGCAGACCCTAAGCGCCTCAACGTCGCGCTATCCCGAGCTCGAGACGGAATGCTCGTCATAGGATGCCTCTCATCGCTCCAAGTCATACCATTATGGGAACAAATCATCACACTTCAATAGAGTTCTGGCTGAAATGTGCTTCTTCGAGAAGACCATCCCCGCTGCAATCAAGTATTAAGTCCGAGGACGGACTTCGCGAAAAGGGGGAGATGTAAGGAACGAAGGAGGAATCGGTGTGGTGAGTCCAGTCTTGACCTTTTACCCCCGTGTTGCCTCTCTCCTTGCTGGCCATCTCTTTCGAAACGTCGCGGCCCCTTGCCCTTCCTTGTTTCAGGCACGGACTTGAGGATGACGGATCTGTATAAGCGAGGACGAAGGACCCTCAAGGAGGGCCACCCGGACGGTTGAGGGACGCGCGACTGCACCCAGGGACCCGGCCAGCCCTTCATCGCGGTGTTTCGGCTCCTTCCGCCGACCACGCCGGCATTCGTCCCCACACCGGTGCCCAGTGATCTCCCGTTATGCGTTGTCGACATGTTTTCTCTCGTGCCGAGTTATGTTCCGGCTTGTCGTTCCATGCTTAGTGGATTATCGCAGATAAATATGCGAAATGAATTTATTTCGGGTCATGACCAGAGGCTGGATAACCAAGATTATTACTTGATTATAGGCTCTCAGTTCGGATTTCCCGCTCAGGCAAACGAAGCTTCAGTGAGTCGGTGAACTGATACCAGACTTGTCTGGCTGAGAAGAAGTAGCAGAGCTTTGCGAGATTAGATGAATAGTGGACGTCGTGAACATGGCAGCACACATCACAAGGTGGCGCTCTTGCTGCACGTTTCCGTGTGCTTAGCTCATCCACCCACCCACCCCCCATAGACATTTCTGCATCAGAAAGAAAGTCCTGAGAAACATTCTGTGAGTACAACTTACCCATCGGGCTTTGCCACAGCCTGTCTCCTTGTAGGAGGATCTGCCTGGGTGATATTCGTGGTGTGCGCCTGCTTGATTTCGATAGTTGCTTTCTTGTCGGCACAAATTTTGAATGCGTGCTTGGTCTACACAATGATTTCCGTTTACCAGCCAATAGACAAGTCA
The DNA here is from genome assembly GCA_947359475.1 of Heligmosomoides polygyrus bakeri. Classification (NCBI taxonomy): domain Eukaryota; kingdom Metazoa; phylum Nematoda; class Chromadorea; order Rhabditida; family Heligmosomidae; genus Heligmosomoides; species Heligmosomoides polygyrus. The sequence goes on along the minus strand of OX375867.1, from coordinate 53,179,719 downwards.
GCGTTATATCCTTCTCACATAATCCTATCACAAAAAAAACTGGTACCAACTCAACCGATCACAGGGAGATGGAAGGCTCTATTGGGTGGTAAATTCTAATCAGGAAAATGGAATCAAGGGTACGCGACAGGCGGTGCTTCGTTCGACTCCGCTACCACGCTCCGAGGAAGGGAGATCGCAGCTGCTCAAAACCCTGGAGCATTACATATTCTAATATTTGATCGACTATTAGTCAAATAGGACATATTTTTCCAAGATTGGAGTCACTAAGCGCCAACAATTGAGAAGAGAGCTTCCCCTGTAGTGGAAAACGGTTGAATATCTTAAACTTACGTATATTGTAAAAAAATCTTGTAGACGACAACATTCAAACCGAAGTGAACATTCAAACAGAACAGAAGTGGCTTGGGATGTACTATAGGTGAAAAATAACAAATGAATCATTGGGAAATCGAAGGCGTGAATTTTGAAGGGCTATTATAAAAGGAAGAGGTTGTGGTTATCCAACCTAGTTTGGTGTACGTCACGTATTCTACCTCACTGTCGTTTGGAGGGATCAATATCGCCGCGGCATCGGAAGTGTGAAGAACCTAGTTAGGCGATTTACGGTGTGCTCAGAAGGCGCGAGGGGTCACAAAGACAGACAAGGAGACTGACTCCAGACCTAATCTATGTTTCGATCAGGACTATTGGACATTTGACTCGTAATGAACCGGTGCAGATGAATTAAATTTGAAATTGAACCACTTCCAAGTCAGAATTAACCGGTGAATGCGCTCGTAAGCTAATTTTCCATTTTTGAACAATTTATTGGATCACACTCATTTTGCATTTGGCATGAGTTTGTTGCGTAACTGAGTGGCTAAAATGTTTTCTAGCCTAGTCGAAATCTCACATATGGAACAGTATAAAGAGTTTTCACAGGGTTCCAAATTCTTATTTTTCCTTCTTCAAAGAAATAATTCTGTGGTCAATTTAGTCATAGGAAAACTGCGCGGGTAACTGCAAAAAAGTGTCATGCGGGCAACTTTGCAAGCGTATATTTACTATCAATTTTAACCATAAAGGTACCACTTTCGCAGGTTGATTCCAACATTTACTTTTAAAGGGACAAACGAGTATGAACACACACAAACTCTAGAGCCCTCCAAAGTGAAGTCATTTTTTGAAATCAGTGCTACTTAAATTATCGGATCCTTTAAAAAATGACATCGTTGTGAAAGCGAAAAACTAGGGATTTCAAAGAACTATGCAGTATTATCTGTAATAGGGTTAGGCTATAGGCTTCAAATTAAGCCAAATTTCCTTCTCCTCTAGCTTGTTGGGAGAGTATATATCCGGTGGGTGTAACTATCTCCTGCGAGGGAAGGGGTCAGCCGTGGCAGGTAGAAATTAATTTCGGTTTTCGGCCGTTCTCAGTCCTTCCGTTCCGTGTTCCGCTCTCTTTTGGATCAGAAGACGGAACTGAAACGGTGACTCATCACACATAGATTGTTCTATGTACAGGGTGCGTAAAAAGTATTGACGCACCTACGTTTTGATTCAGCTCCAGCTTTTTCTTTCTACCCCTCTAGGTTTTTGTGAGTTATTTTTGTTGTCTGTATTGTGCTAAAAAAACACTCACGAAAAAACTGAAGAAACATGATACCGTCGTGGTTACGGTGGCCCTTTTTTGTCTGTTACCCAAAGAGCCGAATACTTCCTTAACAAGAGATTTAGGCGCTGTTCGAAACGGTAGGTGAGGAAAGATGTCAGCAACCCAAACGTCAGCCACGGCTCTGTCATAACAGATGATGATTACAAGAGGTTCACGCACGTTAACGTTCAAATCCGAAATTATCAATCTCTGTCCGATAACGGTAAACAGCTAACGCGCACAGGTGTGGACAGCTTCTCAGACGAGCACAGCTTAAACAAGAATCCGCTGGATTACTCTTTTCAGGCGATTTTGGAGAATGAGGTCTGGGCTACTTTCAACAGAAGTGACCAGTCGCACAAGGCTACCCTGTTCAAAGCACGGAACGAAATGCAAGCAAGTGTTTGCGGCGCGTGCTCATGAATTTTTCCGTCGTTTTCGCTCCTGTATTCACAGTAAAGGAGCCAATGTCAATTACGAGTTATTCTATCGTGTTTGCAAAATCATTTTCTATATTTCTCAAGTGAATATTTTAAAACTTACTGCGTAATACTATTTCCACAACCGTCATTTAGTGCGTCAATACTTTTTACGCAACTGTATACTGACTATTCACCTCCTGAACCTAAACGAAAGGTTGAAGAAAGAGGCAAACTATGCGTCACCTTTTTTGTGAACGTGTTGCTTACAAACCGGTGGTGCATTCCCGATGTCGAAGCACCAAATTGTATTTTTTTCCTTTTCTTGAAACGATGCACTACCAATAGTATAAGGCCACAAAACTTTCATGAGTGTTCGAATCAAGGAACAAATTCATTATCCGGAGCGTGTTTATCTTTTTCCCTAATAATCTTAGGTCTGGCCTGGGACATCAATTCTAGATCAGAGTTATACAAGAACTCTTAGGTTGCTAACAATGTTTTCCATAGGGAGCATTGGATCTATAATAGTCAGAAAAGGGCATGTGGTGTCTTTCCTCTTCACCCCCTTCTCTGAGGTTGTTGAAGAGCTTCAGCCATTGCCAAACGAAACTATGGTACCCATGCGAACTTAGAGAGTGGGTGTCGTGCTGTAGGATGCCGGACGCAGCTGTAACCTTAGCGCTGCTCTCTCTTAGGATGAATCCAGGACATTGAGTAACCGGTTGAGTGTCGTGAGTGGCGAAATGTCTGACACCTTACTCTTCAGCTGTGTTCATTGCGTTTATAACACTTTCTCCCTATTTACAGAAAGATCTTGCATAAGCTTCGATTTGTTACACTAATAATGTTTGAAAATGCATCTTAGTAATGATACGAATGCCAGGATTTTTTATTCTTATATTTATTTATTTATTTATTTATCCACTACGTGGATAACCATGCAAAAGAAAGAGGCAAAACATAAGTTAAAGAAAATTGTAAACAGGAAAAAACAGGCAACAAGAATCAACATAGTTGAAAACTATTAAGCTGCATTCTGAAGATATCGGTCAAGAAGTTTTTTACACTTCCTTAAGGAATTTGGTATAATGTGTTTTTTAGATAACCTCAAGAACTCAGAGTCAGCACGACAAGTGAAAAACTGAGACCTTATGCTGCTTTTTGCTCTGGGAAATGGATCTTCCACTGGCCACCCCTTGTGTTCGATGAAGAAAATATATAGCTCTTAAAGGGGAATACGAGTAAGACCGTTTATCATCTTATATATCGCAATTAAATCATATCTTTTCCTACGAGGGTATGTAGATTGAAGAAACTGTTTCGTGAAGTTGGTGGAGGGATGGTGTTGTAATCATACCCATGTACTCGTATCCAGATCTTTCTTGTGAAGCTGTTTTGTACAGATTCCATCCTGGCAATCTCACGCTTATATTTCGGACTGAAAATTGTGGTGCCATATTCCAGAATTGGTCTAACATACGACTTATAAGCAGTTAATAGGCGTTGTATAGAATTCGTTCGCAAACATTTGAAAAGGCTGTGCACAATTCGTTCAGCTTTTTCGATATTATTTCAATACGTTTTTTGAACGAATGTTGGGGTGTCTAAAATGAAGCCCAAATTACGCGTACTACTAATATGCATCTTGTCAAGATAGTAAGGATATCTACCTACCTGCTGTCCTAGATAGATTGCTTGTGACTTATGCGGAAATAGTGGAAGTTTTGGTGATCAATCCGCAATTACATTTATTGCTGATTGAAAAGAAAGATGGTCTTCTCGGAGTGCAATATTTTATTTTTTTATTTTTTTCATTTTTTATTTAAATTTTTATATCGTCAGCGAACATTTTACATGAAACACCAAGCTGACTAACCAAAGATGGAATTTCAGAGGTATATATAGAAAAGAGGATTGGGGACAAAACACCACCCTGAGGAACATCACTTTTAATAGAAAGACATTCAGAGAATGCGTCATTTACCCTAACTTGAAAAGATTTACCAGATATAAAGTCCATAGAGTAATCCTATGATGGACACCTATATCCGTGAGTTTGACAATTAGTTTATCCAAAGGAACCTTCTCGAAAGCCTTCATAAAATCAAAATAACTTACATCTACATCAATTTTTTGTACAAGAGATTTTGTCCAATCGTCAAGCGTAGATAACATCAGCGTTTCAATAGATTTACCAGTTCGGAAACCGTGTTATCATTAGGGATAATATTACTGGACTCGAGATATAATACAGGAGCTGCCTTGAGTTTTCTCTCAAAGACCCTAGCAAAAACTGATGTAATGCTTATTGGACGAAAGTATGATACAAGATGGTGGGGAGGCATTTTTGGAATAGGTGTAACAAAACAAACGCATGTTTCCAACGGGATGGTACTTCACCAGTCATACAACTGACATGAAATATGTGCTCAAGAGGGTAAGCGATCGCGATGGCAATTTTCCTGATAAAGTAGGACGGTACTTCATCCAGAGTAGCAGCATAGGTGGTAGCTTACAAAGTTCATTATAAATCTCTTCCTTATAGAACCAAACCAAACTTTCCATGCTGGAGTTATTATTCGGAACTGCAGAGGAATCGATGGTGAAAGAACGTTCTACGAAGGTCTTTTGAAAATATTTAGCTAGCATGGAAGCCTTTGTTGAGTCAGTTAATGCTACCTTAATGGCTTCGTATTTCAGTGTGTGGATTCGTTTGGTACGTTTCTGTTCAGAATTTAACAGTTTATAAAGCGATGGTTTGTTGGGAACATCAAGAATTTTCCTTTCAACATACTTGTGGTATTTGTTTAAAAGTCGGTCGAATCTATTATTGATTGTTTGAAAACGGTGAAGGTTTTCAAAACATGGACAATGTTGATATGTCGACCATAGTTTTTTTTTTCTATTCAAAAGACTGACTAGGTTGGGAGGAAGTTTATTAAAGTGTGCTGTAACTTCTCGATAGTACTAGTTGGACAGTGCATTTATGGAGAATTGAGATCAAGAACTCATATTTGTCATTTACAGTAACGCGTTCCTCAAGGAGTGTTCTCCAATCTGTTGGAAGCAGGGGTGCACATTTAACGGGTAACGATTTAACGAATTTAACGAATTAACGGTATTTCTCGTTAAAATCTGGCTTAGCGACTTAACGGAAATTTTTAGAAATTTAACGGAATTTTTAACGGACTTTCTGCTCAGGGATTTTGTCACATTCACCCTTAGTCTTCACGATTGTTGCAGGTCTCATCCTCCCGATTAGGATTGTTCCTAATCAACTATTGAAATTGGCAAGAACATTTTGATGTTTTCGTGAATTTGTTTTGAACTGTTGGAAATAATGCATTTTGGGGCGCAGGTAGCGCAGTCGGAGGAAATGCCGGCTATCACCCGATACTTGGTTCCTGGTTCGGATTTCCCGCCCTAGCCAACCAAGCCTTCCATCCAGACTTGTCTGGGAAATAAAGCGCTGACTTGTTCATCGGCTCGCCACCACAAGTAGGTATAGACCGGACACGCATTCAAATCGCCTCCGCATCTCATAAAAGTAGAATGCGTGGCGCATCTTAAGAGGGATTAAGTAACGTCGTCCTTTATCCTTATCCTTTAATGCCTTTTGGAACTAGAAATTTCTTCGTCGAGCCCCCAAGTACGTCAGCGACTCGACATACTCGTCTAACCTCCTCGTAAGATATGCTTACCTGGCGCTGCTTATCCCAGAATACTTTTGCCCTCCACCTGGAACAGCCGAGATGGAGAGAATATTTTTTAGGCCACTGGACGTATTTTAAACGACTTTAGAAAAACGCAAATAACAAAAATTTGGGAGGCTACTTTTCCTGAACGTTAACACATCAACAATGTGTCACACCTATTCAGCAGTGTGGGACGTGTGACACGATGCCGTGTCATGTTCACGACGTTGCAAAAAATGGATAGTCCCGCGCAACGGGCACTCGAAAATCGTGCGTCCGATAACGTGGAAACATTCCACTGACTGGCTTTTAATTGTATCTTTATTTGATCTTTTTGTATTTAGTGGCCTGTGACCGCATCGGGATTGTATTATAATATACAAGTGCTCCGACACGCCTAACGGCGTGTCTCGCACTTGCGCGACTTTGTACCATTACTGACCTAAAAAAGTAGCTTTTGTCAAACTTAAAATTCGCTAACATCTAGGACCTGCCGGTACCTTTCATCATAGACATTTTCTCCACCCGTCCAGTAACATCATTGGTTTGTGCTGCGCAGTACTTCGGCCCCTCCACTGTTGACACGTTTTCCGAATCCGGGCGCCAGCTTCCCCCTCTCTCGTTTCTTCTTTCTAGATCTAATTGCTGGTCCGCCTTTACTGGTCTTCCTCCCCCCACCTTCCTGGTCCCAACCCCTGGCCCACTTCCTTGTTTTCACTATTGACCCCTACTGGTCTCTTTTTGCTGGCTTCCCCGCCCTGGTCCCTCCTTCACGTTGTTCCTTTCCTTCCTGGACGCTCACCTGCCCCTCTAAAGGCACCTTACTTCCCTTCTCCACCACACTAGTGGTCCTCCCGGCTCCAGGACCTAACTTCAACGCGACGTCGCGCGCTAGCCGCGTGCGACATCGCGGCGCTGAAACGCGGACGTGCGCTCGGTGACGCATAGTTAGCCGCGGAGCACGAAATGTTCTCAGTGTTTAAGCTCCCAGACCACATTTCTAGCTAGGAACTTGAGATCCCACAGAATGTGGTAGGCAACAGACTGGACAATTGTTCCGGGAATGGGTGATAGTGGCCTTTTTCGGTGCAATCCCTGTCAGGGGGGGGGGGCAGTCCATTATGAATTGTTAACGATATCTACGCATGTGTACATACAACATGCAATACAACATATGAATGCCTTAACTTACCTGATCCCCTCCCTTGGAAATGTCCTAGTGTTCCGCTGAAACATTGAAAAAGCTTTAATATGGGACTATGCACGGTGGAGGAGGGGGGGGGGCACTATGCTCTGCAGCACGGTTGTGATCCAAAACTCTATTTGCTTTGGAAAGATATCGCAAACCGCCATGCACTGATTGATTAAGGTAATAAAGTTGCTTTAACGTGTTTTCGTGATTTTATAATATGGTAATTGTTATAGGTTTCTGTTCAATTTGCTGTGTTTTCATTACTCCCTCCCCCGACTAGGAAAGCAATTTAGAAAGCTGATTTTGGTATTGGAAGGACAGCAATGGATAATGTAAGCATATTTATACATATTCATATGTTGTGGTGCATGTTGCATTTCTTTAGAAGTTGAAATGGACTGGGCCCCCCTGACAGGGATTGCACCCCTTTTTCCGTAGTATAACCATAATCACGGGTAAAAATTGACCGAGGAAGTTGTAACTGGGAAATACTGACGTTAGAAACCATCCACATGACCAGGATTCCTATATAAACTGTCGCTGATCGTCCCATTGAAACCACATTCTTATACCATCTCCAAGAAACGTTGGAATAAGGCAAAGGCGTGCCGCATATCCCTGTAGGAAGCGTTTCTAGCCGTCGGAAGCATCGGACCGCGACAACTCGTCCAATTTCGTCGCGCACCGTGCGCGACGCCAGCGGGGTTCGTGCGGCGTCGGGGTTATGTCTTCCCCCGGGTCCTCCCATGCTCAAGGCAGACGTCAGTGACACGTATTCAGAATCAAACGCTCAGAAACGCGTGCAGTTGCCGCTGAGTCAAGCAGGAGGAGCCTACACGTCCTCTGCTGTAACAGCATTCCATGTTAACGGCAAACATTGCCCGTGAGAGGTACGCAAAGGCGTATCTCGAGCGGGTAAAGTTCTCCGTTCAACATGGGATAATTCTGAGTTCTGCACGCGGCCGGTCGTCGCACGACGACGATGGTCCTATGCTTCCTTTATTTTCGCTTCTTCTGAGTCCAGACGGTTGTGGTGTGACGAAGGGAATCCGCCTTCTGGATTCAGGGACTCAGAAACGCGCGCAGAGCCGTTGTGTCAAGCAGGAGGAGGCTGCGCTTCCTCCCCGCTGCAGCGGCATCTCATGCTCAATTCTGAGCGCGATCCCTCGTCGTAGGACGACGGTGTCTCCTCTTCTGTCTCCAGAAGATTGTGGTGCGATGAAGGGAACCCGTCTTCTGGATTCAGACGCTCAGAAGCGCGCGCAGATGTCGCTGCGTGAAGTAGGAGGAAGTTGTGCTTCCTCTGCTGTAGCAGTAAAGTTCTCCGTTCAACATGGGATAATTCTGAGTTCTGAATGCGTCCGGTCGTCGTACGACGACGGTGAGACCTCTGCTTCCTTTCTTTCCGATCTTCTGAATCCAGACGGTTGTGGTGCGACGAAGGGAACCCGCCTTCAGGATTCAGGGACTCAGAGACGAGCGCAGACGCCGTTGTGTCAAGCAGCGGCATCTCCTGCTCAATTCTGAATGCGATCCCTCGTCTAGGACGACGGTGTCTCCTCTTCTGTCTCCAGAAAGTTGTGGTGCGACGAAGGGAACCCGCCTTCAGGATTCAGGGACTCAGAGACGAGCGCAGACGCCGTTGTGTCAAGCAGCGGCATCTCATGCTCAATTCTGAATGCGATCCCTCGTCGTAGGACGACGGTGTCTCCTCTTCTGTCTCAGGAAGGTTGTGGTGTGACGAAGGGAACCCGTCTTCTGGATTCAGGCACTCAGAAACGCGCGCAGACGCCGTTGTGTCAAGCAGGAGGAAGCTACGCGTCCTCTGCAGTAACAACATTCCGTGTTGAACGGCAGACGTTGCCTGCGCGAGGTACGGGAGGCGTCGCAAGGGGTTCCATGAGATTGCGCAAGGTTCGACGAGGCGTATCTCAGCCAGGTTTCCAACCTGAGTGAGATACGACTCATCATCTACAAGGCAGGGAGCTAACTCGATTATGTAGTAGTAAATGCTCATAGAATAGTCACATCAATGGTTTCGCAAAGAACTAGGAAAGGAGGTAACTCCGGATTCTGCCTGATCGCACATTTTAAGATGCCTAGTCGGTGCTACGTTTGTTGAATTGTTTGTATTACATTGCAGTGTTGCACTCCATTCATTGAACTTTAGCTGTTCAACTCTTGAAGTGGAAACCTATACGATTTCCTTGATTTTTTTTACTTGAAATAAGGGTTTGCATCTATTTTGTATTTTTAACGAAATTTAACGATTTACCGCAAATTTGACGAAAATTTTCCGTTAAAAAATTTCGTTAAAAAATTTAACGCACAGAATTTTGTGTGCACCCCTGATTGGAAGCAAATACTGACAGATAATGTCGAAGATTGCTTTATGAAATGCTTTTCGAATTCGATACCTTGGTTTAGTCAGTGAATAATCAGTTCTAAATGAGATGCTAGAGTGACCGCTGGAATCTATTAGTGGCCCAATATTGATGTCTTTAACAAGTCCCAAACTGCTGCTGAGAATGATATCAAGCAGATGGTTATGTCGAGTGGGCGTCGCAATGTTCTGATGAAGATTGCAAGATTGGCACATATCAACAAAACATTTTGATGCCATAGAAATGGAAGACTGGTAATTTCTAGACCAATCAATACCTAGAAAATTAAAATCGCCAAGAACAAGGTATTGGGTTTTACAGGAGCAGAGATCACTTAACACCTTGACAAGCATGATTGTGCTGTTTAGAGATGCAGAAGGAGTCCTATAAACAACAACAAGTCTTAAGGTAGTATCAGCTAAACTCAAATCCCAGCATAGTATTTCAAAGCTGCCAGCTACCGATTCGCACCATACAGTCTCAGAGTGGATGCCAGACCTAGCGAGAATGAGTACACCACCACCTTTCTTGAGAGTTCTGTCGCATCTTATATGGCAAAACTAGCTACACAATTCATTGAGAATTACGGCTGAATTTATGAATCATGTAGCCAAGTTTCTGTGATGACAATAATGTCTGAGTTTAGTTTCCTAATGGTGAACTTTAATGGTAGTATGTTTTTCTGAATAGATCGTATGTTACAATAAAGAAAACTTACGAGGAATGTCAAAGAGGTCACCGTGGAGTTTCTCAAAGCGACCTATATAGGGTTGTAGGGCGTTGTCTGGGAAGCACCATAGTGGTTTCCAAATTTCCTGCGGACCTCTGGGTAGGTCAAAAATGGCAAAAAACTGTACCGCTTAAGTGCGGGCCGATAACGCAAAACTGACGCTTGGAACACCCTTGTCGTGCCCACAAATAGTCCCGCAAAAGGTTTGGAGCTTCAATCATTGCTAGAACCTAGGAATTGATTAATTCCTAATTGAAGCGAGACGGCGCATATACGGGAGGCGCGCGCCACTAGGGCGCCAGCGACTGGATGACCGAGTGGTTAGCGTGGCGGACTTGCGGGTGGGAGGTCGAGGGTTCGATTCCGGCGGTGTGGTTCCTGCATTGCTGGCTGCAAATTTTGCGTTTTTGTCACCGTGAAGTGCTTTTCTGTCATGACTAGGTGTCATATTCGATTTCCAACCCTGATTTCAACCTTCTGTGATGCGATTTTACTTCAAAACACAAGTCACGCTAATGAACATGCAATAAACTGTTTAACAGTTGTGGTAACGTTCTATGAAACACGTGAAGCAAAGCAGCTTCTGACACCAGCAGCAGCGGATAAATGCCAAGGAAGAACAGCCGGAAGCTTCCTGGCAGGGCGTGTCGACAGGCACTTCATCGAAGGCGCCGGTGTTGAGAAGTGCCCCGTATGCATGTCCACATATCCAGCTGACACCAACGCGTGCTACATGTAAGCAACAAGTCCCGCGTTTCTTTCGAGAATGCGTGGTTGGCTCTTCGGCAGCACCCCTAACCACTGTCCTCCTTGACAGCTGGCATGGGTTCAGGGATCACGAGAAACTCGTTTCCGAAGTGCCTGCTGGAAAAGAGCTTAAGCTGATGACAATACCGCCAGGAGCGACGAGCCTTTGCCAGCCTCTCAATGTATACTTCTTCCGGCTTTTCAAACGGTTCATCCGTCGAATTCATAAACATGTGCTCCACTTCCGTTCGGATTTCAACTAGTTCTTAAGAGACAATACTTTGAAGGTAATCATGAATCGCTTGGGACAGGCTCACTTGATGTTTAAATTTTTAAGGCAATTTTCAAGGCACCCGTCCTTGCAGGTGGTCATTCAGACGTATAGGCAATTCTGCGCTCCGGTATTCCGAAGGTGCTTTGCGCACGCGTGGGTGGCAGCTGGATATGTGGACATGCATCCGGGGCACTTCTCAACACCGGCGCCTTCGATGAAGTGCCTGTCTACACGCCCTGCCAGGAAGCTTCCGGCTGTTCTTCCTTGGCATTTATCCGCTGCTGCTGGTGTCAGAAGCTGCTTTGCTTCACGTGTTTCATAGAACGTTACCACAACTGTTAAACAGTTTATTGCATGTTCATTAGCGTGACTTGTGTTTTGAAGTAAAATCGCATCACAGAAGGTTGAAATCAGGGTTGGAAATCGAATATGACACCTAGTCGTGACAGAAAAGCACTTCACGGTGGCAAAAACGCAAGATGTGCGCCCAGCAATGCAGAAACCACACCGCCGGAATCGAACCCTCGACCTCGCACCAGCAAGTCCTTCACGCTAATCACTCAGCCACTCCACTCGCCGGCGCCCTAGTGGCGCACGCCTCCCGTGAATGCGCCGTCTCGCTTCAATTGGGAATTAATCAATTCCTAGGTTCTAGCAATGATTGAAGCTCCAAACCTTTTGCAGGACTATTTGTGGGCACGACAAGGGCATTCCAGGCGTCAGTTTTGCGTTATCGGCCCGCATTGAAGCGGTACACTTTTTTGCCATTTTTGACCTATCCAGAGGTCCGTAGGAAATTTGGAAACCACTATGGTGCTTCCCAGACAATGCCCTACAACCCTATATAGGTCGCTTTGAGAAACTCCACGGTGACCTCTTTGACCTTCCTCGTTAGGTCTTTGTCCAATATCCGAGGAGAGTTTAGCAACTTCCCATTGAAATATCCAGCTGAGTAGGCTGTTTGTTAGTGACGGTCACACCCAGAGGGGCTCTACGGGCTAACCTAGCTTCCCGATTGTGCTCCCTCTCCTCTTTTGTTAAGAGGGCCGTATATAGACACCTCTACAGGAGAAAGAGCGCAACCAGGGAGCTCTCCTAAGCACCATGATTGGTAGAATGTATTAGAAAGTACAATTTTTAAAGGACGTGGACGGCCTTCTTGAAACTTAGTTGCGGAACACATTCTACATTTAGATGATCAAGAGCATTTCTCACAGAATTAAAATCGTGGATAGCCCGTTCTGTAGATCTAGAATTGATAGACTCAGGATGCCAGATATGACGATGGAACGGAGTCTTTCTTTTTCATCGATGGACGACAAATTGCTAGCAATAATAGTGTCACGTAGGGAGAACTGGGCCGCACTGCTCACTCTTCCAGCTTCAGCTAAGGCGGCTTTTAGAGCACCATTCTCTTCACGCAGATTAGCCACCTGTTCCTGCAGCTCTTGATTTTTGGCTAACACCAGATTGAGCTGCTGCTGAACAGTAAGAATATGGTTGAAGAGAATCTTAACAAAGGCATGTGTCTTCTTATCTGCTTGAAGTTGTTCAAGCGCGAGCGCCACTTCATCTGCTCCATGTACAGCATCCTGATCTTCAGAAGTCATCGTAATTCTGCTCGTCTTCTGCGATTGAGAGGACTTCGACGGCGACATGGTTGAACAAGAACGTAGCGAAGTGGCAATCGATTAGAGAGTCGTCGAGCGCAACAAACAGACAGACAGAAGACACAAGATATACCTGACAAGGTTGTTTTAGCACTAGATTTCACTGGATAGAACCCGCCACAAGGTTCTTCAACATATGTAGTAAGTGGATGTCAGCAAAATCGAGGCTGGAAATAACTGCGATGGAGAGAGGAGAACGCTGAGTTGAACGACCGCACGGCAACACCGTAAGCACCGAATGTTATGTTATGAATACATGTTGCAAGAAAAGTGGCATGCTGCCTTGCCCTTTCCTAAATTCTTTAATGGCAACTTAGTTATTACTACCACAATGGATGTATATTTATGAAAAATTAAGTGAGTTCTGAGTCATTTCCGTTTCCGCGTTTCGTATTCCGGTTTCCTCCTATTTTTGACTCTTCCGTTCCGTGTTCCGCTTTTCTCGAAAAAATTTCCGCACATCCCTGCAGGGCACGGGTCAACCATGACCCATGTTTCGGCAGTTTCGTCACGCCGTCGGCGCCCTCTCGATTAGAGATCCCGCTCTCCTGCCTCGCTGCATTACTCCACCGTTTGGCATCTGGCATACCTCCGAGTCGCTCCAGCCAGGCCTATGTTATACATCGACGTTGCGACCTGTCACCGACAGCCCCTCATCGACGTCGCCGACGCTGACGTCACCACCGACGTCGCCGACGTCACCACAGACGCGTGGTCGACGTCGGCGATGTCGTCAACAGATTCTGTGGCAGCGTCGGGGACGTCGTTAACAGGAGAGCATTGTAGCGCATTTTTAGCATCGGAGCGCGTTTTCAAAGTCATCATTTGGTAACCAGTCTGCCCATAGAAAGGCTAAGTGATCACATCTGCCTCGAATTTGCATACATTTTGTGCTTTTCTTAATCATCAAAAGAAATTTTAATTCTTAATTCTTCTTAATGCTTCAAGACTTGATGATGATTTTTTGTTCTGTGATAGTCTGCTCAACCATTGTTAATCTGCCGACTTTTCTCTTACTAACCAAATTTGGCTTTTAGAAGGATGGATAAGTGTTCAAAGGTTTCACTAGCAGCAATGTTAGAACCATTTAAAAGTACCTATATTTTTTAGGATACCCTGTATTTTTCGCAAGGTATAGTGTGCTTTTAGGTTTTAAACTTTAAAAGAAGCAGAAATCAATCGATACAGTCACTTTGTAAAGAGATTATAAGAAGTATTCAATCGAAACACTATCAATAGATTGTAAAATGCAAAATAACAGACGAGTGCATGGCGCAGTCCCGATCATACGTCAGAAAATTCCTATTTTCTTAAACTTTTATATGAGCCTTTAACTTTCCAGTACCATTTTTGTGACCAAAGTTATCACCTTTCTAACAGTGTTTACATTTCTTGAGACACCATGTATTATTAGAATTAGGCAGTATAAAAAAACTCACCCATCTATTAGGTAGAGATACGTATATTCGTAGGCCTTTTCTCTGTTGAAACTCTGTTATCTGTCTCAATTTCGTTGTTTGTTGAAGAACACGCCAAAGAAACTTTTTACATATTTTTCTGCAAGCCTTAACGAAAACATTTCACTTTTTTATTGGCATAGAACTGCTACATACCACAGGAATCCTGTGAAGCCCACATCTTACTAACCTTAAATGAGCGTTAAGTGTAAAAAAGGCACCATTTGTGCCCGCAAGATGAGCGTTTTTGCACTTTCGATTTCGTAATTCGAAGTCCGCCGAGGATGTTGACAGTGCCGGGAACAAAGAACCCACCCACAAACAAGGTACTCCCTCGGAGCGCATTTTCTCCCACCCTTGAATGAGACGGCCCGTCGCCGTGCACAGCGCGGCGACCGACCCACGGACAACGTCGGCAACGCCCGCCCGTCCTCGACCCGTCTGTGGCGCCGTCACCGACGTCGCCGACGTCGGCGGCGGAAGTATAACACCCCCTGCTGAGCTCTCGGCGACGTCGGTGACGCGTCGCCGAAGTATAACTTAGGCCTATGTTATACTTCGGCGAGCTGTTTCCGGCGACGTCGGCGATAGTGTTACGCGGGCTGCGACGCAGTGCGTAGCAGCCCGCGCAACACAGCGTCGCCGACGCGTCGCCGAAGTATAACATAGGCCTTAGGCCATAGGCCGGAGTTGCTTCTCTTCTCTTTTATCTCTTTCTCCTCCTTGAAATTCAGTCTCCTTGCACTGCACGTCTCCGCGACTGCTATTGGTTATGGAGGAGCAGGCAACGAGAGGGTACTCCTCCGGCGCCGCCGAACGGCATGACTCATCGTCTGCGGGCGCGAAAGGGCAGAGCGCAGACAGACTCTCCCGGCGCCGCTGGGCTCACCGCCGGCGGCGTCCCTGCCCTAGGCGCCTTTTATACTCCCGCCGCGGCGCGGCGCGTCAATTTGGGGAGCGGCGCGGCCAGTCGCGCCGCTGCGCGATTGCAGTTAGAAAGGGGAGCGTCAGCGACGCGCGGCCACGAGCTTCTGCGCACTATGGCCCGTGCTCCGGAAACGGTCCATGAATCATTGAGGGAGCAAAACAGAAAGGATTCGTCTGGCTGATCAGCGCAATGCATCATGTCAATGTTTGTCGTGGGATTCCTATGGGGAGTCCGAATCCTCTCTTAAGCCTGGAGTCGAAGTCGTTCGCTCAACCTACGGTTGAAACTGGTGAGTGTGGTGTTGAGTCGAATCCCCTGCAATGCAAACGGCTTTAAACCACTCTTTATTTTGCGATATGTGCGGGTCCAAATGTAGAACTGCTGGTAGGTACTCATCGTCGAGAATCACTCAAAATTCTTTCTCATATGGCCATTCTGGGGTCACTGTGCACTAAGCATATCTTTGGCGTGGTGAATGTCTACAGATCTCCATTCTCTTCCTAGGTTACAGAAGGTACGGGCTAAGGTCATGGTCACCGATTTCGCATAAAAACTTCCTAATCCTGCAAACCTACTAATCGTCTGTAACTTCAAAAAACGATGTCAGACTCGTGATCAGCACCCTAAATACCCCCTCCTCCTTCCCAAAAGGAGAAGTTTGGTCGAAACGGTGAAATCTCCCACCCTACACCGAGTCTGCCGCGGCTGATCGCGCCGCGCCGCGCCCTTCCCCTCAGCGGCGCGATTCGCCGAATACCGTAACCCGAAATTCCGTCAAGTGTGGTGTTTTGCGGCGGCGGAGTATAAAAGCGATGCGGGGCCGCCTCGCGGCGCGAAAAATCGATAGCCATGCCGACCATCACGCCGCGCCGCGGGGCGGCGCAAGTATAAAAGGCGCCCTAGGCCCCGTTTACGGCCTACTCTGAGAGTTTTGCCGACCGAGTCCAGCGCGAGCACAGGTGAACCCTCGCAACACCGGACGACGTCCCGAAAACGGGGGGACGAGCACAGGACATTTGGCGTCGTCTTGGCGACATTCTCGCCAAGACTCCCCATTGTGAAGTGCTTGTCCTGCTGTCATCCTGAGGACGTCGGCAGCACAAAGGGTAAAGAGAAGCCGATGTTAAGGCGAAGCGGTTGTCCGACGTCATGAAAAATGCCGGTGTTCTGACGAAGACTTCCACACCTTCTGCGGTTGCCCCTCCAGGACAGCGTCAGCTCGGGAATGAAAGAGAGCCGACGTGCTGACCATGACTACCGCACCTCCTGCGGTTGCCGCCCACTATACTGAGACGACTTCAGCTAATAATGAATGGTAATGATGGATAATCCCACTGTATAATATGTAACAAAGAATGAATGGCAACAAATCGTAATAACAGACAATAACGAACAATTGTCAACTATTATTAATATGAGGTAATTGTTCATTACCGCCTGTTATTACTATTCGTTGATACTCCCAGCTGTTTGTTATTTTATACATGTAATTAACCATGACTACTAATTATTACCTAATTTCATTTATTCTTTTGTACCATCATTCCTTATTACGATTTATTATTTGATAACTTCTTCTTCAGCATTTGTCCCGCCTCGTAGCGGGGTCCGCTCTTCTGGTGTCATTATGTCGTCTTTCCCGATCCAACGCTAGATCAGGATGAACACCAGTAACCTTCAAGTCCATATGTAACATATCAGACCAGCGCTACTTCGGGCGCCCTCTAGGCCGCTTTTCTAATACTTCATAGTTAATGCCTATCCTGTGGCCGCTGTCTTTTTTTTCCAAAACTTCGCCGTACTATTATATTACATAAGCGAGCTTCGCTCATCTTGTCAGCTATCGGCGCGACAGTGAACTTCTGACGAATGACATCGTTTCGGATGCCATGCGCCTGACTCCAGCCGTCCAGCGCAGCATCTTCGTCTCAAATGACGTTGAGGCTCGTTTCAACTTCCTTGCTCACAGGCCCACACTCCGCGCCGAACATAGCTATTGGCGGACGACTCCTCTGTAGATCTTCGACTTAATGCGCTCTGGTATCTTCTTGTCGCAGAGCACGCCAGTCAACGAGCGCCACGTGGACCAAGCTGCACTCACCCGTGAACTCAGTTCGACCATCAATTTGCCGTCAGACGCTACTGCTGATCCCAGGTACTTAAAGACCGCAGTGTGTGCAATCTCGATGCCGTTAACCTTGATGGAGCCAGACTAGGTAACGTTGGGCGCTAGATATTTGGTCTTCTTCACGTCCAATTTGAGTCCAAACTGCTCCAGGCGATAACACCAAGCTTGCACCTCTCGTTCGAGTTAACCTTTATCTTCACTAGCGAACATTACGTTATCAAAATCCGTCCAAGGAACGGGCTTCTGAAGATCTGGTGTGATGGCATCCATGACGACAGCAGAGAAGTGGGGAAGTGCAGAACCCTGGTGTGTCCTGGTAGAAATGGGAAACTCCATCTAAGTTACAGCTGCAGTTTGAACTCGACTCTTTGAACAAGACTAGAGTATTCGCATCCAGTCTATGAGCTCTTCAGAAACTCTTCAGGATGGCGATTCATAGCAAGTTGGAACAGATACCGCTCATCATCGCGTGACTCGGGCTTCTCGTTGACGCTGCCAAGGGGAGGCGATCGAGAGAATTCCGCTACATCGGAGGTGAACTACCAGAGGAAGGAAATGTGGACCAGGCGGTTATAGGGCGGATGGCTCAAATAGAGAGAGAGTTCACAGGACTTATCCGCCACCGTGGGTGCTCCAGGACTCTGAAAGGCAAGCTATATATAACATAGTGAGGCCTGCTCTCCTCTACGGTAGTAAGTGCTGGGCCCTGTGTAGAGTGTTGGAGTGGCAGCTGCACTCATCGGAAATGAGCTGCCACTTCTTTTGGAATTGGATGAGTTTACCTGTAGTATTCAGGCGATCGTTACAGGACCACACGACAGCCTACCTCGTCCAAATCAGTATGCGGTTTCGAGCATCTACAACTTAATCATGACAGTGCATTAGTTGGACAGCATCCTAGTTCGGCGTTCGGAATGATCACGATGTAATTATCATTGTTAGCAATTGTGAGAGAATACCCACTGTTTTCTTTCAATCTGATGAAATCACTGTCTGCTAAAAGCATTCGCTTCCTGGCACTTAAGGTGTTTAGGTGCTGAAAGCACCGAGAAGTAAACTTTCCATCACTCCGCACTGATTTCTACTAGGAATTTAACTCATGTCCTCGGCAGTCGGGCTGCCCACACTTTGGTGAAGTCCTGCTTACACTGTCCAGAACCGTTGACGTTTGAAGTGGTGTCTGCGTCCTAAAACCTGAACCATTTCTCAGTGAAGCTGGAAACTCAGCAGATGAATGAGAACAGGCACTTGCGCCATTAAATATGTAGCGTTAATAAGGTGCCTACACAATCAGCATCAACTATTTGCTCCTTGATTTCCCCACAGTTGCTGCTGTGGTCGCTCATACTTTTGCTGTTGATAGAATTATTGCACAGTGCGCGCCTCTTCTAAAGGTTATTACTGTAGCATCCTTGTTCTCCAACGTTAAACTGACATTTACACTACGAATGCAATGCAAGAAATGTTCTTATGGCAACTCGTTCACCATCTGAGATGGGCGACAGAGAAGAAGAGCTCATGTGGTCCGCCGACCGCCGGAGTACTGTGAGAAAACTCATCCAATCCTTGGCGGACAAATCGTCGCTACCTTTGGACATTTAGTCGCAAATGGAAAAGGTGGAAGGACGCCACCAAAAGAAATCTGCCGAAGTCAGCGAAATGCGAGACGGCGCCCTTGATAAGAGGAGATGGTGACGGATCAGAATCAAGAACAACGGACCGTGCGACTGCGCGGGACTAAACGTTTAGGAGAAGGAGAGGTTGGAGCGTAAGAATTTGACGATCCCACCTGACATCAGTCGTTATACGCAGCGTGTCGCATCCGTAGTTTGGTTTCTCGTAGGATATATTTTGGCGCCATGTATTCAGCGGTAGTCCTCCCAAGCACTGATGACGTCACAGTGAACGGATTGTCCAGCGGTAGTCGGGAAACGCCTCCGACATGTCGTCCGGACACGTGAGACACGACTGCAGCTCTTGCGCAAGAGTTTAGACTTCTGCCGACAATCTGACGTCGTCCTTCGGTTCGACCCTGCGATTTTTCGCAGTAAAAGGGGCGGATCGTCCAGCGGTTGTCTTCCTCAGCTCTCAGAGTATGTGATACTTCATCGACGCGTCGCCGACGCTGCGACACGTCACCGACGGTCCGTCACCGACGACGGCGACGCCAACGTCGCTGACGACGTCGCCGACGTCGCCAGAGGCGTCTGTGGCGAAGTCGGCGACGTCGTCAACAAGAGAGCATCGGAGCACATTTTTAGCATCGCAGCGCGTTTTCAATGTCATCACTTGGTAACCAGACCACGGACAGAAACGCTAGGTGATCACATCAGCCTCGAATTTGCTTAAATTGTGTGCTTTTCTTAATATGTTTTGGGACTTGATGATGATTTTTGTTTTGTATGAACGGTAGCCTGCTCGACCATTGTTAATATGGCGAAATTTCTCTTACTAACCACATTTGCTTTCAGAAGGATGGATAAGTGTGATCTGAAGTCTGATCTGACTATTGATTTACCTATTTAACGATTTTACCAGCATTTTCGTTAAAATTCTTTATTGGAATTTAGCAAAGGTCTTTTTTGTTAAGTCGCACTTAAATTAAATTTACGCGGAATTTTCGAAATTCAAAGGCAAATTTAACTCTTAATTAATATGAATTGTATCTCGAAAAAGCTCTTCCTACAGATTCGCAGTATCATTTCAGAAAGCGAGGAAACACTACTTATTTTCTATATAGTTTTATTTTGTGTTACTTGCTCTGAAAGAAAGCGAAAAGGCCTAGAAAAAAGTACGGATGAGAAGGACGGAAAAGCGAAGAAAAGTGACAAAGTGAAGGAGGGTATGTTTTAGGTTCCCACTCCCTCCCAAAGACTCAGTGTTGTAGCGAATGACACTATTGGTGTACGAAAGACACGCGCCTTTTGCACTTCTCGATTTCGTAATTCGAAGTCCGGTGGTGATGATGGCAGTGCCGAGAACGAAGAACTAACCCACAACCAAAACACTCCATCGGAGCGCATTTTCTGTCACCATTGGATGACGTCGGCGACGTCGGCGATGGAAGTATAAGGCCCCCGCAGACTTCTGCGGCGTTACCGCTGTCCTATCCTTCATCATAGGACAGGGACGCAGAGCTCGCCGCCAGCGGCACCGCCGAAGATCATGTGAATCATACGAGACGGCGCCACTCCAGCGGCGCCGGGAGAGTCTGTCTGCGGTCATCCCTTTCGCGGCGGGGATCTAGAGCGGAAACGGGCGCGTCACCAGTTGGTCCCGACTAGAAAGACTACAGTACCTCGCCGTCGGTCGCCGCTGAGTGGCGCCGCTGGCCGGCCGGCAGCCGCCGTTGAGCGGCGTGACTCATCGATTTCGCCGGGGCCTTAACACCTCTGCGGAGCTCTCGCCGACGTCGGCGATGCGTCGCCGAAGTATAACATAGGCCATACTTTGACGCCGAACGACGCGACGCTACGTATAGTGGCCATATTGATTGAACGACGCGATCGATCAATTTGGCCACTTTACATGCTGTCGCATCGCTCGGCGTCGGAAGTAAAACGGGTTCCTATCCTTAACCATAGCGCCGAGCGGGGCGAGTCCGATTCTGATTCAGGGAGCGCCTAATGTACCGATAAATATTGCTGAATTTTTGGCCCTCAAAGCTTGATTACCCTCTATGTACCTGTGATTTAGGAAGCCACATTATATTAAGAATATCAAATTACTTACTGAAAGCCAAACGAATCAGATAAGTGGAAGGGTCTGTTCCAGCACAAACATCGTATAAGTAGCGAACGGGTGTGCGAACGTTCAAACTTTCTTCTACGTATTGCTATGTAGCAGGTCGCAATTGAACGTCCTCTGGATTAATATTACATTTCCGCTATCGCTTTTTTCTTTTTCTTTTTTTGGATAAAAATAGTGCTAACGTACTCCTCGACTAGGTCTCAGTAGAAAAGAGTAGTGCCACTTATACATATTGTACAATAATTTAAGAATTACATTTTCAAATATTCTTTCGAAAGAAAGCTTTATGCTGGGCATGTCATGGCCAGTTTGTTAGACCATCGACAACAAACACTGCAATTACCTAGTCATTAGCCAAACTAGAAGCTCAGCTCCAAGTATGGAGGCTGTTAGACGTTAAATTGGGCCTTCGGTTTGCATTGTTTGTTGAATTTTGTTAAATTTAATTGCATTGTTGAATTCGCTCGCGGTCAGCTGAGCGAGGGTTGGCAATGGTCCAATGTCGACACCAGAGAGAGAGAGAACGCCTGTCCCTCACCGCAGACGTGCCCTGAGCCTGTCGTGCGACGCCCCGCCCTGTTTTTTGACGCACTGAAGCTGCTGCCGAGTGTGCCCAGCCCTTTTCCGTCGAACTCTGAGTTAAGGAAATCTTCCAACATACACCTAAAGACACGGAACTAGTAGTTTCCAGGTTAAGAGAAAAGTTTGGTTCAGAACCTCTCTTCGCAGCACATGGCATTCTCGTGTAGGAGACGCAACATGAAGCGCCTCTACTGCATTGATAGGCCGATGCATTACAGCCACCTTTCCTTAAGTCTACTATGACTATGCTTAAGTTGCGTCAGTGAGACAACGAATCTAACAGCAACGGCAAATTGCTACGCCCTAGAGAAGATCAGACTGAAGACACTGCACATGAGCGGGGATGAATATGTTGAACAAAAGCAAGGACAAGAGCAGAGCGACTCTACTGAGCGGTTTGAACAGAACGGTGACTTCGGACACTGAGAGCAGGAAGGTTGCCGCGCTATGATCTTAGGAGACTTCAGAGACTCTAACGTCAACGGCAAGTATTGCAGAGCTTCTTTCATGATGTTCTCTTCAAGAAGAGGCAAAATCGCTCGACTGTGAGATAGATGTCACGTGCAAGCGCTGTTATTCGGCAAAAAGCGGCGCAAATACGCTCGGACGTAGGGGAGGGTCATCATGTATTTTACTTAGTGGTCATTCACCTTGCTAGGAAGGCACATGTATGTCTAGTTACATCAGAAATGGGCTAACCCAGTTCATCACAGGTGTAGAACACACCGGTGCTGCATAGAATTCTTAATTTCGCAAGACAAAACGTACAAGGATATCCTGCATGATAGGGCTGTCCCGCTCCGGAGCCTATGTGCGCCAAAAAGTTTTGTTGGGTGATAAGAGATGCAAAGCATTTTGCGCAAAGCCGGTGTCGGAGCGAGATCAACTGGAGCGATCTTGGTCGTGCGCTACCAACACCTTCTCCGATCACATGAGGAGTATCGTCCACCTTGCGAAGGTGGGCTACACGTTGCTGAGTTCTCACGTTTCTACGGGCTGAGGATGGACAACCTCAGGCGAATCCGCAATTACGTGTTGTCCTGTCGGAACGACCATTCTAACAACAACAAGGAGGCAGGCAACCGGGCAAAGTGAAGTGTCCTAATATGTCAGGATGTTCTTCGTGGAACATATAGTTTGGACAAACATTAAACACAAAGACCCATTGACCACTGCGTAGGGCTTCTGCCTATCTACTACCTGTGTTCATAACTAAGAGGTATTTGTTCGGGCGCTATGCGGGTTAAGGAGGAGGGAAGCACTCCCTCCTAGTCGAGGCTTATGTATACAGCTCTAGGTAGGACGACATCGACAGCTTTCCTTAGCCTAGTGCCCTCAGTTCTAAAATGTGATGGAATATGAAACTACCAGACGTTCACGTTCAGCGGTTTATCGGCCGCCAAGCGTCTGGTTGGGGCTTCGCCCCAAACCCCGTAAAAATAGCACCCCAACCGTCGTCTTTTCTTCTTACTCTTACTTCCACTGCAGTAAAGGATTGGTTGTACTATACAGAATCGTATAGCTAGATACGATGGGGACACGAACACTTCAAAACTGCTCATGTGAAGCCTGTTCATCCCTATCGCGCGTTCACCATTTATTCTCCGAAGTTCCCGTTCTCTGCGTGGTGCAAACAGATCGTGAGAGTCCCAATCCGAAGTACTTTATCTGCAGAAATATAAATCAATCGGTATTTGTCGTTATCGTTTACTGTCCAACGGCAGTAATAGTCCTCCGATTCCTGTAGTCATTCACCCTACCCCTCCCCACCTTACTCATGTGCCGGCAGAACAACGGAGTGAGAATCCGCACGCTCGTTACACGAAGCCTTTAAAAGGTCATCTGAAAATCCAGCGCATGCTGCGCAAAGTCTGATTTGTGGCACGTGTTCTGAATCCGGACGCATGTTGTATACCGTTTGTGGCACATTTGCTGAGTCCCAACGCACGTGTCACGATGTTGCCACTATATCTATGACACGAATTCCGCATTCCAACACACGTGGCACGACTTCCAGGACACGTCTTTTGCACCCTACACGCGTTGGACGATCATAAAAGAAGGTACTGCTCTTACCTTACTGCCTTCCCCTTTCATTTATCCCCCTTTATGGTCCTCCCTTACTGATCCCCCTTTACTGTTTCCACTGTTTCCCCATACTGGTACCCCTTATTCTTCTAAACGTCTACGCATGTGGGACGACATCTGCGGCACGTCTTCTGAACCTCTATATACGTTGGACGACGTCTGCGGCATGTCTTCTGAATCCCGACCAGAGATGGGGGGAATTTCTGTTTTCTGATTTTCTGGATACTTTGGTCACATCTTTTTGTTTTCGGGGAAAATGGCCAAAAGGTTGGCCAGAAAACGGAAAATAGAGCTGCGGGCAAAATTATCATGGAATTCGAATAAAAAGAATCCAAAAAGTACCGTAGAATCATGAGTTCATTTCAAAATAGTGTTTCTGGAGTATATTAAAAAAATTGTAATCATGTAGCGTTCTTGGATGTGCTCATGTAGTCATTGCGCCATATGCTCATGAACTATGACGTTTTGTTTGCTTGATTGATTGTGTAAGTGCCGCTGACAAGGAGTTCCTTCATAGGACATTTCTCAACTTTTATAATTCGGCTTCCTATTCTTTCCGATACTAACAGAAGTTTGGACCACATACGATCACCTAAAAATTTTATATGAGAGCTATAAAACTAGTGTTCTGATGGTGAGGGGCATTCAATTATGTGTTGACTACCCACTTACTAACCAATTGTCTCTCCACCTCGTGTTAAAAAATTAAAAAATGTTGGCGGGTCATCCCCTATGATCGCTTCCTGCAGATCCCTTGGCGAAGCTGCTTTTCTAACTCTGAACATTGCTCGGTGCAATGAGCGGACGAGGGAGGGGGTAGCCGACTTCTGGCTTCGACCGCCTCGAGCGTAGCAGTCGGATATGGTGACGTGGAATTTCCCACATTGCACACAAATTGACGCGTACGTATCTGCAGTGCAGGTCGCAGCGGAGGGGCCTAGGTCGAACGGTGCGCCACGGGTCGTCTAAACGGGTAAAAATTCGTCCTACACGTAGGAAATTCCACGACATGCCGTACTTTTTTGAGTACTGATGGGCTGCCCACCTCCCTCCGTCCGCTCATTGCGCCCACTGCTCAGATTTTAATCGTTCTCGTCCCATCGAGCTGCTCAAGCGGGCAGCGTCTCCATACGTACGTGTCACGTGCCAGTGTGCTCCAATGGATTCCTTTCGCTCGAAGGACACGAAGAGCGTCGTATCGTTCGTTCAGGGCTTTCACGGAGAAGTCCGACCAACGCATGGTGGGCGTCCTGGGGACAGATTCCTACAGAGATTTAACTGAGAAATTACGGCCGAAATTCCTGATAACACCAACATTTCACCACATCGCCTGTAGATAAGCCACGTTAATTCGCGTCTTTTCAGGAATTTCGGCTGTAATTTCTCTGTTAAATCTCTGTATGTAAGTCGTTGATGAATCCAGCCCCTGGTATTTTCTTGACAGAATCCAGTCAGTGACGGCTCTCGTCCAGCGGGTGTCTACGAAGCTCGTTACGTGGCCGGCCCACCTACTTTTTGACGGCTTGGCCCATGCGACAGCGTCTCTGATCTTCGAGCGTCGACAGAGCTCGGACCTTCGGAGGCGTTTCACTCGCTTACGTGAATCTTTTCACTCCGAGCATCGTCCTCTCGATTTCATGCTGCGCGTCGCTGATCGCCTGTTCATCCTGCTTCCATATGGACCAGGGGTGCACACAAAATTCTATGCGTTATAACGAAATTTTTAACGGAAAATTTTCGTTAAATTTGCGGTAAATCGTTAAATTTCGTTAAAAATACAAAATAGATGCAAACCCTTATTTCAAGTAAAAAAATCAAGGAAATCGTATAGGTTTCCACTTCAAGAGTTGAACAGCTAAAGTTCAAGGAATGGAGTGCAACACTGCAATGTAATACAAACAATTCAAGATCAACAAACGTAGCACCGACTAGGCATCTTAAAATGTG
This sequence comes from Heligmosomoides polygyrus bakeri, assembly GCA_947359475.1. NCBI lineage: Eukaryota > Metazoa > Nematoda > Chromadorea > Rhabditida > Heligmosomidae > Heligmosomoides > Heligmosomoides polygyrus. Next base: position 53,154,089 of record OX375867.1, on the reverse strand, counting down.
CGATCAGGCAGAATCCGGAGTTACCTCCTTTCCTAGTTCTTTGCGAAACCATTTGGTGTGACTATTCTACGAGCATATATTATAATACAATCCCGATGCGGTCACAGGCCACTACATACAAAAAGATCAAATAAAGATACAATTAGAAGCCAGTCAGAGGAATGTTTCCACGTTATCGGATGCACGATTTTCGAGTGCCCGGTGCGCGGGACTATCCATTTTTTGCAACATCGTGAACATGACACGGCATCGTGTCACACGTCCCACACTGCTGAATAGGTGTGACGCATTGTTAATGTGTTAACGTTCAGGAAAAGTAGCCTCCCAAATTTTTGTTATTTGCGCTTTTCTAAAGTCGTTTAAACTACGTCCAGCGGTCTAAAAAATATTCTCTCCATCTCGGCTGTTCCAGGTGGAGGGCAAAAGTATTCTGGGATAAGCAGCGCCAGGTAGGCATATCTTACGAGGAGGTTAGACGAGTATGTCGAGTCGTTGACGTACTTGGGGGCTCGACGAAGAAATTTCTAGTTCCAAAAGGCATTAAAGGATAAGGATAAAGGACGGCGTTACTCAATCCCTTTTGGGATGCGCCTCGCATTCTACTTTTATGAGATGCGGAGGCGATTTGAATGCGTGTTCGGCCTATACCTACTTGTGGTGGCGAGCCGATGAACAAGTCAGCGCTTTATTTCCCAGACAAGTCTGGATGGAAGGCTTGGTTGGCTAGGGCGGGAAATCCGAACCAGGAACCAAGTATCGGGTGACAGCCGACACTTCCTCCGACTGCGCTACCTGCGCCCCAAAATGCATTATTTCCAACAGTTCAAAACAAATTCACGAAAACATCAAAATGTTCTTGCCAATTTCAATAGTTGATTAGGAACAATCCTAATCGGGAGGATGAGACCTGCAACAATCGTGAAGACTAAGGGTGAATGTGACAAAATCACTGAGCAGAAAGTCCGTTAAAAATTCCGCTAAATTTCTAAAAATTTCCGTTAAGTCGTTAAGCCAGATTTTAACGAGAAATGCCGTTATTTCGTTAAATTCGTTAAATCGTTAACCGTTAAATGTGCACCCCTGATATGGACCAGGTCTCTGAGGCGTATGTTAGCGCAGGAAGGACAGTGAGGTCGAATAGGTGGGCACGGAGTCGAACGTTCTTCGTCTTCTTCGCGACTTCTTCGACGCTCCTGAAAGCTCTCTAACCGCTCGTTTCCCTGCCCATTTTTGGCGCTAGTTCGTTGGCCATGACTTCGCGGCCTTGACTCTCGTAGATGGAGCATTTCGTGATGTTCGTTCCGTTGACTGAGAAAGGGCATTAGAAACATGTTCCTCGTGAACATCGTCTTCGTAAGATTCAGCTGCAGTTATACGTTCCCACAAACACGATTGAAGCCAGCAAGTATTTGCTTCGCCTGGCTAATGCTCGGTGTTAGATGGTGCAGATGCCGGCCGTCGACCTTCACTCCCATGTCTTCCCATTCCAGTTCGCGCGTGACGTTTTCGAGGGTAGCGGTGAAGAGCTTCGAGGATATGGTGTCCCTTTGCCGAACCACTCTCTTCACGTTGATGACAACGTCGTTGTAGAATGGCGAAATCTTGGTTGTGAATCCACTGTCCAGCTCTCGAAGGTCTCTGATATACTGAGTAGGAACGTCCTGAGTGAACAGGGCTTCGATAACCGCTTTAATTGTGTCGACGGAGTCGAATGCCCCTTCTTGAGATCGATGACTGTAAGGCGGCAGCTTGTACTCTGCGACACTTCGATGAGCTTCGTACAAAGAAAGGCATTCTCGAAGAACGATACGAACTAGGAATGTAGATTCCAGCGCGGCCAGTAATACTCAAGGAATTCCTGCACAGCTTTAGAGTCTGTTGCGAGAGTGTCTATAAACTCAAGCAAGGGGGTTGAGACATGCAAACGGTGATCAATGAGGCTTCATCGTGTGTGGTACTTTGAAAGGCCAGTTTCTTACTAGTGGTAACATTAGTTGGGGCGTTAGCTGTGAAACGGAGACATGAGTGATGTTGCATACTTCAAATGTCGAGATTCCTGGGACCTATCAGTCAAGATTTACAGTTTGCCGAGTGTATTGAATTTGGACTGCGCTAGAAATTTTTAAAAACGCTTGGAAGTTAAAACGCTTGTCCACGACCACATTTCTATTCACACAAAAATATTCGCTACTGGAAAAGAGGATATTTGGGTAGAATAATTAGGTCGTATGATAATTTCGAAATTTTCTGTTTTCTGGCGTTTTTGGCTTTTCTGTCTTCTCACGAAAGCCATTGTCTGTTTTCTGGGAAAATTTTAAAAATTTCCACCCATCTCCGATTCCGACTGGCAAATGATCTGAAAATATTGGTGTAATGCTCCTTAGCATTGGTAACAACCCAATAACAGCTTCAAGCACTATGAAGGTGCAAAAAACCATTTATAAATGTTCTGCTAATACGAGCAGATAATCGGTCTGACGGAAAAAATTCTGTTGAACAACGTTGCGCTCGATAAATACGAGTAAATCGTCAAAAATCTGAAACGCCAATACCGTTTTAGAAGTGAGTAAGTTGGAACAAACTGGGCCTGGTCTCTCCGCTACGTCACAGCCAGCTTAAGGTACCAAAGGTCAAACCCGTTTTAGAGATTCTAACAGTTTGAACGCAAACTACTTATTTCAAACGTAAAAAAACTAATTTACAACACAGGATAAAATACAACACAATGGTTTACACAATCACTAAATACCCACACGAGGCAACTGAATGCAACCTTTTTCAGGGGGTGGGCTGTAATCTTAATGTAAAGTTTCCTCCGCGATCTTAGCGCTCAGACTAGAAGGAGCGGGCTTGCAGATGCAATCCCCTTTCGCTATAACGCGTTTGAAGGGACCGAAGAAAATCCGCGTTATAACGGGAGTTGTGTCCTAAACGGAGCTGTCCTTTTTTAGGCTCTTTTAAGCACAGATTTATTTAGAGTCGCATGCAATGGCTGAATACGGCTATAGTAATGAAATATGTGACCGTGATGTAAAGGCTAAAAACATCTTTATATTATTAATGAAATCCTGTCCTCAGAGATACTCTCTGCTGTATGCATAAGTATGACAGAGGAGTGTGTGTGTGTGTGCGTGTGTGTGTATGTGTGTGTGTGTTTGTGTGTGTGTGTGTGTGTGTGTGTGTGTGTGTGTGTGTGTGTGTGTGTGTGTGTGTGTGTGTGTGTGTGTGTGTGTGTGTGTGTGTGTGTGTGTGTGTGTGTGTGTGTGTGTGTGTGTGTGTGTGTGTGTGTGTGTGTGTGTGTGTGTGTGTGAGAGCGAGGAATAATGAGTACCAGAGGAAAGTTAAAAGTGATCAACAACAAAACTGTGCAACCCGATGTTACAATATTTTCTGTTGCCATCAAAATTCTCGCGCCAGACGGGACATGGACCCGCACTCTCTACCTTCCAGGCAGGATGTTAACTCATTACGCTATCAGCGCTGTTAAATCGCCCACCATATCCGCCATATCCTCGTTGCAGTGACCTCTCAGCATGTACTCTCCCACGATATCGTGATGTTCCTTGTGATCAATACGCGCTGTTGCTTTAAACCTGCCCGGGAAGCAGAGGGTGCAGGTAGAAGTCCCGCATGGCGTAGAAGTTCTGATCGCAACAAAACATCATATGGCGACATATAGCCTCTGTGCCACCTGCTCGGCGTAAAGGCAAGCTAGCCAGGGCCACAGAAAATCTACGTTATATCGAGAGTCACGCCTTATCCGGAGGCGTTATAACGGGAGGGGACTGTACTTCCAACCGGTGAAAGCAATGCGACGAGCAACGACAACGGTTATGAGCGGGCGCGGTAAGCGGCTGAAATGAGACCATAGAGTAAACCCAGCTCAACCTGTGTCGAGCATCCGTCTGAGGAGCCCACAGATGAAAACACTACTCGACCTGCGTCGAGCGTCCTTCTTGGGGAACCAACTGAAAACACAGCACGTCTCGACTTGCGTTGAGTGACCGTCGAAGGAACTAGCAGAAACGGAAGAGGAAGACCAACCGTGAGAACCCGTCTCCTATCCTGCGACTTCCCGCGCTCTAAGCAGTGAAATGGCTTGGCTGAGTATCTAATTCGGCACTTGTACTTTCGCGACTCCACAGGACGAGGAGAGGTCGAAAAAAATTTCCGCCAAAACTTCGCCTAGGGAGTTTGTTTGGGGCTGCTCACGAATCTGACATCCGTTTTTGAAATTTCGGCCGATTGCGGTAGGGTATGGTGGGTACGGGTAACTAAGGCTGCAAGGTCATAATCACCAATTTCGACCAAACTTCGCCTAGGGGCGGATTATTTGGGGTGCTGATCACGAAGCTGACATCCGTTTTTCGCTTCACGCTGGAGTACGGTAGGTTACGGTAGGTACAAGTAAGTAAGGCAGCCGAGCTCAAAATCACCAATCCTGCCCAAACTTCGCCTAGGGGGTTATTTGGGGTGCTGATAACGATTCTGACATCCGTTTTTCGTTTTACACTGGAGTACGATAGGTACGGGTAACTAAGGTAATGTCAGAATCGATTTCGCTCAAACTCCAGCGTGAAACGAAAAACGTATGTCAGAATCGTTATCAGCACCCCAAATAACCCCCTATGCGAAGATTGGGCAGGATTGGTGACTTTGACCTCTGCAGCCTTAGTTACCCGTGGCTACCGTAACATACCGTAGTCGGCCGAATTTTCAAAAACGGATGTCAGATTCGTGATCAGCACTCCAAATAACCCAATAGGCGAAGTTTGGGCGAAATCGGTGATTATGACCTCGGCAACCTTAGTTACCCGTACCTATCGTAACCTACCGTAAACGGCCGAATTTTCAAAAACGGATGCCCGATTCGTGATCAGCACCAGGGATGAGCGGATAATAAAATTTTGAAACCCGGATAAGGACAACGGATAATTTTTCCCAAAAATGGCCGGATAACGGAAAAACGGATAACGAGCAAACAACAAAAATTATAACTAATTTTAAACCATTCTTTCTCTAATATTAGGTCGGGATTTGTAATATCGTCCTCGTCACATGTAAAATGAGCCACTTTAACCTTCTTATCGGCTTTTTCTTCGAGGTGCGAAGTAGCGCATTCTGAGAAGGCGCCGACTTTCGCATGCACTCCGACTCAATTTCTTCTTGGTTCGGATTTCCAGTCTAGGTATCAGGATGGCACGGGAATGTTAATGCACTGACTTGTCCATCGACTGGTCACCGCAAGTCATTGCCAGAGTACGTATACCAGTATTGAACCTGCTGCTCGTCAACAGCTGCTTCTACTGCTCAGCAACTACCCGTAAACCTATCGGCCTCAAAACGTTTGGTTGGGACTTCGGCCCAAACTCCGAAAACAAAACGCCTTGGACACGACGGTTTATTGACCCTTCGGCCCGATTAGAGAAGAAAAAACTAATCTTGCTTATTACACAGAACAGAGTAAGGGAAGATCCTCAAAACGATTGACGTAAGCATTGTCCGCTGCCCACCGCATTAGTGCTATTCCCACTCCGAAGTGTCTAATCTGCAGAAAAATTGATAGTCGATCGGTTATTCGGTCAATCGATACTGTTATCTTGTTCTAGAAACTTTCTGAATCTCTTTATACTGGAGTATTTCCTGCAAGCGGGAGTAGTTCTCTCGAAGAAACTGTCGTGTGACTCCCACTCCAAATGGTCAAATTTGGGCTAAAACCGATAACTGCAGACGAAAAAGCGATACCATCGATTAATATTGGTCTCCTCATCCGGCATAATCATAATCGCATCCCGATTGGTCAAATCGGGGTGTTGACCGACAACTCCGATCGAAAATCGATGCTATCAATCAATAGTGGTTGTCCGTTCGAATACTTCCCCTCATTTGTCCAACTTGGTCATTTCCCGCTAATTTTGGTTCATTTCCATCCGTTGCACATGAGGATAGTCCTGACAGGTTCCACATACACGTGCGGGTCACTTTTACACGTTTGACATGCTTCACTGGTTCACACAGGTTTGTGACACACATACACACACACGGACAGACGGACTAACGCTTTTATATATAGTAGGATAAGATAGTATATTAAAGTACTGGCTTTCCACCCACCACTCGGAAGTTATGCACGTGCCAAACATAGTTTCAATGAGCTAAAAGATCGTGTACATAGAAGATGAATATCTGACACATCCTCAAAACGAAGTGATTCGTATGAAGGTTTACATAAGGGTGCCAGATTTTGTTGTTCGTTATCCGGCCAAAAACCACCGGATAACGAACAACAAAACGGATAGGCCAAAACCCGCCGAAAACCGGATAACGGATAACGGTTAAGCCGCTCATCCCTGATCAGCACCCCAAACAATCTCCGGGGCGAAGTTTGGGCGAAAAAATTTTTTCGACCTCTCCTCGACCTCTGGAATCCCAAAAGTACAATAGTTCCTATAGTTCCAATGGGCAATTGCACTCAGCCTCTCTTACCGATTCCATTAATCAATCCCGGCCTTTTCGAGTTTCGCTACAAGCCATTTCCCTAATCCACAGGTATGAAATCCATGTGCGAAGGAAGTTTCCAATTTTGCGCAACTTCGAAGTGCATGTTGCGTCGATGTTTTGAAGAACTTCGGAAGGTGGAGGGGATGTTTAATGCTTCTGCTACGTTTCAACAAATCCCACATTTAGATGAAAAGTGGAAGTCGAGAGGTTTTCACGATTTCCTTTGATGATAGGCGAGTTTGCCAGCAACGATAAAATTCGGAAAAATTATATTTTATGCCCTCAACTGTTCATCATTTCTAAGCGCACTTAGCTGTTGCAAACCATTCATTTTTTGCTGTGTGCTCAGCTTTTCAGTAATATGAAAGGCTAGCACCAGGCCTCTTAAACCTTAAAGTTTCACTAACAAGACCACCTTTAAAGTAGAGTTCACTACACATTGGATCCGGTCGAAAATCTTCGGGTAATTGGATGATTCGGATAACGCCGATTTTGAGGACCCCGGATTTTTGGATGATTCAGATAAGGGCAATTTCGCGGACCCCAGATTTCGGATATCCGAATCGGATATCCGACTCATTAACGCAAGATGCAGTTCATCAGAATACTACTGTTCCCTAAACAGGAACCCATCCTTTAACAACAACAACCAACAACAACAGTGCATGTATCGAAAGACTCTCACTCATCATTCCAAATGGGGAGGAATTTCCACCTCCGTGTTCCGAATTCCGATTTTTGGCAGTTTCCAGTCCTTCCGTTCCGTTTCGTGTTCCGTTCTCTTTTTGGGCGGAAGACGGAACGGAAATGGTGACTCATCACTTAGTGATTGTTTTGCGCTGCCTCTTGAACATAAACGAAAGACTGAAGAAAGAGATTAACTATGCGTTTGTGACTGTGATGCTTTCAAACCCGCTATGTTATGCTATAAAGCAAAACTAGTGTTTTACTCGAATGAATGAGAAAAACCTAAAGAGGACAAGAAGACGGTCGGGGTGTTCTATTCTCTGGGTTTGGGGGCGAAGGGGCTTCGCCCACAACCAGACGTTTGGCGGCCTACTGGCGGAAAATGAAACACCTCGACCGTCTTCTTGTCCTCTTTAGGTTTTTCTCATTCATTCGTGTAAAAAACCGGTTTTGCTATATAGCATAGTATAGCGGGATACGGTAGGAATCTTCAAAACTTCAAAACTGATTCGACGGGGCCTACCCACCCTCTATCGCACGCGATTCATTCTCTGAAGTACTCGTGGCACACATGGCGAGGAACAGATAGAGAGCCTTAAGAGTTGGGCACACTCGGCAGCGGCTTCAGTTCGTCAAAAACGGGGCGGGGCGTCGCTCTCAGGCTCAGGACATGTCTGCGGTGATGGGCGGTCGTTCGCTCTTTCTCTGCTGTCGACATTGGACAATTGCCAACCGTCGCTCAGCTGACCGCGGGAGCAATAGCTGGTTTGGTTGAGGAAAGGGCTTTCCTATGTTACTTCCCTTTAAAAACAAATCTCTTTCCAGAAGGAGTGGAACATGACAAAAATAGAAAGGAAGGATGGAGAGGACGGGAAGGGGCGGCCGTCTGACGCTGGCAGCGCTGACGCCGGGCGCCAACGCTGAAGCGAAGTGTGCCATAAGCGCGCCGCCGCCTCTAAGGCCCCGTTTATACTTCGTCGCGGCGCGACGCGATGGCCACGCAATGAGGCCAAATTGATCGATCTCGTCGCACAATCAATATGGCCATTATGCGTGGCGTCGCGTCGCGCTGCGACGAAGTATAAACGGGGCCTAACGCAGAGACACGTACTCTGCGTCTCTGTCCTATCCTTCATCATTGGAGCTGCGTCTAACAGCAGAAGTGTGCCCAGTCCTTTAATCCGAAGTGCTGACTCCGTGGAAACACACACGAAATCAATTGGTGTTGGTAGACCGCTCGATGCAGTTCACAGTCCGACGGGAATAATATTTCTCCGATTCCTTTACTCATTCTCCCTACCCCCCCCCCCACCCACTCCACCAATACACCCTTACCCATGTGTCAGCAGAAAACGGAAGTGAGAATCAAGTACGCGCACACTCGTTGTTGCACGAAGCCTTTAAAAAGCCATCTGAAAATCTAACGGATGATGTGCAAAGTCTAATCTGTGGCACGCCTTCTGGATCCGGATGCACATTGGATAACGTCTGTGACACATTTGCTGAGTCCAGACACATCTGTCACGACGTCTACGACACGTCTTTTGCATCCCGACACACGTGGCACGACGTCTGTAGCACGTCTTCTGACGCCACGTTTGACGACACTGAGAGAAGATACTGGTCCCCTTACTGGTCCCTTTCACTGATCCCCTTCATTAGTCCCCTTTACTAGTCTCCCCTTAAATGGTTCTATTACTGGACCCTTTACTGAACCTCCTTAAATGGCCTTCCCTTTACTGGCTCCCTTACTGGTCCCTTTTGACTGTTCTTCTTCTTCAGCGTTTGTCCCGCTTAGCAGCGGGGTCCGCTCTTCTGGTATGATGACGCCACTTCGCACGATCAAACGCTTGATCGGGGTGGATACCAGCTTCCTTTAACTCCATGTGCAACGTATCGAGCCAGCGTTGCCTAGGCCGTTCTTTAGGCCGTTTTCCGGCCACATCTATGTTGAGGCCAATCGTCCGAACGGTGTTGCCGTCAGCACGAAGGAAATGGCCATACCACCGTAGGCGAGTTTCACGTAGCTTGTCAGCAATTGCAGCGACACCAAACCTCTGGCGTATTTCATCGTTGCGAATGCGGTCCAAACGCGTAACACCAGCCGTCCAGCGCAGCATTTTCGTTTCCATTAAGCTGAGGCGAGTCTCAACCTTTTTGGTTGCAGACCAGCCATTTGGACCACGCTGCGCTCACGGGCGAGTTCACCTCGAACATCAGACTGCCATCAGACGCAATTGCAGATCCAATGTACTTGAAATGTGTCGCTCGTACGTGCCATTGATCTCAATGGACCCAGAATCGTTTACGTCTGTCGTCAAGTGCTCAGATTTTTGAACGTTTAGCTTGAGTCCGAACGCCGCCAAGCGGTCACACCAAGCTCGCACTTGTCGCTCAAGTTCGGCCTCGTCTTCACTGGCAAGCATCACGTCATCTGCATATAGCAGCGTCCAAGGAGCAGGCTTCTGAAGGACTTGCGAAATGGCATCCATTACGAAAATGAAAAGGAGTTGGGAAAGAGCGGAACCTTGGTTAACACCGACGGAGACTGGAAACTTCGGGATGTACCGGCGGGCGCTCGCATTTGACTCTTAGGACAAAAGTAAAGAATGCGCACCCACTCGATCAGTTCTTCAGGGACACCGTGCTGTCGTAAGGCATACCATATGACCTCACGCGGTACACGATAAAGGGCTTTCTCCAGGTCGAGGAAAGCAAGATGCAGCGGTTTTTGTTTCTTGCGATGTCTTTCCACAAGACGAACAGCATGAATGGCGTCGATGGTGCCACAGCCGGCTACGAAGCCACGGTGGAAAGCCGGATGATCTCGCGAATACGTCCATCCACAATTCGCTCAAATATTTTCATACTGTGCGAGAGCTGTCGGATTGGACGGTAACTTGTGCAGTCCGCGGGACTGCCCTTCTTCTTCCTGATCGGGATCGTCGTGCTTTGCTGCCAACTACCAGGAACCTTCTTCTCCGCAACAACCTGGTTGAAAAACTTCGTTAGCCACTCAGCAGGATTCCTGCACCTTGAGTTCCATAATTCGGCCGCTATGTCGTCAGGGCCCGTTGCTTTGCCTGGCTTCATCTTCTTCAAAGCCGCTTCCGTCTCCTCCTCAGTGATTTTCTGCACAAGACCGTGCGTAGGAGGGACGGGAGGGATAGGCGGATGGGCAAACTCTACTGTTGAAATTCTCTCGAAGTAATCATGCCATGGTTCCATGGCCCTTTTGCGGTTCATCAGCAGATGGCCATTCTCATCATTGATGCCAAAGAACTTTTCGATGTCCTCGCTCTGGCGATGGCGTGCTTGGGCAAGCCGATAAAGTTGCCGTTCACCATCGCGCGTCTCGAGTTTCTCGTTGACACACTCATTATGAGAAGCTTTTGCAACGGCAACAGCCTTGTTAACCGCCCTCTTCGCTTCTTGGTACATACGCTAATTGTCGGTTGTCTTGTCGCTGAGAAAAGCGTGATATAGTCTTTTCTTCTATTTGACTGTTTCCTTGACGTCGTCAGTCCACAGCCAAGTTTGCTTCTCAATCTTACGCCGTCCAGGCTTCGTCATGCCCAATTCGCAACGTGCAGCTTGTAGCATCGAATCGGTTGCACGTTTCCATGTCTCCTCAACAGTGGTAACCGTCGGCAACCGAATACGAGCAACAGCATCTGCGTCCTTCTCTTTCATCCGCCTTGCTGGTCCGCATCGCTCGATCTGCCTCAGCCTCGGAGGGGCGAAGTGTGCAGGTCAGCAGACGGTGCTGCGTGGCGGCAGTCTCGTATGGCACATCCTTCGCATCTGTGACCAGCCTTCGATCGCGATGCTTGATAAGGATAAAGTCAATCTGTGTCTTGGTATTCCCACTATAGAAAGACACGAGATGGGAGTCACGCTTTCGAAACATTGTGTTCGCGATGGTGAGATTATGAGAGTCCGCATACTCAAGAATTCGCTCACCATCAGCGTTACGTGCTCCAAAACCGAAACCGCCATGACAGCTGTAACCATCTTTCGCAGTCCCAACGTGGTCGTTGAGATCACCTACGACAACGACAGCGTCTTCTGGCGGCACCTCTGCTGTCTTCTCTCAAGCAGGGTCCAAAACTCGTCCTTCGCTCGCTCGGTGCAGCCTGTCTGCGGAGCGTACGCAGAGAAGTAATGGTACATACGCTGTTCAGCAGCAACAACGACCTTCATCAAGCGGTCACTGAAACGTTCCACGCTTGCAATCGCCTCTCGGAAACGTTCAAAGACGATCACACCAACACCGCTGGTGGTCCTGGTACTGCCGCACAGAATGGCCTTAAAGCCTCGGCCTATGTCCCTTGACTTGCTACAGGACCACCTCGACTCCTGCACCGCACACAAGTCAATCTTCCTTCGCTCCAGTGCCTCTGCCAACTCAAAGGAGCGGCCCGACAACGTACCCACATTCAGCGTTGCCACGCGGGTCTTGCTTACGTTGCGGGACTTTTGGACTTGCTCAGTTGCCCCCCGATGCAGTCCTTGCATCAGGGACCCTCGCATACTTCTCACACTCGCCGGGCTTTGCGATTGCGCGTCGGCTCCCGCGCACGTCGTAGCATTATCTCGACAAACAATTAACGCCATCAACCATGTGATGTGACATGGGATCTCCATAAGTCGGCCTGTCACAAGGGCCTGTCGCCTGCAATCGAGTGTCCGTGCTTAGCTTGGCTCGCATAGCGAACAGTTTCCAGTGGCACCATGTGGAGGAACGGACATCGCCACCCCCCTTTTGACTGGTAATTCACTAGTACCCCATTTACTGGTCCCACCTTGACCGCTCTCCCTTTTATTGGTCAACCGTTTACAGGTCCCCCTTCACTGGATCCCCTCTCCCCCCCTCTCCTTCACCGGTCTCTTCCTCACTGGTCCCCATTACTGGTCCCTCTTCACTGGTTCCCCTTTATTGTCAGCCCTTTTCCGGTTCACCCTTCACTGGTCCCCCCCCCCCCTTCGTCAGTCCCTACTACTGCTCCCACCTTCACTGGACCTCGATTTACTGGTCCCTTTTTCACGGGTCCTCCTATCCTTCACCGATCTCCATCACTGGTCCGCCTTTTATTCATCAACCCTTTTCCGGTCTCCCTTCACTGGACCCCCCCCCCTCACCGGTCCCAATAGCAGTCGCACCTTCACTGGTTCCTCCTTTATTGGTCAACCCTTTACCGGTCCCCCTTACTGGACCCCATCCTTCACCGGTCCCCCATTACTGGTGCCACCTTCACTGTTAACACGTCGTGTGAATCCGTAACCCCTGGCACGACATTGGTGGCACCTCCTGTGAACCCAGGCACCTGTTGAACAACGTCGGTGACATGTGTTCTCAACCCGAACGTGCTTTGCGTGACATCGCTGACACGTCATGTGAATCCGGAACCCCTGGCGCGACATCGGTGACATCTCTTCTCAACCCAGACGCCTGTCGGACGACATCGGCGACACCTCTTCTGAACTCGGACGCCCTTTACGTGACATCGGCGACACGTCTTCTAATCCCTCTCAACGCGACGTAGGTGACACCTCCCCTGAACCCGGATAGCTACTACTCGACGTTTACGAAAGGCCAGATGGATAGACGGAGAGATGCAGGAACAGATGGTCGGACAGGCGGACGGACAGACGGAAGGACAGACACAACCGCTTACTCTTTAATATATAGTAGGATTATGTTGAATAGCTTTCTCATTGTCTTGTGGTGAGAAAACCGGTCAGTAATAAACAAATCGCAAGAAAGGTACTCCCCAAAGCGTACAGCTCGAAAATGCGCAGAAAACGTCTGAATGGTATAGACGTCAAAATCTCAAAAAACCTCCACCAGTTAGTTGAAATGCAAAAATGCAGCAGCGCAGAGGAACCAAACCCCGACATTCCTCTTACGAAGCAACCGCACTTCTACTGCGCTCCGGGCCGCTTGCCGGTAGGGGCATCGCGGGCGTACAAGACCCCCAAACTCGTGATACACTGTTTCCCATCGTGACCCCCTACTCCTTTGGTTTAACGACTTGGCAAAAAATAAACATATTTATATACTAATTCAGGGGTGGCGATTCTCCCTATATGAGTCGCTCCCCCCGTTCAGACATATGCTTCAGACCCTTCCCTTGTTAGTGTGAACTTTATGGTGGTGGAATGGATGGCCACACCACCCCGAGCCAGGGCGTGGGGTTCTATTTTTGATGATAATTTACGATCCCCCTCCGAGGCGGAATTCGTACGACCCCCTCTCTTCCACTGTTTTAGTCCTTATATATCTTGGTTTCTTCAAGGTTTTATGTGCATTTTGAACCCTTGGTTCTTTTTTCAGGTGCGGCTTCGACACTGAAGAGAACAACGAAAAGAGGTCACTGAACAATACATGCTTCGATAACGCAATAAAATTCTTTAAAGCTTTGAATGCTATTTTTGGACACTTCAAAATAAGGAATTTCTGGGAGCAGGTCTTGCAACTATCACCGTTCAATTTGTGCAGATTTTTTTCTTTCAGGACGTCATGGATACGACAGATTTTTCTACTTGAAGGAGCGGCGTCTGCATCTGAAGTTGTGCTCTGAAACTGTATTATATATGTAAATTTTCGAGTGTTACTTTCTGACGACGACCTAAGTGCTTTCCTTGTAATCTTTTTGAAGCACTCATCGAATCGATCGCATTCTAAGGAAACATCATAAAAAATGAAAATGAAGTCTACAAAAATCCAAGCCCCGTGTATCGTACAGCAAAAAAAGCAAGTTTCTCCGCAGCGATGACGGAGCTGCGATGGCGATATGATCAGAATGGATCGTATACAAAATTCTCGTTTTCCATGAAAAAATTATTTTTTAGCCGAAGCAGACCACCCATACGAATAAAATTCTGCCACAAAAACTTCCAAGTCTTGATCAATGCACAGTGAAAAAATCATGATTTTCTGGATCGAACAGGTTGAATCGACCTCAGGTCGACTTTGCACCAACGCCATCGGAGCATAAAATTGAACGTTCACAAAAAGGTTGACAACTCGGTAGGTTTTATAGAATTTTGAAAATTCCGCTAACTTTTCAAAAACTAGAAGAAAAGCGCTTTCCCACTATGTGAGAACCATTTTCTAAAAAGGGGTCTGCATGATGGAGGTTCGACTTTCCGCACGTATTTTCGCGAAATGGATCAGAATTTAAACCCCACTCGCCGCGCATGGAGACCCCTTTTTTGGAATCCGATGCCTATATCGCGAGAAAGCGCTTTTCTTCTAGTTCGTGATATGCTAGCGGAGTTTTGAAACTTTGAAAAACTTACCGAGTTATGAGCATTTTTGTGAAGTCACTTCAATTTTTTTCGCTCAAAAATTGAACCGTTGGCCACGCATGAAAGGCTCTTTTTTAGAAAATGGTTCTTACATGGTAGGAAAGCGATTTTCTTCTTGGTTTTGCAAAGCTAGGGGAATTTTGAAAATTCGAAAAACTTACCGAGTTATGAACCTTTTTGTGAACGTTCAATTTTATGCTCCGGTGACGTTGGTGCAAAGTCGACCAGAGGTGGATTCAACCTGTTCGATCCAGGAAATCATGATTTTTCACTGTGCATCGATCAACAGTTGGAAGTTTGTGCGGCAGAATGTTATCCGTATGGGTGGTCGGTGGTCTGCTTCGATTAAAAAATGTTGTTTTTATGAAAAACGAGAATTTTGTACACGATCCATCCTAATCATATCGTCATCGCAGCAAAGAAGCTTAGTTTTTCACTGTATAGTAAGAAAGACTTAAGATTTTATATGGCACAGTTCCACTCTCTGTCGTTCTTTCCTTCAGAGGGCAGAAAAGTTTTCCCACGAGGAGCCATACATCCTTGAATTGCGGTCGATCATGTCGGAGAACGCAGTATATCGATTATTTGATTATTCGAGTTCCGCAAATTCAAATAATTATTCGTATTCGATTATTCGAGTTTCGCAAATTCGAATAATTATTCGAATTCGGTTATTCGAGGTTCGCGATTTGAATAATTATTCGAATTCGATTACTCGAGGTTCGAGAACTCGAATAATTATTCGAATTCGATTACTCGAGGCTCGTAAATTCGAATAATATTCGAATTTCGAATACGTGGATCTTCCGAATGTGGCATAATGGTGATTTTTGTAAGCGACGTTCATTCCGGTGACGATTGTTTTCGATAGCACACTTCGAGAAGCTCACCGTCACGAAAACGCATTCAGTATCCAACTATTCATAGAAGGCTAGTGTGTGTGTATGCGTGCGTGCTTCCATCAGTCCATCACAACTGGCGTGGGGGCAAAGGGTATTGGCGATACTGACCGCAGTGGATGGCGATTGACTCGGTCCGAAACTTCAGCTCTTGGGGTAGTCAATCTCGCTGATCACAAATCTGAAGTTCGTTTTTGAAATTATCGGTTCAAAATCTAACTTCACATTTGCATTCTGTGTGACCACGACTACCATCAATGTCGTACACCTGAATCCTCTACGAAATTTGCACAATAAACACAAATTTCGACAAAAATTGAAAAATGAATTTCAGATTCGTGTTCAGTGACCTCGATTTCCTCAGGCCTGAAGTTTCGAGCTTGTTGAGTGATATTCACGAAAAATCGACAATTTGATTAATATCTCTTGATGGCAATTGTTACTGCAAAAACTGACTTAAGATTTGTGTTCAGACCCCCGACCTTGATTACTCCGGTGCTGAAACTCACTGTTTGCATAGACACGATTATATACCATTTTCAGTTGAAATTCAAAGTTTCTCAAACCAAGTTCAACGATGTTACGCGGGGAACATTCCAGAAGAACGTTGAAATAAATACTAAAAACTGGAATTTGATTTGAAATACGTTGACTTTCGACTGAAAATGGTACATAATTCCACGAATTGATTGGTTTCCGACTCCTGTAAGATAATGAACTGAACAAGTAGAGTGAACGGTTTTTTCGCAAAGGTTTTGCACTTGTGCGTGTTTTGCACGTGTATTAGGTTGTCTCATAAGTCCTCGCCGGTTTTTTCAACGATTCATTGCGGATTTCGCCAGCGGTCTCTTGCACAGCGCTGCATAGCTTTCGAAAGAGAATGATTTGCTCTATCAGAGCATTATTGCATTTCTTTTTTCATCACGAATTTTGTCAATTTTTAGGTCGTTAAAGTGAAAAGTGAAAAAGTGGCCATCTGCGCACTTGTCCTCTCCGCTGAGGTTTGGAATTTTTTCGCATTTTTGATAGCATTTGGAAGACAATGTTTTATACTATAAGAATACGTGTTGGTCCTGTTTGCTCATTTGCCCTTTATTAAATTTTAGATAATCAAATTAGGACGTCCGACTTTTCCGCCCGAATTTGTACCGACAGCTCCTGCTCTAGAGGGGGGGGGGGGACTTTCTTGGTGTTATACATCGTTCGGAAGAAGATGTTTTGCTGAATCTGTGTCGCGTTTATTGGCTCATGCTGATTTCTGTCGAATATCAACAAAATTCCAAAAAGAAAAAATCTTCTTCACTAACGACTCCTTATTCTTCAGTTGTTGATATTCGACAGAAATCAGCATGAGCCAATAAACGCGACACAAATTCTTATTGAGTAAGACATCCTCTTCCGAACGACATATAACACCAAGCAAAAAAGTCCACCCCAGACCAGGAGCTGTCGGTAAAAATTCGGACGGAAAGTAGGACGTCCCAATTTGATGACCTAAAGTCAATAAAGAACAAGTGAGCAAATTGGACCAACACGTATCCTTGTAGCACAGAACATTGTCTTTCAAACGCTATAAAAAGCTGTTCAAAAAATTCTAAACCTAGGCAAGAGAAGCAACTGCGTAGATGGCCACTTTTTACTTTTTCACTTTTCACTTCAACGACCTAAAAATTGAGAAAATTCATGATGAAAAAAGAAACCCAATACATGGTCTGATAGAGCAAATCACTCTTTTTCGAAAGCTATATAGCGCTATGCAAGAGACCGCCCACAAAATCCGCAATGAATCGTTGAAAAAACGGCGGGGACTTATAGGACAACCTAATATTTCCGTAGGAATTCTTTTTGTAGTATTTTTTTGTGTAGGAAATTCTCATGCCACCTTGACGAGTCTTGTAAACGGTTCTTAGAAGATATTGAATATCTCCATTACTTTCATTTTTAAAAGAATTCTATTCCTTTATTATGTCTCTGACTAATGTTGTCATTGAACTTACCTTACTACACTTACTTGAACCTACACAATGGGCTTTTGAAGTGAATAAACAATAAACGATCAAACGAAATTGGTTAACACAAAAATCTTATCGTCCTTATTAATACACCGCGGTGCAAAATTATAGGTTCACCCCGATTTGTCCATTACTACCCGAAGAATCCTCTGCCTAACTCTGCGATGTTACCGTCGTGTTCCTCACTATCGAGAACTTCTATAAAATAATTCTTGACTTGTCTCGTTTGTCTCGGAAGTTCGAATCGTATAGGATGAACCGTTAAGACTACATGAAATTGCTCGGAGATTACCTTCTGCCATATATCAGAAGACTCCGTAGGCACAACCTTATTTTCCAACAAGATTATGCATCCATACACGTATCGCAGTCAACTACAAATTGGCTTAACTCCAACGGAATTCAACCTTTCGAGTGGCCTAGTCGTTCTCCAGATCTCAAATCGAAAACTATAAAACTTGTGGGGCATTCTTGTACACAAAGTGTGAAAAAATGAAACCGCTTAGACTTCGTTCGGTTTGTGATCTGAAGAACGCCATACTTCATGCATGGACCAATGTTGAGCAAACTGTTATTAATAATCTAATCAGTAGTATGCCAAATAGAATTCTCGATATTGCTTACAACCAGGGGTGTGCGTAAATGAAATCCGAAATTTCGTAAATCGTAAATCGTAATTACGAAAAAACGTCGTAAATCGTAAATCGTAAACCGTAAATCGTAAGAGGCGCCTGACTTACAATGTATCTAATATCCTTGTTTTTTCTATTATGTTAAAGCTATTCGAAGCTAACTATGTTTTATTGAGACGTTTTCAGCTTGAGGTGGACACTTTTTAATTAAGATGGAAGCTATTAAAATCAACTAGCACCTTTCAATTCAAGCTGGACAGGTTTGTGGAGAACCAAAATAAAGTGCTTGTTCAAAAACGCTATCTTAAAAGGCGCCTATACAGAGTGCCCAAATAAAAAGCTTACACTGCTTGGACGACCAAAAATGTTTATCATTTACTAGCCATTGGCTTGCATGTAAAACTATGACTTTGTAGAAACAACCGCAACAACTCCAAATTAACCAACAAAAACCGTTCCATCCAAATCAAAAAAATAATAATTTGATCGTTAGCGAACTGGACGAAAACAGTATTTGCACAAATGATTCAACAAGCATCCTTACTTACCCAACAGCATTTTTGTAGCAGACGGGAAGGAATTGTGTGACGATTGAAAGAGTAGGATCACATTTTTGGACACTCATCATAGTCGGATTTTTGACTTAAAATTATAAAAGAAGATATTTTTATGGCAGTCTTTATAAGTAAAGTAGAGAAGCAAGATGCAGCTTGTATTGAAAATGGTTAGCTGACTCGTACAACGTGCATTTTAAAGATATAGGGGAAACCCATGGTAGAGGTCGGAGGAGGACGGCGATCACGTGCTCAAAATAGGAGTTCTTGTTTCGTATCCTACCACTGGCAATCAAGTCTTCCATACCTGCTGGGTTGTGAATTGGTACCGGATTTGCCTGAGAAGGATAAAAAACTGATCTCTACATCGACTGGCCACCGCAATTCATTCTATAGGGCAAACCCTTCCTCAAATGACCTTTACGATATCCCATAGAGGTAAAAAGAATGGATGGCGCATCTCAAACAGGGACTGGTCAACGTTGTGCTTTGTCCTTTGAATCATTTTTAAAGGCACCCATAACTTCTGAAATGAAAGAACTTCGTTCAACGATACCAGCCAGGTATGTTCGGCATTTACTTCGCTCGCAGGTTTCTTTGCACTTGTTAAATTTCGCAAACTCCAAAATATTGCACTACTAATTAATGACTGCGTGCATTCGCCAGTCCTGCACTCCACTACCTTTATAACAAACGCTATGTATCTTCTGTCCAGTTTTCAGCGTTCTGAACGGATAGCATAGGGCGAACGCAACAGCCCCAATCATACCACTGAAAAGGAGACCAAAGGTGTCAAACTTTTTCAATTTTATCATGAAAACGTCAGACGCTTTGCTTAGTACGCTTATTATGCACCTCATACGTAAATAGACACCGCGCCATGACGTGCATTGATAATCAGATTGAAACATGAGCGTTTTACTCTTTCCAACAGTTTCGCAATTATTCCACAGCATCCAATCAAGTCCAATATTCCTTGATGGCTCTGCATGAGCTCTACTCGTGCGCATTGGAAAGAGTCGTCTATGTGGTGAACAAGTGGTGAAAAAGTTACAGGTTGACTAGGCGGTGGTTGCAGCATAGAATATGGTTCAGCAGGTGATCAGCTTCATTCCAGTGCAAGGAGAATTTTCATGTCTTTCTGTAAACTGGAACTCAGGCCACTCGAATGTGAGATGTGCTAGAGTGTAACCAGAAAAAAAGGCTAACCCAGTTCCATTGCTAGAAATTAACTCAAGCGGCCTATCCACAAAGCTGCGCTTTTCTCTCACAGTGCCACAGCAGAACATAAAAGTAAACAGGAAATAGCAATGGGCTATGAGGGAAGTCTTCAAAAGTGGGTACATCGTCATAATCCGAATCGTATCACGTTATGTGGACGTTTATCACCCGTGGACCGAAGATCACATTTACGAAAATTTACGATTTACGACTCAAAATGTCGTAAATCGCAAAAAATTTGCCAAAAATCCCCGTAAATCGTAAAATCGTAAATCGTAAATCGTAATCACGCACACCCCTGTTTACAACAGAGGTGATGTGGCAAAGTATTAACCTTACCTTGTCTGTAGGCACCTTTGTGAGCAATCAGTTTTCCTATGAAACGAACTTATATTTTGCACCGGTCTCCATTCGTTAAATTTTAAATAAAAGTTCGTGGTTTCCTGCACTGATAAGATATCCTGCTTAGAACTCTTCTATAGAGGTTTTCAATATTGTGGAATACGACGGTAACATCGCTGAGCCTAGACAGCGGATTCTTCGGGTTCTAATGGACAAATCGGGGGGGGGGGGGAAGGTGTTAACCTATAATTTTGCCTCGAGGTGTATTAAGTTATAACGAAGTTTATTTGATTATTCGATTTATTTGAATATTCGATTTTTCGAAAAAAATCGAATTACCAAAAAATGAGGTTATTCGATTATTCGGAAATTCGAATAAACAAAAAATTGGGTTATTCGATTATTTGGAAATTGGAATAACCGAAAAAATTGGGTTATTCAATTATTCGTTCATTCGAAAATTTTCGAAATAGCACAAGTATAGTAACTGACACTTGAAATTCTATAGAGTGCAATTTTGGAAGTAGATGTCGCTCCTTCAGGTAGAAAACTGCCATGTTCATGACGTCCTGGGAAAATCTGGAAAAGAATGAAAGCCTCTCATTGATTCTAAATCTGCGGACAGAAAATCTTTATTTTTACTGTACAATGATCGGAATTGAAAAATTTTTATATTCAGTCCTATCTTTTTACTCCAGGAAACGCAAGTGCTTGTATGTATCCGCAGTGTCGTAGCCACACCTGAAAAAATAACTTATTAAAGGATGCAATCATCTAAAAACCTGAAATTGGAGAGAATCCTCTGCCAAAACCGAGAGAGTACGCCCCCCTCCTCCAGACGACGTCACAGTACGACCCCCCCCCCTTCGATTCCCGAACCTCAAGCTTGACCCTGTCCCGAGCTTGTCATTCTTTCCCCACGACAGAGGCGGTCGCTGTCCAACGAAGCTGGGAAATCCGCTTGCCACCAATGCAGGATACTGTCTTACAAGCGAAGGGTCTGAAGCGTATGTGTGAACGAGTAGAGCGGGTCATATAGGAAGAATCCTCACCCCTCAATTAGTATAAAAATGTGTTTATTTTTTTCCAAGTCGTTAAACCCAAGGAGTAGGGGGTCCTTGAAGTTACAATGGAATCCGCGCCTCATGTAGCAGATAAAACTCATCATTTTTAACTCCTATAAGCTCCTATAACTCCTATAAAGATTTGCAAGTTAGAACGCTGGTCCACTACTACATCTCCAATCATTCAATAGCATTTGCTACTAAAAAAATGTATCTTTGAGAGGAATAATTAGGTCATGTGATAATTTCGAAATTTTCTGTTTTCTGGCGTTTTTTGCTTTTCTGTTTTCTGACAAAAGCGATTTTCTGTTTTCTGGGAAAATTTTCAAAATTTTCGCCCATTCCTGTCCCGGCACACGTTAGAAGACGACTTTGTCACGTGTTCTGAATCCCGGATGACGCTCGGAACTTGGTCCCCCATCTATACCTTGATGCGATGCCCGAGGAAAGCTATACACAAAGGTAGGCGATAGTCAGCTCTTTCTATGATGTGATGTGCTCAGTGTCTAATGTCTCTAGCTAGTATTGCGCAGGGCATCTGTATGCCAACTTGTTTTACTCACAGACTTGCGGCAATAAAGAATTCCATTGTTTTGTATAGCGCGTCTTAGAGACATATAGTACGGAACCGAATGGACTGGGATGGGCCGAAACGTTCTTATGTCCTCTCGGGGTGCCAAGCGAAGTTAGCCCTCCTACCGACTGCGTCATCGACAGTGTGAGGAAATTTCGGGTCTATCTTAGACGGGAATTTCGCGGCGGGGGCGACCACTGGAGGAGTTGCCGCGGTCCGACTGCTTCCGACCGGGACAGCTAGTAGCGCTCCCGACAGGGACGGCTGGTGGCTCGCGCTAGAGCGCGAAAGTGTGTGTCGGCGACTGCCGACCGCGTTCTTCGCGTGGAGGAAGGAAAGTAGTTCGGTGGGACATGTCTGATGTCTCCTGGAAGGGAATTCGGCACTATTGTACTTTCGGGACTCCAGTGATCGAAAGAAAATTTTCCGAAAAAACTTCGCCTAGGGGGTTATTTGGGGCGCTGATCACGCATCTGATATCCCTTTTTCGTTCTACGCTGGAGTTCGGTAGGTTATGGTAGGTACTGGTGCGTAAGATATGGCAACCGATTTCCCTCGAATTTCGCCCAGTAAGGAACGCTTCAGAATATTCGAACAAGTATCTTAACTTTGCACAGCAGGCAGCATCTAATCAGCTCCTAAGGGGTTCGACTCCGTCCTGCACACCAACTTTAGGGACGATCTGTCACTTCTCCGTTGGTATATTCCGAATAGGCACTGTTGCCGGCGCATCCAGCGCCGTCTATTGTACTTCCTCTTGGTCACATAAGTTTCATCCAGTTCAACCGTGACCCCAAAAGCTAGAAGAATCGGGGTATTTCTTCGGAAGTGCAGCAAACGTCGCGGAAGTATTGTTCCTCGTAATCTACCGTAATCCGAAATTTGAAAAACGGATGTTCATCATCAGCACCCCAAATAACCCCCTAGGCGAAGTTTGGGTGAGTTTTTTTTTTCGACCTCTCCTCGACAGCTGGAGTCCCGAAAGTACAATAGTGCCGGGAATTCTATGCGTACTGGAAGCGAATTCTATGCCCAATTCTATGCGTACCTCGCTCGTACTAGTGTATTGTTAACCGGTAGCAAATTAAAGAGCATAGAAACCTAGCGAAATTAGCTGTTACATCTCCATGTCTATCGCGCGTGAACTTACGAGTATTGCCTATTACTCGTAAGTTCACGATCTTATTGAAAATTCCTTAAAATGGGAGCGTTTGTTAACAAAGTGAGGATGGAATGAGACTGAATCTATTTGAAATGTTAAAGCACTCCTCGAGCACTACTCAACTTTTTGACAATCAGTTTAGCGCATGGCATAATTCCAATGAGCAGGTAGAGTACACATGTTTATATGCAACTATTGATGTACAAAATGTCCATAAGGATGCAAAGCTTGGAAAACGCAACGAAAACGTATGGAGAGAACAACGAAAATCTAATAAAGAACGGCAGACGTGTGTCCAGAACCAAATCGGCCGTACCCTGTGCTGCGAATAATAGCGGGGAATAGCGGTCCTACAGAAGAAAACCGTTGAAACATTAGATCTGGTAAGGCACTACGCCCGGTTATGAACAATAGAACGAGATCACTAATAGTACACAACCGCCCTCACACTGGAGCCGGCAATCTGACACGAGCAACGAAGGAATTACGCGACCAGAAACGTACCTCCTATGCATCAGTTTCATATAG
This sequence comes from Heligmosomoides polygyrus bakeri, assembly GCA_947359475.1. Classification (NCBI taxonomy): domain Eukaryota; kingdom Metazoa; phylum Nematoda; class Chromadorea; order Rhabditida; family Heligmosomidae; genus Heligmosomoides; species Heligmosomoides polygyrus. The sequence goes on along the minus strand of OX375867.1, from coordinate 53,130,599 downwards.
AGCGGTTAAGATCGCGCAAAAAATGGGGCCAGTCATTCATGGCACACGAAAAAGAATATGTCTAGGAAGAAGGGGACATGAGAGAAAACTGGAAAAATTGAGGCAACAACATGACGAAAAGAGTAATGGTAGTAGAGTGAAAAAAATAGAAAGTAGGAGAAAGAAAGTGATGTGAAATGTAGACTGTCACGAGTCAACAAACCGTCGCTGTTTAGTCACACTCCATTTCCATAACGTCCACATCCTCTTCGATGACTTCTTCCATCGGTAACTTGTACAGCTGAGGAGAGTCGAGCTGCGAAGGCGTGTCAGTCTCGGTGTCGCTATCGTCAGCTTCCACAATGCAATTCGAGGTTGACACTAAAAATGTAATGAGACTATACAAATGAACCAGCGGAGGACAATAAGAAGAATTCTGAGTTTGGGCGCTGGCGTCTTCCTCCATCGTTCCCCATGGCGTGCCGTATTCCCCCAGCATTGTCCCAGTGTCTGATGACCGCCCTACGCAAAATGGGCAGGCAGCTATTTCTGACTGCCCCTTCTGTGCCCGAGGGGAATGAACGCCTCTCCCTCAGGGTGCCTTTCATTTTACTACATGGATCATTTGTTGGGATAAAAACTCTCGACCAACGTGTTGCCGGCCGCTTTGTGAAAATTTTCTGGAATCTCCACTTAGCCAAAAAGAAGTGGGGTTCGTTGGCTCACGATAACTTCGTGTCCATAGAATTTCGCTTCCCCTAAACACTATATACTGTTCACTTCGTTTGGTCATCCTGTGACGATGTGGAACCCGTAAGTGACCAAATATGATGCAATGCCACAGTTCCATCACGTAGCCTTTAAACTGCTTCGTGCACCGTTTCGATTACTGTTTTATACACCGCCAGATGTTACGCGGCCTAGCTGCCGCCGAACGTCTGGTTGGGGGCTTCGCCGCAAAACCCCGAGAATAGGAGAGTCCCAATCTTCTTATTCTTCTTATTCTTCAGCGTTTGTCCCGCATTGTCGCGGGGTCCGCTCTTCTGGTGTTACGACGCCACCTTTCCCGATCCTGCGCTTGATCAGGGTGGACACCAGCTACTTTCATGTCCGTGTGTAACGTATCGGACCAACGCTGCTTCGGGCGTCCTCTAGGCCGCTTTCCAGATACTTCAAACTGAAGGCCAATCTTGCGGACGCTGTCTTCTTTCCCACGCAGAACGTGGCCGTACCATCGCAAGCGAGCTTCGCGCATCTTGTCCGCTATCGGCGCGACACCGAACTTCTGCCGAATAGCATCATTTCTGATGCGGTCCATGCGCGTGACTCCAGCCGTCCAGCGCAGCATCTTCGTCTCCATGACGCTGAGGCGTGTTTCAACTTCCTTAGTCGCAGGCCAACACTCAGCGCCGTACACCGCTACCGGGCGCACGACGGCTCTGTAAATCTTCGACTTCAGGTGCTCTGGGATCTTCCTATCGCAGAGCACGCCAGTCAGCGAACGCCACTTGGACCAAGCTGCACTCACGCGTGAGTTCACTTCAACCATCAGACCGCCGTCAGACGCTATTGCTGATCCCAGGTATTTAAACACCGAAGTGCGTGCAAGTTCAGTACCGTTAATCTTAATGGAGCCGGACTCGTTCACGTCAGTCGTTAGGTACTCGGTCTTCTTGACGTTCAATTTAAGTCCGAACCTCGCCAGACGGTCGCACCAAGCTTGCACCTGCCGCCCGAGATCGTCTTTCTCTTCGCAAGCGAGGATCACGTCATCAGCATAAAGCAGCGTCCATGGAATGGGCTGCTGAAGATCTCGCGTAATGGCATCCATGACGACAACAAAGAGGAGTGGAGAAAGCGCAGAACCCTGGTGCACCCCAACAGAGATGGGAAACTCCATTGAGGTTCCAGCTGCAGCTTGCACTCTACTCTTTGGGCACAAATAGAGCATCCGCACCCACTCTATGAGTTCCTCAGGTACGTTGTGTTGTCGCAAGGCGTACCATATAACCTCCCGCGGTACGCGGTCGAAAGCCTTCTCCAAGTCGAGAAAGGCGATATGCACCGGCTTCTGTCTCTCGCGATGCTTCTCCACCAGGATGCGGGCGGCGTGTATAGCATCAATGGTTCCACAACCAGCTACGAAGCCGCACTGGTTGTCGGAAAGCTTGACGATTTCACGGATTCTTCTATCGAGGATTCGCTCGAAGATCTTCATGCTGTGCGAAAGCAAGCGAATCGGACGGTAATTGGACCAGTCTGCCGGACTGCCTTTCTTCTTCCAAATCGGAATCGTCGTACTGTTGTGCCAACACTCCGGTACTTTCTTCTCCTTTACTACCTGGTTGAAGAACTCAGCCAACCACTCAGCAGGATACCAGAGCTTCGACTTCCAAACATCGGCTGCCAGATCATCCGGCCCTGTCGCCTTACCGGGCTTCATCTTCTTCAGAGCCGCTTCTGTTTCCTCCACGGTGATCTTGTGAACGGGACCGTGAACAGAAGCCACAGAAGGGATGGCCGGATGAGGAAATTCCATAGTGGAAGTTTCCTCAAAGTAATCACGCCATCGCTTCAGCGCCTTTTTGCGGTCTGTCAGAAGATGGCCGCTCTCATCATTGATGCCAACAAACTTTTCAATGTCCTCGGTTTGGCGATGGCGGGTCTTAGCAAGTCGGTACAAATACCGCTCACCATCGCGCGATTCGAGCTTTCGGTAGACATCACCATAATGAGTGGCTTTCGCAACAGCCACGGCTTTCTTTGCGGCCTTCTTCGCCTTCTGATACTCCTGCCAGTTGTCGTCTGTTTTATCGCCGAGAAACACATGATTCAGCGACTTCTTCTCTCGAACTTTCGCTTTCACATCGTCTGTCCACAGCCATGCCTGCTTGTCGACTTTGCGTCGTCCAGGCTTCGTAGTGCCGAGTTCCAACCTTGCAGCTTGGCGTATCGCGTCGGTTGCTTTCTTCCAAGTTTCATCGACAGTCGTAACTGTCGGTAACCGCACGCGAGAAATCACAGCTGCTTCCTTCTCTTTCATTCGCCACCACTTGATTCTTGCAGCACCGCATCGCTCGACCTGCTTCAGCCTCGGAGAGGCGATCTTCAGAGTACAGATCAGCGGACGATGCTGTGGGGCGACCGTTTCATACGGCACGACCTTCGCGTCTGTGACGAGATTTCGGTCACGATCCTTCACAAGCACAAAATCTATCTGAGACTTGGAGCTCCCACTAACTATAATATGAGATGAGGTGGGAGTCGCGTTTTCGGAAAACGGTGTTCACAATGGTGAGGCTATGCGATTCCGCATACTCAAGAATACGCTCACCATCGGGGTTACGAGACCCGTATCCGAAACCACCATGACAGCTGTACCCGTCCTTCGCAGCACCTACGTGCCCATTAAGGTCACCAGCGACTATGATGACATCTTTCGACGGTACCTCTGCTGTCTTCTCATCTAGCAGGTTCCAAAACTCACCCTTGGCTTGATCGGAGCAGCCAGTCTGCGGAGCATACGCAGAGAAGAAGTGATAGAGTCGCTCCTTAGCGGCGACAACGATCTTCATCAATCGATCGTCAAAGCGCTCGACGCTTACAATCGAGTCACGAAATCGTTCGGAGACGATTATTCCGACACCGCTGGTGGTCCTGGGACTTCCACATAGAACGGACTTGAAACCACGTCCTATGTCCCTTGACTTGCGGCAGGACCACCTCGTCTCCTGCACCGCACAGAAATCAACTCTTCTTCGCTCCAGTGCTTCAACCAACTCGCACGAGCGGCCCGTCAACGTACCCACATTCAGCGTAGCCACGCGGGTCCTGCTTACGTTACGGGACTTTCGGACTAGCTCAGTTGCCCCCCGATGCCGTCCTCGCATCAGGGACCCTCGCATACTTCTCACACTCGCCGGGCTCTGCGAGTGCGCGTCGGCTCCCGCGGACGCCGTAGCACTATCTCGAGAAACTTGACTTATCATACACCATGTGATGTGACATGGGTCTTCGTAGGCCGGCCTGTCACAAGGGCCTGTCGCCTGCATTCGAATGTCCGTGATTAGCTTAGCTCGCAGAGCGAGCAGTTTCCAGTGGCACCACGTGGAGGAACGGACATCGCCACCATAGGAGAGTCCCAATCTTCCTCCTTTTTTCTTTAAGCCTTCTTACTTTTATTACAGTAAGAAACTGGTTTTACTATGTAGATTAGTGCAACGGGATATGGTGGGTCAGAATATTCACTGCTCCTTTGAGGCCCACCCTCTATCGCATAAATAAGGATAAAGGACGGCGTTACTCAATCCCCTCTGGGATGCGCCAGCGCATTCTACTTCAACGGGATGTCGTGGAGGCGACATGAATGCGTATTTGGCCATACAATGACTTGCGGTGGCCAGCCGATGAACAAGTCAGCGCTTTATCCTTCCCAGACAAGTCTGGTACCAATTCACCGACCCCGGAGGGATGGAAGGCTTGGTTGGCCTGGGCGGGAAATCCGAACCAGGAACCTGGTATCGGGTGCACGCGACAGTCGCGCCTCCTCCGACTGCGCTACACGCGCCCAATCGCACACGTACACGCGCTCTATCGCTTGTACACGATAATTTCTCCGAAGTGCCCATTCTCTACACGTCGAGAGACAGGTAATGAGAGTTCCAATCCGGTGCTTAATCTGCAAAAACCTAATTAAAATTAATCGCTATTGGTCGATACCGCTTACTGTACGACGGCAGTAATGCCCCTCCGAATCCCATAGTTACTATTCGTACCTCTTCCCTACCTCTTACCCCGTCCGTCACCTCCCCCCCCCCCCCCCCCCCCCCCCCCCCGAGCAATACTTCCTCAACTATGTGTTGGCAAAGAAATTGAGAGAGAGTCAAGCACGGCTGGTAGTACGAACATACACATTTTCGCCGCGCGCGCGGCCAAAACTGCACTGTATCTAGATATGTGGCTTTTAGAAGTGAAGCTTCTTGTCATAAAGGGAGATTAGATCTTTTCACAATGCAAGCAACTTTATTTCCTCGATTGGATCATACAATTCCCTCTTGAAATATCTCTTTTCTCCGATTAAGTGCACCGGAGGGCCCTCAAATAGATGCGCAGAGGTAGCAAAAGAAGCTTATACGGTCACAAGAGTATTAGACTTCGTGACTGTAGCAGCACACACTATGCAGATGTCGCGCTTGCCGCAGATGTCGCCGCGGCCGCCGCGCGCTTCCGTATGTTCAGCTTGCTCCCCGTCAAGCACGCACATGTGACACTGAATACCGATTCATGGGACGCCACGTTGCCACGACGTCTATGACACTCCTCCTGCACTCCGACACACGCGCCACGGCCTCTGTAAGCCGTCTTGAGAAATCCGACAAACTGAGCGGTGTTGAGGGAAAATACTGGTCCCCCTTATTCACCCTTCCCCTCTAGTTTTTCCCCTTTGTTGATCCTCCTACTGGTCCCTTTTTACTCGGAATCACTATTCACGTTGGACGAAGTCTTCAGCAAGCCTTCTGAATCCCTGTGGACGTTGGACGACATCTTGCGCACGTCTTCTGAATCCCTGCGCACGTTGGACGACGACCTCAGCACGTCTTCTAAATCCTAACGCACGTTGAGCAACGTCTACGGCGTGCCTTCTGAATCCTGACGCAGGTTGAACGACGTCTAGGGCACGTCTTCTGATTCACTACGATCTGCACTTGATCCCCGTTCATACCCTGACGCGTTGCTCGCTGAATATATTGCACACTGGGTGATCCGCCGCCAAGGTTATCAGATCGCGAGCAATCGATTAACCTCAAAGAAAAGCCTGCTGGCATACGCCACACTGCCGCAGGCATCTTTTGGCTATCCCCCCCCCCCCCCCTCCCCCTCCCCGTGACTGACAACGTGGACCCACGGATTAAGCCAATTATATATAGTAAGATTTTCAGGTCAAATTGGACACCCATTTAGACAAGTCTTAGGGGTCGTTTAGTGTGCACTCGACGCGCGGCGCGATGTTATGATAGGCTTCCATATCGATCGCGCGACGCGATCGATCGATTTGGCCACCATTCATGTTATCGCGTCGCGCGTCGCGTGCACACTAAACGACCCCTTACGCTTTTCAGCTCAAAGCGAAATTTCAACTCTTCCAGATCAAAAAGAGATCGATTCACATTAAACTAGACTTTTGAAAAATGGTAGAATAGTTTTTTATACGATGACAATTTCGGCATGACCTTCTTTGATGTTTTAATTCCCCTACCCAGCAAGTGAACACATTATTTGAAATTTTGCAAAGTTTTCAGGAAAAGGAAAATAATGGGATAAAGCAGGAAGTTTTAAAGAGCAGGAAGGCGGCCATGTTCTAGTGCCAAGAAAATAGATTGCACCATGCCCACGTTCAACACGTCACGATATTTACTCGCTTGATAGGAAAGCTTCTGTCTGCATTGAGTTTGACACCTGCAAGCGACACAACAAAACAATTGTAATGACCACACATATCCTCACTTTGATGCTTCATGTAAGCAGCATTTACAATATCAATCAAATAAAAATCGCGACGAGCTTTTCGCGCGAGTGGTGTGTCACGCGTTTTAATGCACTAAGTGATTGCCGCCTTGTTGTGCTTTAAAACGAAATTTAGTTTATTTTTTCTCAAAAAATAAAATTTTATAAAATTATTCACTCATTTCCACAGCTGAACTATAAAATTTCAAAAAAGGGAGTTCAACCAAATTTTCCTTGAACATAAAATTACTCTAACCACAGTCTGCAATTTAACCTGTAAGAAGCTGGTTCGATATAGAAGACGTTCACTTTGATTTCAGAAGCCTCAACTTTGTTTAGAGGAGTCTACAATTCGACGTGAAAATGGTATATATCAATCCCCCTGCAACCGCTTGTCTTCAGATATACCAAAGATATACTCTTGCAACAAAAGAAAACTTCTATGTCCCTTATACCAACGTCGTGCAATGGGCGTCTTGATTCGGAAGACGTGTCACAGGTGTCGTGCATCCTGCGTCGGGATTTGAAAGACGTTTCGCCAATATTGTTCAACAAGCGTGCGAATTCGAAATACTTGCCACTGACGTCGTCCAAGGAACGTCATGATTGAGAAAACATCTCCAGGACGTCGTGCAGGCTGCATCCGGAATCAGAAGATGTCGTGCTACGGTCGTCCCGATCCGGAAGTATCACCAGTAACGTACAATGTCCATCCGGATTCAGAAGGCGCGTCCGCGACGTCGAACATCCACCCTCCAACTTCATGTGAACATGTTGACGGGTGGATAGACTTCACAGCAAGTAAAATTATCGAACACAATCTTGGTCATTTTATCGAATTTGGTTTGGAGTTTATCACTTGAGGTGCTGAGGTGAGAGTAACGTACATTGTCCGATGAGCATTGTTCACAGGAGGTAAACAATATTGTTCGCGTGAGCAGTCCCGTAAGCACCAATGCACAGAGAACGTGCAAGCAACCTATTGTGTTCGAATTAACTATCAATTTTATTGACTGGCTTTAGATGTTAGTTGGAGCTGGGAGGACGATTTAAACCAAGTTTAAATCAAATTACGATACGACATGAAAACGAACGAAGGAAGTGTGTGAATGGTTCGCCGGAACGGCAAGAACGAGTAGTATAGGGAGAATCTCCGTCCTCCAAATATTAACAGAGCATGTTTTGTTTTTGACGAATCCTTGAGGCAAACGAGTAGGAAGGTGTAATGGTTAAGGGTACGGTGAGCGAGTTTACCACGGCAGCGCAAGGTGCTTGTGTAGTGGATTGGGTGGCGCAGTGGTAGAGGGGCTGCTTCATGTTCGTGAGGTCGAGGGTTTGGTTCCCATGCTCCGTCGTGTTTTGCACTTTTACCATAGTATCGGATTTCCATCGAGATTTCCATATCTGGACTTGTTTTTGGAGTTTGCTACGGTAAGATGTTTTTACTACTTATCATCTCGTAATTCACCAGAAATGTCCGAAATATGCCAAATGCGATTTTATATGAAACTTTTACTCTAATAAAGTTCTCATTGTCAATGTAAGAAATTTTGAAGCACGAACAACATGAAACGGCGGCAGAAACCTAGAAAATGCTTCAAATGCAATTTATTAGTGTCGGTGTGGTCCCCTCCTACACTGTGAGTGCCACCAGTGTACTCACAATGTAGGAGGGGACCACATGATCTTCAACTTGACCTACCACCTCGATCAATTTTGTCGCCTCTGTTATGCTTACAGAGTCGCGCGGTCATAACAAGCTGCTGCCGCCAACACTGACTCTACAATGTCTGCTAACCCTCGAGTGGACATTCACCTACTGACACTGAAGTGCGGATCTCCACTAGATGCTGTACCTTCGAGAGATGAGATGAAGCTGGCGGAAATTATAGCAAGTATCCTGGGATTATGAACTGCGACAGGAAATCGACGAAGTAGAGAAGTTGGAGGTAGTGGAAGAAGAGGACCAAGAGTTTCAACCAGAAGAGGATTGTGACGGAGTCACGACGCCACTAACCAGTGAAGGCACTATCACGTTTTCGGGAGGACAGATCGTTTCGGAGGAAAAGGTTTGGCTAATCTAGAATTGTTATCCTATACAGGTTTAAGAACTGGGGAAAGTGGACTGTATCGCGATTCCAGGCTTGGGCTGCAGCGGAGTACCACTGGGCAGGAACTGTGAAGCAATCTCGCAGCAGAGAAAGTGCTAGCCACTGCTCTAAATTTCTCCGCGTAAAGTATGTGTATCATTGTGTACATGCATATGTATAATTGGTGCTGAAGTTATTTCAAAAATATTTCATATATAATCGTATTTGGCATATTTCGGACATTGCTGGTCAATTACGAGATGTCGACAAATAATAGGCAGTAAAAACATCTTAACGTGGCAAACTCCAAAAACAAGCGTACATGAGGCATCCCCTCTACCACCGCGCCACCCAGTTCACGACACCAGCATCTTGCACTGCCGTGGTAAACTCGGTCTGCGGACCCTTAACCACTACACCTCCTACTCGTCTGCCTCAAGGATTCGGCAAAAACAAAACATGTTTATTAGTATTTGGAGGACGGAGATTAGTCGTTCTTGCCGTTCCGGCGTACCATTCAGGCAGCTCCCTTTCGAGCATTACCTTTTTTCGGGTGAAGTTCCGGTCTTGACGTAGAAATTCCTGCTCCACCGCGACTGAGCCACTGACGCTTTCACATGCGGTTAACGTAGACTACCCACTCTTCGTCGCCAGTGACCAAGTTCTCGAGCAAAGAAAAATTCCGCCGTAAAGTCAAGAAGTTCATTGTTTGTCTTCTCACCATGTTTTTAGCAACTTTTCATGATAAAATGTGTCTTCTTGCCAGTATGAAGTTGCCAGTATGAAGACAAGTCCTTTCTGGTGACCTTTCCGTTGCAATTTGACATGTAGAGCTTTGGTTAAACCATAGACCACCCCGTCTCACCACGCCGCCCTTATACCCTCTGCGCCACCACTGCTCGGCCGGCAGCGTAGTTTCAACCCTACTTGGGCTCGCTCTCTTGTGACTGGCCCCCCTCTGTGGGGACCTAGAGTGGAAAGGAGCCTGCTATTGAAATGGTCCATAACTCCGTTCACAGATGAGCACAGTAGAAGCGGAACACATATTTGGAATCAGCATTCGAAGCCGCATCCAGTGATATACGTTTCATCTCAAACTCCCATGGTCACCTAGTATCCTTCCCTTGTAAGATCTAACAACTTGTAAGTGCCGATGACGATGGAGACGATCGGACGGCGAAGAACTGCCCTTGAATTGAATATGCTCGTCAACACGACACGGTCGCCTCTAGTTCTATAGTTTCACACAGAACATTTGAACATTTATCATTTGTCTTGTCTTCACAGGTTGGCAGTCATGGACGTACACTGCCCACCTAATAGCAAAACATCTAGGGAGTAAAACCTGATGAAGCATTTATGGTGCTGAACTCCCACATGTGGTAGAATGAAGGGTGAAGGTAGAGGTAGAATTGGACCCTGTTCTTCACCAGATTCAATTGTGGCAGTTCCGAATGTGATATATTTGCACCAGTAAGGCTGAACAATGATAACCACTCACAGAAAAGCTTTCATACTGACACTCGCGACGTGCAGAAGAAACTCGGGCTTTCACTGTTCTCAAATCCAATGGCTAAATAGCCAGTGGGAAATCGTGGGTGACTATGTGGAAGTAATCACGCAGGAAGCTGACACGAACGGAATCAGCTAGCAAAAGCAATAATTGATTTTTCTTTGGACAACCTGACGCTATGGTTGGATAGTATTCCAACATAGTGTCAGGTGACTTCAATCTTCCTGGATTGAGAGACTTGCATTCAGACAGCGTGTCAAAGGTATTTTGTGATACTTTTAATGCTCATGACTTAGAGCACTTGGTGAGTGCACCAACTAGAGGGCGTTCTATCTTACATCTAATACTATGCAATGACGGCCATCTCGTGAGTACAGTCAAGATTTGTTCGCCTATTGGCAACAATGATCATTCTGCAATTATGTTCAAGTTGGACTTAGAAGTGAAGTATGAAGTGTTCAAATTCATAAGAGATTTTAAGTCAGCTGACTACGCTACTATAAGGAAGTATCTTGGAAGTATTGACTGGATCGGAATTATTGCCAGAGGGGCGTCAGTCAATGATGTGTACGAAACTCTCCTCGGAATCCTTCACCACGTTATCGATTTGTTTGTACCCATGAAAAGGTTAGATGTGGTATAAGAAGCTTTCACCTTACCTTGAGAGAATGTTAGTTCGAAAAACCTCGTTGTGGAGTAAAGCTCATCAAAGCGGACAGATTCTGGACAAAGAAATTTTTGAGCGCTTCAGTAAAAAAGTGGACAAAGCCTTGTTTAGATATAGTATTTATTTGGATCGAAAAATCATCAACACAGCTAATAGAGCGGCATTTTTCAGGTATATAAGTTCTAGGCGTGTAAAGAAAAATGACATACCCGATTTAGTGCGCAGTGACGGGACCGTAGTGACTCTAAATGGAGATAAAGCCAATTTGCTGGCATCGGAATTTTAGAGAGCGCACAATGCTTCCCGCGGTGATGATTTACTCCGACTTACGGAAAATACCAGTACAGTACCGGGCGCGTCTTTTGAATAGACGCCGAAAAAACCGCACTTTTGCGGCTTTTGCGTCTTTTTGCTATAATTCGCCCAAAATTCATCCTTTTGAAAAACCAAGATATATTTGAGCTCAGCAGATCGAGTCCTATTGTTTGGTATATGCATTTCATATGAAAGATCAAAAATGGCCAAAACTGAAAACTAGCGCTCCATTGAGAAGGCCGGCCGCGGACGAGTTGTCGGCCGCAAGGCGCCAAAAACCGTTCCATACTCTCAATTCCTCTAATTTGAGGTGATTTGAGAAAAGGATGGTACCGTTCGATTCGTCTCTTCGAGATCTACACAACCATATATATATCTTCGCCAAACCACCGCACTGTCGCAGTGGGTGGTCAAAAATGACGGGAGCAGATTTTTTGCTATTGGATAAGCTTATATTCTAGGACTTGCATGTTCTCGGAGCATCTCTAGCATGGCGTAAGGTGTTTTGTCATGCCAGGAATCCTCTGAGAGTGCGCCGTGCACAATGCATATAGGACCGAACGTATCAATCGAGAGGGGACAGCTTGTAGAGCATTTAGGGAGTTTTATGAGAAATTCTCAGCCGCCCTACTCAGCAATTGCTGTACTCTGCTCTGGCGAGACTTTGGAGTGCGCTGTGCACAATGTATATAGGATCGTACCTATCAATCGACTGGGCGCGACAGCTCGCAAATTGCACGTGCGGACGTGTTCGGAACGCGATAACTCTGTCAGCTTCCAATCTTTCTGGCCGGAACGTGTGGATTCCGTAGGCAGTAATATGCTCTAGTAAAGCGACAAAGCACAGCAAATTATCTTACGAACTGGTAAGGTTACGGCGGTGCGAAGATGCAGGTTGGGCATGTGTGACACAATTTTTTCAGATTTCGGTCGACCGCTGCGGGTGCGCGAGGCGAGCTAACGGCATGCAAACTAGCGGACGTGTAAAGCACCGAAGGCATTTTACGACGACGTGTCGCAGCTCTCCAGGGGCCGGATTCATGAACGATTTACCTGCGGGTAAGTGCAAGATTTACCCCACCCCCCACTTACGCCCGATTCATGAACGCGCGGCATGGAAAATCGGGGGTAAGTGTCGAGGTAAATGCTACCCCGTCGGCGCGTCGGGGAACATTTACCTTCAAGGCGAGGGTTTTGCTCCGCGGCCAATTTGACCCAGTGCATGCCTCCACTGGCCCGTGGCCAGCCTGGCCGCCAGCCGCAAAATCAATGCCTGGCTGGGGCGCCTAGTCGCCGTCGTCGTCCTTCGCCAACTTCCGTCGCCCCCACGGTGAGTTGCCTTAACTTTTGTTTTCTCTATTGGTATTGCATGTCACCGTTTTTTAGGCTCTGTGGACCATGGCGGCCCACAATGTCACTTGCTTTTAAGTGAGTTGTTCCTTTAGTGGCATTGTGGGTCGGCTTGGGCCACCATGAGCCTAGTCCACCCACGCAAATCGTATTTTACGATTTGCGTGGGTGGACTATGCCCGTCCGCCACCTTAGCCCTCCATGGCAAATGTTGTCTATGGAGGCTACTGTGGTGGATGGCACCCATTGTCAGTCATGTAGGCCCACATTTTCCATTGCTTCTCCATTACCTGCTGTACTACTAAATTCCACTCCTCCCTCTCCTCCCCCCAAATCTTCTACAGGCCTGGGCGGAGAGTCTCTCTAAATCTTCGTATTTGCCCAGCAGCAGGTTGAATTCTTTGAGGGCTCGATAGGTTAAGAAGTCTGACCTCAGTCGCAATTTGGCCACTGAGACTCGAAGTTTCAACTTACCTCTCATGGTTTTTGTCAGAATACCGTCAAAGAACTTTCTCGGGTCAACGGACACCTTATTTGCGAGAATTTTATACATCATGACAAGGTCAGCGATTTTTCTTCTTTTTCTCAAGGAAGAAAGGCGAAAGAGTGTGGTCCGTTTAGCACCGTTAGGAATGGAGCTATAATCCACTGAAAAGCACCTCATCACAAGCTTCCTGGTGAAGCTGTTTTGAACGCTTTCTAAAAGATCTACATCTTTCTTCTTCGTTGGATTGAACACCGATGTCCCACTTTCTACAATGGGTCGCACATAGGCTTTGAATCCACGTATGTAGACCTCAGGAACATTGGATTTTAAAGCCCTAAACAGATTATAAACACGGTAGTTGGCTTTTTTTACTATCGTACTACAGTGTCTGGAGAAACACAGGTCGCTCCTCATTATGTATCCAAGATCTCTCACTTCATCGACCCTGCTTAAAACCTGGCCGTTAATGCGGTATTCCGGAATTTGCGGACGGTTTTTAGCCCCGATCATCAGAAAGTGAGTTTTCTCAGTTGCAAGGGGAAATTCCCATATTTCTGCCCAGCGACTAATGAAATCGATGGCCAGCTGGAGGGACGTTGAGTCTTCGTCATTATCAATCCTTTTGTAGATCTTTACATCATCAGCATACATTTTACATGTTACTCCCAAATCAGTTATGCGGCCCGGAAGTTCGTACGTATTTAACAGAAATAATATAGGGGACAGTACTCCGCCTTGCGAAACCCCGCTAAATGCGGGAAAGACTTTGGAGTACTGGCCTTCAATCCTAACCTGATAGGTTCTTTTGGACAGAAATTCCCTAGTCCAGTTGATGATCATGGGATGTAGTCCTACCGGTGGAAGAGTTTAGGATTAGTAACAAATGTTAGATCGCTAGTCAGAAACTGTAATGGCTTAGTTTTAAATCTTTGTCTATATAATTATGACTTGGTCGTTCTTACTGAAACATGGTTGAGCAATCAGAATGAACTGAAACCTCTTCTGGGAAATGTCGGTCACCAATATTTGGGAGAGATGTGATCGAGTTGGCAAAAAAGGAGGTGGTCTGCTTCCTTTGCTGAGAAAGACTTTTTCATACAACGAGGTGTTCAAAGAGTCAGTACCCAATGGTTATGAGATTCTGGTATGTGACCTGATGCAGGGACCAATCATTTTTCGTGTCATAGGCGTATATAGAACACCAGATTGCAGCGCTGTACCGATTCTATGAAACGGTATCAAACTCGACCAATTTCGGAAACATCGATTTTCGATGACGCCATCGTCCATCTGGCGCGGCCTAGAGGCCGTCTTCGATGAGAAGCTGTCAAAAATCGATGTTTTAAAATTGGTCGAAATTGATACCGTGCGACAGGGCTTTTCGAGCTGAACAGAGTAGTACCCTGGCTGGGGCTCGAAAGCTCGAACGTGGGCGAGTGAGGGCGGAAAAAGCTTCACCGCTGCCCTCCGCCGCTCTAAGATGGCAGATGGGCTAAGGCAGTTTAGGGCAGCTGGAGAGTTAGGAGCAGGTCGTCGTAAAAGTGCCTTCGGTATTGCTCATCCGCGAGTTTGCATGCTGTTAACGTCGCCTCGCGCACCCGCAGCGGTCGACCGAAATCTGAAAAAATCGTGTCACACTTGGCCCAACCGGCATTTTCGCACCGCCGTAACCTTGCCAGTTCTTAGATAATTTACTATGCTGTGGCGCTTTACTAAAGCGTATTATTGCCTGCGGAATCCACACGTCCTAGCCAGAAAGATTGGAAGCTGACAGAGTTATCGCGCTCCGAACACTTCCGCGCGTGCAATTTGCGAGCTGTCGCGCCTAGTCGATTGATAGGTTCGATCCTATATATTAGGTTGTCCCATAAGTCCCCGCCGTTTTTTTTCAAACGATTCACTGCAGATTTTAACCGGCGGTCTTTTTGCATAGCGCTGCATAGTTTTCGAAAGAGAATGATTTGCTCTATCAGAACTTGTATTGCATTTCTTTTTTCATCATGAATTTTCCTCAATTTTTTAGGTCGTTGAAGTGAAAAGTGAAAAGTAAAAAAAGTAGATATTTGCGCACTTGTTCTCTCCGCTTAGGTTTGTAATTTTTTACGCAGTTTCTTATAGCACTTGGAAGACAATGTTCTGTTACTGACAAGAATAAGTGTTGGTCCTATTTTCTCACTTGCCCATTATTGATTTTTAAGCCATCAAATTGGGAATTCCGACTTTTCCGTCCGAATTTTTATCAAAACTCCGGTTCTGTGGTTGGAATTTTTGCTTGATGTTATATGTCGTTTGGAAGAGGATGTCTTGCTTAGTCAAGAATTTGTGTCGCGTTTATTGGCTCACGCTTATTTCTTTCGAATATCAACAACTGAAGAAGGAGAAGAAGTTGTTGCTGAAGACGATTTCTCTCTTTTTGGCATGTTGTTGATATTCAATAGAAATTAATAAACGCGACACATATTCTTATAGAGCAAGACATTCCCTTTCGAATGACATATAACACCAGCCCAAAAAGTCCAACCACAGTGCAAGAGCTGTCGGCAAAAATAACCATCCTCCTTCGGACGTTCCAATTTGATGACCTAAAAATCAATAAAGGACAAATGAGCAAATAGTATTCTTGTAGTGCAGAACATTGTCTTCCAAATGCTATAAAAACCTGCGCAGAAAATTACAAACCTAAGCGGAGAGAACAAGTGTGCAAATGGCTACTTTTTCAGTTTTTCACTTTTCATTTCAACGACCCAAAAATTGACAAAATTCGTGATGAGAAAAGAAATGCAATATATGTTCTGATAGAGCAAATCATTCTCTTTCGAAAGCTATACAGCGCTGTGCAAGAGACCGCCGGCGAAATCCGCAATGAATCGTTGAAAAAAACTGCGGGGACTTATGGGACAACCTAATACATTGTGCACAGCGCACTCCAAAGTCTCGCCAGAGCAGAGTACAGCAATTGCTGAGTAGGGCGGCTGAGAATTTCTCATAAAACTCCCTAAATGCTCTACAAGCTGTCCCCTCTCGATTGATACGTTCGGTCCTATATGCATTGTGCACGGCGCACTCTCAGAGGATTCCTGGCATGACAGAACACTTTACGCCATGCTACAGATGCTCCGAGAACATGCAAGTCCTAGAATATAAGCTTATCCAATAGCAAAAAATCTGCTCCCGTCATTTTTGACCACCCACTGCGACAGTGCGGTGGTTTGGCGAAGATGTATATATGGTTGTGTAGATCTCGAAGAGACGAATCGAACGGTACCATCCTTTTCTCAAATCACCTCAAATTAGAGGAATTGAGAGTATGGAACGGTTTTTGGCGCCTTGCGGCCGACAACTCGTCCGCGGCCGGCCTTCTCAATGGAGCGCTAGTTTTCAGTTTTGGCCATTTTTGATCTTTCATATGAAATGCATATACCAAACAATAGGACTCGATCTGCTGAGCTCAAATATCTTATCTTGGTTTTTCAAAAGGATGAATTTTGGGCGAATTATAGCAAAAAGACGCAAAAACCGCAAAAGTGCGGTTTTTTCGGCGTCTATTCAAAAGACGCGCCCGGTACTGTATATTTCCCCCTATGCGGTCCTCTCTCTGGTTCTATAAAGAAGAAATAATAGATATTTTACGTGAATGGCCTAAATCGTTTTCAATCTCTCCTCATTTCATACCTGTCACATTTCATTAAAAAATCTTGCAGAATCTTTAGCCTTCCCCCTGGAACATACTTTTAACTTGAACTAACAAAAGGTGAAGTGCCTTCGCGGTGGAAGCATGCGCTCGTAACGCCAATTCTGAAAGAAGCCCCTGCGCATGATGTGAAAAACTACAGGTGTATAAGTATAACCTATAGTAATAGTATAGTAAGGTTTGCTAGTACCTTTGAGAAGACTATGAAGAAACATATTATGCAACATCTTTTGGAAATCGATGCCAAAAACGATTCTCTGGGAACCAATTTGGTTTCTTAAAAGGGAGATCTGCTGAGACTGCTGTTCTCACTGCAATGAATGACTGGTCAAGGGCTGATATCATACATATATAGTGTATTTTGACTTTACTAAGGCATTTGACAAAGTTCCTGTGACTAAGCTGCTCTCGAAAATGAAAATTACAGGAATTCGTCCCATGATTGTAAAATGGACCGAGGATTTTCTTTCAGGGCGAACATATCAAGTTCGGGTTGGAGATAAGTTTTCTTCTACTTTTTGTGCACGCAGTGGTGTACCTCATGGTGTAGTATTGTCTCCCTGATTTTTGCGATATACACATATGAACTACCAACTGTCATTTCCCGTTTTGGTGTAGTCTGCAAAATGTATGCAGATGACATCAAGATCTATAAATGCATTAGAGACTCCCAAGAAACTAGGGATATGCAAGCGGCAATTGACTATATGGACCAGTGGTCTAAGCAATGGGAGTTGCCATTGTCTACGGAGAAAACAAACCACATGGTTATTAGTAAGGGGCCGCCATTCGCATACAAAGTGCAGTCGAGAAGTCTCACACCTGTAGAGGAAGATCGAGACTTAGGCTTTCAAATCACGCGGAACCTCGATTTCAGCAGCTACTATTGACTTCTCACGAAGAAGGCCAACAACTGCACCTACATTCTTTTCAGGGTTCTGAAAACGAGAGACCCTGGAGTCTATTTATGAGCCTATAAGACCTATTTTCGACATGTAATGGAGTTTGGAGTAACTGTCCGGAACCTCTGCAGAAAAGGAGATATTCAACTCTTAGAAAGCGTTCAAAACAGCTTTATGCGAAAGTTACTCATAAGGTGTTTTGGGCTAGATTACAGGCAGTTGCCTAATGGATCTAAAAGGGCAAAAATTCTTGGTCTTCCAGCACTATATAGCAGGAGGAGGATGGCAGACCTCACTATGATGTTCAAGACTTTGACTCAAACGGTTTCTATAGATCCACTCTCCTTCTTTGGCGTTCCGCTAACTCGATCCAGAAGGGGGAAGTTACGGTTATATATTTCGGCGACATGAACTATTAGATTAGGTCAAACTTCTTTACCTATAGAAACCTTAAGGAGTTTAATTCATTCCTAGGTTCGCTGGGCTTATCTGTCCAAGCCTTCCGGAAATTCTTAGGGAAAATCTCTGCTGGGGAGTAGGGACGATATGTCTGTTATGTCTGCCGTTGTTTTCTTTTGTTTTTTTTTGTCTTGTTGTGTCTTTCAGAATGATCGTCCACAAACAGCAACTATTGTTCTAGAACTTATGTTGATGGCTTTCCGTTCACATTTAATGTCTGGTTCCCTTCTTTTCCTTGTGTTTACTCGTGTGGTTTGATTCCGCGTCTTTAAATAAATAAAATAAATAAATCACTCCGCCTTAAGATACTCGTGACCTTAATGATCGATATTTTCGACAGGTTCATGCATGCCATGGTCAGGCTGAGAATAGCCTAGCCAGTGTCGTTCAGCATGGGAGAACTCCGTCCAAAGAACGTTGGTGGTGGATATGGTCCTCTTGCGCATCCCGCTGGTTCAAGATTATGACCCCACCTAGGTCAACCAAGCCTTCCACTTCCGCCAAGTCGACGAATCGGTACCAGGGTTGTGGGTATCATGAAGAATCAGTGTATTGTGTAGAGTAGACCGCGTGACACAATCCACGAAGGAATTGAATAACGTTTGCCCTTCATACCTCCTTTTGTTTACTCCAATTGGTGGTTTCAAAACCACCACTCCTTGAATTATTTCGTGAACAAAATGCTAAAAATGTGCGTGAATGTAACATCTGGAGGGGGAAGAAGCAGAAAAATCCCCATTATCAGACCCTTTTGGAAGGTGATCCCGCCGTTCCGCAAGCCTATACTGAGCCTGCCGCGGCTGATCGCGCTGCTCCGCGCCCTCACCTTCAGCAGCAAGATTTCCCGAATACAGTAACCTAAAATGCCGTCAAATGTGGTGTTTTGCGGCGGCGGAGTACAAAATTGATGCGGCAGGAAAAATCGGTCGCTATGCTGACCATCACATCGCACCACGCGGCAACGAGAATATAAACCAGTCCTTAAACAAGACCTCCAGCTGCTACTACTTTCGCAGGTCGACGACGACTGCAACTCTAGAGCTCGACATTCCCATGGGTGACCCTATAAGACTCCTCAGCGGCCTTTCATACGCCGCGATTCCACGCCAGTCCAAGGCTTCGACCTGAAGTGGCGAGTTATCACCGGCGTCTACGTGGATGGTCATTGGCTTTCACTCGCCGATAGTGGGGAAGCTATTCCGGATTCATCAAAGTTACTGCAGTAACTTTGACGGAGAATTGTAAGCGAAAAGCTCAGATAACGTGGCTTATCGCTCACCATATCGCTTGATAAGCCAAGCTATCTGAGCTTTTTGCTTACAATTCTCCGTTAAAGTTACTGCAGTAACTTTGATGGATCCGGCACCAGGTCACCGGCGATCTTCCAGCCTTAACAATCTATTCAGGAGGAAAACCAGCTCTGGCCGGAGGAGTAGGCCCCAACGATTTCTGCAATCACCTTTCTCGCAAGTCTGCAATATTTGTGAATGCCCATTTCACCTCATAACTTATTCTGTAGGAAAGTAACCATAGTGGGTCAAGGTAATCTGTCCACTACAGCACGATTCTGGGAACGCTCTTTTGAAGCAACATCGAGTTATTCTATTACGGACTAACCAGGATACTATCTCAACGGTAGGTCGGAATGGCGTAAGTGTTGTACATGGGCAGAACCGCCTCTCTCTGGGTAGTAACAAGCTGCAGGTATCTCGACCCCAATACAACTCTGCGCAGAGTTAGGGGCGACGGTAGTCGCGGGTTGGCGCCCTGTTGATTCACGTGCTCCACAGCTGACGGGCGCGCGCGGGATGAGGGCTCGTATCGCGGCTAAGCGCAGTGCACATGTGGCGTGTAAACACGGGGTCGGGGGTTTGGATCCCGCAGACTGCGTTCGTTTTGCACTTTTGCAAAATCCATGTTTATCATATAGGTAATCCACCTAGGGGTATTAAAGTGTGTTATAGAGCATGTTTACATATAACACATGCTTCAAACTACAGATTAGCTAAAATGTTCACTTCTGTGTGTCACTTATTTTAAGCCTATTTTGTGTGAAGCTATAGTTATGTAACGATAGATATTTTGTGGCACTAGTAAAAAGTTCCGACTCCACCGACAAGACTTCGGTCAAAAAAATTTTTCGCTGAAACTTTATCTAGGGGGGTTATTTGGGGTGCTGATCACGAATCTGATATCCGTTTTTCACGATTCGGCTGAATAATATAGATACAGGAAGGTACAGGATTACATTCTTAAAGTTTCTGCCGATGACGGCAGGTAGAGACAGAATCGTGAAAAACGAACGTCAGATTCATGATCAGCACCCCAAATAACCCCCCTAAACGAAGTTTCAGCGAAATCGGTGACTCTGCCTGGATCACCCTTGTTAAAGGTATGGGTGGTCTCTGACCGAATCGTGAAAAACGGATGTCGGATTTGTGATCAGCACCCCAAATAACCCCTAGACAAAGTTTCAGCGAAATTTTTTTTTGACCGAAGTCTTGTCGGTGGAGTCGGAACTTTTTACTAGTGCCACAAAATATCTATCGTTACATAACTATAGCTTCACACAAAATAGGCTTAAAATAAGTGACACACAGAAGTGAACATTTTAGCTAATCTGTAGTTTGAAGCATATGTTATATGTAAACATGCTCTATAACACACTATAGTACCCCTAGGTGGATTACTATATGATAAACATGGATTCTTCAAAAGTGCAAAACAAACGCAGTCTGCCGGATCCAAACCCCCGACCCTCGCTCACGAGCCCGAGCGCTTCCCTACTACGCCACCTGTGCACTGCGGTGGGCCGCGATACGAGCCCTCATCCCGCGCGCGCCCGTCAGCCGTGGGGCGAGTGAATCAACAGGGCGCCAACCCGCGACTTCCGTCGCCCCTAACTCTGCGCAGAGTTGTATTGGGGTCGAGATACCTGCAGCTTGTTACCACCCAGAGAGAGGCGGTTCTGCCCATATACAACACTTACGCCGTTCCGACCTACCGTTGAGATAGTATCCTGGTAAGCCCTATACGCTTCACCGATATTCTGCTACTTGAGTAGATTCTCGCAACAACAAAAAAAAAGCAATCCGTCAGTAGAACAATGCTGGAGGGCCAACTCCACAGATTTACAATTGGAAAACTAAGGAGCGAGGAACGGGAAAAACTTACAATGAGACAAAGAAGCTGTTAATTTTAGTACCTCAGAGGGGAATTTAAACTGGGGTAAAGAAGGCAGTTAATGGGCCTGACGCTAAGAAAGTTAAAGCTAAACATCGACAAGAATATCTGGAGAGCGTTATCCTGTTTTGTCCTTACCTATTGTTTGCATACACGAGTGGCTAATAAAAATTGGTGAAAGCCCGTTGCAGTAGAACTCACTTAACTAGCTCACCACATTTAGCCACGAAACCTCGGCCTCACACTGACAACCAAAATCGAGGCCTAGGAGAGAACATACCTTCTCCTGTATCTTCAGCGCTATCAACTTCTTGAATTCGCCCTTTCATAGAGGGATCACTGAACGGATCTCGAAGCTCAGGTAATGGTCGCCAAACAATGAGTTCGTTTCCTCGAATGACGCCTCTGAAATTGGACAACGACTTATCCTGCAATGCCCTTGACTGCGACGATTGGTTGAACGCAGTGTTCTCACAGTTCCAAGCGGATTGTGAAAAAAGTGTAAAAAGTGGTCGCATCCTTCTGGAAAGTCACTAATATAGGCTACGCATGTTTCGCTGAAGACGTGCACCAGAAACAGACGCGTGAAGTCAACCATGAACAGAAAAGCACGGTGTATCGGCAAAACTACTTTCAGCAAAAGGTCAAAACCCCTACAATGTACGCATGCAGACTTCTCAAAAACTGCTTAATTCGCTCCACAGTGTCGCTACGTTTCTAGGTGTTCGTATCTATTTCTTTGCGTCCGTATTTGTTTTTGTTGTTATTTCTTGATCTATTTCTCTCATTTCAATAAATACAACATGTTCACTGCCATTAGTAGCACATTCTTCCGATGTCATGGCACTGAATTGTCAGCCGGTTGACTATTGCTGTGCTGTACGAAACACAGGAGCAAGTGGAATGTGCGGCTTACTATTATTATACGTAGCAGTTGATCAATGTCGAGGCAATGTGACTAAGTAGCTGTTGTTTCTCATCAACCTACAAGATGAGATTGATGAAAAATTGACTGCCGTCCTGGCTATGGTTACGCTCAAATTCGTCTCCATGCTCTCCGAAATACGTTATCGCTTGCTTTCCAAGCTTCTACCTTCAGATGAGAGATAGTACATAGGAAACTAATATTTCAAAAATGAATACCAAATTCGTTGTCAGGTAGCTCGCGATCCTAAGCCCTTCAGCCTGTCCCGCCCATACCTACCGTAAGTGGACGAAGTTCCAAAAAATGTAGGATTCGTGATCATCCCAATTAACTCTTTGGTGAAGTTGTCGGAGATGGCTACAATTCAGCACTACTGCAGGGAGCACAAATAATAAGATAAATAGCCCGACAATGGAAAGCAAAAAGACACCTTGACGGTAAAGTAAAGTCTTTCGACTGTTTCATATGTTCGAGGTAGCGCTGAAGGCAATCATTGAGGTGCAGCTTAGTTGACTGTTCGTCTTCCGCTGGCTCCTCCACCACACCCCCAGTGATATGGTCGTCGTCAAGGTCGTCATTCGAAGACTGGTCGTCTTCAGAGTCAGTATCCCTGAAATAATACAACTGAACAACGTTCTACTAAGCAATAATAGATACTGTTCTACTAATAGATATTGTTTGTCGCCCCTACATGTCAAGCCGTCCATTTCTATCATCGTCACCCGAGATGGTGAATCTTTTCAGCTGAGCACTGATTTTGTCACATCGACGCTTCGCACACGGCGCATCGTTGTCATCCTGGAAATTGAGAGAATATACAATTGATGCACCGAACCCATTCCCTGAGCAATTTTCCGCATGAAGGTGCACAAGGAATTCTAGGGAATTTTTGGGCACTGTTGCACTTTCGGGACTCCAGAGGTCGAGGAGAGGTCGAAAAAAAATTTCGCCTAAACTTCGCCTAGGGGGAGGGGGTTATTCGGGGTGCTGATCATGAATCTTACATCCGTTTTTCCTTTTACGCTGGACTACGGTAGGTTACGGTAGGTACCGCTGACTAAGGTTGTCGAGGTCATAATCACCGATCTCGCTCAAACTTCGCCTAGGGCGTTATTTGGAGTGTTGATCAGGGGTGGGCGAAATTTCTGTTTCTGATTTTCTGTCCATTTTGGGGAATTTCTTTCTGGTTTCTGGTAAAATGACCCCGAAATTGGTCAGGAAAAAGAAAATATCACGGAAATTTCGCTATAGGTATCCGACCGCCAGAATTCGAACTATATTACAACATAGCAGCCTCCATGGCAAAAAAATGTTCTTAGGCTATTCCGAATTAGAAAAAAGCTATTTGCGCGATGGACTTCATCACAGATCACGCCATAAACTGGTCTGATTCGTATAATTGATAGTAGGAGCGCTATTATCACGCATTTCCTCTGTAGGAGGATTCACGATCATAAGAAAACTTTATGATAAACAGTTATTGCTATGAAACTGGTGCATCAGTACAGGTTTTCCTAAAAGAATGTTGTCTGTGTTTGAGTGCTCATAAACGGCTTGCGTTGAATGAGAGCGAGGAGAAATCTAGATCATTCACTCGTCCAATGAGTCGCGATGTTTACTAGATTGATAGCTTGAGTGTCTTTCACATGAAGTTGTCCGTTGGAGAAACGTACGATTTCTTAACATGTTCTACTCACTGTTGGCTCAAACAAGTGCAGCGAACGTGCGCGAACATGAATCCCTAAATATGCCTAGAATCTCTTACAATCATGCGAAAGGGTCTGGAATATATGAGCTATGGCAAGGAAGAATTCCACTTCGCTGATTTCAAAATCCATCCAATTGCTTTTCAGGACACAATCAGTTCAGAGGGTCATCCTTTTTCCAATTGCAAAACGTGTTTGAAACTGTACGAAATTTTTACTTTTGTAAAAAGAATAACATATCGCATTTTCTAAGCCTTGGAAAACAGCTGTGTCAGATGCGTGAGCAGCGTCCCAAATAACTCCCACAGGCGAACTTTGGAAGGAAATTTTCCCTGCTATCTCTCCTCGACCTCTGGAGTCCCGAAAACATTAGGTTGCCCGGAAGTAAATTAGCATTTTGCATTGCTATTACTGGAGTACATTTTTTTCCAATAAAATATGTTTTATACCTTGTAGTGTTATATGCCATTGGAAAGATAAGTTCATGCTCTCTTTAACCATGTCTTCGAATTTTGTTCAGAACATAAATTTCCCCAATTTTAAGCTTTGCCTTTTCAGATGTCTGAACGCAATTTTCCCTAAATTTTTTGCTGCAAATCCTAACTTGGTATCAGTGCAGCTGAAACGACCAGTAACATCAACGCTGCACTTGGGAAGGATTTTGCTAAGGAACGCACAATTCGCCACTGGTTCGAAAGGCTTTGATCGGGAGATGAAAGCCTCGAAGATGAAGACCGAGGTTGGCCGCAACACTCCTCACTCAAAGCCATGGTGGAGGCGGATCCGCGTCAAACTGTGAGAGCGCTAGCACAGTGTGTCGGCTCTGACGGCAGCTCTATCGATCGTCACTTAAATGCGATAGAAAAAATTGGATAAATGGATCTCGCACGAACTGATCGCCGGGCAGATGCTTAAGCGGCACGACACCTGTGTTTCGTTAAGGCTGCGCAATCTAAGGGAGCCATTCTGGACAGAATCGTGACGTGCGAAGAAGTATGGATCCTTTATGACCATCGTCGTCGCTCTGCACAATGGTTGGACAAGATTGAGAGTCTCAAGGAGGTGCCGAAATCACGTCTCCATCCAAAGAAGACCATGGTAGACAATGGCTGGTGTAGTCCACTACAAGTTCTTGAAGACTGGAGGGACTATCACAGCGGAGAAGTACTGTGCCGAAACTGAAGTGATGCACAGAAGTTGATTGAAAAACAGCCGGCTTTGGTCAATCGAAGAGGCCCAATCTTACCGGACGGCAACGCGCGCCCGCACCTTTCAAAAATTGTTGTCCTGAAACTGGATGAATTGGGATACAAAACCCTGCACATTCAGCATATTCGCCAGAACCAATTATCATTTTACAAACATTTAGACCGTCCTGTGAAGGACAAAAAATACAGCAACAAAGATGATGTCGAAAATGACTTTAACGCTTTCATCGCCCCAGAATTCCGAATTTCTAGGCTACCGGCATAATTAAACAACTTTCTTGTTGGCAAAGATGTACTGATTCTACTGATTCTTGATTGATAAAGTTCTTTATGAGGTGAGACATGATAATTTGAATATTCGAGTTGCAAACGCTCACTTATTTCAGAACAACCTACAATAGTGCCGATTTTTGATTTAAACAGACATCATCTTTATGTATGCAACCGATTAATTTTCTGATTTTTTGCACCGTCTTATGGTATGTTGTTTCGGAAGAATTCCGATGGTGTGATGTGCTTTATTCATAGCACAACAAATCCGACATACACGTGGGACGCAGCTTCAGTCAGTGCATTGCCCTGCGGCTCGGGGGACGGTCAGGAGGTACACCCGCCCCCTGCTGGGGGGGGGGGGGGGGGGGGGCGTGCCATCCTCCTCTCATCCCCCTTGCTCACCCACCACCAACCCCCTAGGCTTCACCGAGAGTCTAACGGCTGTCTTACGAAATCTTTGACATGCAAAACTAAAGTTTTCGGTCTGCAGAACAGCGGTGTACCTCCTGAAGCCACCCCCCCCCCCCCCTCCAGCAGGGGACGGGTGTACCTCTTGTCGCGCTGTCATTGCCCTGCGGCTCGGCTGCACTGGGGGCGTGGTCCGGCATGAAATGCCGCGGAAAACTGCGGCGCGTCATGACATGCGCACAGTGTGGGGGGGGGGGGGAGCTTGGGACCCACAACGATAAAAGAGAAAAGGACGAGATCGCGGCGCAGCGCCGCAAGTCTGCTTCCAGCCTTAATTGTAAGCGCTAAGGTGATAAGGCTATGGCTGGCTCGAGTGGGTAATACAGCAACGCGCACTCACTTTTGTATTAGGTTGTTCGGAAAGTTGACTTGGTGCTGGATTTTTCATTCGTCTATTATTAAGTAAATTTCCACTTGCATTGCGCAGCAATGCTACTTTCTGTACAGAACTTTTCGCTCTATCTGACTAAATAATTTAATGTTTCAACGTTGTTTTATATTTCTTTTCTCGAAGGGCTAATGAAGTATGTCGAAGGAGCACTTCCGAACGATATTTTATTTTGACTTCAAGTTGGGACGATCCGCAGCCAAGACAGCTCGACGAATCAGTCGAGGAGGAGGCCTAATAGTGTTGGAAAGAGCACAATGCACTAGTGGTTCAGTAGATTTCGGACCGGAGATTTCAGCCTCAAAAGTGACCCCTGTAGTGGTCGACCTAGAGCAATCCCGACGACGAGCTGAAGGAATTGGTGGAAGCTGAACCATCCCAAACAGTTCGCGGAATCGCAGAAGAGCTAGACGTCAGTGAAACTGCTGTTGCGGATGCTTCGAAACACCTTGGGAAGGTGAAACGGCTCGAAGAGTGGAAGCCCCACGAGTTGAGTGAGCGACAGAAACTGTCATGTTTCGACATTGGTTCCTCTCCACTTTTACGCAGCAAAACTGACCCGTTTCTGGATGGAGTCATCACTTGTGATGAAAAGTGCATTCTGTATGATAGCAGGAAGCGTTCCGGACAGTGGTTCGACGACGACGAACCCCCTGGCATTTTCCATAGGCGAACCTCCACCAAGAAAACGTAATGGTCAGTTTGTGGTGGTCGGCCGCTGGTGTGATCCACTACATCTTTTTGGAACCAGGCCAAACGATCACAGCAGCGTCCCACTATGAGGAAATCGATGAAATTCACCGAAAATTGCGTCAACTCCAGCCAGCATTGGTCAACAGAAGAGGCCCGACTCCTCTCACGATAACGCCCGCCCACACGTTTCACAAATCACGGTTCGAAAATTGAACGAATTAAGGATTCATGTTCTGCCTCACCCGCCATGTTCTCCAGACCTCTCACCAACCGATTCCCAAACACTTTCAGGTCTTTCTCGCAGGTAAAACCTTCACCAATTAAGACCAAGCCAAAACATCTTTCGTCGTTTTTGTCGAATCTCGACCACCTAATTTTTTCAATGATGGAATAAGTCGACGGTGGTCCGTTGGCAAAAGTGAGCTGATTCGAACGGGGCTCATTTCGACTAAATCCGATACGATTTGAGAAAGTTATCGTAGTTCAAAGTGAAGCACTCAAAACGCTGACAACTTTCCGGACAACCTAATACTTTCACGAACCCAGAGGACCCAGAAAATTTTTTTCGCCAGAACCTCGCCAAGGGGGGGGGGGGCGTTATTTGGAGTGCTGATCACGAACACAACCGATTTTTGAAATTTCGATCGATTACGGTAGGTTACGATAGGTACTGGTGACTAAGGCTGTCGAGGTCGTAATCACCGATTCCGCCCAAACTTCCTCAATAGTTCTCTGGAGTGCTGATCACGAATCTTGCATCTTATAGAATGGGTTGATACGGTGGTGGCACAGCATGCAAGCTTTCCCGCACGACATGCCGACTGGGCACTCGACAATCAATGTTCTCCAGGAATCCACTCCGAAGCGTCCCTTACCTGTATCTACCGTAACTTACTGTACTCCAGCGTAATACGGAAAAACGAATGCCAGATTCGTGATCAACACCCCAGATAACAAGTGTAGACGAAGTTTGGGCGAGATCGGTGACCACCACCTTATTCCCCCCCCCCCCACCCACCCACCTACCCTAACTTACCGTACTCCAGCGTAATAGCGTAATAAAACCAGTTGTTAGACTGGTGATCAGCACCCCAAATAACCTCCTGGGAAAAGTTTAGGCGAAATGGGTGACTTTGATCTCGACAACATTAGTTACTCGTACCTACTGTAATCTACAGAGATATCAAAAACGGATGTCAGATTCGTGCACCTCAAATAACACCCCACCCCTGAGCGAGGTTCATTCAAAAAAAAATTCGACCTCTTCTCGACTTCTGGAGTCGTAGTACAATGGCGCCAGGCGCAGATGCTACAGCCTAGCTGAGACGGTAATAGAAAATCTGCCGCTTGGATCTTCTGGATGAATAAGTCAGCAGCGCGCATATACGAAGAATTCCCAGAAAGGTGTGACAAGATTTCTCAGTTTGAACGCCAAGTAGACGAACAACAAACGGTTTTTATGGGCTCGTATGTGTTTCTCCACACTTTGAAGGAACTCTCTCAAGCTACTGAAGTGGAGGAGCAACTTCTGCACAAGCCTTAACATTCGCATTTCCGTACTTATTCTTTCTTCATATGAGCCAAACCGTGAATACAACGAGCAGCGATCTGAACTTCGCAATCGCACAGCCTACTCACGTGCGCTCCGATAAAATCCACTAGGAAATTGTGAGCGGCATGCAATCTAAAAAGAAACACATTTATCGACCTCAACGTATAGGTGGAGATGTGATCGCAGTACATGCGTTACGAGATTTAGGCATCATGCGTGAGATAAAGCACAGTGATAACCCGAGTACTTTAGCACTATTTCGCTTTACCTCACACTACGGAATACTGATTTCCTTGCATGCAGAGCTCAGACTAATATTAGTAGTCGGACACAACATGGAAATGGCGAACAAAGGGCGAACACTTAAGAAGGCTGCTGCCAGCTAGTTCACACTTTCCTCCGCAATTGACACTTGAACAACCCGTTTGCGACAACCCTCCAGAAAGCAGCACGACTTTTACGCTCACATGTTTTTCGCTTATAAGAAGTACACTTCATCGCTTTATTATAACGCTCACTACGCACTCCTCTTCGAATCGTGTGTTTCGGCGCGCCAGTACGAAGCGGTTCGGTTTCACGCTTACAACAGGTATCCAAAAAGGGCTTTCATTCGATAATTGCTGCCCAAGAATCCGAACCAAGTACCTTGATACCTCTCCATCCACTTACCCCGTTTCAGCAATACATTAGTGGTTCTGATGCTGTACGCAAAAGATGTGCATTTTGACTGGTTTCATCTAAAGATCGGCTTGAGGTTCAAAACGTCGTCAGGAAAGAAATGAATGTTTCTGGCTTTACATAGTAAGCTAGTTATACTGGTGAAGCTAAAGGAAACAATGCCCTTGAAGAATTGGCAACTCGTGCACAACCACCAGGATTACCCCAGAGATTTTGGTGCAGGAGTAGAGGGAGTGGTCTACTTTGGAAGTAGTGATTCAAATGCTACTACTGCCCCCAATGAGTGCGTGTCCTTTGTTCCGTAACAGTGCACTCCAGCTGATTAATTATGACGCTAACTAAACGCGCTCAGTGACAACGAACTTTCCGCATTTTTCTATTTTGTGCATATCACATATGTACTTAACAGGTGATTACTTCTGGTTCTTGCATTAATGTGCACGAGCATTTTTCCTTCACCAGCCAATGATGGATTCCGACGTGAATCACGAGATGAACCTCCTCCCACAATAAAATTGCACCCGCATTTCCTTCGCTAATCTGCATATGTGAAGTCCAGCTACTACGGCTTACATTTTAAAAAATGCTATCGGTAAATGGCACTAAGAAATTATTGAAGTAACGCATCCAATAAATTAGACAAACTGGTTCCGAATACAAGGTGGGATGAAAGACACCATGCAGTTAGAAGTAGACAATTAACCATGTCGTTTGGCCGCTTTCCTAGCGATTCTCGAACGGTTGAGCGCGAAGTCAGCTTGCAGGAACCAGCTAAGTCAGCACCAATCACGTCCGAGTGGTTGACAAAGGTCATACCGAGGCGAGAGGCTGAAATAGCGTCATTGCATTTAATTTTAGAAGCGTACATTCAAGATCAGGGATGTTTGGATTTTATGTAGGAAAAACTGGGAGATGAAAGAGTGAACGGAAGGGCTCAAAAATGGCCGGAAACTGGAATACGTAACACGGGCACATGGAATAACACATACTCGTCATTTGTCAAGAACCGCATCCCAAACGATGTCTGAAGTTGACCTTATTAGGTTTTTGTGCCAAGCATTTAGAAGAGCAAACTCTTTCACAACATGCATATCGTGCACATCCTCGACAGAACATGATATGGTGAAGCATGATTTCGTAACATTATTGTGTTATCCTTCAAGCTATGGCCAGCCCAATAGACTAGGGTATTTCAAAGCTTGTCCTACTGTAATAGCGTGCAATCGCTTCAGTTTTTACTCGTCTAATTCAGATTACGGCTTTTCCGTTGATTTTTTGTTAATGCAGATTTTGAACAGTACAGTTATGGCCGTAGCCTTTTCAGAAATGCCGAAAACGCCGCATTTTCCCGGCTTTTTCGGCCTTTCGAAATAACCTCCTTCAAAGTTAACTAATTGCGAAAACAAGCACATTTTTGAGTTCAGCAGTTCAAGCCCTATCAGATATCGTTAAAAAATTGCCAAAGATTTCAAAGTTGAACCGAATTTTTTCAAAGGTTATTTTTTCGTTCAAAATCGTGCTCCATTGCGAAGGGCGGCTGCGGACGAGTTGTCGGTAGCAAGTCGTCGAAAACCGTTGCATGCTCATGACTTCTTCAGTTTTAGGTTTTTTTGAGAAACGGTTGGTACCGTTCGATTCGACTCTTCGAGATCTACACAACCATGTATGCAACTTTAGCAGAACACCGCATTTTCGCAGTGGGTGGGCAAAAATGACTGGGGCAGACCTTTTGCGATTGGAGAAGCTTATTTTTCAGGGATTGCATGTTCTCGGAGTATATCAAACATGGCGTAAAGTGTTCCGTCACGCCAGGAATCCACTGAGAGTGCGCCGTGCACTATGCATAGATGATCGACCTACCAATCGAGGGGGGACAGCTTGTAGTGTGAGCGTTTAGGGAGTTTTATGAGAAATTTTCAGCCGCCCTACGCAGGAGTTGCTCTAAGGCTGTCCAGCTAGCCTTTGGAGTGCGCTGTGCACTATGCATATAGGATGGAACCTATCAATCGAGGAGGGGGGGGGGACAGCTTGTAGAGTGAGCGTTTGGGGAGTTTATCAGAAATTCCTAGCCGCTCTACTCAGGAATTGCTGTACTCTGTTCCGGCGAGATCTAGGAGTGCGTCGTGAGCAGTGCATATAGAATCGAAGCTACCAATCGAGTGGGCGCAACAGCTCGCAAATTGCACGCGCGGGCGTGTTCGGAGCGCAATAACTCTGTCGAGATCGAATCGATCCGGCTGCGGCTCGTGGGTTTCGTAGGCAGCAGAGAGCTTTAATAGTCCGCAGAAGTACAGCGTTGTAGCTTCTAAAAAGGCGAAATTATAGCAGTGTGAAAATGCATGTGAGGCTTGTGTGGCCTAATTTTTTCCCGATTTCAGTCGCACTGCGGGAAGACGCGATGAGCCAACAGCCCACAAGCGCGTAGGAGAGCAGAATACTGAAGGCACTTTGGGATGGCATGCTCATAACTCCCCTGCTGCCTAAGCTGCTTCGGCCCCGTCTGACATTTTAGAGCGGTGGAGGGCAGCGGTGAAGTTTCCAGCGCTCTTTCTCGTCCACATTTGAGCTTTCAGCACTCGCAGTGGTAACATTCCGCTGAGCTCGAAAAGCTCTATCGAACGGTACCAATCTCGTCCAATTCTGAGAACATCGATTTTTTGACAGTTTCGCATCGAAGACAAGGGCGCTCTAGGCCGCGGCAGAGGGGCGATGACGTCATCGAAAATTGATTTTTCCGAACCGGCCCAAGTTTGGTACCATTCGATAGAGCTTTTCGTGCTGAATTGAACGGTTCGGCTAAGAGTAGCGAAAACCGCAATCTGGGCCAGTAAGAACAGGAGAACATCGACCGTTGTTGTCCTAAATTGCACGCGCGGGCGTGTTTGACGCGATAACTCTGTAATGTCAACCTTTCCGATTGCAGCTTGTAGGTTTTGTAGGCAGCAAAAATTTCTACTAGTTTTCTGAAACACAGTAATGTAGCTTACGATTGGGCAAGGTTAGAGCGCTGCGAAAATGCAGGTTAACCTTGTGTGGCACGATTATTTCCAACTTCAGTCGACCCCTGCTGGTAGACGCGGAGAGGTGACGGCCTGCAAACGCGCAGGCTAGCAGAACACGAAAGGTACTTTACGATGACGTGCTCAGAACTCCTCAGCTGTCTAAAATACCTTAACCTCAGTTGCCAGTTTAAAGCGTCGGAAGATAGCGGTTTCTTTCGCTCTTACTCGCCAAGATTTGAGTTTTCGACACTCACAATGGTACCTTTCTGTTCAGCATGAAAACCGCTATCGAATGGTATCAATTTCGACTGATTTTGGAAACATCGATTTTTTGATGGTTTCCATCGAGGACGAGGCCGCTTAAGGGGTGCAAGCAACGATACTCACTCTCAGCCATGCGTGCGGTTGCGATGCGGCGCTGCAGGCAGTGCCGCCTGTAGCCGTGGCGAGAACGTGTACGAGTTGCCCCATTCGCCCGGCGTGCTACAGTGCGAAGCCATGTCCCGACCTACCGTCTGAGCTCAGAAGGAGAACTGTGGAACTCGTCGTAATCTTGGGACGAAGGCATCGTCTCCTGTACCTTATCCTAGACAATGAAGAAGTAAGGGAATTTCTAAATGACTGCTCAGAAGTGGTGTGAAACCTAAGGCAAACGGGTGAGGGAGAGAGAGCTTCAGTTAGGGGTTCAAACTGAACAAAGAAGGTTTTAGCCTGCTAAATGATGGAGAAAATTCTGTTAGAGAAAAAGGATGGAGTCTCGTCTCAAGGAAACATACATGCTCACAGTATGTTGCCCACAGGTGTTCTAGAAAAATGGAATGTTCTTTTAGATTACCTCTTCCACTACATTGTCTACTTAATATTAAAGAGCTTCCACCTTCCTGCGAGATTAAGTTTACTTGAAATATTATATTATATTACATGAAAGACCTTTCAAAGACTTTTAGTGAAATCCAAAATCCCCCAAAGATCCTACTGTAATATTTGAACATGTAATCAGGTAAGTTTATTACCAGTCGGCAAATCGTGAATTATTGACGGTCTCTGAGCTATTGAATATTAGTATATGGTGAGTGTTTTGTGCACTTTACGACTTAGAACCTATGAGAAGAAAAGAGGGTGGCAACCGCGGTCATCAATTCAAAGGAATCTGGATCTTCCACAAAAAGCACCATCAAATCAAATTTCTGTAGGCTCGCTAATTTTTTATGCATTCGTTTTCTGAACGCACAATGCACTTTGCTAAACACGTAGCCGTTATAGACAATTCTCGAAACATACTAGACCTACTTTTAAAACGAATATTCCAATTTTATAACAATTGAACATTTCCCATTCTTAACATTCAACTCTAAACTAAAATAATAAAGCCCTCTTCCTGACTGAGTTCTAAACGGCAAACCTCATTGTCGTCGACATGACGTCATCAGTCGCGCGATCTGTGGCAAACACGAAGACACACCACAAATGACGCCTATTTTCGCGACATTTTTGAAGTAAAGCAATAAAAATACGTTAATTTCTCTTTCATCTCAACGTTTTGTGGGGTAGTTGGCACTTTACGCCCTAAGGATGATATCTCCACTCAGAAATTTTCGACATTCCTAGCGGAGGCTTCGTTTTTATTGAAGAATTGCCCATTTTGACTTCCGAGGCTCCGTTTTCTCCTATGAATTTCATATTTTGATATCGGAAACCTCGTTCTCATTCGGGAATTTCTCATTCTGACTTCGGAAACTTCGTTTTTACTGTGGAGTTCTCCACTTTGATTTCAAAAACGTTCTTTCTGGTCAGAAATTGCCGTTTTCAGAGGTCGATTTTGATGGGATTTCGCAGGTGGATGGACAACCGGTGATACGGAGTTTTCACTCGTTATTTTATTTATGCTGAAGCTTCGAGAATTGAGAGGATGTGGATGTCGCCAGGTGTTCAGGAGCCATCAGAAACGAGAAAATGGGGAAAATGCCCTGAGTGAGAAAAACGTTCCGCGATCAGCTATGTCGACTCCTTCTCGGGCAACACAATTATACATAGTTGTGATATGGTCGCTAAATTTAAGGAAGCAAAGCGAAGCCAGGGGCAGATCCATCAACGACATCGTTGGTATCCTCTCACCGCGGGTTAACCATAACGGCCACGCAGTATATGAAAATCGTATCAAACACATTCTGGGCTAAGGAACAAGAAAAGAGCTGTGAATGGTGATTGTCTTCGTTTTTCTGCGATTAGTTGTCCATCCTGCGATACAGTTTGCGAAGTAAGTCTGCTTCCACACGACGTACTTGTTTATCAGGAGAGCAGTATCATTTGAAGCGACAGTTCTTTCCGGATCACAGCCAGGTCATGCTCGTTACCGGCATGCGATATCTGCCAAAGATTTCGTCATAGAACGAGTTTTTTTAAAAACAAGGCCGCACGAATGGACAATCTCTCAGTAAAAACGAGGCTTCCCCAACCAAAGGAGCCCACTCCTACCTGAAGACGAAGTTACAGAAGTCAGAGTGGGCAATTTCTCAGTGAAAAATAAGTGTTCGTCAGGAATAGCGAAAATTTCTGAATGGAAATATCGTCCTGATGGCGGAAAGTGCCAACTACTACTTAAAACGTTGAAACAAGAGAGAAATTCAAGTATTTTGCTGCTTTACATAAAAATGACGCGAAAATAGGCGTCATTTGTGGTGTGTTTTCGTGTTTGCTACGTATCGCGCGACTGATGACGTCATGTCGACGACAATGAGGTTTGCCGTTTGGATCTCAGTCTCTTCCTGTAATCACTTCGCAAGGCCCCCTATCAATAACCTATTATTGAGTTTTGTTTTTGGGTCTTCTTCATCATTCACCTTCACCAGTTCCCCTCCCCGCTTATTTGACATACCTTAGTACTACACACTCAACTGGTGACCACCTGTGCTTATTCTATTTCACTCTTCCAGACATCCTACATTCCTTGTAACCCCGAATGCGCCCAGTCTCGACGCGTTCACTCAAAGCTCGTCCTTTCCGCCGGCGGAGCAGCGAAGACTCCGCCCCAGGCGAGCACGCGCGCGCGACCGCACGCGTCAAAATGAGTATCGCTGCCGCCCCCCCCCCGCTTAAGGCCGCGGCAGAGGGATGATGACGTCATCGAAAATCGATTTTTCCGAACCGGCCCAAATTTGGCAACATTCGTTCTGAATTGAACGGTGTTATTGAGTTTCGGAAAAACTGTGACCTGGGCGAGTAAGAGCGCAGGAAACTTCAACCGCTAATCCCGCCACCCTAAAATGGCAGCTGGGACTAAGGCAATTTAATAAGCTAGGGAGTTGTGAGCAAGTCAATTGAAAGCACCTTTAGCGTTTGTAGACTGTTAGCTCTCCGCGCCTTCCCGCAGGGGTCGACTGAAATTGGAAAAAATCGTGTCACACAAGCCTAACCTGCATTTTCGCAGCGCTGTAACTTTGTCCAATCATAAGCTACATTCTTGTGTTTTCGCAAACTACTATAACTTATTGCTGCCTACAAAACAAGCTGCATCCGGAAAGGTTGACATTACAGAGTTATCGCGCTCAGAACACACCCGCGTGTTGAATTTAGAAGAATAACGGTCGATGTTCTCACCGCTCTTACTCGCCCAGATTACGGTTTTCGCTACTCTTAGCCAAACAGTTCAATTCAGCATGAAAAGCTCTATCGAATGGCGCCAAACTTGGGCCGGTTCGGAAAAATCAATTTTCGATGACGTCATCGCCCCTCTGCCGCGGCCTGGAGTGGCCTCGTCTTCGATGCGAAATTGTCAAAAAATCGATGTTCTCAGAATTGGACGAGATTGGTACCGTTCGATAGAGCTTTTCGAGCTCAGCGGAATTTTACCACTGCGAGTGCTGAAAGCTCAAATGTGGACGAGAAAGAGCGCTGGAAACTTCACCGCTGCCCTCCACCGCTCTAAAATGTCAGACGGGGCCGAAGCAGCTTAGGCAGCAGGGGAGTTATGAGCATGCCATCCCAAAGTGCCTTCAGTATTCTGCTCTCCTACGCGCTTGTGGGCTGTTGGCTCATCCCGTCTTCCCGCAGTGCGACTGAAATCGGGAAAAAATTAGGCCACACAAGCCTCACATGCATTTTCACACTGCTATAATTTCGCCTTTTTAGAAGCTACAACGCTGTACTTCTGCGGACTATTAAAGCTCTCTGCTGCCTACGAAACCCACGAGCCGCAGCCGGATCGATTCGATCTCGACAGAGTTATTGCGCTCCGAACACGCCCGCGCGTGCAATTTGCGAGCTGTTGCGCCCACTCGATTGGTAGCTTCGATTCTATATGCACTGCTCACGACGCACTCCTAGATCTCGCCGGAACAGAGTACAGCAATTCCTGAGTAGAGCGGCTAGGAATTTCTGATAAACTCCCTAAACGCTCACACTACAAGCTGTCCCCCCCCCCCTCGATTGGTAGGTCGATCATCTATGCATAGTGCACGGCGCACTCTCAGTGGATTCCTGGCGTGACGGAACACTTTACGCCATGTTTGATATACTCCGAAAACATGCAAGTCCTGAAAAATAAGCTTCTCCAATCTCAAAAGGTCTGCCCCAGTCATTTTTGACCACCCACTGCGAAAACGCGGTGGTCTGGCAAAGTTGTATACATGGTTGTGTAGATCTCGAAGAGGCGAATCGAACGATACCCACCGTTTCCCAAAAACCTTAAACTAGAGGAATTGTGAGCACGCAACGGCTTTCGACGGCTTGCGACCGACAACTCGTCCGCGACCGCTCTTCGCAATGGAGCGCAAGTTTTCAATTTCGGCCACTTCCATAGCTTCATATAAACAGTGTATACCATACGATAGAGCTCGAGCTCCTGAGCTCAAATTTATCGTTTGTTTTTGAAATTAATGCAATTTAGGCGAGTTATATCAAAAGACGCAAAAGCCGGGAAAACGCGGTTTTTCCGTTATTTGATCAAAAGATACGGCTATAACTGTAGTTTAATTACCTTAGATCACTTGCATAGCCTTAAGCAAAAGCTGATTCAGGCGAAGTCTGAAACTGGAGTAGCTACTTATATCGCTAGCCGTTTAAGAACGAAGTTTTCTAGCCTTAATGGTCTCGAAAATTTTGCGGACTCTAGTACCATGGATGACTAGATTATTGGACAGCCATGCGCATATCCAACGTCAATAAATCATTTGCTCCAAAATTGGTGCAGAAATCCCACTCTCGGATTGAAGGTGGGTATGTGGACAACTGATCTGTCATTGTACTTCTTATATGTACATTGGATCCGATACAAAGACATCTATCCGGGGTTTGAAAAAATGACGGATAATTCAGATCCTTCATTTTTTCAAACCCCGGACAGATGGATCACACGAAAAATGATATTTTTGAAAAGCTCGCATCTTCGAATGATTCAGGTAAAGGTGATCCAATAGAAAGGGGATCTTGGGTCTTCAAAATGATATTATACGAGTAATCTATTCATCCAGAGTTTGAAAAAATGACGGATCTAAGTTATCCGATTCAGCGTCGAATCTCATGTTTAGTGGCACTACATTTCTGCAAGAATATTCAGACTACAAACCTAGGAGCATATTCCTGATAGCAAGATGACAGCTCAAGGTGCACATTCGACCAAGTCCAGAAAATCTCCTCCTAAACAACCCTATGACGATAAAGCTTACACCATCGGCCAAGAGCACCAATGTAATCTTCAAGTGAACGAGCGTGCCGGGTAATCTTCATTGAACCTTTTGCTTCATGGGACTGCATTATGTGGTTCTAAAATGCTTCGTGACTAGCAAGAAGAATTTAGGATCATTCAAAAGGGGTCTAACGCTTCGACCGTTTTGTCCTGGTCAGACGCAAGTTGCTCCACCGTCCGACTGATGTCGAGTCGTAGTGCAATCACTATGCTCAGACGGTGGAGCATCGTGCGAAACGTCAGGTCATTAAAATTTCCACCTAAAAATAATCGTAATATGGAGGCATCAAAAACTACTGCCGTCGGTCCCTACTACTGTTCCCACCTTCACTGCTCCCAGTGAAGGTGGGAGCAGTAGTAGGGACCGACGAAGGGGGGGGGGGGACCAGTGAAGGGTGAACCGGAAAAGGGCTGACAGTAAAGGGGAACCAGTGATAAGGGATCAGTTAAGAGTGGTCCAGTGAAGGTGATGGACCTGTTTTGCCCTATTCCGCTATACCTTTCTATATATCAAAACCAGTTTTTTACTGTAATAAATGAGAAAATGTCTAAAGAGGAGAAGAAGACGTTCGGAGTGTTCCATTCTCCGGGTTTGGGGCGAAGCCCCAACCAGACGTTTGGCGGCCGGCAGGCCGTTGAACGTCTGGTGTGGAATAAATCGCGTACATGCGATAGAGGGTGGATGGGCTTCATAGGAGCACTGAAGATTCTGCTCTATCATATCCTGCTGCAGTAGTTTATATAGTAGAACCGATTTTTTACTGTAATAAACTTAAGAAATTCTGAAAAAAGGAAGAGGAAAACTTGGTGTTGCACTATTCACGAGGTTTAGGGGCGAAACCCCCAACCGGACGTTTGGCGGCCCCTAGGCCGCTGAACGTCTGGTCCTACTACAGGGTGCGTAAAAAGTATTGTCACAGTGAATGACGGTTGTGGAAATAATGGAGAATGATCTTACAAACACGACAGAATAACTCGCAATCGATATTGGCTCCTTTACTGTGAATACAAGAGCGAAAACGACGGAAAAATTCATGAGCACGCGCCGCAAGTAGTCTTTGCATTTCGTCCCGTGCTTTGAACAGAGTAGCCTTCTGCGACTGGCCACTTCTGTTGAAAGTAGCACAGACCTCATCCTCCAAAATCGCCTAAAAAGAGTAATCCAGCGGATTCAAGTTTAAGCTATGCTCGGCTGAGAAGCTGTTCACACCTGCGCGCGTTACCTGTTTGCCGTTATCGGGCAGGGATTGATAATTTTGGATTTGAACGTTATCGTGCTTGAACATCTTGTAATCAATATGTTATGACAGAGCCGTTGCTGACGTTTGGGTTGTTGACCTCTTTCCTCACCGACCTTTAAGAACACCGCCCAATTCTCTTGTTAGTGAAGCATTCATTTCCTTTGGTAACAGCCAGGAAAGGGTCACCGTAACCACGACGGTATCATGTTTCTTCAGTTTTTACAAGAATATTTTTTGAACACAATACGGACAATAAAAATAACACACAAAAACTTTGAAAAGTAGAAAGAGAAAGTTGGAGCTGAAACAAAAAGTAGGTGCGTCAATACTTTTTACGCACCCTGTATACATAAAGGAGTAGTGTGTGTGTGGTGTGTGTGGTCCTTCACAACTGGAGTGGGGGCACTGCGTCTTGGCGATACTCAACGAATAATGGCGGCTCGAAACTTCAGCCCTAGGGGCAGCCGAGGTCGCTGGACACGAATCTGAAGTTCGTTTTTGAAGTATCGATCGCCATCAATCGATATTAATCAAATTATCTATTTTTTTGTGGATGTCGTTCAGGCGGTCCGAAACTTCAGCCCTGGAGGTAATTGAGGCCGCTGAACACGAATCTGAAGTTCGATTTTGAAGTACCGATCACCACCAATCGATATTGATCAAATTATCTATTTTTGTCTATGTCGTTCATTGTTTTCTGCATCTTTCTAACTTGCCGCAATCGGCGTAGTTAAGGTGCTCTTCCTGCGGAAACCATGACATAGGTTGCAGCTAAAATTGATGACGAGAAGTTATTACTTCGGCGAAGCCGTTGAGAAGCCGTCAGTTCGGCCGAGAAGCCGCTCTGACGGCTGGTATATAATAATCCGCTAATTGATGAGTCATAAATTAGTCA
This sequence comes from Heligmosomoides polygyrus bakeri, assembly GCA_947359475.1. Lineage (NCBI taxonomy): Eukaryota > Metazoa > Nematoda > Chromadorea > Rhabditida > Heligmosomidae > Heligmosomoides > Heligmosomoides polygyrus. The sequence continues at coordinate 53,090,747 of OX375867.1, read as the reverse complement.
TAAAACCAGGGGGAGGAGGATAGGGCGGAAATTACGGCGCGCGAAAATAGCGGAAAACACCCAGACGTCTTCTACGTGCCTGGCAACTTCGGCTATGAGGATAGTCGAGATCGCTAAAGACAAATCTGAAGTTTATTTTTCAAGTGTCGATCGCTATCAATCGATATTAATCAAATTATCTATTTTTTGTGGATGTCGTTCAGGCGGTCCAAAGCTTCAGCCGTGGGGGTAATCGGGGTCATAATATAGTAAGACCCATCGATCGGCGAAAATAAGGGAAAATAGTAGACTTACGCTCGGTTAATCGGGCCAAATAATTGTTCGAACGAACAATTATTCGCTGTTCGGTTTTGTTCGAACAATTGTTCGCTCGATTACTCGAAAATCGTAAACCGCTATTGTTCGAAGATTGTTCGAAATCGATTTTCGAGAAAAACCATTAATTGAACATTATTCGAAATCGACTTTCGCGAAAAACCATATTCGAGCATTGTTTGAAATCGAATTTCACGAAACACCATTGTTCGGATCGGATTTCGCGAAAGACCATTGTTCGAAACCCAATTTCGCGTAAAACCACCGTTCGAACATTGTTCGAAATCAAACATAAGAATACATTGTTCGAGGATTGTTCGAAATCTAAGATCGCAAAAGAGCATTGTTCGAATATTGCTCGAAATCGAACAATGCTCTCCGTTCCCCAAAAGCCCACGTTCGTTCACGTTCCCTTCTGCGCCTAAGGTAATTGGCGAAAACGGAACGTTTGAACGCGCTCGACGGCATTTCGCGCGTTCGGCCTCTCGATAGCATCGATCGAGTCGATGCGCGCTGCGACTGCAGGCTGATTCTGCCTGATTCTAATTCAAATCTGTGATTTCGTTTAGAAGGTTTCGTTGATTTCGCTTCTGATTGAGACTGATTCTGCCATATTCGAATTCGAATCTGCGATTTCGTTTCAAGGGATCTGGCGGCCGACTCTTGATATTGTTCGAACATTGTTCGATTTCTAGCAATATTTTTTTCGCGTTTCTTTTCGAGGGTTCTAATTCGAAAATCGCGAGGTTTTGTTCGAACAATGCTTGAAATCGAACGATGTTCGAACAATGATATAGAGTGAGGGTTTCGTGAGAGTGGGGCTTAGGCGAGAGTTCAAATAGGGGTGGCAACTAATTAGGGGTCGTTTAGTGTGCACGCGACGTGTGACGCGATGCTATGATAGGCTCCCATATCGCCCGCGCGACGCTGTCGATCGATTCGGCCACCATTAATGTCATCGCGCCGCGCGTTGCGTTCACACTAAACGACCCCATAGAGGTAATGCGATGTTTTCATCGTTGGTGTTGAGCATACCTAGATGTAGAAATAACCGATTTTGTAATTGTTAAGATTCAGGCTTGATATTAAAACGCTTCTACGGTTCTCGATTTTTCTCTATTCTGAAGGTTCATTCTCACACTATTGAACACTTGTTACTTTGTAAGTCTTTCAAAGCGTTAATTTCAGATCAGTTTTTCTGCACCATGGAAAGTCGTAAATTTGTGTTGTTTTCGAATGAGTGGTGGGAGCAAGGCACCGCAGGAGGTCCGAAACATTTACAAGGTTTTCGGCGAGGATGTGGCTAGCGAACGCACAGTACGTCGATGGTTCGAAAAGATTCCATCTAGCGATTTTATTCTTTAGAATGAGTTACGCAGGAGAACTGTGTTCAAGGTGGATAACGATGAATTGAAAGCTATAGTGGAAGGCGATACTTCTTAAACTACGCGTCGCTCTCCAGACTTCTACGCTTCCGCCATCAACAAACTACCGTTATGATGGCAGCGATGTGTTGGTTGTTTAGAAGCATATGCTGATTGATTATATGTCCTGTTTTTTTGAGAAGTAATAAATCAACATTCTGACTCAAAATCGGTCATTTCATACTTAATGACCTAATATAATACTTAGTTTTTCTACTAGTCCTACTTCGTACTTTTCCTAATCATAGCACTTCTTAATATTCCTACTCGGCTACAATAATGCTCATTTAATTTAGCTTTTAGTAATTGTTCCAGTCCAAATATAGGATTCCTTTTACGGAAGCGTCCGTCCCTCATCTGTGTCACTTCCGTTTTAGAATGAACATCTTTCAAACCAAAACGGTTGGATTCCTTGTCCTTATTCAATATGGTTCCGCTTAATAAAGTCAACTTCACTCTTCACCACATGTGCGCGCAATTTTGTGGCACCGCTTTCTCTCTCCTTGAATGCAGCAGTTCACCGTCCATTAAGTCTCAAAGCCAGAGCATAACAGTTTCCTTTGGACTCTATGCGTTTCATTTCATTTGTTTTTTAAGGTGTGAAGAGTTTTCGGTAAAAAAGGGAGTTGCGTATACAAGAGCTCGCTTGTGCAACCGGCTCCGAATGTTTTAAAGAGAACTCAAAACTACAGACGAAGATGAACTCTTCTGCGTTAGCTTTGTAACTTGGTCAAATATATCATTTTTGCAGTCTTCACTGCATCGCACATATGATAAATCTCGTGGTTACATCTGCAACAGGGTATGAGTTGCTGGAACACTAAAAAGAATGCAAACAGGCCAATTTGAACAGGAGCAATGTCATCAAATGTTCTTATCAGAAGTAGCAAGAAACGTTATGACTTTGACACCATTACAATAACTTGTTTTTACAACAATCTCAAGGAATTCAATTTGCCGCCAATAGCTCCTGGCGCAGACAGCAGCACACGTTTTGTGCCCAAATTTCAGATGATATTCGATCTTCTAAACATGTTAGTGTTCTCTGTACAATTATTAGGCTGTGTACAAATAAATCGCTTTTTTACCGCGTCACTCAGCAGGCTTAGGGACAGACGGAACGAATTTATTCGATTGTTTGACTTTCGAAAACAGCAAAAAATTGAGTCACTTGATTGTTCGATTTTCGAAGAACGCAAAAAATTGAGTTATGCGATTGTTCGATTTTCGAAGAACGTAAAAAATCGAGTTCTTCGATTGTTATGTTTTCGAAGAACGTAAAAAATCAAGCTATTCGATTGTTCGGTTTTCGAAAACAGCAAAAAATTGAGCCACTTGATTGTTTGATTTTCGAAGAACGCAAAAAATTGAGTTATGCGATTGTTCGATTTTCGAAGAACGTAAAAAATCGTTGTTCTCGAAGAATGTAAAAAATCGAGCTATCCGATTGTTCGTTTTTTAAACACAGCAAAAATTGGGTTATTCGATCATTCGGTTTTCGAGAACCGCAAAAAATCGAGTCATCCGATTGTTCGATTTTCGAGAACTCCAAGAAATCGAGTTATCCGATTGCTCGATTTTCGAGAACCCAAGAAATCGAGTTATCCTGTTGTTCGATTTCCGAGAACCGCAAAAAATTGAGTTATCCGATTGTTCGGATTTAGAAAACAGTAAAAAACCGAGTCATTCGATTGTCCGACCTTCGAAAAAATAGGGAAAAATTATGGGGCGCAAGTTAAGGGGTGCGAAAATATCGCCCCTTAACTAAATAAAATACCTAGATGTCTTCCAACGTGCCTGGAGATTCAGAAGACATGCCGAACACATTGCCAAACGTGCATGGTATTCAGAAAACGTGCCGAGCACGTCACCCAGTGTGCCTGGGATTCAGAAAACGTGCCGAACGCCTGCTAAGGGAGGATTACTGAGATGAACCAGTACCAGCAATGGGAGACCAGGTCCAGTCAAGGAGGGGGACCAGTACCAGTAATGGGGATAAGTTTCAGTAAGAGGGACAAATAGTGGGGTACACTGCATGTAGCGGTCCCGCGTGAAAAAAAATTCTGTTCAACGTAGCATTAGAAGCGTTGGGAATCCTCGGTCCTAACAAAAAGACTTCGCTGCGCAGCAAAATTCGATCATACGCTCTGTATCGAAAATGTTGATTTTGCCTAAGGTTTGCCGTTTGGGGATGAGGAGTTAGGGTGCCTGCAGTGAATTTGGCGCTAGAGTGAAGTGGGTGATCTGCTAAGGGTGATCAGGAAGGCTGTCGAAGGACCTAGGGGACGAAGGCACTGCGCAAGATGTTAAAGAAAGTAGCGCAAGGTTGGAACATAAGGATAACATAAGGTTCTCCAATATTGCTATTTTCTGCTAGAGGGAAGAAAGCTGTATAATTAGAGCAGATAGCTTGAGGTGATTGTCCTTAACTTACTAGTTCTGCAACATAGCGCGAAGTGCGCAAGTGCGAGGCACGCCAATAGGCGTGACGGAGCACTTGTTTCTAATAATTGGCCTTAATTAGATCAGCAATTGGGTTGCTAGAAAGGTTTTGCTGTTTTCTTCCATATTTCGCCTACTAGCTTTTACAATCATTGAATGCATTTTTAGCTCACAATGCATGTCCATGGTCGACATATTGATACGTATTTTCTTTGCGTACAGCAGTAATAATTTCTTTTAGTAAAAAAATTTAAGATATTCATTTCAAGGGTCATGTTTAATTTGTGGAGCATCAATCTTCGCACAATTTCATGGAAGAAGGTTTGAATTGATGAAGTGATTGGCGTTCAGTAACCAGTGTTGAACAGTGGCGATTTCCGTTTCCGCCTTCCGGTCCAAAATAAACGGAATACGGAACGTAAAGACTGGAAACCGGAATTCGGAACACGGAACACGGAATTCCACACATCCCTGTTCAGGATGCATTTTCAACAGTTTCCAACCAGGAACAGACTTGAAGGAATCATGATGAAGTGAACGAATAAGCACGGAGTGGCGCTCACAAAAAAAAAGTGCAATAAAAATGGAACAACAATGAAGTTAAGAACGAGAACTACTAAAGAAAAGGAGTATGATATAAAAGGTCTGTGACTGTTCAATGGCTCCATTGATGCTCATATAAGCTATTGGTACTCCAGCGCCACTTCCAAGAGGAGACCATCCGACAACTATTCTGCGGTGAGAGGCACACAGTTTAAAGGGCAGCTGTACCATGTAGACAAATTAACACGCACACTGTGAGGCAAACAGTAGAGCGGCTGTAGTTGTCATCCTTGTGACTCCAATCCGCGCCTTATATGAATTCATACTTCAGGGCGTGGCTAGATTTGAAAAAACAATGGAAGACGGTAGGGCTGGCAGTAACCCCTCCCGGCGGTGGCATATCTGCCGGTCGTGTCTCCTTATGCACATCAACAGCATAGATACGGTAGCCAAGTGAGCCCAACCCAAAATTGCGCTTTGGTTTCCGCGGCACCGCGAGTTTTGTGGCGCTGAGCGCTCCGGTGGACGATTAAACTTGGACTAATTAGGCGGTCATTAGACCATATGCCTGTAGATTCACCTCTTCTGACGACATTTGTATAGACGTAGCGGCTGGCAACACAGTACTACAGCCTTGCAATGAGTGAACTTAGGAGTTCATACAAGAAACTGTCGACGGAACTGTCCTCTTCTGACTTGAGTGGTTCTTTCCACTCCTTATAGTGTTTGCCCTTGTAGGTACTTCTAGTCTCCTAGTTACTCTCGCACATCTACCGAACTGTTCCGCGAGATTTCACAAGTAGCCTCAAACATGAGTTGGATTCTCGAAGTGACTAGGACGTTGGCCCCTAGAAGCAGCTACTGCCCGTGCTTTTCCGCATGTGCAAGGATACTCGAGGACCAGCTCCCTCAACTCTTACTTCCACATTGAAAAGGGCGAGGAAGTTCACTTTGTTGTCAGTGGTAGGATTTATCAACGACTTATATAACTTTAACAGAGAATTCACAGCGGAAAACTTATAACGATAACACGGTTTACCGCTCACCATATCGCTCGATAACCCGCACTATCAGGGATTTCGGGTGTAATTCTCTCTGTTAAATGTCTGTAAGTCGTTGAAGAATCCGGCCCCAGATGCGCCAAAACCTCGTTGTTCTGATCAAAATGCGGTGGATACTACCGTAACTACTGAACCAGTATCAACCAGCGCTTTCACCTTTCTACCAACGATTTATGCCTCAGAAACGGTTGGTTTTCCAATCGCTCCAGGGTTCAGGTCCACCCGCGTTTTAGGTTCGCCATTTCACACCAATCCGCCGTGAAGGATAGGAAAATGCGTCTGAGCATGAGACACGTCTCTGAGCTTCCTGCCTTATGCGGGGCCATTTTTCCAATGTGGTCTCCTTTAGCAATGGCTTCTTCAAGCCTGGAAAGGTACCTTAGATTTCACATAGAGCTATGGTAACTATCCTCACGTTTCTCATGATTAGAGGTGGCCGCGCTCTTGGAAGAGATATTCCTCTCCTTTGGCTTATGCTCATGGACATTCACTACCCTCGTTTTTCGGGCAGTAGAGCAGCCTTCTTCGCAAACTCGTAGACATTACCATCAACTACATCGAGTGCCGCTAACATGTGACATCAGCTTCTCCACTGCTTTAGGCAATTGTGGCGGAGCCTTATTATTCCTAGAAATCTCCCTATCCAATTGCAAAATATGACTGCACATCGTCTTTGTTTATTTACTTTACAAGAATTTAACGCAACTTTCCTAAAACAACCGCAAAAATTTAACCGTAGCGTTGAACGTCACTATGTCTGGCAGGAAACAGGATATTTATAGATTGCTAATTAAGAGGCTTTCGAATTCCTGACGGATTGGCTGTTTGAAAATGGGAACTCCTCTGACGAAGAAAAGGCTCTTGTCAAACGTGTTTTCTAAGGTATATCAGACTGATGACACCGATGTTACTAATCCAGTAGTCCCTGGAAATTTCCAATGATGTCTTCCTTGCGTTTACTCCCACGCAAATTTAAAAAATGCTAATGTAGCGGCCAAAATTCCACTCGCTTACACCAGATTATATTCCTCTCTCATTCATTAAGAATGTTGCGTGTGTCGTTTCAGGGCTCTTGCCATATATTTTTAATCAGTCCCTTAAGTTCCTGAGAAATGGAAGCACATATTAGAATCCCTGATTTCGAAGCAAAATATATCTCTTCACCAAAAAATTACAGGCCTCTTAGTATAACGTTTCTTTTGTGTCGCGTGTTTGAGAAGAGCTTGAAGGAACACATTCGATCACTGAGAAAAGAATTCCATTGTCTCGGCATCGCAACATGGTTTCATAAAGGAAAGATCAACCGTGACTAACCTGATCGAATGCCTGAATGACTGGACATTATCACACGATAATAAGTACGCATGTGATGAGATACGTTTTAATTTCGGAAAAGCTTTTGATCGTGTTAGAAACAAAAACCTGCTTCATAGAACTCGACAGCTTCAATTTCACCCAAACGTAGTAAACTGGATAGAACAGTACATATTTAGCTGGCCTAAGTCCGAATTGGTTCACGCTTTTAGCAGATAACGGATGTCGCCAGCGGGCTTCGACAAGGTGGTGTTTTGTCTCCTATCTTGTTTAATATTTTTATTGCTGAGCATTCCACAAGATTGCAAATAAACAGCTAAACAGCTATATGAGACGGTCGCCCCACAGCACCGACCGCTGATCTGCACTTTGAAGATCGCCCCTCCAAGGCTGAAGCAGGTCGAGCGGTGCGGTGCAGCAAGAATCAAGTGGTGGCGAATGAGAGAGAAGGAAGCAGCTGTGATTTCTCGCGTGCGGTTACCGACAGTCACGACTGTCGACGAAACTTGGAAGAAGGCGACCGACGCGATTCGTCAAGCTGCAGAGTCGGAACTCGGCATTACGAAGCCTGGACGACGGAAGGTCGACAAGCAGGCCTGGCTGTGGACAGATGATGTGAAAGCAAAAGTGCGAGAGAAGTCGCTTTATCACGTGTTTCTCGGCGAAAAGACAGCCGATAACTGGCGGAAGTACCAAGAAGCGAAGAAAGCTGCAAAGAAGGCCATGGCTGTTGCAAAAGCCACTCATTATGGAGATGTCAACGAGAACCTCGAGTCACGCGATGGTGAGCGGTATCTGTACCGACTTGCAAAGTTTCGCCAACGGCAGACCGAGGATATTGAGAAGTTCTTTGGCATCAATGATGAGAACGGTCATCTTCTTATGGACCGCAAGAAGGCATTGCAGCGATGGTGCGACTACTTTGAGGAAATCTCTACGGTGGAGTTTCCTCATCCAGCCATCCCTTCAACGGCTCCAACCCACGGCCCCGTTCAGAAGACCTCCGTGAAGGAGATTGAAGCGGCTTTGAAGAAGATGAGGCCAGGCAAGGCAACTGGGCCCGACGACGTGGCGGCTGATTTATGGAAATCCAAGTACTGGTACCTTGCTGAGTGGTTGGCGAAGTTCTTTAATCAGGTTGTGGCGGGGAAGAAAGTGCCTGAGTGCTGGCGCCAACGTACGACGATTCCGATTTGGAAGAAGAAGGGCAGTCCTGCTGACTGCTCCAATTACCGTCCGATTCGCTTGCTTTCGCACAGCATGTAGATCTTTGAGCGAATTGTCGATGGACGAAATCGGGACATCGTCCAGCTTTCCAGCAATCAGTGCGGCTTCGTGGCTGGCTGTGGCACCGTTGATGCCATTCACGCCGCCCGCCTCCTGATAGAAAAAAAAGCATCGCGAGAAACAGAGGCCAGTGCATATCGCCTTTCTTGACTTGGAAAAGGCCTTTGACAGTGTACCGCGTGAGGTTATATGGTACGCCTTGCGACAACACAACGTACCTGAGGAACTTATAGAGTGGGTGCGGATGCTCTACTCTTGCCCAAAGAGTCGAGTTCAAGCTGCAGCTGGAACCTCGATGGAGTTTCCCATCTCGGGGTACACCAGGGGTCTGCGCTTTCCCCACTCCTCTTTGTTGTCGTCATGGATGCCATCACACGAGATCTTCAGAAGCCCGTCCCCTGGACGTTGCTTTATGCCGATGACGTGATGCTCGCTGGCGAAGATAAAGGTGAACTCGAGCGAGAGGTGCACGCTTGGTGTGATCGCTTGGAGCGGTTTGGACTCAAACTGAACGTGAAGAAGACCGAATATCTAACGACAGACGTTACCGAGTCCAGTTCCATCAAGGTTAGCGGCATCGAGCTTCCACGCACTGCGGTCTTTAAGTATCTGGGATCAGCAGTCGCGTCTGACGGCAGACTGATGGTCGAAGTGAATTCACGCGTGATTGCAGCTTGGTCCAAGTGGCGCTCGTTGACTGGCGTGCTCTGCGACAAGAAGATACCAGAGCGCTTTAAGTCGAAGATTTACAGAGCAGTCATCCGGCCGGTAGCGATGTACGGCGCTGAGTGTTGGCCTGTGACCAAGGAAGTTTGCGCCTTAGCGTCATGGAGACAAAGATGCTGCGCTGGACGGCTGGAGTCACGCGCATGGACCGCATAAGAAATGATGCTATTCGGCAGAAGTTCGGTGTCGCGCCGATAGCGGACAAGATGCGCGAAGCTCGCTTGCGATGGTACGGCCACGTTCTGCGTGGAAAGGAAGAGAGCGTCCGCAAGATAGGCCTTGAGTTGGAAGTGTCAGGAAAGCGGCCTAGAGGGCGTCCGAAGCAGCGCTGGTCCGATACGTTACATTTGGACTTGAAAGTAACTGGTGTCCACCCTGATCAAGCGCTGGATCGGGAAAGGTGGCGTCATGACACCAGGATAGCGGACCCCGCCACGGAGCGGGACAAACGCTGAAGAAGAAGAAGAAGAAGAAGAAGAAGAAGAAGAAGAAGAAGAAGAAGAAGAAGAAGAGAAGCTTTCCCGCGATGGAGAGACATCACATGAGATCCAAAAGAAAGAAGATGTGGCGGGATTTGGAAGTACCATTTTTGCGAAATGGCGTCGTTCGAACCGGTTCGAGTGTGGTTTGCTCCCTCACAGCAAAGAGGGGTAGAGATATCGCGACATATATCCTACCTCGAGATCGTCAGCTGTGCTATGAGTGGGCGTACAGGAAGACACTCAGATGGAAAGACCAGCACCTTTGTGTGCTCCTACTGGCACCCCTGCCACGCCAGCTCCACTACAGTTTTTGGCCTCACAGTTAACTATGGCCAAATCGCAGATCCTGCCTATAGCAAATGGGAGAAATGGCGACAAGGTATATCCGAAGTTATAGATAAAGTTATAGGCGACAAGATATATCCCAAGATATATCCGAAGCCTGCAGGCAAAATGAAATACACGATGAGATGAGACGTTTCAGGCAGTTCCTCCAGGCGGCTGGTCGTCCACCTACCACAAGAGAGTGTGAGGATCACCTTGATACCTTAGCCAGGAACTTTGCCCACTAGTTAGCTCTCAATGTGTCCCCGTCCCCTCGTTGTACTCCTCTGAAGAGCCCTACGCATGTTATCCTACCCATTCCGTGAGGGAACTGTCAGCACACTTGCCTTTGTATTCAGGTATGTGCTTGCTCACAAATGTAATCTCATGCTTCACACGATGCAGTTGTTTTTACTCGTATTTTGCCATTTGTACTTCAAACGCTTCGATGAAGAGTGTTCTAAAATATTTATCTCAAACAGAAGACAAGTCTCAAACATGTTTCTCAACATCTTGCAGAAACTCGGTGACCGTTTTGGCTGGATCAGTGTATTTCCTCAGTGATATCACCAACAGTACGATTCGCGTGGAAATATATCACGCTATGATGAGACGTCGGTCGTGCAAATCGCTCAAAAAACAGCACGTCCCCACGCGAGACGGTACTATACTTATGCTCGAATGACCTATTCGAATAGGTATTCGAATGATTTTCATTCGAATTTGAATATTCGAATTCGAATATTCGAAAAATCGCGTTTTTCGAATGTATTCGAATGCGAATGTTCAAAAAATTGCGTTTTTCGAATCTATTCGAATTCGAATATTCAAAAAATCGCGTTTTTAGAATGTATTCAAATTCGAATATTCAGAAAAATCGCATTTTTCGAATATATTCGGTTTCGAGTGCTCGAAAATTTTCGGTATTCGAAACTGTTCGAATATTCAAAATTTCTCGGGAAGCCAAAATTATTCGACTACTCGAAAAGTGTCATTCGAATGTCCAACGAGAATTTGTGTAGCGACATATTCTAAACAGGCTTGTTAGGTTTTCCGAGTAATTAGGGTCTTCAAAACGGTTCTTTCTGTGAATCAAATCTCTGTTACGATAGCGCCTCGTCGATTCTGATCATCGCCTGTGCAAAGAGGTCGAGGAAGAGTAATATTCTTAACTGCAATTAAAACTTGGAAATTATGATTCTTACGGTGTTTCAAACGGACGCTACTTGTCCTTCACGCTGCAGTTACGAGTCTGAGACCATAGGCCAACAAATGTCTGCAGGATGAGAGTGAGGGTCAACAGGGATGCGCTTCAGTCTAATACCACGTCCGATGTATTCTCGTGCAGAGCAGTGCCTTATGGAGTCTGCCTTGTGATTTTCCTCTCGCTGCTCGTTATGCTCTTCTGCTCCTCCGTGGTCGCTGAATGCTATTCTGTTTTTCGTTTCTACAACTACGGTTCCGCAAAAGCTATATGATTAGGTTGTATGGAAACTCCCCCGGGTGCTTACGGTCGGTATGGGTAACGAACGCTTCAGAAGGTTTTTTTTCAGCGTTTTGAGTGCTTCACTTTGAACTACGATAACTTTCTCAAAGCTTATCGGATTTAGTCGAGATAAACACCGTTCGAATCAACAGACATTTGCCAACGGGCGACCAGTGAACTTATTCCGTTTGCGAAAAAATGAGGCGGTCGAGTTTCGACAGAATCCACGGAAGCTGTTTTGGCTTGGTCCTGACTGTGGAATGTTTCACCAGCGAGAAAGTTTCGAAAGTTGTTGAAAAGGTGGTGGTCGTTTGGTGAGAGGTCTGGAGAATATGACAGGTGAGGCAGAACTTCAAAATTCGTTCAATTTTTGAAGTGATTTGTGAAAAGTGTGGGCGGGCGTTATCGTGCAAAACAGTCGGGCCTCTCCCGTTGACCAATAATAGCTGAAGTTGGCGCAATTTCTGGTGCATTTCGTCGATTTCTTTACAATAGGACTCTGCGATCGTGGCTTCGTGCCAAAAAGTTGTAATGGATTACACTAGGCGCCAACCACCACACAGTGACCATTACCTTTTTTTGGTGGATTCCCGCCTTTGCAAAATGCCGAGGGGGTTCGTCGGCGTCCATCCACTGTCTGGAACGTTCGCTTTTATCCTACAAAATCCTCTTCTCATCACAAGTGATGATTCGATCCAAAAACGGGTCAGTTTGCTGCGTAAAAGTAGAGAAGAACAAATCCCAAACGTGACAATTCTTCCGCTCCCTCAACTCGTAGGGCACCCCCTCTTCGAGCTTTTTCACCTTCCCAAGGCGTTTCAATGCATCCGCAACCGCAGTTTCCCTGACATCTAGCTCTTCCGCGATCCCGCGAACTGTTTGGGATTTTTCAGCTTCCACTAATTCCCTTAACGCGTCGTCCAGGATTGCTCTAGGTCGACAGCTACGGGAGACATCTTCGAGGCTAAAATCTCCGGTCCGAAATTTACTGAACCACTGGCGCACAATGCTTTCTCCAACACTATTAGACCCTCACACTTGATTCTAGTGTGTAGAGCTGTCTCGGCCGCGGATTGTCCCAATTTGGAGTTAAAATAAAATATCGTTCGAATTGTTTCTTCGACATAGTTCAGTAAGTCCTTCAGGAACAGAAATGTAAAACAACGCTGAAACGTAAATTATTTGGTCAGATAGAGCGATAAATTCTGAGAGAAAGTAGCATTAATGCGCAACAAGTTCTTCGCAAATAGGAAATATCTGCTTCTATCACTTATTTGTGCGAATCACCAGAAAGAATTGAGACTGGCCCTCATGGCTGGCCTATTCCTAGCTATCTGTAATACACGTTGTGGTCGCAAAATTGACAGTGTGATATTCTACGTTTTTGGATGAGCAGGACAGATTTGCTCCAGATTTACACGTAATACTTCTTTGTCGGTCAGTCATTAGCTCCTTTAGCTTGTTTCATGAGAGTTCTTTAACATTCAGACACCCACCGATTCCAAAAATGACCATTTTGAAGTGACCTAGAAGCTTGCAGTGGCTCAAGCAGATAGTTTCCCCTTCAATTGTCTTGTAAACCTTCCGTTTGTTCCTCATGAGTAGCATTTTACAATACACAAGTACTCCTTTGGAAAAAAACCCGTGTTCTAGCAAACAAGAAAATTAGATGCATCCATAAGCCTTTTGATTCTGCTATGTATAAGACGGCGACCTCATTTTTACCGTCCATAAGGGGGTTTATGAGAAGCCTGTTGATAAAAACCTCGTGCTTAACTAGGAAGGAATCCTTTGTGTATTGCTTCCATTTTTCTTCCAGGCTGTCTATCATGTCTATCAGCCAGCCTGATTTTTCATTCGAATTCGAATATTCGAATTCGAATATTCAAAAAATCGCGTTTTTCGAATGTATTCGAATTCGAATATTCAGAAAAACAACGTTTTTCGAATATATTCGATTTCGAATGTTCGAAAATTTTCGGTATTCGAAGCCATTCGAATATTCGAAATTTTGGAGAGAGCATAAGTATAGACGGTACTGATTACATGTGAACTGGTCCCCGAAAATTTCCGTCACGCGCGAGCGGCGAGAGTCAGACGAGCAGAGTGAGTCTCCAGATTGGGCTAGGGAAGGGACTCCGGGGTGTGGCGAACAGGGAGGCGTGGAGTGCATGAGACGACACGACGAAAAACCGCGCGCCGCCTCGGCACTATGCCAAGCGGACCAGTTCTCCGGCAACGAGCGGGGACGAACGGGGCCGAGTTGTCCGTCAACCATCGCGGATGGGCAGATTCTAGAGAGGAAAAGGCCAGTGGCGGCGTTTGCACCGTGTCTCTGAATTCACGTGTATTTCACGCGCCTGTTTTCCAAGAAAGGGAAGGCTTCGAACGAAGCAGAGGGAAAAACGAGAAGATGTTGCCGGATGTGGGGTTATGAAATCTAGGACCTGCTTTTCCTACAATGCTGGAGCCAAGCGATTTGGGTGGATGCAAATGCTCACGATTTTGGGGGCGGGGACAACGGCGGCGGCTGCCGTTTCGGGCGAGTTGCTAGCCATTGCGGGAGAACGCGGGAGGATGTTTTTCGTGGCGTTCCCTCGCGCCCTCCGCGCCACCGTGCTCTCTGCACGCAGCTCGCTCTTTGACACACTCACCGCCAACGTATAGTACCACGCCACTCTAATCGACAGGCCCCTCATTCAGATATGTGCTCTCTCAAGACGGCAAATGAATGATAACGAATGACTGAACGACTGAGGAATTCAACCGATTCCTGAAAAACCTATTACTAAAACATACCATATTCGATCATGAGCCTTGAAATTGACATACAGTAGACAAAAAAGATTGAAACTCACGTTTTTGTTGTGTTTTAAAGAATTGCGCCAGCACTTTGATGTTAGTGGACATGTTTTCCAATGAAAACTAAATCTGATGCACATCGTTTCCGTGATTCCAGCAAGTGTATTGGTTCAGCACAGTTCTTTTGAATTTCTGTGCTGCACTTCACTTCTGGCACGCAGACACTGTTACAATGCTGTGTAACTACTGAACAGAATATAGGTTCCCAGTTCTGGCCCCTTCATAATAGAACCGATAGCGCCTTAGAATTGTGGAAGCCCATGTGTTCACTCTGCTTTCTTTAAAATTTTCCCATTGGCATTTGCACGTGATGAAATGTGATCAGGAAGAATGAATGTCGTTCTTATGCACGTATCAGATCAAGCACTCTGTGCTACATACTCCAATCATTTACTAATAATTAATTACATATATGCGAGACCACACGAGGCATAGTGAGTGTGCGAATATCCCGGGACTAGGAGTTGTTTCTTTATTGCCTATGTATGCACATTTGTCAAAACGACGAGGCCAATAAGATGTAGCGGTCTTTTCGGCTAAGGAGTCAGATTGAAAGTAATCGAAACGTAAATGTGTTTAATAGGAGTAATTTCACCAACAACAAAAAAACATGCAAGGGAAACAAAAATCCAACCCAATGCGTCCCACAGTCATAATAATCAACACCTTTCAAAACTTTCATTCTGTGTTAGTAAGCTCCATGTTCTATTCCAGCAAAACGCTTTCGGGTGAAATTAGGCAGTGATTGCGCCTTGTAATGATCAGAGACATTTCCAGTTACATCGGCTGGCAATAGTAGACAACGAAATTATGCGTACCGCTACAAATACCAGCATATTAGAAACCTAAACCTACTATCACTGTCTTAAAACCTATCCCACAACGCACATAAAGTCATCAACCTACGAAAACTGCAATGAAAACAACACCGTAACCAGCGCTCCCGAAAACCCTATCGCACCTACTTCTACCTTGGGAACCACCTCTCTTATGCGTGAGTCAGACCTCGATCCTCTTGACTCAATCACCCAGCACGCTGGAATCACGTGAACAGCTGCCGCGACAGCTCGCCCTCGCGAGACTCCAGCGCTGGAGACCCCGCCCCCAAAGTCGTGAGCATTCGTGCGCACCCAAGCGATTTCAGTCTCGATCCCTCACGTCGATCTGAATTCGAAAGTACATGCATCGATCCTTGCTTCCAGAATTTGAAATAGGAAATTTGTGGTGGATTATGGAATCTACGAGAAACTAATCCACTTTTCGTAAGGGGTGGAGATTATTGGCGAGTGAAACACTTTAAGTAAACAAGAGTATAAGCATTATAGAGTGTGTGTGTAGAGAGGGAGATTTAAATGCAAGATTCGGCAGAAATTTTCATGGCTGCGTATTCAACTGTAAGATCCAGAATCAATTTATGTGTCTAATTAATAGAACCAGCAGAACCTCTATGAACATCCTACTACAGCAATGATGAGTTCTAGCATATTAGAAATGCAGAAAGAACGCAACGTTTTAGAAGATCACGCGGCGGGAGTAAGCGCTCCACTGATAAAGGCGTGCTCCAATCGCAAATGCCTCCACTAGATGATTACATGTGAACTGGTCCCCGAAAAATTCCGTCACGCGCGAGCGGCGAGAGTCAGATGAGCAGAGTGACTCTCCAGATTGGGCTAGGGAAGGGACTCCGGGGTGTAGCGAACAGGGAGGCGTGGAGTGCACGAGACGACACGACGAAAAACCGCGCGCCGCCTCGGCACTATGCCAAGCGGACCAGTTCTCCGGCAACGCCACTAGATGTGCCGAGGCGTGTAACTGGTCCCCGAAAAATTCCGTCACGCACGAGAGGTCAGATGAGCAGAGTGAGCACATGGCAGAGTCCGGCCTTTTCTGTGCTCTGCTCCACGACAGCGAAGGAGAGCACAAATTGGGCTAGGGACGGGACTCCAGGGTGTGGCGAGCAGGAAGGCGTGGAGTGCGAGAGACGACACGATGAAAGACCGCGCGCCGCCTCGGCACCATGCCAAGCGGACCAGTTCTCCGGCAACGTCTACCTCCGACGTTTAGCAAACGTCGTCAGTCCCAATAAAGTGGGTTCACCTTATAACGGGACGGCGTTCTACCCTGACAAAGCTATGTGTCTATATATAGTCAAAATGTGTACGCGGCCGTGCTTTGAAAAGTTTTGAACAAATTCCATGGATGCTATGGAGGAGGGTCACCCAATCCAAACTTGCGCTGTGAAGTTCTCTTCCTTACAATTAAACACTCTTAGATGAGTGAAATGAATGCAAAAAAAAGCGCACACGTAAAGCATACACGTGCAGAAGCAACCCTTAAAATTTGAACAGAGGTCTAAATTGCTTATGGCACCATTGACACCTGCCTGTAGTTGAAATGGGCAGAACTTTCTAGCAGTTGCTCAACAATCGCCTGAAACTGTGCGGGAAATTTGTTCCATTTGCTTAAAGTAGATGGACAAACCGGAGTTTTCGTCGTGGGAATGTGGAGGCGAAGTTCTCCATAATAGCGGTGAGCCTGCCGCATCACTTGGGAGATTCATAGCACTCTTCATTTCTTCTCCAGTTGGTTTCTTTTCTTTGTGTTTATTGCAATATCATCCTTTTTCTGCCCGATGTTTAGCTAATCGTCGTTTTCAAAGGCCTGAACGGAATACGAACGGTTAGATCAGACACTCATCACGGCAAATGCTTTTGTCACCATCCCGCTAATTTCCATGGACCTCGAAATTCTAATGGAGAGGCCTACTCAAATTCGAGGCAGTATATCTCTAACCTGGAAACCTTACGTCCTCTAAGAATTCCGTCTTGTTGACTGTACGGTTTACAAGGTGCGGAGTATGCAATTTTGTCTATTGCAGGAATTCCTTAAGACAAACTGAATCTACAGAGAATTATGCTTTGGTAAGAAGAACATGTTGCTGCGTTCGATACAGTGTCAAGGAAAACCTGTTGTAGCCTGCCGTTTGACGGGTGACCTCATGAGTTCGTCAAGTGTAGCTAGCTCGTCGTCACGAGAAGTGGAGGTCGCGGATCGACTGGCAGCGAGTTGCCCTCCAGAACCATGTACCGCATCCTACATTGAACAAGTCGAGATGGGGTTTGGTGATACCCCTCTTCCTGGAGGTATGGACCTTTCTTCGCTACCGTTCAAAAGGGAAAGACCAGAAAGACCGGGAGAGGTATGTTTGCTTTTCATTCAGGAGAATTCATAAGCTAGAGTGTATTAAGAGGTGGTTCATCCTCTTCCTTCACTTCACCGCTTCAGACTCAGTCCAATTCTGGAAGCCGTACAATCAGTAGGGCCTGTAGCACTCTGCTAGAAGAGGTGATTGAAGAAGAAGGGGAAGTCCTGCCTGAAACGGATCGCTTCGGTTTCTTCGTTAGATCGGGAGAAGTTTCTTCATTGAGGTCAGGTTTGTTCAAGTGTAAAAACAACCGTTTCTTTTTAATATGGGCGGATCTGTGTTCATTTAAACGGGCGTGTTTAGTTTGGAGCCGTCTATTAGTTTGGAGAAGCTGAGAAAGCGAGAGAAAAAGTGGATACACATGCTGGACAACTGGAGATACTTCATGGACGAAAAGTGAGTAATAAGCTTTTAATAAGGTGTTGTCATTTACAGTGCTCCTTCACGATATCTTTTATTTTTTGTTTCGATACTACTTACCGTATGATTTCCGACTTACTAGTAATTTCTTCCGATACAGTGCGAACTTTTAATAGTGTGCATTTTTCTATCACTTTGACATTTGTGCTTAAGTAGTCACAGTGCCGCGAGATAGTGCAGTCGGAGGTGCCGGTTATCGCACGCACCCTAAAGCGAGGTTCTTAGTTCGAAACCATCAAACCCACCACGCATTTCACCCTACGGGGTGGGTGTGTTGGTACGAGACTTGTTTTTAAGAATAGTACACCGACTTATCCATCAGCTGACCAACGCAAAGCGAAGCTGTCATGGTAACTACATGTTGTCTAATGCTAAGTACAGTCCCCCTAGTTATAACGCGTTTGAAGACACCGGAGAAAATCCGCGTTTTCGGGTCGCGTCCTAACAGGAGTTGAATTTTTTTACACAATTTAACGCACAAATTTATCTAAAATCTCATATAATGGTTAAATAAGGCTATAGTGATGAAATATGTGGCCGTGAAGAGAGTGTGAAGGCAAAGAACAACTTTAAATTACTAATAAAGCCCTGTCCTTACCAATAGAGATGCTGTCTGTTATATGCATGAGTAAACAAAACGAGTGTGACGAATAACAGAGCACCAAAGGTAGTTAGACGTGATCAACAGCGCAATTGTGTAACCCAATATTGCAAGATCTTTTGTTGTGATCAAAACTATCGCGCCAGGCGGAATCGAACCAGTACTCCCGTCCTGTGGGCAAGATTTTAGCTCACTACGCTATCAGCGCTGTTAAATCGCGCCTCACATCCGAGACATCCTTGCTGCAAATGGCTTATCAGCACTATCCCATGATTTCCGAACATTGAGCGGTATTAAACAGCGCTGCAGCTGTAATCCTGGCCGAAAAACAGAGGGTGAAGGCACAAGTCCTGCATGGTGCGAAAGTTCTGGTAGCAACAAGACATCCTGTAGCAGTATGTAGCATCCATACTAACAGCTTCAGCCTCGAACCATAAGTGTAGAGCATTGTTTGAATAGTCAGAGTTGTTTCCACAACCTCTCTCGTTCCCGATAGAGGAAATCTCCCAATGTTCGGAAGCTTCTAACGAGTACCAGGAGCCTTCCAATGTGCTCGACTTGTTACTGACTATGAACACTTTTGTGACCGCGCATGCGAGGAAAACATTGATATGCATCCAATAAGTTGCCAAACGGGTGCTGGTCGTGACTATGAACGAAGCAATCGAAGGGCAGGTCTGATTACAAACGCGGTCACATCTTGCTGGTCTTAATTTTTTGTGCGGGACCGGAACTGAGCCGTGGTCGCGTTATAACGGGAGTCATTTTGAGCGGACAGTTTCCCTCAGATCCGCGCTATAACGGGGGTGGCGTTGTATGACGCGTCCTAAGCGGAGTTGATTTGTATTGGCCGGGGCTGGAGAAAATGTGTGTTATATCGAGAGTCGCGTCTTATCCGGAGGCGTTATAACGGGAGGGGACTGTAGTATGGTTCAGGCTTGCGAAATTGTGAAGGCAACACCTGGCCGGCTGGTGCCCGCATCGCGCCTCCAAGGCATCTCAAAACGGGTAGATAGGATGTCCAGGCGCGTTCCATCAATTGTCCAGGTCTGTGCTCTCAGTGCCAGCGAAGGAGAGCACAGAAACCGTGTTGTGTGGTTGTTCTATGAGCATGTGGAATCTCGATACGGGCACTGGCCCACCAAGTACTGTGAAAGGTTTTATGTGTAAAACCTAGTCTCTCCTTCGTTGAGTGAAAATGCGATGACTATTTGATCCATTTTGAAACAGGAAACAAGAAATAGCTTCAAAATTATTTAGGGCGATTGGGGGCAGGTTCGTGTGAACCCTGTGCACGACCGATATAGTTAAGCATAAACTCTATCTTTTGTCGAAAATATGTGAGCAAAAGGCGCTACCTGTGCTGTAGAGTGCAAGGCTCTTGAAGCTGCTCGGTGTTTACAACTCTTTCTGGAACAGAAAGAAATTGAATTACCTGACATTACGCATCTATTGTCTTACTCTCTGGACCAAACTTGGCCAGCTACTGAAAGTGACAAAGCAAGTTTTGTCATAATTTCAGTAGGAGTGAGTTCCTACCACCAGTGGACTAGAGATGTGTAGAGATCGTTTAATTTATAAAGTTTCTGTTCACAGTTTTTTTATGCTTCTTCACCGTTATCGTCTTTTTGACATGCTAACAATAAGCTCGAGGCTGTCAGAAGCCAGTAGACAAAGTGTTGTGTGCAGAATTTATTGCTGATTTCTCTCCAAGGAAACGGGCACTGTCGCTGCCATGCCTACTCGAAGCAGACCAAAAATAATGTCTAGGACTAGGAAAACTAGCTAAATAGTCTATGTAGCAATTATGAGACGTCTCTTATCACTCATGTAACCTTCAAGATTCTTTCATTTTGGTTTTTATGTTGTTTTTTTTTCTGTTGTAAATTGACATCGTTGTCACAAGGCCAAGGTAAAGAAAGAAGTTGGAGAATTTTATAGGTATGTGAGGCTGTGGGTTTTTGTGAGCACTTACATACAGTATTCCTCTAGTTGCTTCTTTCTAGATATGCAACAGTTCGGGAGCGGTGCAGAAAGGGGATCCCACCTTCACTGCGTGGTAAAGCTTGGAAATATCTATGTGGAGCGATGTATCAAATGGAAGTATCTAGTAACAGAACAGTTTTTGACGTGAGTGTTGTAACTGATTGGTTGCGGGTTTCAACTCTAATGTAACTTATGGAGTTATTAGTGAGGTTTATAAAATACTGAGCTATTTGTAGAAATGCATTACTCAACCAGGGGATGCCAAGTGGATCGATGATATTGAGAAAGACCTCAACCGGCAATTTCCAAACCACGAGATGTTCGCAAGAACTGGCAAATTTGGCGATGCAGGGTGTGTTTGCTATCATACACTCAAAATGAAAAGAATACACCCAAAAGAATTTGCAGAAAGGAAGATCTTTTTCAACTTCTGAAAGCGTGGACGGTCCTTCATCCTGAAGAGGGCTACTGCCAAGGTCAGGCTCCCATCGCCTCTGTTCTTCTGATGCACATGCCTCTCAGGTTCTTCTGATTCTTAATGCTTTCTTCGTGCGATTTTCGATTCGCATCCGCTTTAGTTTAGGGATGCATTCTACTGTTTTGTGCAGTTATGCCATAGATATCTTCCCGATTACTACAGCCCAGGCTTAGTGAGTTTTGTTTAAGTAGTGGAATCAGCACTCCAAGTATATTGTGATTTGAACTACTCAGGAAGCCGTGCAAGTCGACGGAGATATCCTTGTTCAATTATTGAAGGAGAAATCAAGAATAAGTTACCAGCATTTGGTAAGTAATCGCAGTTTGTAGTTTCTTTTTTCTTAAAGTGCGCTTGTTCCTTCCTCGAATCAACGTCTCTGAAAATTTGTTATAGGTAGATAGATAATTTCGAGTAAGGTCTAGCATTCATTCCGCACGATTAAATTATTGAGGAAAGGATACTACGGAACAGCAGAATGGGGTGGTCTGCTGTGGCAGGCTCGGAACCTAAGGATGCCTAGTTATTTTCAGAAGAGGCATAACGTTGACCCTGTTCTATATATGGTGGAGTGGTTTATGTGCGTGTTCTGTCGAACGCTTCCTTGGCCAACAGTTCTGCGTGTTTGGGACATGTTCTTTTGTGAAGGTGGGTGTTTCACTACCTTTAGGATCAATCAAAAAAAAAAAAAAGATAAGGTGCACTCATCTGTTCACGCATTTGCAAGCTTTTTTCTCCTTGATTTTTGGAGGTGTCTGGTGTGTGCAGGCTGAGAAAGCTAGACAGACAGGGTTGTTAAAAGGCTGAACTTTTCGGCACTCGTGAAGTACAATGGACCACAACTTAGGATAAGGATAAAGGATAAAGGACGGCGTTACTCAATCCCTTCTGGGATGCGCCAGCGCATTCTACTTCTACGGGATGTCGTGGAGGCCACATGAATGCGTATTTGGCCATACAATGACTTGCGGTGGCCAGCCGATGAACAAGTCAGCGCTCTACCCTTCCCAGACAAGTCTGGTACCAATTCACCGACCCCGGAGGGATGGAAGGCTTGGTTGGCCTGGGCGGGAAATCCGAACCAGGAACCTGGTATCGGGTGCACGCGACAGTCGCGCCTCCTACGACTGCGCTACACGCGCCCGGACCACAACTCAGCAGTAAGAATGCAGCAACCCGTTGGGAAAGGTGATGTGTGACGAGCAAATACTTTACAGAATCTTCAACCTTTAGACAAGGTGGTTGATTGAGTAAGACTGGGGAAGACTCCCTCTAGACTTGCACCCAGGTG
Source organism: Heligmosomoides polygyrus bakeri (assembly GCA_947359475.1). NCBI lineage: Eukaryota > Metazoa > Nematoda > Chromadorea > Rhabditida > Heligmosomidae > Heligmosomoides > Heligmosomoides polygyrus. Next base: position 53,068,503 of record OX375867.1, on the reverse strand, counting down.
TGTTCCATCGAACTACAGGGGCGCCAACTTTTCAACGAAACTTTGAACGTGTTCGTTTTGTGAGATCGATGTTTAAGGGTTCCGATATTGCTCCTTGAACGGTTATCGACTCTTAATACTTCCACTTGTTCTCTAGAGGTGAGACGACGTCTTATATGTGATTCGCACTACTACCTGTAGAAAGTAAATTGTGCTGTGTAGTTTCTTACGGAGAACATTGGAGTGCTGAAAGGAGTTGAGTGAAGCAGAGGATTTTAGACACTACTGTATTGGGTTGATCGGAAAATCTTGATGGCGTTTTCTTCAACAGTCCGGAAACTCCAACTTTGGATTGACATGCATGATCTACTCGATCTGTGCGGTACTTGCAGAACATTCTCGAATCTTCTCTCCAAAAGATATATAAGCACGCATCCTGTCCCTTGGGATTTAGTGCAATGACAGTTTCACAGGAGCACCTTCGAGCAATCATCTACGATTGAGGCCGCGGCATTGGAGCAACGGCAGCAGTTCACAACATCAACAGCACATTGGGGAGGACAACACGACCATCAACATCGTCAATCGCTGGTTCGCTCGGTTTCAAAAGAGGATACGGGCTTCCAAGACATACCTCGGTCGGCACGTCCCAAGCAGTGAAGGATTCCGCCGTTCTGGACGCTGTGAAGGAGGATCCGGTGGCTACCACCCGGAGTCTTGCGACAAGACTCGAATCAACAAATTCGATAGTCCTCAGCCGGCTCCAAGCCCTCGGCAACGCAGAAGTACTGATTCGATGAATCCCGCATGCCTTGGCCGATAGAATGCAGTTGAGCCGCATATCCATCTGGCAGTCTACCCTTCCGCGCTCGCCTCGCAAGGAGTTTCTGGAAGACCTTTTTACCGTAAATGAGAGTCAACGACACCAACGCACACCGTGCCGTTTGGCTACCTCGGAGGGAAGAGTCAATTACGCATGCAAAGTCGAACTTGCACCTCAAGACGTTCTTCTATGCTGCTTCTGGGCCTCGGAGGGAATGCCGTACTATGAGCTGCTTCTGCAAATGCACACGGTCAACGCTGTCGTTTACGCCACTCAGCTTCAGAAGCTCACAGAAGTACTTTGGGAGAGCGGCCGAAACGACCTTCAGTGCACCTTCTTCATGATAGAGCCAGATCCCATGCAGCTAAAGCGACCCACCAAAAAATCGATGTGCCGGGCTAAGAAACAATGCCCCATCCGTCATATTCTCCTCACATAGCGCGCTCAGAATACCACTTGTTCTGCTCCCTGAAGTTTTTCTTGGCTAAGAAAAGTTTCACAAAGCTTTAAGACTTAAGTCGGGCGGTACGCGACTTCTTCGACTCCCGATTCCCCCATTTCTGGGAAAAGTGTATCCCAGACCTGCCCAGTAGCTGGACCACTGTGGCGACTAACAGTGGTGATTATGTTGTTTATTGATTTGTATTTTGTGCCGAATAAAGAAAGAAAGAAGAGAAATGAAACCCCTATCAAGACCTTCCGTTCAATCTCATATAGTATAGATATAGTACAAGTGTTCCGACACACCTATCGGAAAATCTGTTACTAGTCGTTTTCATTGATAGGGGTTGTCAAACATACCTGTTCTTAAAGAGGTCTAAACAGCTGACTTTGAAGTGGCAAAAGTAATAATATTCGTTTGACATTGCAAGCAAAAACGGCAGAAATCTTCAGTCGGACCTAATATTGTGATCGTGCTACTCTGCCTCTTCTCACAGGCTTGAAGAGCTCTCATGATAGCTAAAGCTTGGTTTGTTTGTAGGAAAACCAACAATTCTACTCCAGGAAACAAACAAATTGGATTTTTGAAAGCGTAATTTATGTCACAGGGCTGCCATCCTAATTGTCAGAAGTAGTGCGTTATAGAGCAAACCAGGTGCGGGCCACGCCAGGCTTGCCGGCTTCGGGTATGGCGGGCCACGCTAGGAACGTAGCCCAAACCTAGCTTGGGATGCTTCCTTACCCAACGATGTTAGGTTTGATGAAACTGGAAGTTCTATTGATGTCGTAAAAATATTAGTTATGTAAAAGCAAGCTCTAAAAAGGGTATTACATTCTGAATCCAGCAATCGTTCGATTATCTGCGCTCTCTCGAAATAAGGGGAGTACGTGTGAAGTTTTATGGAACTTATGTTTGTGAAAATTAGTGAGCAAACATTGCATTAAATGCCTATCGTGTCCTCGTGATCAGCTGCTAAAGCAAACAATTACAGATGTCTGATCGGATATATATATATATATATATATATATATATATATACCATTTTCAGGTCAATTGGACACTTTTCAAATCAAAATGGACACTTTTCAAACCAAATTGGACACTCTTCTAAGCTCGCCTAAGACTTTTTAAATCAAAGAGAACTTTTTAAATTGCAACAATCTTTATACAGGTTGAACTACAGACTCAATAAAATGGTTAGAAAAAAATTTGTTCAAGGAAAATTTAGAATAACTTTTTTTTTGATTTTTTTTACTTTATCTGCCCGAATGAGTGTAATATTTTTTATAAAATTTTTACTTTTGGAGAAAAAATAACGATTTGTATTTTGTTTTAAAGCGCAGTAAAACAGCCACCATAAATTGTACTAAAAGGCCGGGTTGCGCCATGCACTCGAAAAGCTCTTCGCGATTTTTATTTGATTGATAGTGTAAATGCTGTTTACATGGAATTACGAGGTATGCGCGTTCTTAACAATTGTACTTGTTGCATTGTCTACAGTTTTTTTGTTCGAGAAAAATTTCAGTATGTTTTCTGTAAACTTTTAATTCACTTACCCAATAAGTGAACACTTTATTTGAAATTTTATAAAATTCTAGTTCTTCGTGCAAATATAATACTTGATAGCATGTTTTAAAGAACAGAAAGCCGGTAATTTTCAGTTCAGTACCAAGAGATGAGATTACCATGCACTCGTCCTAGACGATTGATTGATAGTGTAAATGCTGCTTACATGAAACAAGGTGGGGATATGCGCGTTCTTCACAATTGTAATTGTTGCATTGTCTACAGTATGTATAAATCAACATATACATAATATAAATGTACGCAAGCAGTATTATCCTGTTCCATTTCATTTCTCAACTAGACAAAAAACTACATAAGACGTTACTCAAATAAAGGTTATGACATTACAGAGAGTACTTCAACAATGACAGTCAATGCAAGATACCATTCTAGTTGTTTTATTTAAGCAGCATTTACACTATCAATCAATCGTCTTGGGCGAATGCATGGCGTAATCTCATCTCTTGGCACTAAGAATTTCCGGCTTTCTGTTCTTTAAAACATGCTATCAAGCATTATATCTCCACGAAGAACTGGAATTTTATAAAATTTCAAATAAAGTGTTCACTTATTGGGTATGTGAACTAAAGTTTTAAATAAAACACCCTGAAATTTTCATCGAACAAAAAAAAACTGTAGACCGTGCAACAAGTACAATTGTTAAGAACGCGCATGCCTCGTAATTCCATGTAAACAGCATTTACACTATCAATCAAATAAAAATCGCGACGAGCTTTTCGAGTGCATACGCAATCCGCTCTTTTAGTGCAATTTATTTTTGCTGCTTTGCTGCGCTTTAAAACAAAATACAAATTGTTATTTTTTCTCCAAGAGGAACATTTTATAAAATTATTACACATTTCGGGCAGCTAAAGTAAAAAAATAAAAAAAAAGTTTTTCTAAATTTTTCTTGAACAAAAATGTTTTTTAACCATTTTATTGAGTCTGCAGTTCAACCTGTATAGGGGTTGTTGCAAATCGGAAAGTTCTCTTTGATTTAAAAAGTCTTAGCTTAGAAGAGTGTCCAATTTGATGTGAAAAGTGTCCAGTTTGATTTGAAAAGTGTCCAATTTGGTTTGAAAAGTGTCCAACTCGACCTGAAAATGGTATATATATATATATATATATATATATATATATATATATATATATATATATATATATATATATATATATATATATATATATATATATATATATCTGTTGTGTTCCCCGTGAGGGTGCTTCCTGACTTTTGGATACGAGGGTCAGGTGGAAACGTTGAGGACGTTAATAAAGCATTCAGCTGTAGGCGACATGAAGTATTGATGGAAGCCTTCTTCAGGAGCGAAGGTCTTATTCAAAGTCGCTATTGTGTTGTTCAAATACGGATTGGGTACCAAGGATCAATGCAAACAGTATCCAGATCTGCACTCCATCATAACCCGCCTTAGGAACCTTCCGCAGCAAATAACAAGTGAAGAGTTCTTGGTGGAAAAGGTAGTTTGAATTCGTTTGGACAAATTCGGCTCAGGTTTTCACAGATGAATACTTTCAGGTATGTGAGGTAAGCCTCAACGATGCCGATCTCGAAAAAATCCATACTAGAGCTCTAAAACTGCGTCAGATGAAATTCACACAGAAGTAGTTTTTCATATAGAACTCTATCAATAAAAATAAATGTTCATAATATAGCATGTCCAGCCGGGTCTCCGCTACTTGCCATTCTCTGAACGAATCATTCTCTTGTTCTTATTATTGTTCAGATTGTTGCCCTGCACATAGATAGATACCATAATAAGTAGGCGAAGATGTTCCAAAGGTATACTTAAGCTCCCCTTTGAATTTTGGCAATAGCCTTTTCTTCAGTAGATTTTCGTGTCAGGTACGAGACTTCCTCCTTCAGGGTTCTTGCTGCTAATACTTAAAATCTGCGAATTGTTCCATCCCGAATTGTAGGAGGCAGGAGCACGCTTAAAATGCCGGAGAGTTTGTTACCGTTAGAGGTCGTTTAGTGTGCGCGCTGCGCGCGACGCGATGCCATGTGTAGTAGCCGAATCGATCAATCGCGTCGCTCGATCAATTTGGCCACATCGCGTCGCGCGTCGCGCGCACACTAAACAAGGCCTTACAACTTCAAGTACTTCTAGAACCAACAGAGTAGCGTTTGTCACGACCAATAGGGGTTCTCATGCACCAACCATTGTCCTCCAGTCTTTTTTTGTTGCGGGTCTGCCATGGTGCTTATGTCACGCATCTTTTCTGGACTATCTCCTGAGCCACAGGTGCTTTCGTTGCTCTGTGGAAAAGTGACAGGTAGTAAACGCTACGCAAGCGAAGGTGATTGTCGCTAAAACGCTCCCAATCGAATCATTTGTTCGTTATGCGCTTTCCTTATTCGAAAATTCGAGGAGAACTCACGTGTTCAACTCTCCGATCGCTCTCAAACCTACTTTTCTCAAACCACATGCGGTACGCGTCTCACCTAGTTTGGAAGCGGATGCTCTATGAGTATTTCATGATGCGTTGCACCCGCGAGTTCGAGTTTTCATCGAATGCACAACATTTCACCAGGCCAAAGTATACTAGAGGCGCGCGATTCTGTATCTGCATCATCCGCTGATTTGTTTTTGGTCGGGACATTGAGGTAGAGTGTCGGTGACAGACGCCAGTGTTGTATCCTTTTCAGACGAGTCGTATGAAATTTCACCATAATCATCATTTGGAGTAAAGCAAATTTCTATAGTTCATTGTCTTGTTCCTGTAGAGCTGCTTTGGATATCTTTAAATAGTACCATGTTATTGTTACGTTGCTTAGGGCGAATACTTGAGCTACATTTGGTAAATTTGCATATTAGTCAATGCCATAAGATTGTTAAATAGCGGTAACATTTCTCCACGTTCATTGCATTCCACGTTTTTTTTTTTTTTCATCGCTCAGCCGTTGTGCATCATAGTGTTGTTTCGTCTCGAAATAAGAATCTTGCTGATTTTCAGGCACTTTCTGGCTATTGCCCAGCGCCGATAGCGTGTGAGTTAACACGCCAATCGGTCGTATTGCAGGAGGTTAGCTTCGGAGCAGGGCAATAACTAGGAATTGTTCACCGTCAGGATGCATTTGCAACCCCCCATTCAGGTGGCGCTGGGCACTATCCTGGAAAGTATCCATTTTCACTCACATAGCGAACGTTTAGCAGTTCTCGTTGTCAAATGTCTAGCTCAATTGTTTCAGTTTTGAAAATGCACTTTTCTCCAGGCGGTTAATATATGTGCACCATTTAATAAATATTTGTGTATTATGGACTAAGAAACTGGGCAGGGCTTTAACTGAAGAGGAAGAAGAATTTGCTCACCAAACTGAATTGGTCACAAAGCCGAATGTAGGGACTTGTCATTGGTTTGGCGCGTGAGACTTACCAAGGCAGGATTACTACTGAGCGCGGAACTTGGCTGTAGATCTGTATAAATTGTTGGACCCTGAGTGCTGATTACAGAAATGTAGGTTGAAATTGCAAACTGCGCCTCCTGGGAGAGTCATGGCCTGATAGCACTCGCTACTAGTCTGCTTATGATCCGAATTCGAGGCGATTCATTCTTCGCTAGTGGTCCGCTAACAACGATTATAGCAATACAGCAGTGGTAGAAAGGCTTCGGCCTCTAAAGCGGTTGAAACGTCAGTTCTAAAATAAATCTTTCCACCCACTAAGCTCGCTTGTAGAGAAGCGGAAACATCACAGTTGACAACAATGCCGAGGTTTGAAGATGGGAGAACATGGGGATCGATGAAGGTATCCGCGTGGAATATGAAGAGCAGGACCCCATATGATCAGTTTAGAAAGATGATGAGAAACACAGCATTAGTCAGCAGCGTAGATCTTCTCGTCTCGAAAAATTTAAGAATCGAATACGAAGGTGAATTTTGCAGATTGTTTGGAAATTCGTTTAAGACTGCAGCCTAGTCTAGGTGGATGAGGCCGTTTTGCGCTACCGTCCTACTGAACGTGGTACCCGCTCGCTCTCAACTATGAAGAGCAGATTTACTGGTACCATAAAGCGTAGCTCTTACAGTGACTGCACTGATGTACTTCTGTCCGCTGCAGCCCTTGGCAACGGCTGATGCGATCTAAACACTTCATATTTTTATTTCACAGTTGGACTGTTTGTCTTCTCGCCATATTTGTTGCAACTATTCATAACAAACTGGATCTCTTTACCAGCATCAAATTGTCAGTACGAAGACAAGTCCTTTCTGGCGACCTTCTTGGTTGCGAATTACCATAGATAGCTTTGGTTGATCATGGCAGATTTTTTAGGGCATGCAAAGAGATTGCATCACCGGGAGCCGGACCACTGACCACACTGTCTCACCATTCCGCTTCTGCATCCACCGTGCCACCACTGCTCAGGCGCGACCGTCGTTTCCAGCCTGCTTGGAGCCAGAGGGCTTAGGACCCGTTTATATTTCCGACGCCGAGCGAGGCGACGCCACGCATTGTGGCCAAATTGATCCACACTTCGCGACGAGAGCGACGGCAGCAACCGAGTTGCTAATGCAATCCACACAAATCGATTGATGCTGAACAAAAATGGATACGTAATATTCGAGCAGTCGCTCCTGTTGCGAAGTATGAACAGGCCATTGTCAGCAAAACTGAAATTGGTCCATAGCTCCGTTCACAGGTGCGTTTCGTATGTATAGAACACCTCTTTGGAACAGCGTTCGAAGCCGCATCCCGTGATATACATCTCATCTCAAGGTACCATGACCACCTGCTGTCCTTCGCTTGTTAGATTGGTACGAATGTTTGGCAAGCTGAATGGTTAGGTCGTCATCTAAGTTCTGTCGTTTTTTGACCTCTAACTTCAAATGTAAGTATCTCGACTCAAACATAACTTTATAAGGCGAAATAACAACCGTTACAATCTACACATCTTTGCCAACGAGATATTAGTTTATTTATCTCAGTAGCGTAGAACTCCGGAGATCTAGAAGCCATGAATTCTTCGAGAGCAGATTCGCTCTTCGAGCTCGCCGTTTGCAAGTATCGTTAGCGCTCCTTTTACGCAACAAAAACGACCCGTTTCTGGAGCGAATAGTGAATTGCGACAAAAAATGTGGTTGGATATTGGACGAAGTACCTAAACACTGTCCAAAGCCGAGCATGCACCAGGAAAAGATGATGGTGACCGTTTGGTGGTGTGCCACCGGTTTAATCCACTATAGCGTTCTCAAACCTGGTGAAACAATCACGGCGGAAAAGTACTGTCAGAAGCTGGACGAGGTGCACAAGAAGCTCCAGCAAATCTCCCCAGCGCTGATCTACAGAAGGGGACCGATACTTTTGCGCGACAACACTAGGCTGCACGTATCGATGATTACCAGGCAGAAGCTGCATTCTTTGGGATACGAAACACTCGACCATCCACCGTATTCGCCCGACTTATCGTCTACCATTTTTTCAAACATCCCGACGGCTTCCTTCGCGGAAAATACTTCAGGAACCGATATGATGCAGAATATGCTCTCGAAGAATTCATCGCTTCTAGTTCTCGCTACTGAAATAATTATACTAGTTCCTCGTTGGCAAAGATGTGCAGATTGTAATGGTTCTTATTTCGACTAATAAAGTTATGTTTTGGCCGAGATATTTACATTTCAAGTTAGAGGTTAAAAAAAAAACGACAGAACGCAGGTAACGACCTAATAATATCGGCTTCGTAGAATCCAAAGTTTCGGCGTGTTCTTCTTCAGAGCCTGGAAAAGTCGAAATCGTTCACGATACTATTCCCCCAAACACCATTGCATGTCGCAGGACACTTTTCATCAGACTAGGGAAAAGATCAGGTATGAGAGCTGCAAGGACTAACCCTCAAGGTGGAGTGGACCACCAATCACCCGTAAGTTGGACGTAACGGCGTAATGCGCTTCAGCCCCAGACCTCCCGCCTCAATCGTCATGGGGGTCAGAAACTACAGAGCTCTACCAAGGATGCCAGTTCTTGGGTTATTGCTAGTCACTCCTTCCGGTTGCTCTTGCCGTGATCCAAAACGTTTCGAGTGTCCTATGTGCCGATATGTCGCTCTCTCGCGCTAAGATCGACACCAACACCTGCGACATCGCGCTTTCGTGGCATCGAGCCCTTTGTTCTCCCCAGGGGTCAGAACGTTGCCCTTTTTAGGAGCAAATAGGGTCGAGGGGTGGGAGGGGCTCACGACGAAGGATAGCCCTACACAACTGTTTGTGCTGTACGAGACCGGAATTTCTTTTTGCAGCACTGTTGTGTTCTACTACTACAGTGCATTGAGGTAGATCATTTCTGATGTAATTTCACATACATGCACATTGCTTCTTACCAAGGCGGACAACCACTGAGTAGGGAGAGGCCGTCTAGGTGTTCCCTGACCTTGACACCCAGAGAAGACAATAAGAGAAGAATTGATACATTCGCTGTTTAGCAGCGTCAGCGACTTTTATAATGCGGCCATTGAAACGTTGCAGGGTTGCTATCGCGTCTCGGAAACGTTCGGAGACGATTACACCGAAACCACTGGTGGTCCAGGGACTGCCGCACAGAATGGTCTTAGAAACTCGGTCTGTCCCTCGTCTTATAAGAGGACCACCTTGTCTCTTGTACCACACGTATGCTGAGTTTTCTTCGCTCCAGTGCTTCTGCCAACTCGTACGAGCGGCCCGTCAAAGTACCACATTCAGCGTAGCATCGAGGGTCCTGATTACGTTACGGGACTTTCCGACTAGTTCAGTTGCTCCGTGATTCCGCCGTCCTCGTCCGACCAACGCGCTGGTGGGCGTCCTGGTGTTCTCTTGACAACGCATGGAATCCAGTCGGCGTCTGCTCTTGTCCAGCAGATGTCTGCGAAACGCGTTATACATGATTCTCGATTCCATGCAGGGCGACGGTGATCGCTGTTCAACTTGCTTCTTACGGTCCAGGTCTGTGAGGCGTACGTCAGCGCAGGAAGAACAGCAGAATCGAACAAGTGGGCGTATTGTAAGGGACACGCTACTTTTCCAAGGCGATTGCAATGGCTTCCGTTTAAACACTCCGTCGGACCTGTATACGACCAGCAGAAATTGTTCTCCATTATGAGCTTTTGGATCGTTTGAACACTACAAAAAAACACCTAGATGTTCAGATGTTCATGGGTTTATCAACGCATTTATGAGACAACACATGGGGTGCAACATAATATGAATGGGTGGGTAGGGAACGGGGGGGGGGGCAGGAACCACTCAAGGCGATCTCAGGGACGAATGGCTGAGGCGGCGCCAGACTCAGACGGGAGCCGACCGCCATATGTTTTTCGAGGCTCTCCTTTTAAACCCACTTCTCGGCTTAGAGCCGGCGCCTGTCGCGAGTGACCAGCACGTGCCGACGAACGTGGTTGGAAGAGCGGTGTTGGAGTGGGACCACCAAAGAACACCGGTTTGGCCTCCTCTACCGTCGCATTACAAGATCCACAAAAACGTCGAAAAGACTGAGGATTGTATTGCACTCCAATCTGCTATTAAGGCCTATGGTATACTCCCTTCCGCTGCAGCGACGTGACAGCTCGCGATGCTCCTCGCGAACCATCGCCGTCGCTGAGGCTGACATAGTTCCCGCAGTTCTGCAGACGGAGACTTTTGCAGAATTTTAGCGAGTCAGCTTATCCAGTGCAGTGACGAAATTGTGCTTTGTCCATCACACCTACCGTGAGTCCTGTCGTGAATTCGCTCAGGAGCCCAGTTACACTAACTGAGAGCATCGTGCTGCAGGAACGTTCAGACAAATGCAGCGGGGAGCGGGAGGTATAGGAAAAGGAATCAAATGCCTTAATCGCCGTCGGATGCCCAATCTACGAGTCCTTCCTTTCTCAAAACGAGTTTACATTGATTTTTCATGTAACAGAACAAGATTATTTGACCTCACAGAGAGCGCATGAGTTTTTTCGAGACAACCCGTATTAGAGCACAGAAGGCAAAAACAGCGACAGAGTCGCAAAACCCTAACCCCGCATGAGATGCAATACTGATAGGGTCGCACGGTCCAAAAAAGGATTGCGATGGGCTAATCCGTCGAAAAACGTCGCATGCTCACAACTCCTCTAATTTAGATGTCTACATATTTTGAGAAAGGGCTGACATCGTTCTTTTCGCCTCTTTGAGATCTCCACAATCATTTGTATAACTTCACTAAGGTCACTGCGGCCGGTACGCTCTTCTTACTGCTGCTTGTCTGATCTGATTCGCCTCGTTCGTCCTTGATCAACAGCATGGCGCCGAGGAAAGGATCGTCCGATGAAGCACCTGCCTGGCTAACTCAGGTTCTGAAGCGATGGGATGACCATCTCGATCGGTTTGATAATCTTTTCGATCTTTTTATAAAGTTACAGGACTCCCAGCAGGCCATAATTAAAAGGCTTGATGCGTTAGAGGAACGATTGATCTCGGACTCGCCTAAACATTCAGATCCGAGATCGGCTTTATACAGCACGCCTGTGAAGTTTAAGTCTGACACGAAAGTCGTGGACGCAAAGGCATGCCGCGTAACATTGGTCGGTATCGGCGAGCAGGCATCCGATGCGGCCATACGGGCTTTTGATAAAGAAGCTATTAAGGAGGTAATTGAGTCTTCCGGTGACGAACAGCTCATTAACGAATTCAATAACGGAAGGATCTCTTTCCATAGACATCCTGTAACTCGAAAAGATACGAACCGCGCTCGAACTCGCATAATTAAGATATGTCTGGTAATCAAGAGCTAAGGGATAGACTGCTGGAGCATATGAGAATTGGAAGGCAATCACTCACGAAAGACTTCGTGCACTCGTATGCGAGACGTGATTACACGAGAGAAGAGCTTGAGTATGACCGCCTACTGAGAAGGAAAGCAGGTACAATGAATAGCGAGGAAGGTAAGCTCGTATACGTTGTAAGAAACCTAGCCATTCATAAGCTGAACACTCCCCAGTGAGTTGCCAGTAAGTCGTAGTGACCAGGCCCACCTCCCTATTCCTGAACCCATTTCAGCTTCTCACTCCCGTCGCCTTCCCAGCTCTATTATAAAAGATCGGCCAATGCGTTAGATAATATCAGGTCTATATGTGCACGAAACTGCTCTTGCTCTTCGTTTCATGAGTTTCTTTTGTTCAATGCGAGATCGATTTAAACAAAATTCCGGATTTGAACTTCATCATGCGTCGACTCCCTAATGGTATCTTCATAACTGAAAGTTGGTGCAAACCAAACACTTCATGATGCCGTTCTATGTTGTAACTCTCAATTTTCCGTATATTGCTGTGATCGTCAGGGCGATAGAGTAGGAGGTGGCGTTCTAGCATTAATTAACAAGCGTCTAACCCACAATCTAGTGACGCAGAAAGACTTTCATAGCGAAATTCAATAGCTCTTAGTGTTGAAACTGAACATGGTAGTGCGTTGTTACTGCTTTGTTACCGTAGCCCTTCCTGTAATTCAACCACATTTACGGAATTCATTGACTTTTTCCACGGCCTTTGTGACGAGTGGAGTGGCCACATTCTTCTAATAGGCGATTTCACTTTCCCAACAATTGAATGGTGCGACATGTCGCATAGAGAAAATATCTCAACAATATCCTCATCTCTGTTTATTGATTTTGCCACATCACCGAACCTGAAGCAGTTGGTATCCCAACCCACTCATGGTCTAAATATACTCGATATACTTTTAGTATTTCAGCCTACCATAATTGAAGCAGTTTATGTCCTCCCACCGTTCACTACATCAGATCACAACTCCATTTCGTTCAGAATTCATGAAACAAAGCAACAGCCCTTTAAGAGGTTCAAACTAATCAGAAACTTTTCCAAGGGCGACTACTACTCGATAATTTCTTCGTTAGCCGAAATAGACTGGGTTGGAGTAAACAACTGTTCACATGATGCTAATGTTTTGTACAAGAACTTTGTTGAGATATGCCACAACCTTATCGCGAATCACGTGCCTTTAGTACGGCGCAATCATACTCGAAATAGTTATCCAAAACAAATACTTGTTCTCAAATCCAAAGTTGATCGGCTTTACTACTCTACCTCGTCCATTAGGGACCCAAGATACATCAAGTTCTCGCGCAAGCTTAAGCGAGCCGTTGCTAGCTATCAAATAATTGAGGAAAAAAAATAGCTCGTTGTAGGAATGCCAAGCTGTTTTTCAGTTTTGCAAGAAGAAATTAAAATTAGAGGAGACTATACCTTTTTTGATAGCAGGTAATACTTTAGTTAGAGATGATAAAGATAAGTGTAGGCTCTTTGCCGATTACTTCAAATCAGTTTATAAACCTCCACGCGATACCGGAGCCTATCTACCCTCTATGACCGACAGTGAGCTGAACTGGGTTAAGATCACTAAAGAAACAGTTTACAGCGTACTGCGGAAACTGCCTAACAGATTTTCCACATCACCAGATAGCATACCATATGCCTTTTTGAAGAGGGCAGCGCTTGGTCTAGAGGCCCGTTGACAACCCTTTTCAACAGATTTTTACTCGAAGGTGATGTTCCCCGACTTTGGAAGGTTGGTTTTGTGCGTCCTATTCACAAAAAAGGACCAAAAAACGAAGTTGTCAATTATCGACCCTATGTCTTACCTAGCGCGTGTAGCGCAGGAGGAGGCGCGACTGTCGCGTGCACCCGATACCAGGTTCCTGGTTCGGATTTCCCGCCCAGGCCAACCAAGCCTTCCATCCCTCCGGGGTCGGTGAATTGGTACCAGACTTGTCTGGGAAGGATAGAGCGCTGACTTGCTCATCGGCTGGCCACCGCAAGTCACTGTATGGCCAAATACGCATTCATGTCGCCTCCACGACATCCCGTAGAAGTAGAATGCGCTGGCGCATCCCAGAAGGGATTGAGTAACGCCGTCCTTTATCTTTTATCCTTTATTATGTCTTACCAGCTCGACCAGTAAGGTTATAGAACGTATTCTATGCAAAAAACCACCGAGTATGTCAAGGTCAATAGCCTCCTCCGAAAGGGACAGCATGGATTTTTAAAACAGAAGTCAACAACATCCGCTCTACTTTCCACTGTTCTGTTGCGGCACAGAGAGCTTGACATGTGTAATTACGTCTCTGTTTGCTACCTTGACTATGCTAAAGCCTTCGACTCAATTCCCATACCTTTACTTGTTAAAAAGCTCTCTTCGTACGGAATTAAGGGGAAGCTGTTGAAATTTTTGCACTCCTTCCCCAACGACCTGGTACAGTCTGTTGTACTGAACGATAGCATTTCTCCGTCCTACCCCCCACTAAGTGGCGTTCCCGAGGGAACCTGTTTGCGACCACTTTTGTTCGTAATCTTCATTCATGATTTGCCGTACGCTCTCCCACCCGACTGCCTATGCAGCATATATGCCGACGACACCAAAATATTTACAGTTAACAATTGCCAAAAGCTTCAAGAAGCAATAAATTCTGTCGAACAGTGGTCAGCAGTGTGGGAATTAGACATATCCGTGCAAAAAACTGCTGCCATAAAACTAGGACGAGGTCATCCGAATTTCTCTTTCTCTCTACGAGGAACTGCGTTGAATTGCGCTGACCAGATACGCGATTTTGGGGTAGTGTATAATACTCATCTCAATTTCGACAGCTACATCCACGATAAAGTAAGGGATGCCCTCAAGTGTTCAAACCTTGTTCTTAGAGCCTTCAAAGTGCGAGATGCTGCTGCGCTCTTCCGACTATTCGTTCTCTAAGTGAAGCCATTACTTCAATACTGTACGCCCATATGGTCCCCACAGAACGTATCTCTTATAGAAGAAGTTGAGAAGGTCCGAAAGAGCTTCAAATATCGCTGTTTCTGTCGCTGCGGTTTGCCAAGTCTTTCTTATGAAGAACGTCTTTCCAGACTTAACGCTGACTCTCTGGAGTTCAGAAAAAAATAAAAGAAAAAAAAATAGAAAAAAATGTTCAGAAATAAATATACAATACCAGTCGTTCGGCGGCCTAGCGGCCGCCTACGACTGGTTGGGGGCTTTGTCCCCAAACCCCGAGAATAGGACACCATGGCCGCTACGGGTTTCCTATTCTTCCCTAGGCCTTCTGACCATTATGTTAATCGAGATGGATCGGCTGATCTTCCTCAACGTGATCCTCGAAAAATCGATAAAATCGATCGATATCGATTGGTCGACTTCAGATTCGTGTTCAGCGACCTCGATTACCCCCAAGGCCGAAGTTTCGCGCCACTTGAACGCCATCCTCAAAAAATCGATAATATCGATCGATATCGATTGGTCGACTTCAGATTCGTGTTCAGCGACCTCGATTACCCCCAAGGCCGAAGTTTCGCGCCACTTGAACACCATCCTCAAAAATCGATAATATCGATCGATATCGATTGGTCGACTGTAGATTCGTGTTCAGCGACCTCGATTACCCCCAGGGCCGAAGTTTCAGACCGTTTGAAGGAAATCCACAAAAATCGATAATATCGATCGATATCGATTGGTCGACTTCAGATTCGTGTTCAGCGACCTCGATTACCCCCAGGGCCGAAGTTTTGTGCCGCCGACCTGTTTGGCACGTCTACGGCTCGCCATGCACGGTTGCCGACGTGTTCGGCACGTCTGCGGCTCGCCATGCACGGTCGCCGACGTGTTCGGCACGTCTGCGGCTCGCCATGCACGGTCGCCGACGTGTTCGGCACGTCTGCGGCTCGCCATGCACGGTTGCCGAGGTGTTCGGCTGCCGCGCCCCAAGTCAGGTGTGACGGACGAACAGTGTGACACACGCACACACGCACACACGCCCGCACACACACACGCTTGCTGCTTTATATATAGTAGGATACTATAATGTACAAGTTGACCACATATGAGATCTGCCTCAACATCTACGTCCTGTTCGAACCAGCAGCCAGTGTTGGCAGACTAAGGGGTCACATATTCCGTATTCGACCTGGTAAGCCTAATATGGCTAGCTATGAGCGCTCCTTCCTGGTGCGGTAGGTTGCCGAGTGGAATAGTTTGTGACTTATTCATCCACCGAAAATCCCACGCATTTCAAATTCGTCTAGCTCAACAACTCAGAGCGCCGACCTGATTGTTAGCGGTCCACTATCTATGCATGGCAGCTCTATTGTACGCATACGTTATATGTACGTGAACATTGTACGCATGCATTGGTGTGCTCCACTGGCAGCGGCGGCGCAAAGTCCTTGTGCGCTGTCTGCAAACAGGTGACCAGGATTCGAACCCTGCATGGTGTAGCGACCTGCGAATCTTTATTACACCTAAAATAGCTCTTGCTCTTGCCGATGGCGGTTCTCTCCTCTTGCTGTCGGCCTTGGGGAGCGAGTCTGCGCTGATTCCTGGCTGGTTCTCCACTCCTTGTGGTTGCATCCGTGGCCGTCGGTGGGTGGTCATCGGTGAGGCGAATACAGAACGGGTAGGACTAGCGAGCGATGAAGTTATAGCAAGCCCTTTCCAGCCCCTTATATAGACGTGCAGACAGTTCTAGAAAGATAAGTCGTCGCGTAGTTCAAGAGAATTGGTCTACATGACTGCGTTGCCATGCACGTTATGTTGAACAATACTTGGGATTTCAGGAAGGTTCTGTTTTTTTTTCAACCGAGGCCTCCCGATGCGTAGTCGATGGATTTGCCTACAGACGCCGTTCAGCTGCAGGAATAAGACAATTTGTTCCGATCACAAAAGCCCTCTGCTTTTATAGAAGTCACCTTCTCGATTACTTTTCTGGCTAGCCGTGCGTTGCTTGTGCTACATGAGTGTGTCAATTGAAAACGGCTATGTAATAACGTCTTGTTCGCTGCATTACACTATTTGTGGGTATTTAGCAGAATGCTAATAGATCTCCACGACCTCCCAAGGCAGCCTTTGGGGTGCGTACCAGTTTAAAGAGGCCTTTGAGATACAGGGCCCGCCCCAAAGGTTAATTGTCTATTATGCCTACTGGTAGTATCGGGAGGCATCTGCTAATGTACATACCCATAGTCAGCGCACCTCCGTTATGACATCACCAGGTGCTCCATTCAAGCTCACACGTATTTTTGTCTCGACTCACTCCTGTATGCAATCTCGCAGCGGCCAGACGTATTTCTCTCCGTTTTCTGTCCCTCTTTTTCTCTCTCTCTCATTTTTCTCAGCTTCTCTATGTTTTTTGCGAAGTGCCAACCATTATCTGAAATCCTTCCTGTTTACCTATGCGCGCCATTATTTATGTTGGTCAAATAAATGAATAAATAAATAAATAAACTTCAGCAGATCATGGGAATTTCGTAGTGGGCGGCTCAAAAAATGATTCGAGCAGCCTTTACGCGACTGGAGCAGTTTATTTCCCATGAAATAGAAGTTCTCGAAGTCGCATGGCGTACTCCGGCACAGAAATGTAGATTTCGGTGCGAGCGAGGAAGTTCAGAGGCGAAAAAAATGCGAGGATTGGCACAAAAGTGAGAAAAAACGGCCTTGAAAAATATCTCCTCAAAAAAAACTAGCCGTTCAAGCCGTAGAAAAAACCCAAAATAAGTCTAGCCACGACGAAAACCCTACGAGGAGAACAACAGAGACAGCACGTGATCACCAACATCACCAGACGTGTGTAGAAATTGCCGTGGTATGGTCAGGAACCAAGGAAGTGTCGAAATAAGCGAGCGGAAGTGCATAGAATAGGGCACGACAAGCACTCCCCCCTCCGCGACCATCGCTGCCCGTCGCACGGGAGTATGTTTCACTCCCGCGACGCGGAGGTATAACTCCCCTCTGCGACGCACCACGGGAGCGATGGCGCCTCAACTGACAACCGCGCCCCACTGCGCCGTCTGCCACTGCAGCGAAGGCGCGCCGTTGACAGTTGCCCCGCGCCCGTCCCTGGAGCGACGCGGGAGTATACCATAGTAAAGGCAATAGAACTGTCCACAACATATTTAAGTCCTTGAGCATTAATTCAGTGAAACGTTTAGTTTCAAGTCCTATGTACGACCACAACTTGAATATGGCACAACTGTATGTAATCCGTCCTCAAGTCGCAACATAGTAGAACTTGAAGCAGTGCAGAACAACTTTACTAGAAAGCTCTGGATAAGGCTTCATGGGCATGGGTACTCCACCATACCGCCCGCCCCTGTACGCAATAAAAATTTTTATATCTCGTCGCTTGCTATTCGAAGAAAAAGGTACGACCTCATCATGATTTATAAAATTCTAAATTCAATGACTGGTCTATCTGTAGGACAGTTTTGCACGATTTTGCCTTCCACCACCAGAGGTGCACAGGCAAAACTTCATTTTCCAAGATCTAGGACTTCCCTGCGTGCCTCGTTCTTTTCACAAAGGGCTGATTGCGAATTCATCAAATTATCGAAGACATCTCAAATTCCTGACTCCTTAACACGTTGAAGACCGCGCAGTTTTCGCGCGTCGGGCCTGCGGGACCGCGCGTATTGCGCGTGTGTGACACGACATTTCATCACCTTAGCTTAGCATAAATTGAATTTTTAAATGCACGCCATGAATCTGATATTCGTTCTCGAAATTGTGGTTTTGTTTTTGCAGTATTTCCTAAATCTTGAATGTGTTCTGATTGAGACAACTCGATTTCTGCAACTTCAGGTAGATCTGCGAATATTCTTTTGCTTCAAACCAATAATTATAAAAAACACCAAATACAATTCAGGTAAATCGACCGCGCAAGGAATCTAGCTAAGAGGATTAAGACAAAAATCAGTGAATACAACAAATTCTGTTGTTTAGATTGCTTTCGAAGATCAAATAGCTGTTGAATGTCGATTAAAAATGTTTTTTGTCTGGACTTTATTTGTGAAGTTGATCTCCTTAGTGACATTTGATAACATCCAAATAGTTGTAGTTCGTAATCATGCCTGTTTGTTACCTTCATTGAATGAAGTCTCAAACATAACTCTGAAGGTCAATGGATAACTGGTGGATGCCGTAATAGTTTGCCTCTGATATATTCCCACGTAGCCATGCCTCTTGTAACTTATCGTAATTGTGCAAATTTCGAGAAACGGATATTCGTGACCAGCACCTCAAATAATCCCATGCAGGGAGTTTGGATAAAGGTGGTGACAACACTAGTTATCGATGGGTGGTAACCGGTCGTAATTTACCAAACGGACACTATGTTCAGCATCTTATATAACCTCTCTGGCAAAGTTTGGGCGAAGGTGATGTCATTCTGACCGGAATAAGACTGTCGCGCACCACTGCGCGACACGGTCCAATGAGACAGACTGGCTGTCGCGCACTATTGCGCGACATTGTCGTCAACGTGTTAAAGGCCTTTACGCCCCCACACACTTCTGCTGCAGCACCGCTGCCCTAACCATAGGGCAGGGACGCAGAGCTCGCCGTCGGCAGCGAGCGAGCGGCCGCGAGCTCCGCCGCAAGCGGCGTGGGCCGGCGGCAGAGGTGATAATGATGTGAATCATTGTTACCGTTGCCGCTTCGCCGGCAGAGACCGTCTGCGCTGTAGCCCTTCGATTACCGCGGCCGCCGCTGAGCGGCATGACTCATCGTTTTCGCCATCCGCCTCACGCCGCTTACTCAAAAGTGTGCGGAGGCCTTAAGACGTGGTAAAAGGTTACGCGGCAAGCGAATCGTTGCCTCAGCAAGGTGCGACGCTGCATCACAGGTGCTGGCTAAATGTTCGACTCCCGTGCTATGCACTGCTTTTGCAATTTTTATGACCGCTGCCTCCTTTACCAATTTGTTTCCTGCACATCTCCTACACATTTATTTCACTGTAAATTGAAAATAACGGTCAGGTTCGTGCTCAACACGAAGCTCGGGCAAAAACGGTGACTGGCCTTATCATTAGACCTTATCATTCGTCACCCTTCCTACTATAACTTAACGTATTCCAGCGTAATACGAAAAAACGGATGTCAGATTCGTGACCAGCACCCCAAGTAACCCTCCTGGGAGAAGTTTGGGCGTAATCGCTGATTATGAGCTTGACAGCCCTAGTCAGCCGTACTTGCTGTAAGATCATTGTTTACCATTCGCCGAAAAACACAAAACTTTGTATAATCCAGAAAGTGAGAGAAGTGAGTGGAGAACAGCTCAAGGAAACGACAATCTAGAGTGAAATAAATGTATGGGAGAGGAAGTGTAGGAAGTAAGCTCGTTTGAACTGCCATTAAGGCTCTATCGTACTTTCACCACTCTAGAGATCGAGGACAGGTCGAGAAATTTTTCGCCCAAATTTCTTCCAGGGGGTTGTTTTGGGCGGTGATCGCCATACGTTTTTGAAATTTCGGCCGATTCCGGTAGGTACGGGTGACTAGGGCTGTCGAGTTCATAATCGCCGATTACGCCCAAACTTCTCCCAGCGGGGGGGGGGGGGGGAGGGCGGGTTACTTTTCCGTACTATCCGGGAGTAGGCTAAGTTACAGTAGGTCGGGCCATGGTCACCGTTTTCGCCCAAACTTCGTGTTGAGCACGAATCTGATCCTCATTTGACAATTTACAGTGAAATAAATGTGTAGGAAATGTGCATCTGCAAATGGATAAAGGAGGCAGCGGTCATGAAAAATGCAAAAACAGTGAATAGCGAGGGAGTCCAACATCCGACCTAGTACTGTGAAGCAGCGTCGTACTTCTGAGCCACAGAGTTACTTTTCCGTACTATCCGGGAGTAGGCTAAGTTACAGTAGGTCGGGCCATGGTCACCGTTTTCGCCCAAACTTCGTGTTGAGCACGAATCTGATCCTTATTTGACAATTTACAGTGAAATAAATGTGTAGGAAATGTGCATCTGCAAATGGATAAAGGAGGCAGCGGTCATGAAAAATGCAAAAACAGTGAATAGCGAGGGAGTCCAACATCCGACCTAGTACTGTGAAGCAGCGTCGTACTTCTGAGCCACAGAGTTACTTTTCCGTACTATCCGGGAGTAGGCTAAGTTACAGTAGGTCGGGCCATGGTCACCGTTTTCGCCCAAACTTCGTGTTGAGCACGAATCTGATCCTTATTTGACAATTTACAGTGAAATAAATGTGTAGGAAATGTGCATCTGCAAATGGATAAAGGAGGCAGCGGTCATGAAAAATGCAAAAACAGTGAATAGCGAGGGAGTCCAACATCCGACCTAGTACTGTGAAGCAGCGTCGTACTTCTGAGCCACAGATTTGCTTGCCGCATGCCCTTCGCCACGTCCTATACATCAGCGCGCACGTATACACATGGGCACGCGCTGACGGTGCAGTACTGTACCCCCAACTTCGAGGGCCCGTAGCTCTTTTGTTTCAAGAACCCAGCAAAAATGAAACATGTTTTTCTACTATATGAAGGGTGGAGATCCTCGCAATGCTAGTGAACGCAGTGAAACACTTTCCTTCCTAAGTTTGTTGATCTCTTCAGATAGCTCTTGAATGTGTTTGTCCGCCTCCCTGCTTCCCTCCAGAAGCTCCTTGATACGCAGGTTCGCTTTTGTGTTCTCCAAATCAAATTTTGAATTCAAATCCATAATACAGTCCTTCCCTGCGTGCCACCTTTTTTACACAAAGGGCTGGCTCCGAATTCATCAAATTATCTTTTAAGGAGTCAGGAATTGGAGAAGACATCTCCAATTCCTGACTCCTTTCTATGAGTGCTGTAATGCTCAATTGCTTATCTTTCTATGAGTGTAGTACATAGTTTGTGTTTTCAATCAATCTTCTTATTCATCGTGTTCCCCTTTTGGGACTTTTTTGGCAGTTTCCTCAATATTCTTATGAATTGTTTATATTTCGCGTGAACTTCACGTATAAATAGATAAATAAAAATAAGAAAAATATATGACAAAGCATCGTGCACTGTGTGACCATTTGTGCCGTTAGCCATCACTAAGTGATGTTCACCCGGTGGCACATGAAGGGGACTGTCTTTTAGAAACACGATAGATAAATGTCCGGTTCGGAAGTGCTTGATGTGTTTCTTACAAAGGAGGCCCATAAGCTTGAAGCTTGAAGGACATCCGCAAAAAATCAATTATTAATCAATATCGATTGATGGCGATCAGAAACGAACTGCATTTTCTTGTCCAGCGACCTCGACTACCCCTAGGGGTAAAGTTTTGGGCCGCTGTCGATCGCCATCAATCGTTGAATATCGCCCATGCGCCGTGCCCCACTCCAATTGTGACGGACGGGCGGAACGAAACACGCGCACACACACTACTGCTTTACATATAGTAGGATACAGCGCAGGAATACCAATTAACAAGGGAAGCCCATGAACTTCCCCCAAAGATTCTCAACGTGACCTATATGGTCTTGTAGAGCATCGGATAAGGATCACAGAATTGTGTTTCGC
This sequence comes from Heligmosomoides polygyrus bakeri, assembly GCA_947359475.1. NCBI lineage: Eukaryota > Metazoa > Nematoda > Chromadorea > Rhabditida > Heligmosomidae > Heligmosomoides > Heligmosomoides polygyrus. Next base: position 53,046,399 of record OX375867.1, on the reverse strand, counting down.
TTTTGCTACGGGCCACTGGGTGGCCTGAAAATAGCAAAAAATGGTATCACTTCAGAGCGGGTTGATATGTAAGGCAAAAGCGACACCTGGAATGGCCCTGTCGTGCTCTGAACTTAACTTACAAAAGGTTTGGAGCTCAAATTAAAATTAGATTATAGTAATATGATGGGGTTGGGGTTTTTGCGTCCCTAGGTAGTCTGTTAGTGCTTTTGCAAATGAAGATTACATTTTGGCTTCGGTAATGTACCTTCTTCGCGTCATAACCCCGCTTTCAAGCTGTTGTCAGATGTGGAAAAAGCTGGTTTTATTGTGTGGAGCGATATCGCGCGTCCAATGAAAGATGCTTGTCTCGTTCAGGAAGGTTCCGTTATATGCTACCCCCATATGACCTCTTTGGTATGTTCTCAATTACTTTTGGAAGTGTTTCTCACTATCACTTCATTCGTGAACCCGATCGACAAGCATTGATTTGACACATCATCAACAAGGCAGGCTCACTGCTCTTCGGATTTCTTTGCAGACTGCTTTTTATTCTTCTCGCAACTTTCACAATTCTACTGATTGTTACCAAGTACATCATATTTTATCCACCTCATGGTATTTATCTAGCCGTGCATTATTTCCTAACCAATTTTCTATACACTTACAGGAGACGGGTCAGGACAGTGCAGATAGGAGCACTTGTACTCACTCCCTCAACTCTGGAGATCTAAAAAACGTTTTTGTCCGGAATTCATCTATAGGGTCATCTGGGATGCAGATCACCTATCTGGAAACCATTTTTGTTGAAGCGATTAATGGCAGAAGGTGACGATGGGTATGTGTAAATAACAGGATGTACGCAGAATAACCGGCATTGCTGTCTTTCGACTCCAGAGGTCGAAGAGTGGACAAAAGAAAACATTTCCCCCAAACATCGCCCACGAGGGTTATTTGGGGTGCTGATCACGGATATGATACCTGTTTTTAAAATTTCGGTGTATTACTGCAGGTTACGGTAGATATGGGTGAGTAAAGCTGTCCACGTTAGTGGGATCGCTTCCTTCTCCAAAGTGGTCAGACTTATATTCCAACCTTCGACTTCAACCTTTGATGAAATGTAGTTCAAGCAAAATGATAATTTAGAAAATAAGTGACAGATTCGTGGTAGCAGCTTAAATAATTCCCAAAGGCGAAATTTAAGCGGTAGTCATGACTTCGTCACCCTTGTTCACCACTACCCAACACTACCCTCGATCCCCTCCCAATACGGTACCCTGCCGCAGTCAAAATGTACTCTTCAGTTGCAAGAATTGGAGCAGACCACAAAGAAAATTCCGTAACCTTCTCCGGAATCGAACCCTCGACCCCCTCCCATAAGTCCGCCTTGCTACCCACCCAGCCATCCAGTCGCTGGCGACACTGTTGCGAATGAATCACTTGAACGTACAGTGTGGCTTCGTCTAGGAAACATAGGAAATCATCATAATACTATAATCTAATTTTAATAATTGAGCTCCAAACTTTTTGTAAGTTAAGTTCAGAGCACAACAGGCCCATTCCAGGTGTCACTTTTGCCTTATCAGCTCGCCCTGAAGCGGGACCGTTTTTTGCCATTTTCGGACCACTCAGTGGCCCGTATCAAAATCGAAGCACAGTTCTGTGACCCTCGTCCAATGCCCTACAAGGCCATATAGGTCACGTTGAGAATCTTTGGGGGAAGTTCATGGGCTTCCCTTGTTAGTTGGTATTCCTGCGCTGTATCCTACTATATGTAAAGCAGTAGTGTGTGGGCGCGTGTTTCGTTTCGCCCGTCCGTCACAATTGGAGTGGGGCACGGCGCATTGGCGATATTCAACGATTGATGGCGATCGACAGCGGCCCAAAACTTTACCCGTAGGGGTAGTCGAGGTCGCTGGACAAGAAAATGCAGTTCGTTTCTGATCGCCATCAATCGATATTGATTAATTATTGATTTTTTGCAGATGTCCTTCAAGCGGTCCAGAACTTCAGCTAGCCTCGCCTGGTTATGATGAAATGATGATTCTCTGAATGTTTCATAGCATTCAAAATGTTGGATATTTCAGCATGGCGTCACTATGTTAGCGGAACAATTATGTTTAGATTTACAGTTGGTGGGCCCAATCTTTTCTGAGTAATAACCAATATCTCTAGAATAGCAGCCTCTCTTCGTGACCCTTTCTAACCTGCCCCACTCGCCGTAAATAAGGTCCGATAGGCCGCTCCAATGGCTGGTTCCTTCATAAACGGTAATCTCCAAGTAACCACTTTGTTCATTTTAATGTTAGATGTGTTGTTTGTTACCACATGAGATGTCTCATGTAATCATACTATATATAATCGGCTAATGTTACGTGTCCCTCACGGGGAGGGGGACTGAAGTCAAAAGATGCCTACGACAGTGCGGCGTATGCCAGCCGGCCTTTCTTTGTGCTTAACCATGGGCGATTGCTGGCGAACTAAATCCTTGGCGGCTGATCGTCCAAGTTTACGAGATATTCAAGGGGCAACGCGTCAGGGTATGAATGGGGATTGAGTGCAGAGCGTAGGGATTCAGGAGGCGTGCTGAAGACGTCGTCCAACTTGCGTAGGGATTCAAAAGACGTACTGAAGATGTCGTCTAACGTACGTAGAGATTCAGAAGACCTGCGCTAGACGTCGTGAGTGAATTTTCCGAAGACGTGCCGCAGACATCGTCTAAGGGCCTCTATAGAGTCTCGCAGCAGCACCCCTAGAACTCGTCCATATCGCTCCCGCCGCAGTGGGATCCACGCTGCCACTCTGGTGGAAGCCGCAACGCGGACGAGTTGTCGCGGAGCCGCCGTTCGCAAAGGTCCCCGAGGGCTGCCGTAGTTCACGGCGGCTCTCACCCGCAGTGCCAGGAGCTGCGGGTGAGACCAGCGGGGAGCGTGGCGGGATTTGAAGCTTGGGGAGAGGGTCTTCTTTGTGTTTCGGGGCGCAAAGCGGCTCGGAGGGGCCACCACGTGAGACAGCCCTACTAAAACATTCCTGACTTAAACATTCCTAGCTTTTAGGTAGAGCGGTATAAATATAGGGGATAAAGGCCGGCGCTAGGCAATATTTTTACGGGGTTCGCCACGCATTCTACTTCCACAGGATATCGTGGAGGCATTTTGAATTCGTATTTAGCCTTATACAAGGCGATCTGCAGTCTCCAGCCTATGAACAAGTCAGTATTCTATCCTTCCCGGTACCAGTTAACCAAGCTCGGAGAAATGAATGACCTGGTTAGCATGGACTGGAGATCCGAACCAAGAACCTGGAGTCGGGTGCACTCCGACAACCGACAACTTCTCGCCTCCGGCACCTCCAAGAAGGTTGTAACACTCAAGAAATTCTTTCCAAGTACGATGCTTATCCTGCTTTCCATTTCGCTAGTGATTACTAGTGATTACTATCATTTCGCTAGTGATTACTATGAAGCTTATTTATGGAAAGAAATCGGGCTATAATCAGGCAGATCTGGCCGGATTCGCTTTCTCAGAAATGCTCCCATAAGAGAGCAGTTAACACCAATATGGTTACCACAGAACCTTAGGAAAAGGAAATTGAATGTGTTAAGGATCTACACTAATAGTTGGGTGTGGGGGGGGAGGGTTGGAGGCTTCTGGCTTTTGTTCACTCGGATCTTCTTCGATTAAGAGAGACTCAAGGCGAAAAGGCCTCCATTTCTAGGATACTCTAGAATTGTGACCAACATCATACCTATCCTATTGTCAGTGGTTCATTGTAGCTAATTAATTCCTCTAAGGACATTAACGGAAATGTAAAACATTCCTGCCGGCAAAGGTACGCAGTATTGCGTACACTAAACTCGCGGAGCCGCACCACCCGCCGTTGTCATGGCTGGTCCGCGGCACCCGCAAGACTCTGCTGCCGGCCTAACACGTAGGGATCCAGAAGACGCGCTGAAGATGTCGTCCAACTTGCGTAGGGATTCCGAGAAAGGGCGACCAATAGGACCAACAAAGGGGGACCATTAGAGGGGGAGCGTGAATAAGGGGGGGGGGGGGACCAGCATTTTCCGTCAACATCGTTCAGTGTGTGTCGGATTGTTGAAGACCTTACAGAAGTTGCACATGTGTCAGAGTGCAGAAGGAGTGTCAAAGACATCGTGGCAACGTGGTGACACGTGAATCGGTACTCAGTCTCACATGTGCGTGCTTGACTCTCACTCCGTTTCTTTGCCAGCACATAGGAAAGGAAGTATTTCGGGAGGGGGGGGGGGGGGGAGTAGAGAGAGTGACCATGGGATTCTTCGGAGGAGTATTATTGCCGTCGGACAGTAAGCGGTGTCATGCAATACCGGTTAATTTTAATTATGATTTTGCTGATTAAGCACCGGATTGGGGGACTCTCATTATCTGTTTCTCGACGCGTAGAGAACGAGCGCTTCAGTGAATAAATCGCGTGCATTTGATGGAGGGTGGATGGGCTTCATATGCGTAGTGAAAATTGTGCCCTATCATATCTCACTGCACTAATCTATATAGTAAAACCAGTTTTCCATTTACTGTAAGAAGGCATAAAGAAGAAAGGAAGAAGATTGGGGTTGTTGTATTCTCGGGGTTTGGGGGCAAAGCCCCAATCAGACCTTTGGCGGCCACTAGGCCGCTGAACGTCTGGTAAATAAATAAATAAATAAATAAATAAATAAATAAATATCGACATAACCAACTTCTACCTATGCGTATGACAGACAGGTCCGAAACACCGGAGCGCAGAACTGTCGGTAGGTCTCGCTTATTATCGATAATCCTACTATATATAAAAGAGTAAGCGGTTGTGTCTGTCCTTCCGTCTGTCCGTCCGTCTGTCCATCCGTCCTTCCGTCGGTCCATCTGGACTTTCATAGACGTCGAGTGACAGGCGTCCGGGTTGAGACGAGGTGTGACCCACGTCGTGTTGCGTGCGTCAGAAGACGTGCCACCGATGTCGCGCAAAGGACGATCGGTTTGGAAAGACGTGTTACCGACGTAGCTCGACAGGCATCGGGGTTCAGGAGTTGCGTCACCCATGTCGCGCAGTTGGTGTCTAGGTTCAGAAGAGGTGTCACCGATGTCGCCCAAGTGGTGCCCGGATTCGGACGACGTGTCAACGATGCGCGCAAAGGACGAACGGTTTGAAAAGACCTGTCACCGACGTTGCTCGACAGGCGTCCGGGTTCAGGAGTTGTGTCACCCATGTCGCGCAGTGGGTGTCTAGGTTCAGAAGAGGTGTCACCGATGTCGCGCAAAGGACGAACGGTTTGAAATGACGTGTTACAGACGTCGCTCGGTCTCATCGATATCGTGCAAGGGGTATCCCGGTTCAGACGACATGTCACTGATGGATGACCAGTGAAGGGGATCAGTAATGGGGGACCAGCAAAGGAGGGTCCAGTAATGGGGGATAGTGGTGAAGGAAGGCCAATGAAGAGGGACCAGTAAAGGGGACCACTGCAGGTCCAGTAATGGGGGTGGGGGAACGCAAAGAAGGACCAGTGAAGAAGGGACCACTAAAGGCCCATGCACACTTCTGCGACACCGCGGCGCGGCAAGAGGAGCGACAGCCACCTCCAGGAAATCCGGCGGTCGCGGCGCGGTCGCGTTAGAGCATCGTTATAGGCAGCGGGACCGACATCCCAGTGCATGTCGCGCCGCTAGGAATGATTTGAACCATTCAAGCCTGCGGCACTCAGCGCGGCATCGCCGGCGATAGCCGCCGCGATAGCCGCAAAAGTGTGCATGTCCCCCTCTGCGGCACGTGTCGCTATGTCGCGCCGCTCCCGTCGCGGCCCTATCCTTTATCATGGCTGTGCCGCGCTGTCGCAGAAGTGTGCATGGGCCTTAAGAGGGACCACTGCTAGGGAGGGTCCAGTTATGGAGGGGGAGCGGAAAGAACAAGGACCAGTGAAAGGGACACCACTAACCAGGGAATGCCGTCAGCTTCCCATGGAACTTCGGATTGAGACCTATATCACGTGAAAGAGCTCGGGACGCTGATCACAGATATGTAGACCAAATTTGCTAAATGGATCTCCGAAGTGAGTTATGGCCGGCGGAAGCCGCGATGTCTTCCGCGTGTTAGGCGCGCTCAATCTGCCTTGGGCGCAGTATTGCGCGGTAATCAGCGGCTCGGCTATCAGCACCGTCAGCAGGGACGGTGGCGCAGTGGTAGAGTGCTCGCTTCAAAGGGTTGGGTTCATTGGTTCGGTTCCCGCCGCTGACGGCTTTTTTGCATTTTGTGACCTATCCTCGACGAGGAGCTATAATCCCATTTTTAGCACATTTTTGAGCGCACGGCTTATGGCGAGTTGCATTTACGTTTACGTTTACCTTTTTGTATTTCCGACTCCACCGACACGACTTCGGTAGAAATTTTTTTTGCTGAAACTTCGTCTAGAGGGGTTATTTGGGGTGCTGATCACGAATCTGACATCCGTTTTTCACTATTCGGTTGGAGACCAGCCCTACCTTTAACAAGGGTGGTCCAAGCAGAGTCACCGATTTCGCTGGGCACTAGTTAGAAGTTCCGACTCCACCGACACGACTTCGGCCGAACAGTTGTAGCAACGGTATGGGTAGTCTCCGACCGAATCGTGAAAAATGGATGTCAGATTCGTGATTAACACCCCAGGCAACCCCTTTAACAAAGTTTCAGCGAAATCGGTGACTCTGCCTGGACCACCCTTGTTAAAGGTATGGGTGGTCTCCGACCGAATCGTGAAGAACGGCTGTCAGATTCGTGATCAGCACCCCAAATAACCAACTAGACGAAGTTTCAGGAAAAAAATTTTTTCGACCGAAGTCGTGTCGGTGGAGTCGGAACTTTTAACTAGTGACTTTACTTTTGTTTATTATGTTTATTAAGTTTTGTTGATTTTCGATTTTATTTTTACTTTTTCTTTTGTTTTGATTTGAATTTCTGACTTGCTTCACGCCATGAATAAGCCATTTTACCTTAAACACGTTTCCGTCTTCAAATATGTAAAGGCAAGTCGCCATAAGCAGTGCGCTGAAAAATGTGCTAAAAATGAGATTATAGGTCCTCGTCCAAGATAGGTCACAAAATGCAGAAAAGCCGTCAGCGGCGGGAACCGAAGCTATGAACCCAATCCTTTGGAGCGAGCACTCTACCACTGCGCCGCCGTCGCTGCTGACGGTGCTGATAGCCGAGCCGCTGATTACCGCGCAATACTGCGCCCAAGGCAGATTGAGCGCGCCTAACACATGGAAGACATCGCGGCTTCCGCCGGCCATAACTCGCTTCGGAGATCCATTTAGCAAATTTGGTCTACAGATCTGTGATCAGCGTCTCGAGCTCTTTCACGAGATATAGGTCTCAATCCGAAGATCCATGGGAAGCTGACGGCATTCCCTGGTAAGGGGGACCACTGCAGGGGAGAGTCCAGTAATGGGGGGGGGGAGTGGAAAGAAGGAGGACCAGTGAAGAGGGGACCACTAAAGGGGACCACTGCAGGGGAGAGTCCAGTAATGGGTGGGAAGTGGAAAGAAGGAGAACCAGGAGAACCAGTGAAGAGGATACCAGTAAAGGGGACTACGGCAGGGGGAGGGTCCAGTAATGGGGGGGGGGAGAGTGGAAAGGAGGAGGACCACTAAGAGGGGACCACTGAGAGGGACCACTGCAGGGAGGGTCCGGTGAGGGGGAACCGGGAACGGGGGGAGGAGTAGGGACCAGTGAAGAGGGGATCAGTAAAAGGGACCAGCAAAGGGGAGACCAGCAAAGGTGGAATCAGTAACGGGGGATGGAGTGGTGAAGGAGGTCCAATGAAGAGGGACCAGTACAAGAGGAAGAGAGACGGTAAAGGGGACCAGTGAAGGTGGGACCACTGAAGCAGGGGGCAGTGAAGGGAACCAGTAAGGGCGGACCATGATTTTTATCAGTATCGTCCAACGGGTATCAGGCTTTAGAAGATGTGCTGCTGACGTCGTCCGGTGAGGGGGAACCGGCGTTTGAGCTCAGCATATGTATCACAGACGATATCAACATGCGTCCGAATTCAGAACACGTGACCCAGACGTCCTAAAACGTGCGTTCGGATCCGGAAGTCGTTCCACAGATCATACTTTGCACAGCATTCGTGGGAAAACTTTTTAAAGGCTTTGTTCGACAAGTGTGCGCGTACTTGACTCTCACTACGCCTTTATTTATTTATTTATTTCACTCCGGCACAAGTGTAAGGGGTATTGACGGGGTTGAGAGTGAGGGTAAGGAGAATGGTTAAAGTTATCGGAGGAACATGATTGCTGTTGGACAGTTAACGGTATCGAACGGTCTACCGACACCCATTGGTTTCATTTGTGTTTCCGAAGATTAAGCACTTTGGATCGATACTCTCACAGCCTGTTCCTCAGGACTTAGTAGAGCATGAAATGAAAATAAGAGGGCCTAAAAAGGAAAAGAACACAGTCGGGGTGTTCTATACTCGGGGTTTGGGGGCGAAGCCCCCAACCTGACGTTTGGCGGCCGCGAGGCCGCTGAACGTCTGGTATAATATATAAAAAGAAAAGTCACGGGTGGTACCCAGTTTGTAAAATATCACACCCTATATATAAAAGAGTTCTCCATGGAGTGATCTAACCGAAGTGAGGTACGCCGGTCTTACTTAGACCTCATCGGCGGCTGCCGTGGTTGTTGCGTGGCTGACGTGGACGAAACGACAGCCGCCGGTTGATCTGCAGGTTTGCGGGATACTGTAGCGGGCGGCTGCTGTCGATGCATCGTGGATCGCGCTGCGACGTCTTGTATGCCAGCGATGGCTGCCTCAGCAAGCGAGCCGTGAGGCAGTGGATGTTGCGCTGCTCCATGGTAGGAAGGTCGGGGGTTCGGTTCTGCAGCGTTGCGTGCTTTTTGCATTTCAATTGAGTGGTCGAGATTTGAGGGGTTTTGAGTCATTGAGCGGCGTTTTCTGGCCTGGTTCTGCTGGTGATGCTGCGGACTCTCCCTGAGCGACGAAGGCAGTTTCCACACGAGCAGCTTGGACCGCACCCACCCTGGAGTCCCTTCCCTAGCCTGATTCTGCGCTCGAAGAGCGCAGAATCCAGCTGCGGACTCCCCCTGAGCGACGAAGGCAGTTCCCACACGAGCAGCTTGGACCGCACCCACCCTGGAGTCCCTTCCCTAGCCTGATTCTGCGCTCGAAGAGCGCAGAATCCAGCTGCGGACTCCCCCTGAGCGACGAAGGCTTTCCACACGAGCAGCTTGGACCGCACCCACACTGGAGTCCCTTCCCTGCCTGATTCTGCGCTCGAAGAGCGCAGAATCAAGCTGCGGACTCCCCTGAGCGACGAAGGCAGTTCCCACACGAGCAGCTTGGACCGCACCCACCCTGGAGTCCCTTCCCTAGCCTGATTCTGCGCTCGAAGAGCGCAGAATCCAGCTGCGGACTCCCCCTGAGCGACGAAGGCTTTCCACACGAGCAGCTTGGACCGCACCCACCCTGGAGTCCCTTCCCTGCCTGATTCTGCGCTCGAAGAGCGCAGAATCAAGCTGCGGACTCCCCTGAGCGACGAAGGCAGTTCCCACACGAGCAGCTTGGACCGCACCCACCCTGGAGTCCCTTCCCTAGCCTGATTCTGCGCTCGAAGAGCGCAGAATCCAGCTGCGGACTCCCCCTGAGCGACGAAGGCTTTCCACACGAGCAGCTTGGACCGCACCCACCCTGGAGTCCCTTCCCTAGCCTGATTCTGCGCTCGAAGAGCGCAGAATCCAGCTGCGGACTCCCCCTGAGCGACGAAGGCTTTCCACACGAGCAGCTTGGACCGCACCCACCCTGGAGTCCCTTCCCTAGCTTGATTCTGCGCTCGAAGAGCGCAGAATCAAGCTGCGGACTCCCCTGAGCGACGAAGGCTTTCCACACGAGCAGCTTGGACCGCACCCACCCTGGAGTCCCTTCCCTAGCCTGATTCTGCGCTCGAAGAGCGCAGAATCCAGCTGCGGACTCCCCTGAGCGACGAAGGCAAGGGGTGCTGCGAGACCACGCGGCAGCAGACACGTCGCAACGCGTCAGCCTGTGCAGAAACGCGCTCCGATGACGGATGATCTGCAGGTTTTCGGGATACTGTAGCATGATTTGGCACATTGCCACGGCAGCCGCCGATGAGGTCTAATGGCTATCAGGTACGCCGCATCATCCACAGTGAGGGCAGTCGAATGATCTAACCTATGTGAGATATCACCACCTATCACCATCACCGCCTATATATAAGAGAGTTCTCCATGGAGTGATCTAACCGAAGTGAGGTACGCCGCAGCATCCACAGTGAGGGCAGTCGAATGATCTAACCTATGTGAGATATCACCACCTATCACCATCACCGCCTATATATAAGAGAGTTCTCCATGGAGTGATCTAACCGAAGTGAAGTACGCCGCATCATCCACAGTGAGGGCAGTCGAATGATCTAACCTATGTGAGATATCACAACCTATCACCATCACCATCACCACCTATATATTAGGTTGTAACCAAATAAATGGCACTGAACCGCTGTAAATTTAAACAGTTAATATCTCGGCTTGTAGGCAAGTTTGTTGGGGAGAGGTCGGGAGAAAACGGAGGATGTGGTAGAGTTTCAATGCTCGCCTCATTCAATTTCTGCAACGTCATTCGTGCTACATGGGGGCGAGCATTGTCGTGCAGAAGGAGAACTCGCCTTCGGTTTACCAAGGCCGGCCGGATATCCTTCAACTTTTTCATCATTTCTTCAATTTCAATGCAGTACTTCTCTGCCGTGATGGATTCACCGGGAGGGAGGAAGCTGTGGTGAATAATTCCCAGCGAACACCACCATACTGTCACCATTACTTTCTTTTGGTGCAATTCCGGCTTCGCAAAAACCTTGGGGCTCTCATCGCTGTCGACCCACTGTGCCGATCGTCGCCTGTTGTCGTACGTTATCCATTTCTCGTCACAGGTTACGATGCGATCAAGGAATGGGTCCGTTTCGTTCCGTAGAAGCAGTGCGGACGAGATCTCATATCGTCGGTTTCTTTGCTCCTCAGACAGCTCGTGAGGCACACACCTTTCCAGCTTTTTGGTCTTTCCAATTTCCTTCAGACGCCGGGCAGCTGTGTTGTGGCTGACGCCAAGAACCTTCGCTATCGCCTTGGTACCTTTGTGTGGATCCTCCTCTACCACATCTCTCAGCTTGTCCTCATCAACATCACTATGCCTCCCACGACCTTCGTGTTCTTCCAAGCTCTCATCTCCATTCCGGAACTTCTGATACTAACGATACGCCGTCCGAATTGTGGAACATCCTTGACCGAATGCGGCGTTGATCTTCTCGTCCGCCTCCTTAGCTGTAGTGCCCAGCTTGAATTCATACAAGTAAATGCCTCGAATTACCCTTTTGTCCATCTGCAAAAAAGTCAATAAAACTCTAAAGTTTTCCCACTTTTACATAGAAAATTTGGTACTCTCCGGTAGAGCAAAGTTTGCGCTTCTAAATGATATGCCACATGTTACGGTTTCTTCTTGATCAAACGCGTAAAGACGCCCCAAAAAAATGGCGCGAGCCAGTGCCATTTAATTCGTTACAACCTAATATAAAAGAGTTCTCCGTGGAGTTATCTAACCTAAGTGAGGTACGCCGCATCATCCACAGCGAGAGCGGTCGAGTGATCTAACCGAAGTGAGATACGCCGCATTTTCCACAGCGAGAGCGGTCGAGTGATCTAACCGAAGTGAGGTACGCCGCATCATCCACAGTGAGGGCAGTCGAATGATCTAACCTATGTGAGATATCATCACCTATCACCATCACCATCACCACCTATATATAAAAGAGTTTGTCCGTGGAGTAATCTAATCTAAGTGAGGTACGCCGCATCATCCACAGTGAGGGCAGTCGAATGAGCTAACCTATGTGAGATATCACAACCTATCACCATCACCATCATCACCACCTATATATGAAAGAGTTCTCCGTGGAGTGATCTAACCTAAATGAGGTACGCCGCATCATCCACAGCGAGAGCGGTCGAGTGATCTAACCGAAGTGAGATACGTCGCATTATCCACAGCGAGGGCGGTCGATGATCTAACCTGAATGAGGTATGCCTCATCATCCACAGTGAGGGCAGTCGAATGATCTAACCTATGTGAGATATCACCACCTATCACCATCGCCATCACCACCACCTATATATAAAAGAGTTCTCCGTGGAGTGATCTAACCTAAATGAGGTATCTTCTTCTTCTTATTATTCTTCAGCGTTTGTCCCGCATCGTCGCGGGGTCCGCTTTTCTGGTGTTACGGCGCCACCTTTCCCGATCCTGCGCTTGATCAGGGTGGACACCAGCTACTTTCATGTCCTTGTGTAACGTATCGGACCAACGCTGCTTCGGGCGTCCTCTAGGCCGCTTTCCAGCTACTTCCAACTCAAGGCCAATCTTGCGGACGCTGTCTTCTTTACCACGCAGAACGTGGCCGTACCATCGCAAGCGAGCTTCGCGCATCTTGTCGGCTATCGGCGCGACACCGAACTTCTGCCGAATAGCATCATTTCTTATGCGGTCCATGCGCGTGACTCCAGCCGTCCAGCGCAGCATCTTCGTCTCCATGACGCTGAGGCGCGTTTCAACTTCCTTAGTCGCAGGCCAACATTCAGCGCCGTATATTGCTACCGGCCGCACGACTGTTCTGTAGATCTTTGACTTCAGGTGCTCTGGTATCTTCCTATCGCAGAGCACACCAGTCAGCGAACGCCACTTGGACCAAGCTGCACTCACTCGTGAGTTCACTTCAACCATCAGACCGCCGTCAGACGCTATTGCTGATCCCAGGTATTTAAAGACCGCAGTGCGTGGAAGCTCAGTACCGTTAATCTTAATGGAGCCGGACTCGTTCACGTCAGTCGTTAGGTACTCGGTCTTCTTGACGTTCAATTTGAGTCCGAACATCGCCAGGCGGTCGCACCAAGCTTGCACCTGCCGCTCGAGATCATCTTTCTCTTCGCAAGCGAGCATTACGTCATCAGCATAGAGCAGCGTCCATGGAACAGGCTGCTGAAGATCTCGCGTAATGGCATCCATGACGACAACAAAGAGGAGTGGAGAAAGCGCAGAACCTTGGTGCACCCCGACAGAGATGGGAAACTCCACCGAAGTTCCAGCTGCAGCTTGAACTCGACACTTTGGACAAGAGTAGAGCATCCGCACCCACTCTATGAGTTCCTCAGGTACGTTGTGTTGTCGCAAGGCGTACCATATAACCTCACGCGGTAAGCGGTCGAAGGCCTTCTCCAAGTCGAGAAAGGCTATATGCACCGGCTTCTGTTTCTCACGATGCTTCTCCACCAGGAGGCGGGCGGCGTGTATAGCATCAATGGTGCCACAACCAGACACAAAACCGCACTGGTTGTCGGAGAGCCTGACGATTTCACGAATTCGTCTGTCGAGGATTCGCTCGAAGATCTTCATGCTGTGCGAAAGCAAGCGAATCGGACGGTAATTGGAGCAGTCTGCAGGACTGCCCTTCTTCTTCCAAATCGAATCGTCGTACTGTTGTGCCAACACTCCGGTACTTTCTTCTCTTTTACTACCTGGTTGAAGAACTCAGCCAACCACTCAGCAGGATACCATAGCTTCGACTTCCAAACATCGGCTGCCAGATCATCCGGTCCTGTCGCCTCGCATGGCTTCATCTTCTTTAGAGCCGCTTCTGTTTCCTCCACGGTGATCTTGTGAACGGGACCGTGAACAGAACTCACAGAAGGGATGGCCGGGTGAGGAAATTCCATAGTGGAAATTTCCTCAAAGTAATCACGCCATCGCTTCAGCGCCTTTTTGCGGTCTGTCAGAAGATGGCCGCTCTCATCATTGATGCCAAAAAACTTTTCAATATCCTCGGTTTGGCGATGGCGGGTCTTAGCAAGTCGGTACAAATACCGCTCACCATCGCGTGACTCGAGCTTTTCGTTGACATCACTATAATGAGTGGCTTTCGCAACAGCCACGGCTTTCTTTGCAGCCTTCTTCGCCTTCTGACACTTCTGCCAGTTGTCGGCTGTTTTATCGCTGAGAAACACGTGATAGAGCGACTTCTCTCGCACTTTTGCTTTCACATCATCTGTCCACAGCCAGGCCTGCTTATCGACCTTGCGTCGCCCAGGCTTCGTTATGCCGAGTTCCAACCTTGCAGCTTGGCGTATCGCGTCGGTTGCTCTCTTCCAAGTTTCGTCGACAGTCGTGACTGTCGGTAACCGTACGCGGGAAATCACAGCTGCTTCCTTCTCTTTCATTCGCCACCACTTGATTCTCGCAGCACCGCATCGCTCAACTTGCTGCATCCTCGGAGGGGTGATCTTAAAAGTGAAGACTAGCGGTCGATGCTGTGGGGCGACCGTCTCATACGGCACGATCTTCGCGTCTGTGACGATGCTTCGGTCGCGATCCTTGACAAGGACAAAGTCTATCTGAGACTTGGAGCTCCCACTATAGTATGAGATGAGGTGGGAGTCGCGTTTTCGGAAAACGGTGTTCACAATGGTGAGATTATGCGATTCCGCATACTCAAGAATGCGCTCACCATCGGCGTTACGAGACCCGTATCCGAAACCACCATGACAGCTGTACCCGTCCTTCGCAGCACCTACGTGCCCATTAAGGTCACCAGCGACTATGATGACATCTTTCGGCGGTACCTCTGCTGTCTTCTCATCAAGCAGGCTCCAAAACTCTTCCTTGCCTTGATCGGAGCAGCCACTCTGCGGAGCATACGCAGAGAAGAAGTGATAGAGTCGCTCCTTCGCGGCGACAACGATCTTCATCAACCGATCGTCATAGCGTTCGACGCTTACAATCGAGTCACAAAATCGTTCGGAGATGATTATTCCGACACCACTGTTGGTCCTGGGACTTCCACATAGAACGGCCTTGAAGCCACGTCCTATGTCCCTTGACTTGCTGCAGGACCACCTCGTCTCCTGCACCGCACAGAAATCAACTCTTCTACGCTCCAGTGCTTCAACCAACTCGCACGAGCGGCCCGTTAACGTACCCACATTCAGCGTTGCTACGCGGATCCTGCCTACGTTACGGGACTTTCGGACTAGCTCAGTTGCCCCCCGATGCCGTCCTCGCACAGGGACCCTCGCATACTTTCCACACTCGCCGGGCTCTGCGAGTGCGCGTCGGCTCCCGCGGACGCCGTAGCACAATCTCGAAAAACGTGACTATTCATACACCATGTGATGTGACATGGGTCTTCGTAGGCCGGCCTGTCACAAGGGAATGTCGCCTGCATTCGAGTGTCCGTGCTTAGCTTAGCTCACAAAGCGAGCAGTTTCCAGTGGCACCACGTGGAGGAACGGACATCGCCACCAACCTAAATGAGGTATCACCACCTATATATAAAAGAGTTCTCCGTGGAGTGATCTAACCTAAATGAGATACGCCGCATCATCCACAGCGAGAGCGGTCGAGTGATCTAACCGAAGTGAGATACGTCGCATTGTCCACGAGGGCGGTCGATGATCTAACCTGAATGAGGTACGCCTCATCATCCACAGTGAGGGCAGTCGAATGATCTAACCTATGTGAGATATCACCACCTATCTCCATCACCACCTGTATATAAAAGAGTTTGTCCGTGGAGTGATCTAACCTGAATGAGGTACGTCTCATCATCTAAAAAGCGGGCAAAATTTGCCATTGAACGTGGGATGTTGCTGCAGCAGAGGAAACGCAGCCCTTTACTGCTTAACACAACAGCACCTACGCGCATTTCTGAGCGTGCAGATTCAGGAGCCGACTTCGTGCCATTAGCATGAGAAGGCTACCAAAAGGGTAAGGCTAGAAGGAGGAATTTGAGGGTGGAGAACCGACGGCGATCAGGAGGCTGCGACCAGGAGGAGCATCGGGATGGTCGATGCGGGGAATAAGAAAGTAGGCCAGGAGGTGGCACCAAGAAGAGTTCAGGCAATGTGTAGGGATCATTAGTGAGTTACCAATCAGGGGAGGGGGACAGTAAGGAGGATCAGCAAAGGGATCCATTACCATTAAGAGAGACCGGATTTAGGGGATGTGACACCGGTGTCACACAATGGGCGTTCGCTCGCCGTCGTCGTGAAGGAGTATCCCGAGGGGGAGGAGGGGAGGAATTTACCTCGAAGAAGGGACCTGGAGGTGGGACCAGGACGGGGAATCAACAAGAAGGGAGCCGTAAGGGAAATCATACGGAGAACAAGGAATCTGCCATATGCATAGCCTCTTCATGCTCGACTCAGCGGCGACTGTGCGTGCTTCTGAGCTTCTTGATCCAGAAAACGGGTCCCCTACGTCGCGCAGCAAGCATCCTGATTCTGAATACGTGTCACCGACCGTGCCGTGACCATGGGAGGACCACTAGGGGGGTGTGGAGAATGGCGGTAAGAGGATCCTATGGTGGACCAGGAGAGCGACCAGGAAGGAAAGGAATAACCTGGAAAAGGTGCCAGGACGGGGAAGACAGCAAGAAGAGACCAGTAGGTGTCAATAGTGGAAACAAAGAAGTGGGCCAGTAGTTGGGACCAGGAAGGTGGCGGACTAAAGAGGGGAGGGGAGGGAACACCATTAAAGGCGCACCAGCAATTAGATCCAGTAAGAAGAATCGAGAGAGGGGAACCTGGCTTCGAAAGACATGTCACCGACAGCTTGAAACGCTTGCTGTTGAGCATGAGAACGATTCCGGAGGAACAACCTGAGGGACAGAAGTACTGCGCAGCACAAACCAATGACATTACTGGCAGGTCAGGAAAGAATGTCTATGATGAAGGTACCGAAGTGGTGAACGGCTTGATGCCGATAACGTACGCACCAAGTTCCTAGATGCTAGCGAATTTTATGTTTTACAAAAACTTCCTTCCATATGTCAGTGATGCTACAACGTCGCGCGAAGCGCGCAAGTGCGAGACACGCCGTTAGGCGTGTCGGAGCACTTGTTTTGACTAAAAGGGAAGAGTAATGAGACTTTTTGTCGCCAGAGAAATCATATGGTGCAGACACGCATCGTTGAGAAACTAGCACATATGAATCCTCAAATAGACAGCCTAAGTTTATTGTAAGCATTGATGGCCTAAAATTGATTTATGTGATCATGAGAAAGTAAGTAATAGCAAACTAATATGTGCAAAAAAACATCGGCAGTACGCGGATTCGGACTGAAAAGCCCGCCGGTGTGCTCCTATAAGGCGGAATTCTTACTGAATGCGTTATCTAAGCACATCTCGTGGGGTGTCGTAGGGGTTATTGATTGTTGCGCACACGTTTTTACACCACTTTTCCGGCCTTTCAAAAAGCGTTCAGCAAAAATTGACTATGATCTGGACTCCGTTCACACGACCCTACATTCTGTCAAAATAGCATCGCAAAGCTCATCATGAGTTGGGAAGGTTCCCTTGTAAGGAGGCGATGCAAAACAGTTTTTGTATGGTTCACTATAGCTGAAAATGTGTCTCAGCAGTGTCATCACACCCCTTTGTTTCAATACATGTAGTCAGGCAAGCGTTCCATTACCGTAGTGCTGAACTACCATCTTCGCCAGACGGGATGGAGTGCTGATCGGCGCGAATAAGGACCGGCGGGGAGGGGGGGGGGGGTCATCCCCTACCCCCTAGGGAGGTCAATGAACGACCCGTGGCAATTTTAAAAGTGACCTATTGAAGGACGTAGAGGACTGTATGAGAAGCACCGTAGTGGTTTTCAAATTTCCTGCGGACATCTGGGTAGGTCAAAAATTGCAAAAAACCATTTCACTTCAGTGCCGGCCGATAAAGCAAAACCGACGTCTGGAGCTGCCATGTCGTGGTTAGAATCTAACCTGCAAAAGGTTTGCGATTGAAGCAGTAGCGTAATTACAGCGATTTCACAAATTTCATGTTAGCGGTAGAGTAACCGAAGTGGAACGTTGAGGTGCGCCGCTCACCACGAACGCTGCAGCGACCGGATGGCCGAGTGGCTATGGAAGGCAAGCTGGCAGGAAGTGTCGGGGGTTCGGATGCGGAGGTGCTGCTCCTGCGTTGCTTGTCTTGCTCCATCCATTTTTTTCGATGTAAAGTGTATCTTAACCGCGGTAGTGTACCATAGTCTCATTATAACTTTATTTTAATCTTGTAGTTGGGACATACTTTTGAATGCTACCGAAGAATTGCGAAGAAAAGTCGTCCGTTCTCTGGTTCGTGATGTTAGCTTGACTTGAACGAAGCGCAGGATGTAGACTGGTCGCTGGACGATGACGATGACGTGGGTGATATTACGTCTCCTTGTAACAGTGAGGAGCATGCTATAAGTGACGGCCGTGAGATCACTAGCAATATTGTGGTTGAGGATGAAGAAGACAGATTGGTACTGTTATACGTTCTTTCCAGAGGTCGAAGAGGGATCGAAAAAAATCAAACATAAATATAGTTAATTAATTAATAAAAATAAAAATAATAAATAATAAAAATAATAAATAAAAAATATTTTTTCCTCAATCTTTGGAGTTCTGAAGTTATCTATTTTGTAGGCAAAGAAAAGTTGCCTGCTCATCCTCAATGGCCAATCGAATTATGTACTATGAACGCTATTGCTTTGGATGTTTTTTGTGCCTATATCGTATCATCCAGGCTAAAATAAAGTTATAATGTCAGTATGGTACACTACCGTGGTCAAGATACACTTTATATCGACAAAAATGGATGGAGCAAGACCATCAATGCCAGGAGCAGCACCTCCGGATCCGAACCCCGACACTTTCCCCGCAAGCCCGCCCCCATAGCCACTCGGCCATCCGGTCGCTGCGTCCTTGGTGGTGAGCGACGCACCTCAATGTTCCACTTCGGTCATTGTGCCGCTAACAAGCAAATTGTGAAATCGCTGTAATTACGCTACTGGTCCAGCCCCAAACCTTTTGCAGGTTAGACTGTAACCACGACATGACAGCTCCAGGCGTCAGTTTTGCTTTATCGGCCCGCACTGAAGTGAAACGGTTTTTTGCAATTTTCGACCGTTCGTCCTTTGCGCGACATCGGTGGCACGTCGTCTGAATCCGGACACCACTTGGGCGACATCGGTGACACCTCTTCTGAACCTAGACACCCACTGCGCGACATGGGTGACACAACTCCTGAACCCGGACGCCTGTCGAGCGACGTCGGTAACACGTCTTTTAAACCGTTCGTCCTTTGCGCGACATCGGTGGCACGTCGTCTGAATCCGGACACCACTTGGGCGACATCGGTGACACCTCTTCTGAACCTAGACACCCACTGCGAGACATGGGTGACACAACTCCTGAACCCGGACGCCTGTCGAGCGACGTCGGTAACACGCCTTTTCAACCTTTCGCCCTTTGCGCGACATCGGTGGCACGTCGTCCGAATCCGGACACCACTTGGGCGACATCGGTGACAACTCTTCTGAACCTAGACACCCACTGCGCGACATGGGTGGCACAACCCCTGAAGCCGAACGCCTCTTGAACGCCGGAGGTGAGACGTCTTCTCAACCCAGACGCCCTTTTTGCGACATCGACGACACGTCTTCTGATGCACGCGACACGACGTGGGTCACACCTCGTCTCAACCCGAACGCCTGTCACTCGACGTCTATGAAAAGCTAGATAGACCGACGGAAGGACGGATGGACAGACGGACGGACAGACGGACGGACAGAAGGACGGACAGACGGACGGACAGACGGAAGGACAGACACAACCGCTTACTCTTTTATATATAGTAGGATTTTATTTTTTATAATATTTACTGTTAACATTTAGAAAATGCTAAAGTAATTAAACTTACTCCTCCTTGTGCCGACCGCTTTTAGAGGTTCTCCTATATAAAGTAACCATGCCGTGATCTGTTACACGGTATCTGTATGGTATATTATTATATGTCTTATCATTAGGGTACTTATTTCATTATTCAATTCCTAGTATATTGGCACACTATGTAATGATTTTATTAGATCAGCATTTTCCATCATTTCACAATTATATCAACTAACCAGCCGTTCAGCGGCCTCCTGGCCGCCAAACGTCTGGTTGGGGGCTTCGCCTCCAAGCCCGGAGCATAGAACACCCCGACCGTCTTCTTGCCCTCTTTAGGCCTTTTCTCATTAATTAGGGTAAAGAAATTGGTTTCGCTATATAGAATAGTATAGCGGGATACGGTAGGACAGAATCTTCAAAACTGCCCCTATGTGGTCAACCCACCCTCTATCGCACGTACGCAATTCATTCTCTGAAGTACCTGTGGCGTACATGGCGAGGAACAAATAGAGAGCCTTAATCCGAAGTGAATTCTGCGGAAACACAAATGGAATCAGTTGGTGTTGGTAGACCGCTTGGTGCAGTTCACAGTCCGACGGGAATAACATTACTCCGATTCCTTTACTCATTCTCCCTACCCCCCTCCCCCCTCCCCCGCCCACTCCACCAATATCTCCTTAAGGCCGCCACAGACTTCTGCGGCTCCGCTCGGCGGCGCCGCTGGCCGGCCGGCGGCACCGGCGGCACCGCTGAGCGGCGCCCGCTCAGCGGCTTGACTCATCATCAGTGGGAGCGGTGACGGCGAGGTACTGTACTGTTTCTAGTCGGAAACCGACTGGTGCTTAACAATAACGCGCCCCGATGACGATCGCGCGCCCGCATCGACCGTCTCCGCTCTGGATCCCGCCGCGAAAGGGCAGAGCGCAGAGCGCAGAGCGCAGACAGACAGACGCTGGAGCGGCGCCGCCGGGTGGAATGATTCAAGTCATTTCCGCCAGCGACGCCGCCGGTGCCGCTGGCGGCGCCGCTGGAGGCGAGCTCTGCGTCTCTGCCCTATGGTTAAGCATAGGGCAGCGGCGCCGCCGAGCGGCGCCGCAGAAGTCTGTGGCGGCCTTTACCGATGTGCCGGCAGAAAACGGAAGTGAGAATCAAGTACGCGCACACTCGTTGTTGCATAAAGCCTTTAAAAAGCCATCTGAAAATCCCACGGATGCTGTGCAAAGTCTTATCTGGATCCGGATGCACATTGGATAACATCTGTGACACATTTGCTGAGTCCGGACACATATGTCACGACGTCTGTAGCACGTCTTCTGACGCCACGTTGGACGACACTGAGAGAAAATACTGGTCCCCTTATTGGTTCCTTTCACTGATCCCCTTCACTGGTCCCCCCTTAATGGTTCTATTATTGGACAATTTACTGAACCCCATAAATGGTCTTCCCTAAATTGGTTTCCTTACTGGTCCCCTCTTGACTGGTAATTCACTGGTACCCCATTTATTGGTCCCGCTTCACTGGACAGTCCCCCATTACTGCTCCCTCTTCACTGGTTCTCTTTTATTGTCAGCCCTTTTCCGGTTCACCCTTCACTGCCCCCACCCCTTCGTCGGTCACTACTACTGCACCCACCTTCACTGGACCTCCCTTCACCTGGTCCCCACTTCACTGGTCCCCCTATCCTTCACCGATCTCCATTACTTGTCCCACCCTCACTGGTCCCCCTTTTATTCATCAACCCTTTTCCGGTCCCCCCCCCCCCTCACTGGACCCCTTCCCCCCCCCCCCCATTCACCGCTCCCCATTACTGGTACCTTCCTCACCGGTCCTCCCTTCACCTGGTCCTCCTTGACTGGTCAACCTTTTACCGCTCCCTACTCCCTGCCTCCACTCCCCCCCCCCCCCCTCCTTCACCGGTCTCCCCTTCATTGGATCCCTCCCCTTCACCTGGTCCCCTCTTCACTGGTCCACCTTCAACCGGTCCCCCCTTCACTGGACTCCTCCCTATTACACCGGTCCCCTCCACTAGACCACTCCCCCCTCCTTTACCGGTCTCCATTACTGGTACCTTCCGCACCGGTCCTCCTTCACTGGACCCCTCCCCCTCCTTCACCGGTCCCCTTCATGCCCCCTCCCCCTCAACGGTCCCCATTGCTGGTCCCTCCTTCATTGGTTACCCGTCATGTGGATCCGGAACCCTGGCGCGACATCGATGACACCTCTTCTGAACCCGGACGCCTGTTGAACAACGTCGGTGACATGTGTTCTCAAGCCGGACGTAGTTGACATGTCGTGTGAATCCGGAATTCCTGGCGCGACATCGGTGACACGTCGTCTGAATCCGAACAGGCCTTTCGCGACATCGGTGACACCTCTTCTGAGCACAGATACCTGATGAACAACGTCGGTGACATGTCTTCTCAAGCCATACGTCGTTGACACGTCATGTGAATCCGGAACCCGTGGCGCGACATCGTTCACACGTCGTCTGGATCCGGAACCCGTGGCGCGACATCGGTAATACGTCGTCTGTTTCCGGAGAGGCCTTTCGCGGCATTGGTGACATGTGTTCTGAACCCAGACGCCTGTTGAACGACGTCGGTGACACCTCTCGTGAACCTTGACTCTCGCCTTCACGACGTTGATGACACATGTTCGGAACTCGGACGCCCTTATCGTGACATCGGCGACACGTCTTCTGATCCCTCTCAACACGACGTAGGTGACACCTCGCTTGAACCCGGATGGCTACTAATCGACGTTTACGAAAGGCCGGATGGACAGACGGAAGGACAGACGGACGAACAGACGGACGGACCAAAAACTTCCAACTATACGAGTATTCCCACTATGTTTATTGCTTTATTATAGTTGTCTAACATGCCGTATTTATATAATATTTGTCTGTTTTTGTTGAAGCATTTTTTACGTTTGTGGCTATGAATTCTGTGTTAAATCCATTATGGGTAAGTATTCTGTGAAGTTCTCGTATTATACTCAAAAATATTGGAATGTTGAGCAGACATTAGCTATTCTAAGTGTTTCTGTGTAAATGACATTACTTTTAATTCTGACTGAAACCTGTGAGTCTGCGTGTGGAAACCTGTTTACTTTAAAGTTGAAAGAATCAGTTTTGTTATATAAGTTGTTTTCAATTTTATTATTCACGACTTCTAGACTTATGTCTAAATAGTTGCATTTGTGTTCACTGTCGTGTGTCTTTATTTCCAGTGTGTTTTTGTAAACCAACGTAAGTATGTAATCAACGTAAGCTTCTCTATAATTGTGAACAATAAGTATATCGTCCATATA
Source organism: Heligmosomoides polygyrus bakeri (assembly GCA_947359475.1). Lineage (NCBI taxonomy): Eukaryota > Metazoa > Nematoda > Chromadorea > Rhabditida > Heligmosomidae > Heligmosomoides > Heligmosomoides polygyrus. The sequence goes on along the minus strand of OX375867.1, from coordinate 53,023,326 downwards.
TCTAAACGGCTTAAATAACTGACCTCTATTTAATATTGCGCTTTTAGAATACTCAAATTCAAACATTGTCATGGTTAAATCTGCGAGCAAAGGGCTAAAGTTACCACCTTGAGGAACTCCTTTATTTTGATTAAAAATTATATTAGCGAAAACGCAATAACTATTTTTAGTCTAAAAGTAAATAGTCTATAAAGTATAACAGATCTGTTGCATTGTGATGTCTATATTTATCATTCTGAGCTAAAACATCTGTGTAAAAAGTTTTGAAACCGTTGCATGCTAGGAAATTTTTACCTGCATTTTTGAAGCAGAGTATAACAAGGTTTTTCATTTTCTCCATTATAACATTGTGAGGTATGCTTGTGAACATATCGGTAAAATCAGCGGAATATACTTTCACACCATCAGCATTAATTCTTGTGAGTTCTTGTGTTATGTTAGAATTTTCGATAGCCCAAATCTACTCCCAAATCTATTAGTATTCTAAAAGTTACAATGTCAGTATCGTACACTACCGCGGTTAAGATACACTTTATATCGACAAAAACGGATTAAGCAAGATTAGCAATGCAGGAACAGCACCTCCGGATCCGAACCCCCGACGCTTTTCCCGCAAGCCCGCCCCCCCCCCCCCATAGCCACTCGGCCACCCGGTCGCGGCGCTGTTGGTGGTGAGCGACGCACCTCAACGTTCCACTTCGGTCACTGTACCGCTAACAAGCAAATTGTGAAATCGCTGTAATTACGCTACTGTTCTGACCTCAAACCTTTTGGAGGTTAGATTCTAATCACAACATGGCAGATACAGGCTGTTATGGGCGCTTGAGACGTGAGGATTGCTTCTTCCCCTTTCACCGTTATGGGTGGTTCAGTGGATTGCGGAAATACAATGATAACAGAAGAGTGGATAAATTGGCTTTATTGAGGGACGTCGTTCGTCTAAGCGTACAGGTGAACGTCTGCTGGGGCCAGGCACACCAGCTTGGGTGCAGCGAGGCCCCGCCCCTTTACTACCGTATAAGCATCACCGGAGTCGGTGATACTCTCGGCGGGGCACAACAATTAAATCACATCATACATGCATATATGTAACACATTTGGATTGGCGGCTTGATAGGACGACGGCGCGGCGACTGCTAGATTGGGGACGGGACTGCTTGTTGAACGTGACGACAGCTTGGCGGAGGACTGCTCGTTGACACATGACGACTGCTTGAAGAGGGAACTGCTCGTTGAAACATGACGACTGCTTGGCGAATAATGGCTAGTGGTGCGGTCTCTTCATCGGATGCGATGGCTTCTTGCGTGTGCAAAGGAGGACATTGTGGTCAAGACCGCAATGTCCACACTTTACACGGCAATCATCCATGTATTCCGGCATGAGACAGCACAGACACAGGCGCAGCCTTGACGCTTGGGCCGTCCTAGCGACAGTGTCGGCGAAACGGCTGCACCTACCCGAGAAGTGATTGTCGCGGTTTTCGTCCACTGGACACAAAAACAGACGACTTCGGGGTGCTTCTATCGACAAGCGTGTTTAGAGCGCGCTCCATCGTGGCTATCCTTGGCACCATTTCGCGTAGAATAGTGACCGCTTCGGAGACTTGTGCGGCGACGGCTTCGCAGTTGTGCACCTGGAAGGAATCGTCCAGCTTGTCGAGCGCTGCTTGGAGATCGGCTGAGAGAGACATCACGATGGTAACATGCTTCAGTGGAGCCCCTTTTTATACGCGATCGTGCCTTTGTCGCTACTTTACAAGCCCCTTGGCAATCCCTTTACGGTGTAGGGAATGCAGATAATAGTCGTATTATTATATTACAAGAGGGCCGCGGCGGCATCGGCGACCAGTGAGTGTGGTCGTCTATTTAGCTGATAGTGAGATTTTGGACGCGCGCATTGCGCTATTCGGCCGTGTTTGACGCAAATCTATACCCGCCCCCCCCCTTCCCGCCATATATTTTGGGCTGCCACTTATATGGTTTGCCCACTTTGCGTCTTCCGTCAACACGGAAACGACGGCGGCAGCGACGACGATGACGACGACGACGAAGACCACCTATCCCGGAGCGCCAGCGCCAACGATGAGCTGCCGCAGGGCAGCTTCAAGGAGAAGCCTCAAGTGGGTTTCATTTATAGCTTCCATTTTGAGATGCGACCCCCCTCTCATGCATGCGTGGGGGTCCATCGCTTCCCGCAGCCGAGAATTAGGCTTTTCCTCGGCTGCGCGGAAGCATGAAAACGGCTTTTTTTACGCTGTTCAGTGCGGTAGGTAAGGTGGTGATGTGGGGGTAGGAGGTGTGCTAGGCAGGTCCCTCTCATTTAACCGTTTATCTCGGGTACTCCCGTTATTGATTATTGATCACCGCCGGTTGGATGTGGCCGTGTGGGCAAGTTTCGTGCCCATGTCCACGGCGGCTCCTACTTATTTGAGTGTAGATTTAGGGTAAACATTTATGAAGAGCCCGCATCAACCGGTGTGGGCAACTTCAGCTCACAACGGAGTGAAAGTGGGTATGTAAAGTGGCTGAGATTTGACTAAGAGACTAATGCTGTACATGTGATATATACAATGGTATAAGGTGTGCCATTATATAGTCGCATTATCCCCTGGTTTCTTTCGAATAGCTATGGTGATGCAGTGCCATATCGTTTTGGCTATGCTAGCACCTAAGAAACCTATGAGTGATAATGGCTAGCTGCTTAGGAGGACTAGCGGCCCTGCCAGATATGTGATGCCTGTCAGCAGTAGTACGGACATCAGTGCAGCTATCGTTAGTTTCCAATGGCTACGGATAGCCTTGATGAGTGGATCTATATTGGGAAGGCTAATGTCCGAAAACCTCTGATGTCGTAGAGCAATACTGTGGATTTGTGTATCAAATATGGAGGTCGTAGGGGATGCCACGTGGTAATATAGTGTCCCTTTTAACAGAAACTTGGTAGGGATTTCCGAGCAATGCGCATTGCACTGCTCGTGAGTAGCTGGTTGCTCGAAACGCAGCACGATATCGTTCTGCTCATCCAATGGCCCGCACTTGACTGGAAACTGCAGCGATTCGCATGTCACCGTGACGGTAACTGGCGTTTGCGACCAACTTTGCAGACCGCTGTGAGGTGCGCCCCAAATTCGCAGTCGTAGCATCTAACTAAATGAGAGATTTTAAATCCGCACTTCTGACTGATGACCATTTCGGCCGAAGTTTGAAGGATTTTGGAGTCTATTCGCAGTACGAGTTCCTCCTCAATGGATGTTAATAGTACGTGACTTCCGTTGGAGGAGAGCTTGCCATAAAATGTGACTAGTGGAAGCCTAGAGTCCTCTCGACCATTAAGCATTGTAATGGAGTCTTGCGGGCATTGGCAATTGTGCACGAAGGTTCCACAGTGACAGCGACTTTTGGTGGTAGATGTGGAGAAACGGTTTAATTCTTGAGAGGACTGTCACACGCTATCGGACTCTGGAAATTGCTTGGTAGCAGGTACGAACTACTGTTGGAGATCAAGAAGCGTTTGTTTTCCATGGAGCGTGCTGTCTTCTGCATTGATGCTACAGTGATGTTGAACTGGTCTATCTCCTCAGTTACATACGGTCGGAATGACTCCGTGAAGATCTTCGTTCTGTTATTGATTATTACTTATATATCGAGTTCTACCGTTGGAGTCCATTGTGGACATTGTACTGCTTCAAAGACACGCTTGGACAGCGGCCTGTGCGTGACGCGGTAGAACCAACAAGCCGGTAGAGGGACAAAGCATCCACAGAGTGGTCCTCCACAGTTGTTCATGCAACCAGTATATCCGGGATAGTCCGAAGTGTAGTTAAGCTCCGAAATAATCTCGTATGGCTTGACAGTTTCGCACTTCTTTGTAGTGCATGATCCGGCTTGGGCGCACCGTTTAATGTGGTATATGTCCATTATTGTCGGTCTCGTAAAGAATTCGACTATCTTGGAGCATTTGAACTCGACGCTCTTTTTTCGAAATTTGGCGAGTCCCACGGTATGGTTTCCATGAATGATTTCTACACATAGTTCATACTGTAGGCGGTTGAAGAGCAATTCTCTGTTGTATTCGTAGTGGCATTGATTGACCTCGTTGCACACCAGGTGGGCTGAGTGTCGCATGTACCCATGCTGACATGCTGTGATCGATGAGACGATGCACAGAAGTGTGCACACGGCAAGGTGGACTGAACCAGGAAGAGGAGTCAGCTCTAAGCTCGGAGCAGTTGGTTCAACCGTGACACTTTTTGTGTCCTTTGCTTTTTTCTTACGATCGCACCTGGATTTTTTATCACATTTGAGTTAGCCAAATTGCGATGAGAACCATCGCAATTACTACGTAAGTCAGAACGGCTGGGGTCACAATAGCTCCGACGGGCCAGCAGTGTGGATTACCCAGCAAGGTTTTTGATAGTAGATATTGGTGATCGCAGAAATTCGCGTGTTCACAGGTTCTGACTTCTTCCTGTACTGATCCATTAGTTAACGTGCGAAGTTTGACATTGGCCCCTATTGGTGTAGGGGAGACAGGTAGCATATACCGAGTTACTCGAGTGCTGTTGCTTAGAGCTTGGCATTCTCTGTCGATACATATTTCATACATATTTCATACATTCACACATATTTCGAACCAGCCATTCATTGGCGCGATATCGATCATCCCCTTACTGCATGATATGAGCGAGGAATTCTGTAGCCGTATTCATGAAGCGGCGGGAGCGGGAAGGCAGGCGATGCCTTCCCGCTCCTGCCGCATCCCGCTCCCGGCTTCATACAACCCGGTCGGTATTCATGAACCGCCGGGAAGCGGGAGCAACCGCGACGCGCGAGTTAGATTCGCAGCGGAGGCGGGAATTGCAAGATTTCAAAAATCAATTTCTCAAATTACCGCTGTCTCAACCAGGGATGAGCGGATAACGAAATTTTGAGACCCGGATTACGGACAATTTTGCCTAAAAATGGCCGGATAACGGAAGCGCGGATAACGAACAAGCAACAAAAATTAACTTTCAGATGTACAATAACGAGATTCATTCAATTGCTATTCACCTACATTTATTTCGACCCGACGGTAACTTATTCGTCTCTCGCCTGTTTTCACATTGTCGGATGGGTAGTTTTACTCATCAGTCAACTAATTTTTCCTTCTTCAAAGCTCAATTAAAAAAAATGATTATTAGGTGAGTAATTTCTTTGACCCTTCTTGCCTTTTCCACGCTATGAACAAGCAGGTTGCGCAGAACCATCAACCGAATAAGGTCTGCATAATCAGCCTAGTTCCACAGCTTGAGAACCACTACTGTTGTTCGACAGTATCGCTATATCTGAGGTAGTCGAACGCGAAACTGTATGGGATGCATGAAATAATTTATAACAATTTAATTTATAATTTAATTTATAATTTATAACAAGCAATTTAAAATAATTGGATGCAATTTATAACTGCACCATTTAAATTTTTAATTTTGCCGCATGTAAATAAATCGAACACATAGATCGCCGAGTGGGAATGCTCCATTGTTAGTGTAGTCACCTTCGTGGCGTTCTATCCTTTCACTCGTTTGTTCGATTTCTACGACACCTCTGCGTGCACGGCGCACCCAGGACGTAGCGCACAGCGTTGGACGTGCGACTATTAGGTTAAGTTAATCCTCCATATTCTCTAAAGATGAGACGAAGATAGACTACAAGAAGAAATGGCTGAAGGATTATGATAACAGTTTGTAGACTTTTTCGAAGATTTTGGAACTACTCTACTATTGAGGAAATAATTTCTAATTTTACACATACCTTCAGTTTTATTTTTATTTTATTGTTTATTACGAAGTTCAATCCTATTTCGCTGACGATCTCTTCTTTTCCACGCAGGACCTGCTCGTAAAATGTCCACCGACTGGCAATGGGAATGTATAAGAAGTGGTATTGCGAGAAATAGAGTGCGTGGCGCATCCGACGAAAGAACTACTCATCGTCAATGTTTCAGATCAATTATGTGATTTCTTTGAAATAAAGTAAGTGACAGAAGCCGTACCCCCCCCCCTCTCCTCTCCTCAGAAGATGGCCCAGGAACACGTTACGAGACATATAGCGAAGATAACCCCACGTGAAGACGACTTTCGATGGCAAAATCGCCATCGAAATTCTATTTCTTGCAATTGCACGCACCACCTCATTGACGGCTTCCCGGCGTTCCCGACCGGTTGAGTGCGGGTAGGCCGGGAGCCTCCCGCCATCGGCGCGGGAGGCTCCCGTTGCTTCCCGGCATGTTCGTGAATACGATCTTTTGCCTCCCGCCTCGGTCGCTTCCCGCGGGAAGCCTTGAACGTTCCCGGGAACGTTCATGAATACGGCCACTGGACAGCTAGCGTCGGGGAGATTATCACGGATAATAACATGATGAACTGCAGTGGAAATTTGGCTGGCATTAGCTGAGGCCAGCTTATGTTAGCTTCCATGCTTCTAAAGAACTCATAGGCTCTTGTTTTTGAGCTGCGAGGAAGCACTTCTCGTCTGGCTCGGTTAAGGTTCTCTTCCACTAATACCGTGTCGGCTGTGTTTCTCTCCTAAGGTACACTTCTGATTTCGAGTGGATAAATTTTGTTTAGTGGACGATGAATGCTATTGCGATTAGGCATCAGGATTTTTGCTGATCTGATGAGGTCGTCGCCCGAGACTATGACTTCGAGGACCTTACCATAGGGCCAAGAGCCTCTAGGAATCAGGTCTTGCTCTATTAGTACGATCTCGCCTAGCTCTGGGCATGATCGTTTTGAATGTCTTGGTTGCCTGGGATGCTGTTTTTGTATTTCTCTGAGCAACACCAGGTATTCGCATCTCCAACATTCCCAAAATTTGTGGCTATATTCTCGGAGAACAGTAGTGCTTCTTTGGCTTGTTCCTTGGATTGTATAAACTCGGGATCGTAATTCGGACCGTCATATGAGTCGGAACCTTTTCCTTCCAGTAGGGAGAATTTGAGATGTCCTTGAAGGAAATCAATAGGCCGAAGAGGGATTTCAGCCACATCATCAGTATTCAGCTTCGTTAACGGCCTAGTGTTTAGTATCGCCTCAATTCTGGTGATTACCGTACACATTTCCGTAAAGCTGAGCCGTTTTCGGCCTACGGACTTGTTCAGTGCCTTCTTCACTGAAGCTACTAGTCGTTCCCAAACACCTCCAAGGTGAGGCTGGTGGATTGAAAAGCCATTTAATTCGTTCTGACGCGCAATACGACATTGGGGAGCGTCCACTTGCTTCGTCCATTTCAAACATAGCGGCTATTATTTGCTCGCCCTGTTTAGAATTGGTCCCGCAGTCAGTGCGAATAATCCAAGGGACTCCTCTCCTCGAAATGAACCGTATAAATCTGTTTAGGAAGGCATTGTAGTCATGTTCTCCACGACCTCTAGATGCACTGCCCGGGTAGTCAAACAGGTATAGGGCAACATACATTTTTTCCTGAAAGTTTGACGTAAAGGGTCCCATGAGTTACATCCTGTGTTCTGAAACGCCTTAGTTGCAACCACTCTGTCTTTTGGGAGGGCAGGCATTGTGGGAGCACCCAGTGGAAGTCCTTCATACCTTTTGCAGATGGTGCAGTTTTTGATGTCTTTTTAAATGCATTTGAAGCACGAGGAATCCAAAATCTTTGGCGAACGGTCGATAGCGTGTGCTCTTTACCGCAGTGTGCATTATCGCCGTGGATTTGTTGCACGATTAGGCGCACCAACTCTGATTTAGGTTGAATGTATATAGAGGATTTAGTATCGGTAGGAATAGCCGCATTTTGTAAGCGGGATTCGTGTCGAATTATCCCATTTTCATCTATCTTCAGCATCTTGTCATGGAATCGTTTTTGAATTTCCACCAAGCTTTCACCGCTCTGCTCTTGGGATATAACCATTTGTTCGGCAAGCTGCATATCGTTTGAAGTTATTTCGCTCTCCTTGCTAAATTTCGAAAGCTGTGGGAGAGTTATGTTAGACGCACGATTTTCCTCGTCAATCTGGCCCAATTGTTGAGACCTTTCGCGATCATGCATAACTCTCAACACCCTATTTAGGTGAGAAAAACGTGTTAGATCAATAACACTGAACTCCATGCTTTCTGTTTGTTGTACTGAGGTGTTAACCAAGGCCACTGCCTCATTTTCCTCACACTGTACTGGCAACTCGCTGAGAGCTTCAATAGACTTGACAGGCCATCTCAGGTTCAGCTCCTAGCCAACCAGGACCTCGGACCCAGTCATGGTCGTTTTCGACGTCAACCCTCTTGTTCCTGCATCTGCGGGATCGTGGGCTGTTTCAACATGATAGAACGAAAGAGAAATCCCCTCGTTCTCCATGACTCCTTTGATTTTCTGGATTTTGTCTCTCATGTTGCTCACAAACACTGGCAATTTCTTACCATTAGACGAGTTTAGCCACCATAGTGCTATTTCACTATCAGATACTACTGATACTGTGGCCACTGTTTTCCTCATACTTGCCGTGATAGATCGACTTAGTCGCATAGCCATGAGCAGGGCAATGAGCTCAAGCCGGGGTATAGTTTGCCTACACTTCCTTGGTGTAAGTCTCGTATTTCCACTAATTAAGCAGGAAATTGACCTGGATTGGATACACTGGGCATAGGCACATGTTGCCGTAGCGAACTGACTGGCGTCTGCGAACACCCATAGACGTATTTTCTCGGGTGAGGTGTGGATTGGTCGAGGCACGGATATTACGGCGTTATTAACCTCGCTACATAGTCGGTTCCACTTAAAATGCAGAGCTGGTTCAAGAGTGGTTTTCGTGTCTATGCCAGTGTCGAAAACCTCTCTCATCATAGCCTGCTAGACCTATTGGATCGTAGACGGAGTTGATTTGGCTTACGATAATTTTCTTAGTCAACCTCTTCGTTCTTTGGAAGTTTGTTGTAACTTCAAAGCTGTCGCTTTTTAGATGATAGCGGACACCAATTTCCCTGATTTTGTTCCAATCTATCAATTTCTGGGATCTGTTGGTTAACTTCATCAAAATTTGAAATATATTCGCGTAGGTTCATGCCTACCTCTGCGAAGAGTTGCTTTGATTGGCTGCATTTGCTTAGCGCTTCCTCGACGCTTTCTGCTCGAAGCAGAATATTGTCTACGTAGAGGTTGTCGGCGATCTCCTTGGCTATTTCGGTGTTGCTGCCACACAGGAATGCTGACAGAAACGTTTCGCCCTTGTGGATGACATCGTTTAGAGATAGTTTTCCTCTTCTCTTCGAAGATGCGTCGAAAACGATTCTTAGCGGTACCTTTTTTGTAGGTTTCCAAACGCCTGAATGTGGCATGAAGTAGGTTCCTACCGCGTCTTCTTGGGCTGTAGAAAAGGTTTCAATCATCCCTTCTGCGTGATATTTGTCAATTATCTGGCAGTACCAACTGCACTGCCGTTTATTCTGCTGCAGTCCAACTTTAAGAGATTCTAGCCTACGAATCGCTACTTTTTAGTTGCCTTCCAGCTCGCTTATATTTTCTTTCAGTGGAAAGGGAGTTGTTATATGTCCGTCTCTAAAGGAAATTTTCTTGGAGCAGAGCTCCAGATACCTGTGATCCTTTTCGTCGGTTTGGTATTCGTCACTGGAGATTCCAAGTCCTTCTAGCTCAAATAGTTTTTGAAGCATCTCCTTTTCGCTTGCTTCTATTACCGCTGTCATGCCATAGCGAACAGAATTTTCAGTAGTATCTGAAGAAACTGTTCCTTTGCCTGTAAAACTGTAGGTCCAAATACGGTTCTCGAAACATGTAACCCAGGGGTTTTTATGGCACTGATTGGACCTGTAACTAGGTCATGATAATAATCTAGTCCCACAAGAACGTGAAGTGTTTGGTGTTCACCACGAACCTTCAACTTCGCTAGACAAATATTGTTCGCTTTCAAGAAGGAGATATCAATAGCGCTGAGATTTACGCTAGAAAACCCGTTAGTTAGGACGGGCTTTGTTTGGACTTTCAAGTTTAGCTCCTCTCCAAATGTGTTAATTAATTTGACCTGGACAACATAGCTTTTGAAGCTTTCAATATGGCCTCCTATGCCTGACATTGTGCATATCTCGGTAGTCTGTTTTGGGACTCCTAGTCGATCTGCAAGAGACTCTTCAATAACAGTCTTCTGTGCGCCAGAATCAAGGAAAAAGAGAATCTTTTCATTTTATTCATTTATATTATGATTGCATACGTTGCCCTCGGCAGTCGTTAGAATGAGCTGGGAGGAAGCCCCGTTTGGTACAGAGGTAACCATCTTGGAGCACATCTGTGTGTTGTTGCCAGGTGTATGCCTTCGGCGATCTGGTTGATTTTCTGATACCGTTGATTGGGCCGCGATTGGTTGTTGCCTCCGTTCTGGTACCTTTGAGCTGGATTCCACGCTCTATTATTGTTTCTTGGCTCATTCGTGTCCCTTTCGAAACATAGAGAAACGTGGTGCTTTTGTCCACATGCGGAGCAGTCCGGCTTTAAACAATCAAAGCTGCTGTGACTAGGTGAGGAGCACTTCCAACATCTGCGTCCCTCCTTTAATGACTTTCGGCGAGCTGTTTGGTCTGTTACTGTTCTGCAGGTCATGGAGCCATGGTAGTCCTTTTGGCAGAAACAGCAGCAGTCGTCAGAACGTTGTCTTTGATTGACATGTTTATCCTGAGACGTTCTGGTGCTATATGTCTGCTTCTGGCCAAGTCTGTTGTCGACGTAACCTTTCGCAACGACCTCTTTTTTGAGATGGCCCAGCAGATCTTCGATCGTCTGTTGGTCGAGCGACTTGCCCGCTAGCAACACAGGTTTTACAACCTCACTAGGAAATTTCGCCAAGATGGTTTCTCCCCACATTGAGTCACAAGTTTTTCGGACGTCATATCCGGCTGACACCATCTGGTTAACAAGGACTTGAATTTGTTCCAGAACGGACGCACAGCTGTCAGCAAAATTAGTGGCCGATTTTAGACTTACTAGTTTTTGAATTATTTGTGATCTATTCATAGAATAGTCGCAGTATGTATCTTTGAGGGTTTTTATCATCCACTCATAGTTTTGAGGTAAAGGTTGTATGCCTTGAATAACGCTTTTGGCCCTTCCTTTCAAACTTTCTCTGGGGAGAATGATTTTTTCGATGACGTCCAGTTCATCACTTTTATGAATCAAGGTTTCATATACTGCCCAATACTCGGCGAATTCTTCTGGCTGCCCATGAAATTTGGGCAAAGACGTCTGGGGAGGTTTTATGGAGCGGCGGAGTCTTTGTACTGTCTGATTTTGTTCAGCGCTCTCCGCCCCGTGTAGACTACTAACGGTGTTGTGGTCCAAGTCGACTGGCTCATCCTGGACCACCTGATCAGCAGCTATTGCAGCCACTGCAACGTTGTTTGCCAACGTTTTTTGTGAAATATAGCCAAGTGTAATGCAAATTGCTTGGTTTGCACACTTGTATTCGACCACTCTCATCATCAGCTTATCAATGAGGTCACTGGCGTCATTAAGAGTTTTTGCGGTTGAGATTCTTCCTCAATCTGATCAATTTCTACCATCAAGTCTTTTTTTCTCCGACTTGGTTTTGCAGTTGCTATACTCTTCTTTTAGCTCCTCGTATGACTTTTGGAGAAGCTCTCTTCCATTTTGCCGCTGCTCGCTCGGAATTTTTTGCCGTTCTGCTCGTCTGCCGTGGTATACTCTATGCCGGTCGTATATTCTTGGAAGCGCATGACTAAATTTGTTAGAGATGTGAATCTACCCATTATCTCCACTTTTTGGAAACGAAGTGCAATTATTTATGTTTGGCTATTTTTTTTCCTTTTTTTTCACTAATTTGTGAAAGATGGTTCCTTCTTAATGGAAACCTTTAGCAGAAGGCTTGCTCCAAGTACTTTTTACGTACGGGAGACTTTGTTTCTGGCTCGCAGAAGATCTGCTCCAGGTACGGAGTACGGGAGACTTTGTTGTCTGACTCGCAGAAGATTTGCTCCAAGTACACAGTACGGGAGACTTGCCCAGTAAGGGATTTGCGGTCTTGAATTCGACCGACTTTAAGCTCAGATGGAGCTTTGTCTCTTCTCCAGGGATCAAAGATGTCACCCTTTGACGAGGGAGTAGGTTGGCTTATTAGGCCGATGCACCAAAATGTTATGGGCGCTTGAGACGCGAGGATTGCTTCTTCCCCTTTCACCGTTATGGGTGGGTGGTTCAGTGGATTGCGGAAATCCTACTATATATAAAAGAGTAAGCGGTTGTGTCTGTCCTTCCGTCTGTCCTTCCGTCTGTCCGTCCGTCTGTCCGTCCGTCTGTCCGTCCGTCTGTCCGTCCGTCTATCCATCCGTCCTTCCGTCGGTCTATCTGGCCTTTCATAGACGTCGAGTGACAGGCGTCCGGGTTGAGACGAGGTGTGATCCACGTCGTGTCGCGTACGTCAGAAGACCGATGTCCCCGATGTCGCGCAATGGACGATCGGTTTGAAAAGGCGTGTTATCGACGTCGCTCGACAGGCGTTCGAGTTCAGGAGTTGTGTCACCCATGTCGCGCAGTGGGTGTCTGGGTTCAGAAGAGATGTCACAGATGTCGCTCGACAGGCGTCCGGGTTCAGAAGAGGTGTCACCGATGTCGCCCAAGTGGTGTCCGGATTCAGACGACGTGTCACCGACGTCGCGCAAAGGACGAACGGTTGAAAATACGTATTACCGACGTCGCTCGACAGGCGTCCGGGTTCAGGAGTTGTGTCACCCATGTCGCGCAGTTGGTGTCTAGGTTCAGAAGAGGTGTCACCGATGTCGCCCAAGTGGTGTCCGGATTCGGACGACGTGTCACCGATGTCGCGCAGTGGACGAACGGTTTGAAAAGGCTGTTACCGACGTCGCTCGACAGGCGTTCGAGTTCAGGAGTTGTGTCACCCATGTCGCGCAGTGGGTGTCTAGGTTCAGAAGAGGTGTCACCGATGTCGCCCAAGTGGTGTCCGGATTCAGACGACGTGTCACCGACGTCGCGGAAAGGGCGAACGGTTTGAAAAGACGTGTTACCGACGTCGTTCTACAGGCGTCCGAGTTCAGGAGTTGTGTCACCCATGTCGCGCAGTCGGTGTCTTGGTTCAGAAGAGGTGTCACCGATGTCGCCCAAGTGGTGTCCGGATTCGGACGACGTGTCACCGATGTCGCGCAGTGGACGAACGGTTTGAAAAGGCTGTTACCGACGTCGCTCGACAGGCGTTCGAGTTCAGGAGTTGTGTCACCCATGTCGCGCAGTGGGTGTCTAGGTCCAGAAGAGGTGTCACCGATGTCGCCCAAGTGGTGTCCGGATTCAGACGACGTGTCACCGACGTCGCGGAAAGGGCGAACGGTTTGAAAAGACGTGTTACCGACGTCGTTCTACAGGCGTCCGAGTTCAGGAGTTGTGTCACCCATGTCGCGCAGTCGGTGTCTTGGTTCAGAAGAGGTGTCACCGATGTCGCCCAAGTGGTGTCCGGATTCGGACGACGTGTCACCGATGTCGCGCAGTGGACGAACGGTTTGAAAAGGCTGTTACCGACGTCGCTCGACAGGCGTTCGAGTTCAGGAGTTGTGTCACCCATGTCGCGCAGTGGGTGTCTAGGTTCAGAAGAGGTGTCACCGATGTCGCCCAAGTGGTGTCCGGATTCAGACGACGTGTCACCGATGTCGCGCAGTGGACGAACGGTTTGAAAAGGCTGTTACCGACGTCGCTCGACAGGCGTTCGAGTTCAGGAGTTGTGTCACCCATGTCGCGCAGTGGGTGTCTAGGTTCAGAAGAGGTGTCACCGATGTCGCCCAAGTGGTGTCCGGATTCAGACGACGTGTCACCGACGTCGCGGAAAGGGCGAACGGTTTGAAAAGACGTGTTACCGACGTCGTTCTACAGGCGTCCGAGTTCAGGAGTTGTGTCACCCATGTCGCGCAGTCGGTGTCTTGGTTCAGAAGAGGTGTCACCGATGTCGCCCAAGTGGTGTCCGGATTCGGACGACGTGTCACCGATGTCGCGCAGTGGACGAACGGTTTGAAAAGGCTGTTACCGACGTCGCTCGACAGGCGTTCGAGTTCAGGAGTTGTGTCACCCATGTCGCGCAGTGGGTGTCTAGGTTCAGAAGAGGTGTCACCGATGTCGCCCAAGTGGTGTCCGGATTCAGACGACGTGTCACCGACGTCGCGGAAAGGGCGAACGGTTTGAAAAGACGTGTTACCGACGTCGTTCTACAGGCGTCCGAGTTCAGGAGTTGTGTCACCCATGTCGCGCAGTCGGTGTCTTGGTTCAGAAGAGGTGTCACCGATGTCGCCCAAGTGGTGTCCGGATTCGGACGACGTGTCACCGATGTCGCGCAATGGACGAACGGTTTGAAAAGGCGTGTTACCGACGTCGCTCGACAGGCGTTCTAGTTCAGGAGTTGTGTCACCCATGTAGCGCAGTCGGTGTCTAGGTTCAGAAGAGGTGTCACCGATGTCGCCCAAGTGGTGTCCGGATTCAGACGACGTGTCACCGACGTCGCGCAAAGGGCGAACGGTTTGAAAAGACGTGTTACCGCCGTCGCTCGACAGGCGTCCGAGTTCAGGAGTTACGTCATCCATGTCGCGCAGTCGGTGTCTAGGTTCAGAAGAGGTGTCACCGATGTTGCGGAATGGATGCTTGGGTTAAGAAGGGGTCTCATCGATATCGTGCAAGGGGTGTCCCGGTTCAGACGACATGTCACCGATGGGTGACCAGTGAAGGGGGACCAGTAAAGGGGACCACTGCAGGTCCAGGAATGGGGGGAGTGGAAAGAAGGAGGACCAGTTAAGAGGGGACCACTAAGGGGGACCACTGCAGGGGAGGGTCCAGTAATGGGGGGGGGGGGTGGAGTGAAAAGGAGGACCAGTTAAGAGGGGACTATTAAGGTGGACCACTGCAGGGAGGGTCCAGTAATGGGGGGGGGGAGTGGTAAGAAGGACAGGTGAAGAGGGGACCACTAAGAGGGACCACTGCTAGGGAGGGTCCGGTGAGGGTGGAACGGTAACGGGGGAGGAGAAACGGGGATCAGTAAAAGGGACCAGCAAAGGGGAGACCAGCAAAGGTGGAACCAGTAGCGGGGGGGGGGGAGTGGTGAAGGAGGCCCAATGAAGAGGGGACCAGTATAAGGGGAGAGAGAGAGAGAGAGAGAGAGAGAGAGAGAGAGAGAGAGACGGTAAAGGGGAACAGTGAAGGTGGGACCACTGAAGGAGGGGGTCCAGTGAAGGGGACCAGTAAGGGCGGACCATGATTTTTTATCAGTATCGTCCAACGGGTATCAGGCTTCAGAAGATGTGCTGCTGACGTCGTTACACGTGCGTTGGGGCAGCATATGTATCACAGACGATATCAACATGCGTCCGGATTCAGAACACGTGACCCAGACGTCGTACAACGTGCGTCCAGATCCAGAAGTCGTTCCACAGATCATACTTTGCACAGCATTCGTGAGAAGACTTTTTAAAGGCTTCGTTAAGTGTCACGTACTTGACTCTCACTACGCCTTTATTTATTTATTTATTCCACTCCGGCACAAGTGTAAGGGGTATTGACGGGGTTGAGAGTGAGGGTAAGGAGAATAGTTAAAGTTATCGGAGGAACATGATTGCTGTCCGACAGTTAACGGTATCGAGAGGTCTACCGACACCCATTGGTTTCATTTATGTTTCCCCTGATTAAGCACTTTGGATTGAGACTCTCACAGCCTGTTCCTCAGGACTTAGTAGAACATGTACTTCGGAGAATGAAATGAAAGTAAGAGCGCCTGGAGAAGAAAAGAACACGGTCGGGGTTTGGGGCAACGCCTCCAACCAGACTTTTGGCGGCCGCGAGGCCGCTGAACGTCTGGTATAATGATAACAGAAGAGTGGATAAATTGGCTTTATTGAGGAACGTCGTTCCTCTAAGCGTACAGATCAGGGATGAGCGGATTATCCGTTATCCGTTATCCGTTATCCGGTTTCCGGCGGGTTTTGGCCTATCCGTTTTGTTGTTCGTTATCCGGCAATTTTCGACCGGATAACGAACAACAAATTGGCTAATACCCAGGTTTGGGCGTGGTATTGTATAGCTGTGAAGCTTCACAATCATAGGAGTGATCGCGAGCAACAACAGAGGGCATTCAAATCTAGGAGGTGGGAGAGTTAAGGCACTGGTTACTAGTTGGAAGACGTCTAACTTCCATCCTTCCAGGGTCGTCCATTTATCCCATACATCTATGAAACCTACTATGGGCTGATTTCTTCATGAGCTTTTCACCACAAGCCATATGCAGACCAAGAATGCATACAAGCTGCCTTGATAATATTACTGACGGTCACAAGTGGAGGGCCTGACACATCCCAAGAAGAATTGTTTAGTGCCGAATTTAGCGTTCTTTTCCACGATCGCAGTATGTAGGTAGCATTCGGCAAAGGTATTTTAGTTTTTACTGATAGACTGTTGTAACGCATTAAACACATACCGCTGAGCAGTAATGAATACAAGCAAAATGGGCACAGGTTCAGTCTAAATGAGTGGAGAAAGCTACGCCTACAAATCCTACAAATTGTTGAGATTTGTTTATAGAAACGGTTTTCTGAAAGCATTTTCTGTACGCTGGTACTGGTGGTACCTCCGTAGTGTTAAGGAATTGATCCACTCTATTAAAAATCAAAATAGTGCAATTGGACTGTACTAAACTGATTCCCCGCTGCGCATATTGGAGCTTCATTTTAATTTAAGATTACTTTTCAGGGACACTCTACTTCCGCTTTCCTAGTTTTCATATCTCTCTGCATTAGGACTGCACAATAGCTTGTAGTGGCTAGCCTGCAGAAAGCTGGTATTTCACCCATCTCATTCCACGTTCTTCTTAGATCTTGGGATACTGTCGAACAAGAGTATCGATCCGCGTGAAACCATGATTGTTATGCAGACTTTATTCGGCTGAGTCGGCCTAGCATAGAAAAGTCAAGAGGCATCGGAGGAGCTATTCATCCAAGGATCAATCTGTTTGGTCACAGTCTTAATTCAAAAAGAAAACCTGACGATTGATCACTAAAACCACCCAACAATGGAAACGGGCAAAATGAGGGCAAGTTGTTCGATGAAGACAAATGTGAGTGAATAAGAAGTGAACGAGTCTCACATCTCTCCCTCCAAGGGCGTCTTATGAATGTTTCCATACGGTTAGTTGGGCTGTTTTACGCATCCTTTGCCTCGTTCTTGCAATTCGCTTTAAACGGCAAAAATATGAAAAATTGTAAATCGTATTATGAAAATGTGCTTGGATGAACAAAGTCTCTCCTCATCTTTTCCAGGCTTAAATTAAGGTGATCATAGCGAAACATCAGAAGAGTAGAGTTTGCAGAACAGTTTTAGTTTCACAGCTTGGTGGTCTTGCTATTTGTCCTCCCTGTTGAGTTTGATAGCAGTTCGTGGAACCTGGTGAAGGAATCGTGGTTCGCAATTCGAACTCGGCATCGGTTTGGATGGCAATGAAGAAGCGTTTCTTTCACTGAAGTTTTGTGAGAATCTCATAGGGCTTTGTTAAAGCGACCGCACTATGTTTAAAAAAAACCATTAAAGTCGTTAGAAAGGACTTGTAATTTGACAGCAGTTGCGTTCCATGTCTGATGTTGAAACTAGAGCAGTTTAAGCCCAGTTTTGTTTTTGTTGTTTGTTCGTTATCCGTTTTTCCGTTATCCGGCGATTTTTGGGCAAAATTATCCGTTATCCGTTATCCGGGTTTGAAAATTTTGTTATCCGCTCATCCCTGGTACAGATGAACGTCTGCTGGGGCTAAGCACATCCAGCTTGGGTGCAACGAGGCCTCGCCCTTTTGCTACCGTATGAGCATCATCGGAGTCGGTGATACAGACGTCAGTTTTGCTTTATCGGCCCGCACTGAATTGAAATGGTTTTTTGAAATTTTTGACCTACCCAGATGTCCACAGGAAATTTGGAAACCACTACGGTGCTTCTCAAACAGTCCCCTACAACCCTCAATAGGTCACTTTTAAAATTGCCACGGGATGTCCATTGACCTCCCTTGTCAGTGGTTGTACGCCTTGATAAGAAGGCATGTGTATGTCCACTTACATCAGAAATGGCCTACCTCAGTACCCTGTAGGGGCAGAACACACCAGCACGACAAAAAAAAGATGCGGTTTCAAAAAGCACAAATCGTTTTGTAGGGCTGACCTACATGGTAACCCCCCGGACCCTACTATCACCTGCTGGTTTTGTTGCCTCTCACGAAGCCGCTTTGTTCTCAAAATTTATTCATGTATATTACATGTAGCTACATTTATGTAAATAGCTTATCACACAAGGCTAGTACTGAACGCGCGACGTCCCACAACAAGATTTCTGCTCTTTGTTCCAGCTAAGCACCAGCAGGAAAACTCGACATTCCGCGCAGTCGCACATCTGGTCGGAACTGTCGCCATTGTTACCTGGGATTCACAAAATAGTGAGGAGTGAAATACGTCAGCAAGCAGCCCTAGATCCGCTGTTAATGTTTTCAGTAAACGCGCTCCACGGCTATGACTTCCAGAGGTGGTCATCCTTTAATGTTGTTTAATGTGTTGGTCAATATTTTGAAGATGCGGCGTTCTAGTTGATAGACTCATTTTGATATGCTTCTGAGGCTAATGCCTGGACATTTCTGTGTAATTCATGTGTGTGTGTGTGTGTGTGTGTGTGTGTGTGTGTGTGTGTGTGTGTGTGTGTGTGTGTGTGTGTGTGTGTGTGTGTGTGTGTGTGTGTGTGTGTGTGTGTGTGTGTGTGTGTGTGTGTGTGTGTGTGTGTGTGTGTGTGTGTGTGTGTGTGTGTGTGTGTGTGTGTGTTCATGCGTAATTCATATTGCAGCCACTTCGAGTATAATTGCATAATACTGCATTTGCACATAGTATAATTATAGAGAACTACCTGAACCATCAGATTTACACCCTGTTTCTGTTCATGGGAGCTGGCTTAGCCGCACTGAGTTGCGATGGCTGTTTTTCCTTGCATTTTGGTTGCAATCCTAGTTGGTGGTGGCCACTCCTAAATGATTTCCGAAAAACTGAATATGTTTAGTATTGAAATATATTGAACTTACTTATTCCTTAGAAAACAGTTGTGCTAACGAAATCAAAATAAACAACACAGAAAATGGGAGATTATATAACATTTGTGAGCTAGGTCAGGACGTTGGCAAATGTCTAGGACGTAAAGTACACTGTCTTCTCTGTGTTCACAATGTTGATTGATGATATCTTGGGCTATTTTTATTTTAGGCGCTAAGCGGCTCGGGGGTCACCATGAAGTTCAGCCCTATAGTCCTTTCTGTATTGCACAAAATTAAAAATTTTACGCAGCACTGGTGTGTTCTATCCCAGTGGTGAACTGAGCGAGCTAGGCCATTGATGATGTAATTTGGCATTCACGAGCGTTCCTACCAAGGCGGATAACCACTCACTACAAGGTGACCCCCCCCCCCCCGAGCCGCTTTGCGCCAAACCAATGTTACCAAAGTTGTCTGCTTTTTTTCTGATAGAAGATGATCCATTGTCGGTGCAAATCCAGTAAGAAGGTCCTCCTTTGCTAGGTTACACCGAGAACGGTCGTTTTTAGGGGCGCAAATAGGGTCGGGGGGGGGGGGGGGGGTCATCTCCTAAAAAGTGTCACGAACACAAAAACAAAGCGACAAAACATATTGATAGTAAAGAATAGGTAGAAACAATGCTAAAGCTCTGTTCTGTGCTCTCAGAGAGAGCACAGATTTGGGCAGGGGAAGGGACTCCAGGGTGTGGCTCGAGTGACGCGCCCGTGTTAAAATTGCCTACATCCTGGAGTTTCCTCCCTTGTTCAATTCAGAAGCACATAAAACACGGATATGTAATCGAAACAAGGAGATAAGACTGTATTTACATTCGCTGTATGTGGCTACCCGCCGCGGCAGGCCATGTTGTCCCCCCCCCCCCCCCCCCCCGACCCTATTTGCGCCTTTTTAGGTTCCCCTTTGGCGACTTAGAACTCGGAAACTGACCAAAAGTATCTGGGCAACCAGGTTGGTGTAGTTTACTTATTTCTTTGTTGTTGCCCATTTATTGTGTTTCGTTATGTCGGGAGATCGTTTAAGTGCGGCCATCACCAACTAGGATTGCATCGCATTTTTGTTCTATAGCTCCTGGCTGCGGGACATTATGTACGAATGGTCGCCGCGGACGCGGCGATCGCGGCAGCGGAGGTCGCTATTGGGTGGCTTCAGCGGCAGTGATATCTAGACCTCCGTCAAAACTTGTACACCAAGTGTTAGAAAGTGTATAGAAAGTCAGTTTCACTGCGACAGTGTGTCATATTTTCAGCTTTTCCTGAAGAAGCATCATATAAAATTGAGCCTTAGAACGTTGTTTAGTTTTATAACTCGAACTTAATTTCTGAACCAGAGCATGTTTTCCCGCAGCTCCTGCAACAGCAGAAAGGGATACCAACAACTCAAACCCAGCGTCTGCAGCAGGTCGTGAGGCACAGCTCACACGACTGCAGCGGAGCTCATCCCGCACGCGGCAGTCGCCGTCGCGGGCGCGGTGACCATTCGTACATAAAGACCGCCCCTCATAGCTTCTGAATTACTCGACCGCATTTGGTTTACTGTTTCTCTATGGAAGAGCATTCGCAGTATCAACAGTGAGGGCTTTTATGAAATGGGCTGCTCTCTGTCGCACTACTTAAAG
Source organism: Heligmosomoides polygyrus bakeri (assembly GCA_947359475.1). Taxonomy (NCBI): domain Eukaryota; kingdom Metazoa; phylum Nematoda; class Chromadorea; order Rhabditida; family Heligmosomidae; genus Heligmosomoides; species Heligmosomoides polygyrus. The sequence goes on along the minus strand of OX375867.1, from coordinate 53,002,618 downwards.
GGTACGACCACAGTATATTCTCACCTGAGCCCGTAATCTCACAGTTACAATTCTAACGTGCTCGACATTAGTGCAAACATACATTTTGCTCTGTCCTGATCTGGAATGTTTTCCCTTGGAGGAGCTTTATATCATATCCCTTCCTTATAACACCGTTTCTTTGTTAAACGAGATCACTGTAGCTGACCTTTGAAGATAAAGGTTTTACTGAGAAAATGAAATAAGCGATGCTAGCGAAAACTGACATCTTGTAATGTTAGAGGAAAGGCTCGCATAATTACCTCCATACTGAGAAAGTCGGAGTTTTGGCTTGAAAATTTTCAGTATACAGGGACGGTAGGATAGAATACTTCGATTTCCTAGCGGATGTCCACATTCGCACTAGGATTGTGCTAAAATAGTGAGCTCTAGTATGACCAAAAATCAAAAAGATTCATTGTCATAAGGGTGGAGCCCCATACCGGTATTGCGCCAGTCCATGTTTCGAAAGAATTTTTTTCCTTGTGGAATGCAACTTTTTCACGTCAAGTTGTAGATCTTCAGTAAAGCGATATTGGCCCCAGCGGACTATTCGAGTATGGATCGATCTCTACAGAAGTTTAAGAAAGAGAATGGGGACTATAAGGGGATCTAATAAATGTAAATATGCACCAACCTCTTAATAAATGCATTATATTTTAGAAAACTGCAGCAGCGTAAGGCCTATGTTATACTTCGGCGACGCGTCGCCGACGCTGCGAACCGTCACCGACCTCGCCACAAACGCAGTCAGTCGGCGATGTCGTCAACAGATTCTGTGGGTCAGGGACGTCGTTGACAGGAGAGCATCAGAGCGCATTTTTGCAGCAATGTTAGAACCATTCAAACAGTACCTGTATTTTTTACGATACCCTGTATTTCTCGCTATTCATAGTGCGTTTTTAGGTTTTAAACTTTAAAAGAAGCACAAATCAATCGATAGGTCACTTTGTAAAGAGATTATAACAAACTACTAATTATAACTACTAATTGATTATGGACAAATTATATATTATTGACATAATAATAGTATAAGTACGGGATAGTGTTGGGGATTTAACGACTACTGATTTACCAATTTAACGATTTTACCAGCATTTTTGGTTTAGCAAAGACCTTTTTCGTTAAATCGTATTTAAATTAAATTTACGCGGAATTCTCGAAGTTCAAAGGAAAATTTAGCTCTTAATTAGTAAGAATTCTACCTCGAAAAAGCTCTTCGCAGAGGTTTGCATTACCATTTCAGAAAGCGAGGAAACACTACTCATTTTCTAGTTCTATTTAGTATTACTTGCTCTACAAGGAAGCAAATAGGCCTAGAAAATGCGAACAGAACGGCTGAGAAGGACACAAAATGGAAGAAAAGTGACAAAGTGAAGGGGAGCTAAGGTTTAGGGTACCACTCCCTCCCAAACAGTGTTCTAGAGAATTGCACTTTTGTGTTCGCAAGACGGCGTCTTTTGCACTTCTTGATTTCGTAATTCGAAGTACGGTGGTGATGATGGCAGTTCCGGGAACGATGAACCAACCCACAATCATAACACTCCATCATCCGAGCGCATTTTCTGCCACCCTTGGATGACGTCGCCCGTCTGTGGCGACGTCGGCGGCGGAAGTATAACACCCCCTGCGGAGCTTTCGGCGACGTCGCCGGCGACCCTGTGATGTGCGGGCTGCTACGCAGTGCGTAGCAGCCCCTACAGCACAACGTCGCCGACGTCAGCAACGCGTCGCCGAAGTATAACATAGGCCTAACTGATAAGAAAGTTCGTTCACTACGGTAGTTGGAGAGGGGGCGGGGGTATAACCCTTTCCACGGATGGAACAATCTTCTCATTATTGAACATACATTTACTCCTGCATTTGAAACGTAGGATTCGTAAAACATTGACGTTTGCAATTTTTCTTAAGTAACGAACTTTTGGATGAAAGGTATTTCAGCGATTTGTTATAAGGATTTCCTTGTACTAGAGTTATTTCCGATCCATTTTAGTTGGAGGGGAAGGGGCACCGCTGGACAAGTGAAACAAACACGCATATAGTGTGACTTATATCGGCTAGGAAGGAAGTTGCAAAGAAGGGTCCTCTCGCAGGCTAGTTAAGTGTGTAGGCTTCGTAAAAGAGTTCATTTCAGAGTTTCGCTTCTATTGTACAACAGAATGAAGTGCACCCAGTGGGAAAGATCCTTCGTTTCTTTCCTCGTTTGTCACAGCACGACTCCACACTAGGGATATCTATCATCTGCCGTTCAAAGAATTAGCAGTGTTGAACGCCCTAGAACTGCTACTATCAGATCATGGTGAGACATACAGGGTAATCGCGCCCTTCAAGTAATGCGAGATATTTGTGGCGAATAGTTCATTTCGGCTTTTCGAGGCTTGGAAGTATTATTACCTCAGTGCTCAGTGATGTGTACGCCTAACAGGCAAACTCAGGTATCAGAAGGCCAAGGGAAGGTAAAGGCAGCAATCTAGCTGCGAGGTTTTCTGGCACGAGGTTGCTTTTTCAACATTTCAAAAAAAGTCACCTGTATCACCTGTCGTCCCGTTGATCATCGACTTGCTCGAGCAGCGTCTCCATTCGTCCCTGTCGCGTGCCAGAGTGGTCCAATGAATCCTCCTCGCTCGAGGGACACGAAGAGCGTCATATCGGTCGTTCAGGGCTTTCACGAAGAAGTCCGACCAACGCGTTGGTGGGCGTCCTGGTGTTCTCTTGACATCCCGCGTAATCCACTCAGTGATGGCTCTCGTCCAGCGGATGTCTGTGAATCGCATTATGTGGCTGGCCCACCTGATTTTCGACGACTTGGCCCACGCGACAGCGTCTCTGATCATCGAACGTCGGCGAAGCTCGAAACTCCGGAGGCCTTCTCTCACTTGCGTGAGTCGTGTCACTCCGAGCATCGTCCTCTCGATTCCACGCTGCGCGACGCTAATCGCGTGTTCATCCTGCTTTCGTATAGCCCAGGTCTCTGGGGTGTATGTTAGGGCAGGAAGAACAGTGGAGTCGAATAGGTGGGCACGGAGTCGGACGTTCTTCGTCTTCTTCGGGACTTCTTCGACGCTTTTGAAAGCTCCGAAGCCGCTCTTTTCCTCCTGCTCAGCTCTGGGGCTAGGTCGTTGGTCATATTGAGTTCGCGACCCAGATACACATAGCTGGAGCATTCGGAGATGTTCGTTCCGTTGAGCGAGAATGGGGCATCAGAAACTTGTCCGTTCCTCATGAACATCGTCTTCGTAAGATTCAGCTGCAGTCCAACGTTCCCACATACACGATCGAAGTCGGCCAGCATTCGCTCCGCCTGGCTGATGCTCGGTGTTATGAGCACGATGTCGTCAGCGAAGCGAAGATGATGTAGTTGCCGGCCGTCGACCTTCACTCCCATGTCTTCCCATTCTAGTTCGCGCATGACGTTTTCGAGAGTGGCGCTGAAGAGCTTCGGGGATATGGTATCCCCTTGCCGAACCCCTCTCTTCACGTCGATGACGACGTCATTGTAGAATGGTGAGATCTTGGTCGTGAATCCACTGTACAGCTCTCGAAGGACTCTGATGTACTGAGTAGGAACACCCTGAGTGAGCAGGGCGTCGATGACCGCTTCAGTTTCGACGGAGTCGAATGCCTTCTTCAGGTCGATGAACATAAGGCACAGCGGCAGCTTGTACTCTCGCGACACTTCGATGAGCTTCGTAATGGTGTGTATGTGGTCGATCGTGCTGAATCCGAGGTCCTGCTTGTTCGCATGGTTGTCCTTCGTCCAGCGTGCTGCTAATGCTACTCAGGATACATCGAGTGAACAGCTTGTAGACTACGGACAGCAGGCAGATCGGGAGATAGTTGCCAATGTCGTTCACGTCTCCCTTCTTGTACAGCAAGACGGTTCTGCTGGTCTTCCACTGAGATGGAACCTTGCACTCCGACAGGTAACGTGTGAAGAGCCGCGCCAGGGTGTTGATGAGCGCTGGCGGGAGGTTCTTCAAGCTCTGATCCTGTCAGGAACGGGTGCTGTACGTTTCTTCACCGACGAGATGGCGTGACGGATCTCGGAGGGGAGAAGAGAGGCGACGATGCATCATCCATCCTGCGGAAGATAGCATGGCGCAGGTGGACGTCGCTATCGAAGAGATCGGGGTAAAAGTCGTGGATGACTTTCTCCACGGTCCTTCTGGAAGAGGTGACGGTTTCGTCAGGACGTCGGAGAGCGGTCATCTTGGTCTTGAAGTTGGCGAAGTTCCGGCGGGTTAACCCTGCCTCTGCTGCTTCAGCCAACACTTCCGCCCTTCTCTCCTTGATATCTTCCTTTATCGCCACTCTGCATAGCTTCGCATGCTCGGACGTCAGCTGGTGGTCGCCTGACGCTCGTGCTGCTCCACGCTGGCGTATAATCTCGAGAGTTTCAGGAGACAGGCGTCTCCTGGTGATCTTCAAGCTCTTGGCTCCCTTAGCACTATCGCGGAGATGGTGCACGAAGCCGTCGTATTCCTCGTCGACGTTGTCCATGACGGCATCTTCCCAAAGCCGGCAAAAGAGGTGTAGAGGTCCAAATTGATGGTCGTTCTGGGACTCCTCTTCTTGAACTTCTCCTTGACGCAAAAAGCGGAAGCTCGCGCGAAGAGGCGGTGGTCCGATTCCGTGTAGAACTTGGGGACAACGGAGACGTCGGTCAGGCAATACTTGCGATTGAAGATGATGTGGTCGATCTCGTTGTGGAACTGGCCACCGGGTGGTTCCCAGTTCCATCGTATGAAGAGAGGCTTCTGGAACTGTGAGTTTCCATGGATGGTCTACATGATAAACTCAGAAGTTTTCACCTTGCTCATTCCACTCCAAACCGTGGATTCCGATGTGAAGTTCTTCCGGCGACCTTCGTGGCCCGATCTTGGCGTTGAAGTCGCCGACGATCAGCTTGTAGAAGGTGTGATACTCCTTATAGAACTTCGCCAGCTCCACGTAGAAGGCTTCGACCTCTTCCTCGTCGTAGTCGGATGTTGGGGCATACGCGACGAACCCAGTCAAAGCTGGCACGGAGCCACATCGCTTCAGTCGCAGACGTCTGATTCGGATTGTCAGAGACTCGTGCGAATCGATGTTCATGGCCAAGTGCGTGTTGACGAGGACACCAACGCCACCTACTCCCCTGCTGTCGCATCTTCTGAGGAACTGTTATTCTCCGGAGTCGTAGGCGGCGTGTAGGGAGTGGTGTCTTCTCGTCTTGGTCAGTCCGATGACGTCGTACTTGATCTTCCTGGCATGCATCATCAGGTCCTCGACGGATGCTTCCGATGCAAGCGTGCGGGCGTTGTAAGTACAGATAGTTAACCTAGTCCTTCTCAATTTGCGCAGTCTGGTTAGGCCCTGAGATTTTAGCAGCCTCTCCGTAGTCGTCCTTCCCATCGCTGCAGAAATGGGGGCCCTTCCGGGGTCAGGGGAATGAGGCGCTTTAGTGCTGCTGTGTTTGACTGCAATACAACACCTGTAGCTAGTCAGGCCTGTCGTGCGGGCGAAGAACTCGGGCAGCCAGCCAGACTGCCCGAAGGGACGGGGCGAGACTTTTGAGGCGGCCTCGCATCGCCTTACGATGTACTCCCAGTTTACCGAGTGCAAGCTTCTGGCCGGGCCAACACAGTTACAATCCGCACAGTCACGGACACATCCACGCACACTGTGCACGAACATGCCGCTCCCACGCACAAGGAACGCGTCGAACCGACACAGCAGGAGCAAGAAGTCCATCCCCTGCATTCCACCTGCGTCTCTGGGCAGTACACGGTCGCATTTGGTTCGCGTTTAATTCCCCTATCCACTACCCGGAGACGCGCCACGTGGCCCTGCGACAAGCGGCCCGAGATCCCTTTTAACAAGAGAGCCCGAAGACTCTCTATCGAGGGAGATCCATGGTTCAAAAAAAAAGGAAACACAAACTACATCACGCTTTTGGAGCGCAGTGGTCAAATTCAGAATGTGTGCTGATCTCTAATCAGTTTCTTATTGTAGTAGTGACGTGCTCGACGTTCGATCTGTCCCATATCTCGCAGCATTAGTCTAGGCGCAACGCGCGCGTAGATAGCTTGCACCTTACACCCTTTCAGCGCGATTTTACTCGTTTTCATTGCTTTGATTCCGATTTCGGAAATAAACAACGGTACTTAGCGGGTTGATGCCCGCATAGGGTTTGCATATGCTCGTAGAACAATCACATAACACGATTTCTGTGCTCTCCTCCATAGGTACCAGCCCGCTATGTACCTCATTTAGCTACTTACACTGTCAGCTCTCTTCAAGTTTGCAAATACTTTTTTCTTATGTTATTTTTCGCCATGACTGCATTCGAAAACTCTGCACTTTACTGTAAAACTTCGTCTAGGGGTGGAGGGATGACTCCTCCCGGGCAGTCAAGTAGTCAACCGTTGCCGTCGAAGGAGCTGGGTCTGTTCAAGAAGATTATCGTAAGCTTTTCATAAAGTTTCATAATTTCTTGCTTTGTTTTTTTTTTTCATAAGGCAGTCTTTTGGCCCCGTGTCTTTCAGAAGTCCTATGAGCACAAGAAGTATCGATTCGGACTGAAGTACGCGAAGACTATTCTGAGCAATCCGGCCTTTGCGGAACACGGAGGTAGTTCTGTTTCCTTCTCTTGAAAGTTGAAACATTTATAGGGTTTTATGTACACATTTCTTTAGAAACTCTTGCTATGAAGGGCCTCATTCTCAATTGTATGGGGAAGCAACAGGAGGCGCAGGAATGTGTCAAACGAGGACTCATGGTAGGTTTGGGGATTTTGTTGTTAGACGTGACCAATTGTTGCCACGTGTTATCACTTTGTACGTTACGAACACATTTTATGGGCACTCAGTGGTCGGGGGGGGGGGGGGGGGTGGTTACCCTGTAAGGCGGCCTTACACAACGTCTTTTGTTATACGAGACAAAATTTTATGCAAAACTGGTGTATTCTACATCTATAGTGAACAGAGTTAGGCCATTTTCGATGTAGTTTCGCATTAATGAGTGTTCCTACGAAGGCGAATAACCGCTCCGTACAATGTGACTCCCCCTCCCTCTCTCCGAGCCGCTTTGCGTATTTTTATGATTTATGATGTTGCATACTTCATCCGTTTCTCATCTTCCAATTACGCCAAAAGCTGGACACTCAAATCGCGGATTAGCGCAATCCTGTGCTCCTAATATCGCTCTGCCACAGCATTGAACAATTGACCATCTGAGGAGCACAGCCCATTTCTGTGCTCTTTCAACTTCTAGCCATGTTTCCGTTGTCTGTTTTCTCCACATTCTGAGATTCCTCCTATAGCTCTTATAAAGACGTTTTGTTGCGATCAAAACTCTAGCGCCAGACGGAACTCGAACGCACACCTCCCGTTTACCGATGGGATGCCCTCGCCATTACACGTAATAAAACAAAACATCGTTATGATAGTTAGCAACCTCAGTGACACTCACTTGAAGCTGAAAGAAAAAACTTAACCATGTCTGTAGTTCGCTGTAAACGCTGAATAAGGTATAATGTTTTGTTTTCTTCTTGCAATGGAACTATTTGCACGATACGCCGGATCGGCGAGAACGAATACTATAGGAAGAATCCCCGTCCTCCAAGTAGTAACATAACATGTTTTGTTTTTGCCGAACCCTTGAGGCAAACGAGTAGAAGGGTGTAATGCTTAAGGATCCGTAGAGCGAGCTTACTCGGCGTTGCAAGGAGCTGCTAACGTGGAATAGGTGGCGCAGTGGTAGAGGTGCTGCTTCATGCCTGTGACGTCACGAGTTTGGTTCCCGTACTGCTACTTCGCGTTTTTGCACTTTTACCACAGTATCGGAGTTTCATAGAGATTTCCATATCTGGGCTTGTTTTTGGAGTTTGCTGCGGTAAGATATTTTCACTACTTACTCCTTCTCGACATCTCGTTATGCACCAGCAGTGTCCGAAGTGTGCAAAATACATTTATATATGAATCCTATTGTTTTTCATAACAATTCTAGTACTGCCAAACCTTCTCCTCCGAAACGATGTGACCTCCTGAAAACGTGATAGAGCCTTCACTGGTTAGTGGCGTCGTGGCTTCGGCTCAATCCTCTTCTGGTTGAAACTTGTGGTCCTCTTCTTCCACTACCTCCGCCTTCTCCACTTTGTCGATTTTCGGCTGTTGCAGTTGGAAATCCTGTAGGATACTTGCTATTTCTTCCGCCAGTTTCATATCATCTCTCCAAGGAACAGCATCCAGTGGAGATCCGCATTTCAATGTCTGTAGGTGAAAACCACTCGAGGGTTAGCAGGCATTGTAGAGGCGGTGTTGGCGGCAGCAGCTTGTCACGACCTCGCGACTTTGTCAGCATACCAGAGGCGACAATATTCATCGAAGTGGTAGGTCGAGTTGAAGACCATGACATCTCCTCCTACACTGTGAATACACTGGTGGCACTCACCTCACCGACACTAATAAATTGCATTTGAAGCATTTTTTAGCTTTCTGCCGCTGTTTCGTGTAGTTCCTGCGTCAAAATTTCTTTCATTGACAATGAGAACAATTTACTAGCGTGAAAGTTTCGTATATAATCATATTTTGCATATTTCGGACATGCTGGTGCATCACGAGATGTTATAAGGAATAAGTAGTGAAAACACCTTACCGCGCAAACTCAAAAGAAGCTCAAATAAGGAAATCTCTATTGAAATCCGATACGCGAAGTAGCATGGGAAACAAACCGTCGACGTCATGATCATGAAGCAGCACCTCCACCACTGCGCCACCTAGTCCACGATAGCATCTCCATGTGCCGCCGTGGAAAGCTCGCTCTGCGGACCCTTAAGCGTTACATCCTTCTCTTCTACTCGTTTTCCTCAAGGATTCGGCAGAAACAAAACATGTTCTGTTACTATTTGGAGGACGGAGATTCTTCCTATAGTATTCGTTCTCGCCGATCCGGCGTACCGTGCAAACAGTTCCATTGTAAGAAGAAAACAAAACATAATAGCTTATTCAGCGTTCACAACAGACATGGTCAAGTTTTTTCTTGTTGCTAACTATTATAACGATGTTTTTTTACGTGTAATGGCGAGGGCATCCCGTCGGTAAACGGGAGGTGTGCGTTCCAGTTCCGTCTGGCGCTAGAGTTTTGATCGCAACAAAACGTCTTTATAAGAGCTATAGGAGGAATCTCAGAATGTGGAGAAAACAGACAACGGAAACATGGCTAGAAGTTAAAAGAGCACAGAAATGGGCTGTGCTCCTCAGATGGTCAATTGTTCAATGCTGTGGCAGAGCGATATTAGGAGCACAGGATTGCGCTAATCCGCGATTTGAGTGTCCAGCTTTTGGCGTAATTGGAAGATGAGAAACGGATGGATTATTCGTTCTTGCCGCTCCGGCGTACCGTTCAGACTCCCTGGTTAGGCTTAGATGGTGCGGAAAGCCTCTGGTGGTTCTTCACCCAATCACTGGCTTGATGACGCATCCATGAGTTTTGTAGTGTGGCTGAAAAACGAGCTTGGTGTTTTTAGGTGTTCTTTGCCTTGATCACATTATTTTCGGTTTTTCTTGTTTTTAGGGAAAAATTATAATGACCATTCTCTTGGGGGTGCGGGCTTCTGTTTGGTCGCGTCCACTCCGATTCAAGGTTATTGGCTCGGTTTTCACGTCCAGGCCAACCAACCCTTCCATCCCTCCCGGGTCAGTAAACTGGTGCCATTCTTTAATCCGCTGGCCACCGCGTTCATTGTGTAGTCCAGATATGCATTCAAATGGATTCCACGGAAACCTGCAGAAGCAGAACGCATGGAGTGTCCCGCAAAGGAGTTGACTAGCGCCGACATTGTTTCGCTACATTTATAAAGGAATGCTTCATGTTTGTTTCTTTATAATCCGCTGGTGTTGCTCATTAAGGCGCTTGCGCGCAGGATCTCCATCTATTAATTTGTCCCATAAGTCACGCCGTTTTTTCTTTTTCAACGATTCATTACAGATTTCGCCGGTGGTCACTTGCATAGTGCTATACAGCTTTCGAAAGAGAATGGTTTACTCTATCAGAACATATATTGCATTTCTTTTTCATCTTGAATTTTGTCAATTTCTAGGCCGTTAAAGTGAAAAAGTGGCCATCTGCGCGGTCGCTTCTCTCCGCTTAGGTTTGGAATTTTTGCGCAGTTTTTTTGAGCATTAGGGAGACAATGTTCTGTACTACAAGAATACATATTGGCGCTCTTTGCTCATTTGTCCTTTATTGATTTTTAGGTTATCAAATTGGGAGTCCGACTTTTCCGTCCGAATTGTTACCGACAGCTCCCGCTCTGTCGGTAACAATTCGGACAACAATTCGGAATTGGTTGGAGTTTTTTGCTTGGTGTTATATGTCGTTCGGAAGACAATGTCTTGCTCTATAAGAACTTGTGTCGCGTTTGTTGGCCCATGCTGACAGGATGAAAAAAGAAATGCAATACATGTTCTTATAGAGCAAATCATTCTCCTTCGAAAGCTATATAGCGCTATGTAAAAGACCGCCGGCGAAATCCGCAATGAATCGTTGAAAAAAACGGCGGGGACTTATGGGACAGCCTAATAGTAATGCGGACCAGACCATATGATATGCCATTTAGTTCATCGATTAAGACTCGTAGAACTATCTAAGTAAAACACTTCAGCTTTATTTGAAGGATTTGTTATTGTAGGCCGACCTGAAGTCCTACGTTTGCTGGCACGTTTACGGGCTAGTTCAGCGTTCCGACAAGAAGTACGATGAGGCCATCAAGGTAGCTATTATCTTAATATTTTTGCTGTACTTTTTGTGATGCTTCCATTGACATTTCTTAGAAACACATCATGAGCCTGCAATCCATGTACCATGTACCATGTAACGTGTGCTTTTGGTTCTGTGGTGGCGTAACAGAATCACGAACGAGCTCAGCGCATGTATGTGTGAATGAGGCAATTTCTGTTCCCGTAGTGAAGACATTGGTGGCAACCCATCTTGACACGCATTTTCTTACCGGCGATTTGCTTTTGATTGCTGCGATTCCGGATTCTCTGAATGGTTGCTGCTGGGTGCTAACCGTCATTTTGTGATATTGTAAAGGTAACAATAAAGAACCTTGGGAAAGGCTTTTCTACACATAGGTGTCCTCCATTCCATGTAGCAATCAAAGATGCAGTCAAGGCAACGTTGAACGTGTAGTCACATCCCTTATTCCAACAAATGATTTATAGGATCTGAAGTGATAAACGTCTCAGGTTGGGAAGGACGAAGAAGGAAACGAAAAACGAGCTCTTCACAGTTATCTTACTATGTTCCTTTTGTTAGTCCATAAACGTCAGCATTCGAAAAATTGTTCAACGTTTTGGATTCCTAAAAATTGTTTTTTGATATGTTCGTTATTGTTTCCACTAATGAGAAGCCAAGCTTGAAGTTGAATTCTCCAAAGTTCACTTTGCAGGCTTATAAACGAGCTCTGTTTCTGGACAAGGACAACATGCAGATTCTTCGTGACTTGTCATTACTTCAGATACAGATGCGAGACTTTGATGGGTATAAGGTATGGACAGCCGTTTTCATCTTCTAAAACGTCTGGAAGGTGAGGCAAGTAACCTCTTGTGGACCTGTGCTTGATTATACTCATTCTGCATAGATGGACTCCTTGTGTGATGTAGAGCTTCCTTTACCGGCAAATTTTCATAAAATGGACGAATCCTGTCGCCTTTTTAGAAGGGTTACACCTTATACAAGTAACTATCAGTGCAGTATTCTCAGTTATGCTTATCACTACAGTATAACTGGACATTTTCAGGAATCTCGGTACCATTTGTTACGGCTACGTCCCACTCAACGGGTTTCCTGGATAGGATACGCTACAGCCTACCATCTTCTAAAGGATTATGAGAAAGCTTTAACTATTTTAGCGGAGTTTCTTCAAAATAATAAGGTCCATAGCGTCTTTGTCTACTATTTATTCCTCAAACGTGGAAACATCTTTAAAGCCATCAGTGCATTGCGCTTGTACTGAATTTTAGCCGTCGTCGTATGATTTCGAACACTCCGAACTAGTTCTCTATCAGAACATGATTCTTTGCGAAGCTGGTCAGCTAGAGGAAGCATTAGCGAAGTTGGAGGAGAATGCTGCTGTGATAGTCGATAAAGTTACTTATATGGAGCGAAGGGGTATGTTGCTTCACAACCGCATGTTAGCGAGGTGTAGTCTCATGATGCGTTTTCTTATTTCATTCACACATGGGTGGCTTATTCTCTTTTACGTTCAGGTGCAATACTCATGGAGTTGAACAGAATGGAAGAAGCCGAAAAGGTTTTTCGTCAGCTTATCGATCGAAACCCGGAAAATATAGCTTATTACGACAACTTGGAGCTATGCCTTGGGCTCGGAAAAGGTTCATTCTTTTATTTATTTCGTCACATGAATCACAGCAGAAATGTGCGCATGTAATGGGTTTTAAACAAACGAAATCAACTGCAAGGAATCAAAAACGTGCAAATGGGAACCGAGTAACCTAATGTGAAGTTCATTGAGAACGAGCAGATAACAGATAGATAAGTGAGAGATAGACATTCCAAGAAAGTCTTCACTATCAGCGATAAAAAGGTTTGGCTCCCCAAGATGTCTGTATGCAAGGAAGTTGGAGCTAACTCGCGGCCTTGCAGCCGCATCACATAAGCTAAGTTTAACTGTTCTGCTAATTGTAGGGGACACTCCAAAAAACTCGATAAGATCTGGAGACAGCTTTGTAATGAGGATTTTGAACAACATGACTAGAGTAGTCATGTTTCTTCTACTTTAAGCGGGTATGCCAAGCCGCTTTTTGTAATAAACTAGCGGCTCAGTTTATTAGCGTAAGGAAGACGTGCCCAAAGACACGATCCCGTGGTGGAAATATAGTACATAAAACTTGTTCTCTGTATATGAGTTTATCTGGTTAGTTAACAAATGATTATGAAATGTGAAACATAAGAGAAGGTTGGAGGTGAGGAGTGGACTTCATTACATTCAGAATGCATTGAGAAGTTACAATAAAACTACAAACATAAGGAGGATGGCATACGGTAAGAAGGAGAGAGGGAGGGAAGAATGGCCCGAGCTCGCTTAAGGGGGAGGAGACCGCCAGGCGCTTCCATAGGCTGCTGTTTTATAGCCTCCTCCGAGGGCGGAACAGCATGTGCCGTGAGTGGCCGGAGGGCGTGGATGCTACTGGTGGTCACGGAGAAGCGACTACCGGGTTCTCAAAAAATTCGGCTTTTTCTCTAATTAAGGGTCACCACATTTTCCCGCATTTCAATCGTTAGCGATGTCTTCGTAACACACTTTGTAGCACCTCATGAACAAATTACGTGTGCGGTTATTCCGAACACCTTGGAGAAGTCGATGTCCTTTTAACAAGGGTTAAAAATCGAAGTACCAAACTCCATAATGGGTCTTACGTAACACTTGGGGGCACACAGGAGAGCGGCAGGATCATTCATTTTTGCAAGTCTCTAACGTCAGAAACCTGCTTAATTTTCACGCCATTTAGTCTGTAGAATGGAGATTAGGTTAGGTGCTTTGTTTGTGTTACAGGAATTACAGGACAGGTTTCTGATGTTACCGGTTTCTGACGACTTTTCACCAGAGAAGAGAAGCTCCTGTTTTCTCGACTTCCCAACTAAATCAATAGCAGCTTGAACCTCACAAGAGCTCTCAGCTTCGTCGACTTTTTTGTAGATCTTGACGTCATCAGCGTACATTTTGCACGTAACACTGAACTTAGAGACGGAATCAGGCAGCTCATAAATGTATGGGAGGAAGAGCAGCGGCGACAGTGCTCCTTACGGAACTCCACTTCTTCTTCTTCTCCTGAGCGTTTAGTCCCGCGCAGTCGCAGGGTCCGCTGTTCTTATGATCCGTCGCCACCTCATCCTATCACGGATGTCGTCTGGCGTGGCGCCGAGTTCGGCGAGATCTCTCTTGATGACGTCCTTCCATCTTTTCCTTGAGGCTCCTCTCGGACGCCTTCCGGGTGCTTCGAAATTTAGGGCCAACCTGATGGGGTGATCATCTGGTCTTCTAAGGATGTTCCCGTACCACCTCAGGCGCTGCTTCCTCATCTTCAGCTGGATCAGGGCTGCCTTTATCACTGCGCTAACATCCTCATTTCGCACTCTGCCCCGACGGGTCCATCCACAAGCCCACCTGAGCATCCTCATTTCTGCCGCGTGCAGCTGCCGCTCCTGCGCTTCACATAGGGCCAGCACTCACTGCCGTAAAGGAGAGCAGGCCTCACTACTGTTCTAAATATATAGCTTGCCTTTGAGTGTCCTGGAGCACCTACGGTCGCAGAGGATTCCTGTGGACTCCCTCCATTCAAGCCATGCTGCATTTATCCTTCCCCTGACCGCCTGCTCCACACTTCCTTCCTCAGATAGGTCACTTCCGAGGTAGCGGAATTCTTTCGCCTTCTCGATCGCCTCCCCTTGGCAGTCTAGGATCGGTCTAGTGCACTGCTCAGAGCTGACAAACTTGATCTTCTTACGTTCAGCCCGTTATCCGCGAGGGCTACTTGCCACAGCTGTACCTTGTCCTCCAGCTCCTCCCGGCTGTCGGCTACTAGAGCGATATCGTCCGCGTAGAGGATGGTCCTAAGAGGGCCTTCCTCCAGATGTCCCACTGCAGTCAAGCGTCAGCACGAAGAGGAACGGACTCAGAACCGACCCTTGATGTACCCCCTGTAATGTCCATCTTCTTTGTCATTCCGTGTGGGTTCGTATCGCCGCTTTCGAGCCTTCGTACATGTCCTTTACGACTGTGATCAGACGTTCCGGGACACCTCTACCTCGAAGCGATTTCCAGAGCACGGCCCGGGTAGCCTGTCGTAGGCTTTCTCCAAGTCCAGGAATGCCATGTAGCAGGGCTTTCGTTTCTCCCGATTTTTCTCCATTACCTGGCGAGCGATAAAGATGACGCCTGTAGAGGCACCTCTGGAGGCATGAAGCCCCACTGCTCCTGGGAGATTGTCACCATCTCCCTCAGCCTCGAGTCGACAAGACGTTCGTAGATCTTCATCGTGTGTGAAATCAGTTTGATCCCTCGGTAGTTGGAGCACTCGGACGCGTCCCCCTTCTGCTTCATCCAGCATCTTACCCTCTATCGTGACTCTGTTGAAGAACTGTGTCAGCCAATTCACTCCACAGTCACCAAGCACCTTCCAAGCCTCTATTGGCACCCCATAAGGTCCAGCTGCCTTCCCGAGCTTCATCTTTCCTATGGCGTTGCGAACCTCTTCCTGCGTCCAGGATGGGAGGGGTCCTTCCGTTGGTTGTTCTTCTTGGATTTCCCGACGAGGGAATTCTTCATTTAGGAGCCCCTTGAAGTACTCCTCCCATCTTTTTCTGACCTCGACTGGCTTCCGTAGTACACTGCCGTCAGCACCCCTCACCGTCTTGACCACTCGAATGTCGACGCAAGCTCTATGCCGTGCCTTAGCTAGCCGGATTGCGAACTTCTCCCTGTGGCCCGTCCAGCTTCTCATATAGGGCATCCTTCGTTAAAGCTGCTTTTGCCAGGCTCTTCAGCTTCCTATAGACTATAAGATGCTCGCGTGCGCTTGTCTACTGCCACTGCTTGTAGGCCTCCTTCTTTTTCCTCACCGCAGCCTGCACCTCTTCATTCCAGAACCATGCAGCCTTACGGATCTTCACTAGTTGCCGAAAAAACCAAAGAGTAACAATGCTTTAACACATTTGCTTAAGCCTGGAGAGGCTGGTAGAGAGGCTATATGCTGTTACAGGATGTTTTGTTGCGATCAAAACTCTTGCGCCAGGCGGGACTCGAACCCGCATCTTCTGCTTTCCGGGCAGCGATGTTCGCCTTACACCACCAGCGCTGTGTGACCGCACGTAACATCCGCGATATCCTCCAGGTCTGTCAGCACCGACCCGTGATACGGGGATGGGCCGGCCGCTGATATCAGCATGGAACCGGTTAAGCTGAAGACCTTACTAGTAACAATGCTTTAACACATTTGCTTAAGCCTGGAGAGGCTGGTAGAGAGGCTATATGCTGTTACAGGATGTTTTGTTGCGATCAAAACTCTTGCGCCAGGCGGGACTCGAACCCGCATCTTCTGCTTTCCGGGCAGCGATGTTCGCCTTACATCACCAGCGCTGTTTGACCGCACGCAAACCGAAGAGTATCTAGTCGGACAGGTCCAGTGTCTTCCTGTCGTCGTGGTAATCCTTCTGATTACTGTAGGAGGAATCGGGTCCGATATCCAGGGCTACGCTATCGTTCAGATGCGCGAACGAAACGAGCAAGGAGATATAATTTATTAAGGCAAAAATCAGAAAGATACAAATAAGACAAGGACTCTTCTTCTTCTTCTTCAGCGTTTGTCCCGCTTCGTCGCGGGGTCCGCTCTTCTGGTGTCATGACGCCACCTTTCCCGGTCATGCGCTTGATCAGGGTGGACGCCAGTTACTTTCATGTCCATGTGTAACGTATCCGACCAACGCTGCTTCGGGCGTCCTCTAGGCCGCTTTCCGGACACTTCCAACTCAAGGCCTAGGTCTTCCTTTCCACGCAGAACGTGGCCGTACCATCGTAAGCGAGCTTCGCGCATCTTGTCCGCTATCGGCGCGACACCGAACTTCTGCCGAATAGCATCATTTCTGATGCGGTCCATGCGGGTGACTCCAGCCGTCCAGCGCAGCATCTTCGTCTCCATGACGCTGAGGCGTGTTTCAACTTCCTTAGTCGCAGGCCAACACTCAGCGCCGTATATTGCTACCGGCCGCACGACTGTTCTGTAGATCTTTAACTTCAGGTGCTCTGGTATCTTCCTATCGCAGAGCACACCAGTCAGCGAACGCCACTTGGACCAAGCTGCACTCACTCGTGAGTTCACTTCAACCATCAGACCGCCGTCAGACGCTATTGCTGATCCCAGGTATTTAAAGACCGCAGTGCGTGGAAGCTCAGTACCGTTAATCTTAATGGAGCCGGACTCGTTTACGTCAGTCGTTAGGTACTCGGTCTTCTTGACGTTCAATTTGAGTCCGAACATCGCCAGGCGGTCGCACCAAGCTTGCACCTGCCGCTCGAGATCATCGTTCTCTTCGCAAGCGAGCATTACGTCATCAGCATAGAGCAGCGTCCATGGAACAGGCTGCTGAAGATCTCGCGTAATGGCATCCATGACGACAACAAAGAGGAGTGGAGAAAGCGCAGAACCTTGGTGCACCCCGACAGAGATGGGAAACTCCACCGAAGTTCCAGCTGCAGCTTGAACTCGACACTTTGGACAAGAGTAGAGCATCCGCACCCACTCTATGAGTTCCTCAGGTACGTTGTGTTGTCGCAAGGCGTACCATATAACCTCACGCGGTAAGCGGTCGAAGGCCTTCTCCAAGTCGAGAAAGGCTATATGCACCGGCTTCTGTTTCTCACGATGCTTCTCCACCAGGAGGCGGGCGGCGTGTATAGCATCAATGGTGCCACAACCAGACACAAAACCGCACTGGTTGTCGGAGAGCCTGACGATTTCACGAATTCGTCTGTCGAGGATTCGCTCGAAGATCTTCATGCTGTGCGAAAGCAAGCGAATCGGACGGTAATTGGAGCAGTCTGCAGGACTGCCCTTCTTCTTCCAAATCGAATCGTCGTACTGTTGTGCCAACACTCCGGTACTTTCTTCTCTTTTACTACCTGGTTGAAGAACTCAGCCAACCACTCAGCAGGATACCATAGCTTCGACTTCCAAACATCGGCTGCCAGATCATCCGGTCCTGTCGCCTTGCATGGCTTCATCTTCTTTAGAGCCGCTTCTGTTTCCTCCACGGTGATCTTGTGAACGGGACCGTGAACAGAACTCACAGAAGGGATGGCCGGGTGAGGAAATTCCATAGTGGAAATTTCCTCAAAGTAATCACGCCATCGCTTCAGCGCCTTTTTGCGGTCTGTCAGAAGATGGCCGCTCTCATCATTGATGCCAAAAAACTTTTCAATATCCTCGGTTTGGCGATGGCGGGTCTTAGCGAGTCGGTACAAATACCGCTCACCATCGCGTGACTCGAGCTTTTCGTTGACATCACTATAATGAGTGGTTTTCGCAACAGCCACGGCTTTCTTTGCAGCCTTCTTTGCCTTCTGATACTTCTGCCAGTTGTCGGCTGTTTTATCGCTGAGAAACACGTGATAGAGCGACTTCTTCTCTCTAACCTTTGCCTTCACATCGTCCGTCCACAGCCATGTCTGCTTATCGATCTTGCGTCGTCCAGGCTTCGTAGTGCCGAGTTCCAACCTTGCAGCTTGGCGTATCGCGTCGGTTGCTTTCTTCCAAGTTTCACCGACAGTCATAACTGTCGGTAACCGTACGCGGAAAATAACAGCTGCTTCCTTCTCTTTCATTCGCCACCACTTGATTCTCGCAGCACCGCATCGCTCAACTTGCTGCATCCTCGGAGGGATGATCTTAAGGGTGCAGACAAGCGGTCGATGCTGTGGGGCGACCGTCTCATACGGCACGATCTTCGCGTCTGTCACAATGCTTCGGTCGCGATCCTTGACAAGGACAAAGTCTATCTGAGACTTGGAGCTCCCACTATAGTATGTGATGAGGTGGGAGTCGCGTTTTCGGAAAACAGTGTTCACAATGGGCTATGCGATTCCGCATACTCAAGAATGCGCTCACCATCGGCGTTACGAGACCCGTATCCGAAACCACCATGACAGCTGTACCCGTCCTTCGCAGCACCTACGTGCCCATTAAGGTCACCAACGACTATGTTGACATCTTTCGGCGGTACCTCTGCTGTCTTCTCATCAAGCAGGCTCCAAAACTCTTCCTTGGCTTGATCGTAGCAGCCACTCTGCGGAGAATACGCAGAGAAGAAGTGATAGAGTCGCTCCTTCGCGGCGACAACGATCTTCATCAACCGATCGTCATAGCGTTCGACGCTTACAATCGAGTCACGAAATCGTTCGGAGACGATTATTCCGACACCACTGGTGGTCCTGGGACTTCCACATAGAACGGCCTTGAAGCCACGTCCTATGTCCCTTGACTTGCTGCAGGACCACCTCGTCTCCTGCACCGCACAGAAATCAACTCTTCTACGCTCCAGTGCTTCAACCAACTCGCACGAGCGGCCCGTTAACGTACCCACATTCAGCGTTGCTACGCGGGTCCTGCCTACGTTACGGGACTTTCGGACTAGCTCAGTTGCCCCCCGATGCCGTCCTCGCATCAGGGACCCTCGCATACTTTCCACACTCGCCGGGCTCTGCGAGTGCGCGTCGGCTTCCGCGGACGCCGTAGCACAATCTCGAAAAACATGACTTGTCATACACCATGTGATGTGACATGGGTCTTCGTAGGCCGGCCTGTCACAAGAGCCTGTCGCCTGCATTACAAATAAGACAAGGACAAGGAGCAAAAAGGAGACTAGAGGAGAGCTAAGCCAAGACTTAACTTAGTTGCTTAGATCTAGGGGCTTTTATGGACTCCCCTGGAGGCGTGTCTACCGTGTGCTCCTCGGACTCTCCGTCCGGTACGGTTTTATGGCTCTGTGGCCGTCGCTGGCATATCCGCAGGAGCGGGTCGTAAACCTCCCCTGGATACGTTCCGCCACCTCATGCTCTTAACGACACATGCAGAATACACCGGTCCCGGTATATTTCACAATCTACCCTTCATTCTAACCTGGTATGTCCTACCTGAAAGGAAGCTACTTATCCATGCTGGAATCATCGGATGTATACCAACTGTTTTCACCTTGAATACTAATTCTTCTACAGGAACCTTATCGAAGACCTTGAAAGACAAAGTAGACGACGTCCACTCGATTTTTGCTTTCCAGAGAGTACTACAGTATCCACCAAACGCTGCTTCAGCAAGCCGAATTGTTCCTTAGAGATGATACTGTGTTTTCCTGGATCACTGAATGGGTTTTTTTTTTGGGGATAGGGTTATTAATCGCATGCTTCCATCTATGAGGAACATCGGCTGTCATATAGCCCATGTTGAAATTTTGTTCTAAAGTATAAGCTGCAACCGATGACTTTTTTAACGAAAAGTAACGGCAGAAAGTCTAGTAAAATTGAAGAGAACTTGGACCACTTGGACAAAACTTCGACAGTTTCATCTTTAATAAACCATAGCGAAGGCCTCACCCGAGGAAGACTGGGTAAACACCGTCCTGAATAGAGATAGAATAAGGCTTCTCTAAAAACTTTGAAATTCGATTGCTGGCATTAGATTTTCTTTCTCAGGAGGTGACACACTAAAGTGCTGTCCATCTACTAGGTTTGGGAGGAATCTTGTTTTCTTCAGAATGGGACTTGATACAATTATAGAAGGCCGTTTTTTCCTTCGAATAGATGTTTATTCTTTCTACGAAAAGGATGTATCGAGAAGGCGCTTTTTCCACTTTTTTCTTGAAGTATTCGTAGTTCGCCCAGTCTCCTTCACTGCCTGAGGTAGAGGCTTGTGTTCCACAGGGAGTTCCAGCGGTTTATCATCTGATACACGTATTTTTTGTCCGGGAGACGTATTCTTTGTATGTCGAGTTTCCTTTTAGGTACATATAAATCAATGACGTGGAGAAGGACATGGAACAGTAATTCATACATTTGGTCGACCGTGCTAGCTTTTCTAAAGCTGCCTATCAAGTCAAAATTCGCTAGACGCTCTCATATTTTGTCATAGTTTCTGCCTTGAAATCTCTAATTCGCCGCACATTTCCTGTACTGTGACCTACTTTGTCCGCGATTTGAAAACATATAGCATGACCACTGTTACCTAATGGTAGGGAGCGTTTAAACCTGAACCTGACTAGTGGAGTTGCACAATACAAGATCTAATAAGGAGTTCCCACTAGTGCGTCTATTCACCACCTGTTGGAAATTGTGGTCATCAAATATCCTGAAAGGCTACTGCCGCTGAAATCGCTCCCTATATTTGGCAAGTTGAAGTTCGCCAGAAGTATGCACGAAGCTTTACACACAGAAGTCGCTCATGGCTTTAATTAGACATATTCATTGTCCGGTAGTGCGGTAGTGCTCTGTACACAGCAGTGATACGGAGAACATTTGCAGGTTGATTTCTCCCGCACTGATTGCGAGCTGGACCACCACAGTTCCGCCAAATTTGTTAGGCGCTCTTCTCGCCTACGATCTCTTTCCTCCCTTGTTGGTGAGGGGAGCACAACCTTAATTACTCTCAGCCTGCGCAGTACTGGCCTACGCATGCGATACACAGCTGTCGATATGCGCAAGCAGTTTTTTGCCTTCAGGCATTTTAACAAACGTGTATGATAGTCTTCCCTGCTATTTAATCTAACACATGTCATAATTTAGAGTAAGACGTCATTTCGAAGATAAATCATGATGTGGAAGAAAACCCGCAGCAATGGTGACCAAACCAAAACAGCGTGACATATTTCACTTGTCTAGGCTGAATCCCATGTATATAAAATCAACGACGTTGCACGTTGTGAGCGGGAGCACTACCTCTGCGCCACCCGCTGGCTCCCCTTCTTACGGAGCACCTATGACATCACTCTCGCGCCACCTCTTTCGCGCGGCGATCCTGTGGTCAGGCCATCCAACTTCGGCAGGTCAAATTCGATCAGGAGTTTTATTTTGCAATTTTGACACCCATACTCATAATCAGCATTCCGCTCTTTTTAATGATCCTGGTCTCAACTTGAAGTTCCATGGGAGGTCGGAACCCTTCCCTAGTGAGATGCCATTAAATCGGCAGGCAATAAATGCAATCATCTAGCAAGTCTAAACAGAACGAAATGGAACAACAGTGATCGTTTTCTTTTCTGCAGTTTCATATTTATTTATTTATTTATTTATTTACTCACTTATTACACGACTATGTTCGTGTGCCAAAATTATAACAGAAATACAACACAATACAATATACCGTCAACAATGTCTAATGAAGAGTTTGCAGCATCTGAAGCATTTTACTCCTGGAACGTATATGCTCACGGAGAATATTTTTGAAGGCGTTATAGTTTGATGGCGAGAAATGCTTTTTGCGAAACCTCTCATATAACGAGAGTATCCTATGAGTGAAGAAGAAATGGCGACGGTTGTGTTTGGTAATATCAGCGTCATATTTAACGACACTAGATGCTCTTATCGACACTAGATATGTATTTTCGACTCCAATTTGCTGATGTGCAATGATATAATCAACTCTAAACCCACCTGAACATCCATTAGTAGGTCTCAAGATTCTGTACTTGCTGGGCGATAGTTTCACTTCAACACGAAGGATGCGAAAACCAAATATAAGATCTGCAGCTACCCTTCCATACAGCAACGTTTTGAGACTTAGAAGGGAGGTCAATGAGCGTCCCGTAGCAATTTTAAAAGCGACCTATTGAGGGTTGTAGGGGACCGTAAGAGAAGCACCGTAGTGGTTTTCAAAGCTCCTGCGAACACTTAGATAGGTCAAAAATTGCAAAACACCGTATCACTTCAGTGCGTGTCGATAGAGCAAAACAGATGTCTGGAACTGCCATGTCGTTGTTAGAATCTATCCTGCAAAAGGTTCGGGGCTGCAACAGTAGCGGAATTACAGCGATTTCACAACTTGCTTGTTAGCCGTACAGTAACCGAAGTGGAACATTGAGGTGCGCCCCTCACGAAGATAGGTGCAGCGACTGGATGTCCGAGTGGGTACGTGGGCGGACTTGCAGGAAAACGGTCAGGGGTTCGGATCCGGAGGGTGTGTTCCTGCATTGCAGAGCTTGCTCGATACAATTTTGTCGATGTAAAGTGTATTTTAACCGCGGTATTGTACCATACTTACATTGTAACCTTATTTTAATCTGGATGTTACGATATGAAAACAAAAATAAGATTTGTTTTTATATTTATTTATTCATTCATTCATTTATTGTTTTAAATTTTATTTTATTATATTTTATTATTTATTTATTATTTATATTTTTAATTAATTATTATATTTATGACTGATTTTTTTCGACCCCCTTTTCGACTTCTGGAGAGAAAGTCTAGTATCTAGTAGCTTTAACCGTTTGCTATAAAGCGGTACAGGCCGCCAGCTCAAACCAGGATGTAATCGGCAATAAACTATTCTAGAAAATGTTAGCTGCACTTTTTCAAGCCTGCATTTGTTTCCTAGTGAACGGATTCTAGAACTAGAAACAGTATTCGGGATGTGTAATATGTAGGACCTATGCAACCGAACAAGTATAGTCGGATTATCAGCATGGACATCACGAAAAATAGAAAAAATGTCATATTGGTTCTCTTCACAATTTGATCGGTATGTGACGAAAAGCTCAGCGTAGTCTTAAACAGAGCCCCGCGATCTTTCGTTTCCTGAAAACTTTAGTGAAACCCCATTTACTTCGTATTCGGTGGCCGGTAGATCCCCATAACGTAGAGCGAAGGACTTTTCGCAACTAATGGTCACTCTCCATTCTGTCGCCCACTCACAAAGGTTGCTAATCGAACGCTTCGTAGCTGCTTTTACTTCTTCACAGTTTTTGTCGTTGTAAATTCCCGTATTTTATATCATCGGCATATGATGGAACTGAACTATGTTTGGTGATAGAGATGGGAGTGAGGTTAGTTAATAGAGTGCACTCAAACCGACCTCTCACCAGGAGGCAGACAATGTATACTCTCAAACTTGCGTAACTAACATAACCTAACCTGTTGGTAATCAATTTGATCGAAAAATCCCTAACTGTGTAGTTGGACCATATTAGTGATATGGGCCTTTAAGGTGCTCCTGTTGCTGATCGAGCGGCTATGTACGACAGTATTGCCGAACGGCACAAACGTGCTGCCGCGCCTCGGCGTCAGCTCTTATACGTGTTGGAAGGCGCGGAGCTAAGTTGTCGTCTGGATGACTGGATCATCAAAGGACTACGAAAAGGCGTGCCAAGTCTCTTTAAGAACTTGGTTCCTTTATATAGTGATCCGGCTAAGGTACCTCTTTGGCAGCACACAGTCTCCTTCCTTGGATTCTTTATTGTATTTTAGAGAGCTGCTAATTTGTGTCGTTTAGGTAGCTATTGTAGAGAAGCTGTTGCTGGATTATGTGAAAAAGGTTGAGAACAATGGATACAGAGGAGGATCATTCCATGGTGTGTTGGTGACGTTTGCCTTTCGTGGTCGATCACGTGCAGTAAATCAGTGATCGTCAGGTGATGAAGATGAGATGGAGTCACCAACTTCCACGCTTTGGCTATATCTCCTGATTGCCCAACATTTTGATCGCGTGGGAAATATACCCGTTGCTCTAAAGTACGCAGAGTGTGCCTTCACGCATACGCCAACTCTTATAGAGACACTCATGATTAAAGCGAAGATATATAAGGTTAGTTCGTTGCGTTGTCAACGCAAGTGAACCATGTAGGCTTCTTTGAAGGGTATTCAATTAACTCAGTTTGAAGTTAATATTAGTTCATTTTAAATGTGACAAATTTTCACTACTTTTAGCATGCGGGTGATTATTCTGAGGCGGCTAGGCTAATGGATGAAGCTCAATCTTTGGACACTGCTGACCGCTATATTAATAGCAAATGTGCCAAGTATCTGCTTCGAGCTGGACAGATGGAGCGCGCTGAAAAGATGTGTGCCAAGTTCACGAGAGTACGTAGAGTTCCTTTGCGTAAAGTGCACACTCGAATGACGGAAAGCGGTGGAGTTAATTCATAATAAACCATATTCTTTTGTGGTGGTAGGTTTTTTGTGGTTATATGAAAAAAGTCACATGGAAATGACTTCAAGTAAAAAGTTAGTTTGGCGGTGATAACCGTTTTTGCGATTCCCTGTTACCTTCTGCTGAAGCGTTCGTAGTCGTCTCTTGTGCCAGTGCACAATTAATTTACCACCTGAACGTTTTCAGGAAGGCGACAGAGCTTCGACGACTCTGAATGAGATGCAGTGCATGTGGTATGAGCTCGAGTGTGCGCGATGCTATTTGTCCGAGCGGCAGTATGGCGACGCACTGAAGAAGGTGCATCAAATTGAACAGGTAGGAGGGTTGACATCGAGTTGTCTATCGTGACCAGGTACTTCCTGCTGAAGCACATTTTTAGCACTTCGTTGGAATGATTGAAGACCAGTTCGATTTCCATACTTATTGCCTCAGAAAAGTGACGTTGTGTTCGTATGTCCAACTGTTGCGTCTCGAAGACGTCCTGCGTACTCACGATTTTTATTACCAGGCCGCTAAAATTGCTGCTAGAGTAAGTGAATTCTTATTGGGTGTTTTTGTTTTTTCGGTCATTTTTTCATCTTCAGATTTATTTGCGGATGGTTGATCGTCCCCAGGATTTCGCTGGTGGAAGTACTGCTGTAGATGGTCTTTCGGCGGCAGAGCTTAAAAAAATAAAGAAACAACAAAAAAGGAAGCACGAGAAGGAACAAGAGCAGAAGAAAGTTGTTGGCAAGGTAGGCAAGGGCAAATCCGTTCAATCACTGTTCTTCTCTTTCACCGCCGCTGCTTCGATGAAACATTCCCCGTGGCAATCCGTCTCTGTGTCATCCCTGCAGCTGGGATGGTTGCATCGCAGATTAATCAAACTGTGCGCTACAAGCGGTTGGCCGTTCTTCGTCTATAGGGTGAGCGCTGCTGATTTTACATTCGCAGGGACTGTTTTACCAACAATGAGTAAATTACGGGAATTGTTTCAGTGGCTTTAGTACTAGTACTATTTTATTGTTAGATGGAGGACTACTATTGCTCTGCGTGTCTACGTTTTAGCTATGGCCTATGCTATACTTCGACGACGCTGTTGTCAGCGACAATGTTGCACTGCGTAACACCCGCTCAACACTTCCGCCGACAAAAGCGTCGCCGAAGTATAACATAGGCCTATGACTTCTTCACTGAGAGGAAAATTCAAAGTAAGCATACAGGGTGGCTCCTAATTATTTGCGCGGAGTTCAAACCGCTACTGTATTTTTGAAAATGGCGGGAGATCAATTATTAGGATTTTTCTAGAAGGGGGGGGGGGAAGTTTGTACAAAAACCAAGCAAGGTGATATACCCAATACCCTCGACAATGAAAGCTTCACCACATCGTTCCACCATCCTCATCTCGCCGATAAAGGACATTCTGCAGCAGAGATCGCTCGACGACTTCAAATTTCTGCCAGAACAGTCCAACACATTGTAAAACAGTACAGAGAAGAAGAGATCTGTCAGACCACGCACTGTGAGCACTCTCCGCCTTGAAGGGTCATCAAAAAGAGGATCGACCAGAACAATGGAGCTAGCATGAATCGGATGGCCGTAGACCTTGGGGTTTCCCGCAGAACAATACAGAAGATCCTCAAACAGGATCTTGGGCTTCGCAGTTATCGTCTTTATCGCGGACAAGCCCTTACGGAAGCTGCCATGCAGATTAGATTGAAAAAATCCAAGTTGATGCTAGAGGAGATCCAGCAGGGCCGCTTGTCAAACGTCATCTGGACGGACGAGAAGAGTTTTACCATTGAAGTGGCACACAACTCACAGAATCAGCGTCAGTTGCTGCCACCA
This sequence comes from Heligmosomoides polygyrus bakeri, assembly GCA_947359475.1. Lineage (NCBI taxonomy): Eukaryota > Metazoa > Nematoda > Chromadorea > Rhabditida > Heligmosomidae > Heligmosomoides > Heligmosomoides polygyrus. The sequence goes on along the minus strand of OX375867.1, from coordinate 52,976,078 downwards.
TCCAGAAGCAGCTCTTCTCAACGTCGTGTTCCCAACAGGACTTATTTTCCGAAATCTGTAATGGTATGGGCTGGCATTACCCTGGACAAGAAGACACCTCTGGTTTTCGTCGACCGGTCAGTGAAAGTCAACGCTGAAGTCTACCAAGAAAAGGTCTTGCGCGATGTTCTCCTCCACTGGGTTGCTGAAAATTTTGTCAGTGGTCAATTCCTGCTCCAGCAGGACTGGGCACCTGCTCATTTTGCTAGATCCACACTGACATTCTGCGAGAGTCACTTCTCCGGCTACTGGACGAAGGACTTCTGGCCACCTAACTCGCCTGATCTGAATCCGATGGATTTCGCAGTGTGGGGCTACTTGCAGCAGAAGGTCTCCTCGCAGAGTCACCAAAGTTTAAACGCTCTCAAAGCTTCACTTCGGAAGGCGTGGGACGATATTGACGTCACCTTCCTGCGGCCCACAGTGATGTCGGTGGAGAAGAGACTGAAGGCCTGCATTGCTGCAGAAGGAGCTCGTTTCGAACATCTTCTCGAGTGAATGATTGTTAGGCATTGATCTATATAGAAGTTGCATCAGATTGTATAACTGTTGTTTTTTGTTGAAGTTATTGCTCTATATAGAAGTTGCATCAGATTGTATAACTGTTGTTTTTTGTTGAAGTTATTAGTAATAAACTACGCGCAAATAATTAGGAGCCACCCTATAGTTAGTAGGCAGCTGATCAAAGTAAACATCTGATCGTTGCATTCCCTGAGTCCGGTCTTCATAAAAAGTGGGCATTTTCCCGTCTAACGTTTTCCACAGAATCATTGATTCTGAATTTACGCAAGGCGGCATCCGTACCGTTTTGTTAGAACACAAGTGGAGAGCGAGTTCCTAAGTGCGGTGTATGAGGGGAAACCTTAGGCCAATTCGTTCTCGGCTGGTCCGTCCAGCACGCTTGTTCTGGAAATATTATGCCACTGTGTTGCTGAGTTAGCTTGAAGACATTACTCGGAGTACATCGGCATCAGGTTACATTTTGTGGTTTCTTTAATCATGTTTCGGATTACAGAAGGATGAGTACACCAATCCGGCCATGCAATTCGACGCTGATGCTCTTGTGAAGACTGAAAAGCCTTTGGACGATGCCGCGAAGTTTATCCATCATTTGCACCTACTTGGTAGCAAACATATCACCGCATATAACCTTGGATTTGAAGTTTATTTGCGAAAGGTTCGTCTTGGTTTTTTTTTAATTGGCAAAGTTGTTGCTGTTGTACGAGACTTGTTCTCTCCAACTTCATTACTTCCGTAGTGGATTCCGTTCAGGAAAGCCAGTAGGAGTTTTATTTTGTTTGGCGCAAGTGACTATCCTTGCTGTACCATTCTCCTTTTCTTTTGTTGTTGCCCAGTGGTTGATGAGAACTCAGCACAAGGTATTAACGCGTTAAAGGAAGTCAACCAATCAAGATTACTAACTACCGCGTTACGCAACATAAAAGATTAAATACACCTGCAGCTTCATGGGTAGGTATAAAAGAAGAAAACTATAGGAGTGAACGTAAGGGAGCGTGCATAAACACTCCAAGGACCCATTGTCGGATTTTTTGTTTGATTGCTGTTAAAGACTGATTCGGATATCACGCTTTTTAAGCAAAAACCGTTGCTTATGCTGAAGTGTCTGAAAAGGGCTGCAACGCTGGACGCCAACGATCCATTCCTTCACGTATGCCGTGTAAAATTCCTGAAATACGGTGGGTAACGAAATGCTTCCGCGGTTTCGATCTGTTTATTAAAAGCTTGCCTCACTTTGCTGTTTTTTAGAGGCGTTAGCGTCGTTGAATGGAGTCGTACATGACCTAGTCAAAGAACTAACGCCCACGCTTTTCCCCATTATGGATGCGGTTGTTCTAAACGAGAACTTCAAAAACGATAATGTGAACAGCTTGCGTCATCGTCTAGCTGGTATGTTGCCCTCGTGCACTAGGCCTGAACGCTTTAGGCAGTCATTTCTGTTTGTGAAAATCTTGGTGCAATCCTAGTTGGTGGTGGCCGCACTTAAAAGATTTCCCATCATAATGGAACACATTGAATGGATAGCAACATGTAGAATAATCTACGCAAACTTGGTTGCCCAGATAGATAGAATCAGTTCCATGGTTCCCAGTCGGAAGAGGGAACCATAAGAACTATTCTAGGTGCAAATCTAGTAAGAGAGAACCTCCTTACCAGATTTGCGCCGAGAATGGATCATCTTCAAGCAGCTAAAACAGCGTCAGTAAAATGAAACAAAGATAGGCTAGACACCATCAATCAATGTTTAGAACACAGGCAAGACAATGTAACTCACGTCCCAATCATTTGCAACCTAGCTCACAAATGTTATACATTCTCATGTTTCTGTGCTATTATTTTGATTTCGTGAGTGCAGTTGTTTTCTAAGAAATGGGTAAGTTCAATATATTTCAATGCTAAACATATTCAGTTTTTATGAAATCAATTAGAGTGGTCACCGCCAACTCGGATTACGCCAAAATCTTTTTTGTTATTGCGGATTTGTGTGATTAATAGAAATATTCTTCGGAGCATTTAGAAGCATATTTTATAGTGGCCGAATGCAACGTGATCCTTGATCCTAGCAGTGAATCCACCACGAAAAATTGGATCATGAAATCGCTTGAAGATGAGAAGCTCACTGGTCGAACTTTGAAAACAGTGGCGAAGCTCTACAGCGGCATTCAATACGGAACATATGGATCTTGGAACAAGGAAGAGGTAGTGAAAGCTGTTCTGGTTTTGTTGCAAGCCTGTATCCGGCAAGTGGTTTTTTTTTTTTGAACGAGTCTTCGTAGCGCTTTGGGTTTTTTGAGTCTGCTTAGGATACGTCACGTTCAATCAATCTTTTCGAAATTCGTGCACGTCTAAAAGATATCTTTCCGTGATTCCAAAAGCAGCGTTAGGTGGCAGAGACTAAAGGTACGAATCGAGATGCTAGGTGATTACTCGAAACATACTTTGCGACTTTGGATTATTAATCGCATCGTGCGCGAACGCAGATTAACTTAGCCTTTCCACCTGAGTACGCCGATTTCGCACTTGAGGTTGCAAACCGTGCAGAAGTGGAAGAGAAAACTTGTTGACCTTTTTTTCGAGACGAGATCGATACATTCTTTACATCCCAACTTTTTATTCATGAGTAGAAGGTTGTAAAAGCGGTCTGCTTCAACGTATACGGCGTTGTTTTGCTTAAGAGAATGGAGTTTTTTTGGGTGCAAGAAGCCATTTTAGAAGAGGATTTTAGTAGTAGTTATATCCTGTTTCACTTCTAAGCCCTATACAGGATATAATTACTAAAGCAAAGAAGCGAAGGAAATACAATCACTCCCGGAGGATCATCAGCAGGGCAGGGAGTGACTGCGATACTTGAGTAGCCATGAGCTGTGTTTTTATACGCAAAAAACAAGGTCAGAAGGGGCGGGTATTGCGTATGGGACCTGGTTGCAGAGAGACGTCGAGGTCGGCGGGAGAGACCTACAGGAGAGGTCAATGCCTGTAGCAATATCCGTCAATGTCCGTATGAGGTCACTGTTTATAGAAAAGCAGGTAGTAGAAATACATGGGCCAGAGGCAAAAATTAAACCAGAAATAGAAAGATATGCATCACATAGACAGTTGGTTGATAAGTTGTTTAACGAATCGATAATTATCTTTGAAAGAATCTACAAGTTCATATTTGTAAGCGATACTTTTGTGTTTAAGTACACTTTTAACTATGGATTGAAGAATTAGATCTTTATTGTACTGTAATTGAAGCAAGGAGGTAATCAAATTGCAAAGTCTGTCAACAAAGTCTTCTTTTATAGAGCAGCATCGTGATATTCGTAGAGTTTCAGTTAAAATTATTCCCCTTTTAAGGGAATTGCTAGTGTAGGAACTACTATGAGGAAATCTAATTACTTTAAAAGGAAAAGAATCGGTTTTATTGTACTGCTAAGGGAAAATGCAGTCGTTCACTATCCTAATAGTAAGGTCTAGAAAATTGCACTGGTGTAAATTAATATGAGTTTTATTTACCTCAAGACAATTTTCATAAGTTTCGGAAATGATTTGCTCTAACCTAGTTTCTTCAAGATTATGTACAATAAATATATCATCCATATATCTGAATGGACAAAAAACTTTGCTAATTAATGTATTTTTGGTAGCGTATTTGTATTCGAAAAAGGAAAGGGTTAAATCAGCAATCATTGGGCTAGCGTTACTTCCTTGTGGAACACCTTTGAGTTGCTTATATAAAGCTCCACCTAGTTTACAATAAGAATTTTGGGATCTATCCTAGTCCGAGGGGGCCACATAATTAAAAGGTATCATATGTAACAAATTTACTTGAGACTTACCCAGCGGCTCCTACAGAACAACATGAGTCCTAAACAAGAAAAGTCATGAAGAAAAAAAGGAAAAAACTACATTTGTTGCGGTTGTAAGCAGGCACAGTTGTGTGCCCTCCTCACCATGTTAGATTCTGGTTATAACATGTCCGGCGGCGGCCAGCACACGGCATGCGGCTTCATGCGCCCTCCTCACCATGTTAGAACCTGGTTATAACATGTCAGCCCGCGGTCAGCACGCGGCATGACTCCATTCCGTCGATGTTTGCCCGCCGAGACAGTAGTGAACCGCGGCGATTTTTTTATTTTTTTCGTTTGTTCGCTCGTTCTCGGTTTTTTTAGGTTCCAGCTCGTTCTCTAGGAGCCGCTCGGTAAGTTACAATTCATTTTGTTGCCTACTTTTTAGTTATGTGGCCCCCCCGGACTAGGATAGATCCGAATTTTGTAATAAATAGTCAATCATGTAGATTATGTCTTCTTTTCTATAGGATCTATTTTTGTTATTATTAGAAGGAGAGTTTCCATAAAAGGCTTTGTAGTTCCACTATGAGAAAGTTTTTATTAGCATTTTTAAAACATATGTTCATTATTTCTGTGACGTTTCTAATAATTATATCATGTAGCATGTTAGTAAACATATCACCAAAATCGGCTGAGTAGAGTTTAAGGTTATTGTCTAGGATGGAACAGATCTCGTTGGAGATGTTTATATCGTTGATGGACCAAAAATTCTTAAAACAACCAATACTGCAGCAAGCATTGTAAGCATAGTTCTTAAAATGTTTACGGAAATGAGTTAGTATCGTCATTACTTCAACAGCCAATGGTTTAACACTACTATTTGAAGCGCCTGTTATGAATCTGAATTTAATTGGACACTTGTGGAGTTTAGGTATACAGTAGATGAGAGGTATAGTTCCATCGCAATTGTGTGTTAAATTAATACTGGAAATAAATGCATTATGCCTGGCTACAATATCATTGACATCATTATTGGATCGGATGCATATATTAATTGCTTGAAGAATTGTTCAGATTTTCCATCTCTTTTCGGATTATTTCAAAATAAAGTTTTTTGCAAACAATTCCATAATTGGAGGACGCTTTATCAAGGGGACACAATATAAAAAATTGTTGTACATATTTAAATTGAGAAAGGTATTTTCTAAAGATATCAGTAGTTTGAGCTTTGTCAATGTAAATGAGAGGTCTAGCTTTTCGATTCTTGAAAAAAGATTCTAAAAGATACCTTATTCTTTGTATTATAGCAGCATGAAGTTGTATCTATTTTTAATTTTTACAAGTATCTGTTGAAAGAGATTCTGCCAGATGTGTTTTATTGCACTAGTGTTGAAGCGAAGTTTTGGTCCATATCTAGTTCCTTTGCTTAAAATTTCATACGTTCCGTACAAATTCTTAAAAATATTGACATCTCCGGTCACAACATGATTATAGAATGGATCTACAAATGATGGGAAATTGTGACAGATGCAAGGTATATCATGTTGTGCAGTAATGTCAACGTATCGTAAAAACCTATTGTAATTGAATAGTTTTTTTTTTTGAAAGAGGTTCTTGGTATTTATAAATAATTCCAAAAGGTTTGTACATTATATTACTATGCTCACCAATTAGGTTAATCACATTCTTATGTTAATAATTTTGTTTAAATTAAATGAGTTCAAAATTTTGTCGTAGAATGGCATTTTGACATTTACTGCATCATTTTTGTTGCTGACATTACATGTTGTTGTATTAAAGCTAAAGTGAAAATAGCACAGAGAACTGAATAATAGAATTTTTTTATCTTTAGGAATGTTGAAAGCTTCCATACTATTCAGTGTAATTTTAATCAATGCACTTATGAAACTTTTTGGATTTGATTTTAAAAATCTGAACAGATCATACTGCGTGTTGCTAATATTATGGAGAAAGAGGGAGGCTTCGCTTATAATATTATTAGGGTCAGTTTGTTCCGAGGTTTTCTTATTTTTGCTTTTCTTGCCTCTATTAGCTCGAACTTTAACTATTTGTAAACTGAAGAAAGGATGGTTTCGTTTATGCGAGAGGGGATTGGTGATATGTGAAATGTTTCCATAGCCTTTAATGTTATCATTGAAACCAAACGGGTATGCCGTCACGAGAAGCTCAATCCAGAAGCGTTCTTTTTCTTTCAGCACATTAATGTCTTTATTCTCCTCTAGATTGTCCAATATACTGACATGGAATTTTTTGCTGCTACAAGAGTTGAGGAAGTGTTTGTAAAAGATTTTATTTCCTTTATCTTTAACTATGTTATTTATATGTTCTTTCATTCTATTCTTAAGTTTTCTTGTAGTTATACCAACATATTGTTTGCCACACACTGCACAAGAGAGGCAGTAAACTAGATTACTGGACATACAGTTTGCTTGTCTTTTCTTATAGGTTGGAATTATAAAATCTGTTGTGCGATAGGTAACATAGTTGTTGCAATCCATTATACCACAAATGACACATGTGCTGCAACACGTTGAGGAAGTTATAGAAGTACCAAAATTTTGTAGGTTGTGCTTTCCGTTAGGGCCTCTACAGAGTCTTGCGGCAGCACCCCGAGAGCTCGTCATATCGCTCCCGCCGCAGTGGGACCCACGCTGCCACTGTGGTGGAAGCCGCGACGCGGACGAGTTGTCGCGGAGCCGCCGCACGCAAAGGTCCCCGAGAGCTGCCGCAGTTCACGGCGGCTCTCACCCGCAGCGCCAGGAGCTGCGGGTGAAACCCGCCGGAGGGCGTGATAGAAGGGTGTCCATTATGGTTCATCTATTCTAAACATTTTCTAAAACGAATTAACATGCTAGGGATATAGTAGGTTGGTGCATGATCTCTGTCCATAGAGAAGCTTGACAAGGATAAAAAAAAAGGATAAAGGACGGCGTTATTCAATCCCTTCTGGGATGCGCCAGCGCATTCTACTTCTACGGGATATCGAGGAGGCGACATGAATGCGTATTTAGCCATACAATGACTTGCGGTGGCCAGCCGATGAACAAGTCAGCGCTTTATCCTTCCCAGACAAGTCTGGTACCAATTCACCGACCCCGGAGGGATGGAAGGCTTGGTTGGCCTGGGCGAGAAATCCGAACCAGGAACCTGGTATCGGGTGCACGCGACAGTCGCGCCTCCTCCGACTGCGCTACACGCGCCCTAAAGCGCGAAGCTTGACAAATACAATATAATCACCGGTAGTGTCGAAAAATGGAGGTGTATGGAATCCTGCACTCAAAATGTAACGCAAAAAGCTTAGCACGATATTAGGTAACCTTAATTGCTTGGAAAATCTCCGTGACCTTCCAGTCACAAGTTAGTCGTCTGAGGTTTAAGGAAAACCCTTGCACAGAAATGCAACAAGAAAGCAGACCGTTCTTTTAGTACGAGGTATAACTGCATCGGACGGACCTATCGAACTTAACAAGGCATCGGAGAGAATGCGGTCATCACAAGGGCTACCACATTATCTTCGAGCTATTTGTTAAACGAGAAAATTTTAGCGGAGGTAGATCGACAAAAATGAGAGCAAGCGCAAAATGGCACAGAACTGTTGAGTTATAAGAAGTGTTCTATTAGATTTTGGGGCTTAGATTCAAGATTCTCCTAACTTGACTTAGAAAATGCTTCTTCACAAAAGAAAAAGCGTTCTGCTTACTTCATCTCTGACATTCTTAGAGGTCGTAATGCCGGCAAAAGTACGCAGTGTTGCGTACAGCAGCCCTTGCGGCGCCGCACCACCCGCCGTTGTCATGGCGGGTCCGCGGCACCCGCAAGACTCTGCTGCCGGCCTTGACCTTGCTTTTAGTAAACTGTTGAACCTGAAAGTAGGGAGTGCTGGTAGTAGTGAAAGTTTTGTTTTTTGGCCTGGATCAAACGTTAAGGACTCCCAAGTCCCCAACGAGTGGGAAGGTTACCATGAGGTTTTGGAGGGGCTGCCTTCCGGGGTTGGCGCTCCCGAAGATAATGGCTGAACCGGAGGCGTAGTACTTACCCTCCCGTGCCAGGAACTACTTGTATAACCCCATCGGCAGAGCCATGTGCAAAAGTGAGGGTGCATGAAGGTGCTGAAGGAAGAAAGATGGAAACCTACCTAAAGGCAGGGAAAGTACAACCTACAACCTTCCGTGAAGAAAAACATGTAGATTTGGTACTTACTAAAAAGTAAGCAGTGAGCCTTTATAAAGAGTCTATTACCTAACTTATTGACGCTACTGATAATGAGCTGAACAGTAAGCGTAAACAACTAGAAAGTATGGCTAACTTGGTTTTTTTGCAACATGGTGATTTATTTATTTATTTATTTATTATTTTTTTACGAATTGTTTAACCACCTAAAGTGGAGTTGACTGTCTATCTGACTGTCTAATAGTATGTAGTTAAGTATTAGATGAAAGTGCTATCCGTGCGGATAGCGATTGAACACTGGTCTGGTTGAGCCATATGGCTTGTGGGCAATGCTGTTGTAACCGAGCTACAAACGATATTGAGGAAAAGATCTGGTTCTACAGGGTATCTCGGACTGGAATCTACACACACTCCGGGTACCCTCGGAATGAATATGTATATATCCAGATAAGCAATAAGAGAATGGAGTTTTTTGGGTGCAAGAAGCCATTTTAGAAGAGGATTTTAGTAGTAGTTATATCCTGTTTCACCTGTTTCACCTGTAAGCCCTATACAGGATATAATTACTAAAGCAAAGAAGCGAAAGAAATACAATCACTCCCGGAGGATCATCAGTAGGGCAGGGAGTGACTGCGATACTTGAGTAGCCATGAGCTGTGTTTTTATACGCAAAAAAAACAAGGTCAGAAGGGGCGGGTATTGCGTATGGGACCTGGTTGCAGGGAGCAGTCGAGGTCGGCGGGAGAGACCTACAGGGGAGGTCAATGCCTGTAGCAATATCCGTCAATGCCCCGTATGAGGTCACTGTTTAAAGAAAAGCAGGTAGTAGATATACATGGGCCAGAGGCAAAAATTAAACCAGAAATAGAAAGATATGCATCACATAGACAGTTGGTTAATAAGTTGTTTAACGAATCGATAAATATCTTTGAAAGAATCTACAAGTTCATATTTGTGAGCGATACTTTTGTGTTTAAGTACACTTTTAACTATGGATTGAAGTTGTCGTGCGACAGTGTTGAGAGATCCACTGCAATGTAAATAATTCAGAAATCTTGCAGTTCCCGCTTCAAGCTGCAAAAATTTAGAAAAAAAATAATTTGAGAGTAGACCTGCCGAGCTGAAATGAGAATACAACACAACTATGCGTGCTACCAAGACTGATATGGTAAGTTTCACGCTTAAACATTCCTTTTCGTTCCTTAACACGTTGACGACCGCGCAATTTTCGCGCGTCGGGCTCGCGGGACCACGCGTATTGCGCATGTGTGACACGATATTTCGTCACTTTAGCTTAGCATAAATTTAATTTTCAAAATGCACATCATGGATTGATATCCGTTCTCAAAATTTTGGTTTCATTTTTGCAATATTTCGTAAATCCCTTCTTTTCCGCAATGAGCTTCCCTTCTCTCTCCATTTTGATGGTCTAATTGGAAAATAATTCTTTTGATGCGGAACTTAGACTGAAAATTTCTACGATTGCCGTCGAAAATCGCAACCGACCGCAAGGAATCTAGCTAAGAGGACTAAGACAAATGCAGTGAATGCAACAAATTATGTTGTTTAGATTGCTTCCAAACAACTCACAGCTGTTGATTGTCGATTAAAAATCTGTCGATTAAAATCGAAAATTAATTTCTGTCAGGATTTTACTTTTGTGAAGTTGATCTCTTTAGTGATATTTGATAACATCCAAGTAGTTGTAGTTTGTAATCATGCCTGTTTGTTACCTTTATTGAAGGAAGTCTCAAACATAACTCTGAAGGTCAATGGATAACTGGTGGATCCCGTAGTAGTTTGCCTCTGATATATTCCCACGTAGCCATACCACTCGTAACTTATCGTAATCGAGCGAAATTCGAGAAGCGGGTATCAGATTCCTGACCAGCACCTCAAATAACCCCATCCAGAGAATTTGGGCAAAGGTGGCGACAACACTATTTATCGATATGGGTGGTAACCGGTCATAATTTACTAAACGGACATCGCCACTGTGTTCAGCATTTTAAATAACCTCCGTAGTCAATGTTTGGATGGTAATGTTCCTCTGATCGAAATAACACTGCCGCGCACCATTGCGCGACATGGTCGTCAACGTGTTAAACAAATCATCATGCAGTTGTGACCGGCGAAGTTGGTTTTTGTACTACAACGTTTCCAGTTTTTCACTACTCACGTATGCGTTTTTATAAGATGCCTTAACACTGTCTTTCAAATTTATGGTTTTTATTGTTTTGTCATCACCCGATGCAGGAGGACGGTATTTTGTTTAAGGGATGATGTGCCCCTACTCCATTATTAAAACCTTTCTCATGAGGTCTTTTTTTTTCGTGTTCGGCGTGTAGTGGCAGACTAGCCAACGAGCAAGTTAGCGTTTTACCCTTCCCATACACGCCTAGTACCGATTCAGCAACCACGGATGTATGAAACAAGCAGTTTCAATAAGCAATTCTTAACAAGTTCGAAGTGTGTAACGTAGGTCGGTATGAACTATGCGCATTACCGCGCTACTACACTAGAATTTATAGGGCAGAAGCATAAAAGTAGCCATGTGGAGCGTTTTTGTTATTTCAATCACTTGAAGGTGAGTGCGACCTTTGTTAGCGGCGATTTGGTTTTTAGAGCCACACGAAGCGTTCAACCAAGATAATCCTATAAGTACTATTTCAGATGGATGTATTCGTTCGACAGGCTCGCGTTTTGTTTCCACTGGCACAAATTTTCGGTGGAGGATCTTCCCCTGTGATGACTCCGGTGGAGAACGAGCAGACGTGTGTTTCATAGACAGCTCATCGTTGTCGTGCGCCCTCGTTTCATGGTTGTACTGACAATCTACACGTTTGTGAAGAGCTTTCTTGTCCTCTCGTCCTTTTGATGCTTTTTCTTCCATTCATTTGCGGCGCTTATGTTCAGAGTAGATCAACTTGCCTTAGACAGATGGCCCGGCCAATTGTTGTCTGTACTCGCTTTTCCGCGAAGCCCTCAAGCCCTCAATTGTTTTATCCTCATTGTTTTTTGTTATTCACCACTTCGGCTCAGTCGTTATTTTGACTGGTGATGGTGAACATTTCTAATTCAGATTTATGATATGAAGATAGGAAATTTATGGAGTTTTACTCGATCTGTTTTTTTCTGCGCTGTGCTGCCTGCTTTAATGGAGCGGGTAGATATTTCGTAGAATATCGCTCAAATTTTGTTGTGGGTAGCGTGTTCTAGCCCCAAGAAGTCGTTTGGCTGAATCGCATGATATACCTTGAGGGACGTGAGACCACTGCAGCATCTGCCAGCAGGCGTCTGTCGGCATCCCGCATTAGTCACTAGGTCGTCATTTGTTACACTTATTGTGATTAGATGTTCAGTCGTTAAGAATTTGCTTGTTTTTGCTACAAAGTCTTATCTTTACATGTGGTTATCTGACGAAGGGAGAATTGAACCCTGTATATCCTTCAGACATTCTGTGTGCTTTTTTCATGACATTTATGTTGTTTCAAGTTCGATCTCTTCATGACATTGGGTGCTGACTCCGACTACGAAGATCATGGTATCATCTCTTCTACTATAGCTCATGTTTGCATTTTATCGAAAACTCTTTAAAGATGAGGCTGATACTGGTAGAACAACACCTCCTCCAAATGACCACAGTTTCTATGGCATCTATGAGTCGAAGGAGGTCAGTGCTTCTCTCTTGCAGCTGAATGATGAAAACCTAGCTCGATCTTTTGATGTATGTATGGCACCGTTAATCAGAGGTAGGGCACTTGATGTGACTGTTGCTCGTAGGGCTGCGAACGCGAAGCGCTTGCAGTCCCATTACTAAGGGCCTGTTCATACTTCGCGACAGCAGCGACAAGGGCGCGTGGCGTGCCCGGCGTGCGCAGCGCGCGGAAGTATGAACAGGCAACAGCAGCGACTAGAGCGACAGCGCTAGCGCTCGAGTATGAAGTCTTCGGCGGGACGCACTCGGTTTTAATCGATATGCATGTTTTGCACGGGCGACAAGTCGCTCTTGTCGCGAAGTATGAAGGCCCTAAGGATACGTTGTAAAGGATTGGTTGCCAATACGTTGGAGTCTGCGGTTCTACCCTGTTGAGATGTCGCTGGTTTATGCCCTTTTCGTGTTGCCTGTCAGCCCGGTATGAACATCCTTGGTCTTAGTGGTTATGAAGTTCGCACCCTACAGTAGTAACCTGGTTGATAAATGGCGTGTGTTCTTGCGTCTCATTTCGTAGTCTGTGGTAGCCGCGAGTAGTTGCTTTTCAATGAAGCTTTCTGAGGGCGACCAATCCATATCTAGACGTTCATCCAAATGCAGGCTGAACGAGAAACCGCAGTCAGCCTCGCGTCCTCTCGACGCGAGAATGTGATTATCAAGATAGCTGTTAGTCATTCCATGTTTAAGGTGCTCTGCACATTCTACTTCCGCGTACTCGCCGCATTAACAAAATTGGTTGACAGTTTGAGCGCGAGTTAACCAATGCTTCCCACATGTATTTAATTTACCTGCTGATGTAGAGGCTACAAATCTCACAAGAACGGTTCGATGCGTTCAAAACTCTTTAGCCCAGCGGGGCGTGATGATGCCAACTGTTTTCCGTAAAGGCTGCTATGTTCATTACACCTCCGTGTTTTGGTGTGAATCATCCACTACCAGCGAATCGCTTCAATTTGACCTGTTCATCCTGATGCCATGATGAATTGCTGATATACAGGGTTCGGCAAAATTACCCGTGCACCTAAACAGTTTAATTTTCCCGCTTCATTCTCCTAACATATGTTGATTGAACATTGAGGAACTAATACGCACTTGAATACAAAATGGTTAGGCGTTCTAACCAGGGGTGTGCGTAAATGAAAGCCGAAATTTCGTAAATCGTAATTACGAGAAAATCGTCGTAAATCGTAAATCGCAAGAGGTGCCTGGCATCTAATTTCCTTGTTTTTTCTATTATGTTAAAGCTAATCAAAGCTAACTAGTTACGAAGTTTTATTGAGACGTTTTCAGCTGGAGCTGGACACTTTTCTAATTAAGATGGAACCCATTAATATCAAATAGCACCTTTCAAATCAAGATGGACAAGTTTTTGGAGAACCAAAATAAACCGCTTGTTCAAAAACGCTATCTTAGAAGGCGCCTATACAGGGTGCCCGAATAAAAAGCTTACACTGCTTGGACGATCAAAAATGTTTATCATTCTACTAGCTCGGCTTGAATATAAGACTATGACTTTATAGAAACAACCGCAACAATTCCGTCCAAAACCAAAAAAAATTGATCGCTGGCCAACCCGACGAAAACTACACAAATAATCCAACAGGCATCCCCTACTGAGTGAGCGCATGGCACATGTCTATGATATGACACACCTAATGTTCTAAGCATTCCCACATTTTGAATTGTAACTAACAGCATTTTTGTGGCAGACGGGAAGGAATTGTGTGATGATTGAAAGAGTGGGATCACATTTTTGGACACTCATAGTCGGGTTTTTGACTTAATATTGTAAAAGAAGATATTTTTGTGGCATTCTTCAGAAGTAAAGTAGAGAAGCAAGGTGCAGCTTGAATTGAAATTAACTTAATTAATTTAACAAATTCGTTCAAGGATTTAATTGATTTAAACATATAGGGGAAACACATGTTAGAGAAGTCGGAGGAGGATAGCTATCGCGTGCTCCAGAATAGGAGTTCTTAATTAGAATCCTATTACGGGCAGTCAAGTCTTCCACCTGCTGGGGTTCTACCTGCTGGGTTGTGAATTGGTAGCTGATTTGTCTGGGAAGGATAAAGCACTGACCTCTACATCGGCGGCAACCGCAATTCATCCTATAAGGCAACCCACACTCAAATGACCTCTACGATATCCCGCAAAGGTAGAAAGAATGGATGGCGCATCTCAAACAGGGACTGATTAACGTCATGCTTTGTCCTTTATCATTTTTGAAGGCAACCACAACTTCTGGAATGAAAGATCGCCGTTCGACGGTACCAGGCAATTACTTCCGGCATTGACTTCGCTCGCAGGTTTGCTTGTACTTGTTAAATTTCGGAAACCCCAAAATATTGCACTACTAATTAATGACTGCGTGCATTCGCCAGTCCTGCTCTCCACTACCTTTATAACAAACGCTATCGTATCTTTTGCCCAGTCTTTAGCATTTTGAACGGATCGCATAGGGCGAACACAACAGCCCCAATCAAACCACTAAACGAGACCAAAAGTGTCAAACTTTTTCACGTTTATCATGAAAATGTCAGACGTTTTGCTTAAGGTTTCAAATGTGAATACACTCCGCGCCATGACGTGCAGTGATAATCAGATTGAAACATGCTTGTTTTACTCTTTCCCAATATTCCTTGATGGCCTTGCATGAGTTCTACTCGTGTGCATTGGAAAGAGTCGTCTAAGTGGTGAACAAGTGAAAAAGTTACAAGTTGACTAGGCGGTGGTTGCAGCATAGAATATGGTTCAGCAAGTGATCGTCTACATTCCAATGCAAAGACAATTTTCATGTTTTTCTGTGGACAGGAACGAAATGCTTTTAGGCCATTCGAGCGTGAGATGTTGTGCTAGAGTGCGACCAGAAAATTAGGCTAGCCCAGTTCCATTACCAGGAATTAACTAGAGCGACCTATCCACAATGCTGCGTTTTTCTGTCACAGCGCCACAGCAGAACATAAAAAAGTAAATATAAAATAGCGATGAGCTATGAGGAAAGTCTTTAAAAGTGGGTGCATCGTCATAATCCGAATTGTATCACGTTATGTGGACATTTCTCATCAGTGGACCGAAGATCATATTTACGAAAATTTACGATTTACGACCCAAAATGTCGTAAATCGTAAAATTTTTTCCAAAAATCACCGTAAATCGTGATTACGCACACCCCTGGCTCCAACCTACGAAGTGCTATTATCGAACTTCTTAAGGCCGAGAGATATTGTGAAGATCCTTTCCGTGCCCCGAAGAACGGTTCAGGATATAGTAAAACGCTACAAGGAATTGAAGACCGAAGAGGATAGAAAAGGAAGAGGGCGTCCCACGACAGCTATCAACCGGAAAAATGTAAAACTCGTGAGAGAAAAATCCGGAGAAACGCCAGGAGATCGATGCGCCAGATGGCAAAAGGCGTAGGAATAAGCGAAAGTCAATAAGGAGGATAGTCAGGGGAAAGCTTAAGAAGTTCCCTTACCGTCTGCAGATTGCCAACTCCTGACGGACACTATGGGGACGAGGAGATTGGAAAGATGCAAAAGGTTGCTGCAACGATTCACGGTGGCACGCGCTCGAAACATCGTCTTTAGCGATGAAAAGATTTTCACGTTGAATCCAGGCTTCAATTCCCAAAATGAGAGGATTACTGAGGACTCGCTTGTTGATGCTACCGCCAAAGGACGACTTCAGGAAAGTGCGAAAAAGACTCACTTCACTTGTTTTCGTCGAAGCTGGCGTGAAAATCAACGTGGCGGTTTACAAGGACATCCTATGAAAAGTCCTCAAGCCGTGAGCCGATTCCCATTTCGGAGAAGCGAACTGGTGCTTTCAACAAGATTCTGCTCCGGCACACAAAGCGAAGGTGGTCCAGGAATGGTGCGCCGAGCAGCTGCCTGACTTCATCACATACGAGGAATGGCCTTCCAGTTCTCCGGACCTTAACCCGATGGATTATTTTGTGTGGGCCATCTTAGAGAAAAAAGCCTGCTCTACCAGGCACTCAAATTTGGACTCTATTAAAGAAGCCCTTTCGAAATCCTGGGATGAAGCTGATGAACGGTACCTGCGTGCCACATGCGAAGCCTTTGTCGAACGTCTGAAGGACTGTGTGGAGGCTGAAGGCGATCATTTCGAAAACTGTTAGCATGCTTTGAATTGTCATGTTTGTAGTAGATAATTCTGATAGTTAGAATTGATTTTCGAAGTTTGATTTCAAAATGCCATGGCATTTTCAGTGCACAGGTAATTTCGCCGCACCCTGTATTGCAAGGGGTGTAGTAGGTGTTACGTTCGGTCAGGAAGCGCGTGATGTAAAAGCACGCCTAATCGCCCTTCCGGAAAGTGCGGGCAATGTTGGAATCCTGCCTTTCATCTGTTGGGTTGGGCTCACTTCCCTACCGTATTCCAAGCCGTTGACGGTGCACACGGTGGCATGGCCGGTGGATACACTACCGTCGGGAGAGGTCATCGCCTGCCCCACCGCCTTCCACTCTCCTATTTGAATTTAGCCACGCGCTGGTGAACGGATGTCCATATAAGAAGCAGATTCGAGCAACAAGGATATCTCACACACGACTCCAGCAACTCCACTGTTTGCCTCACCATTGATTTGTGTTCATTATAAACCTGCTATCTAATTTGTGTTCCTCGTACCGCGGAATAGTTTTCGGCCAGTCTCCACTCCGAAGAGACACTGGGAATACCAGTAGCTAATTGGGCGTCAATGGAACCATTGAACAGCCACACTTGGGATTTTGGATTGCACCAGTTTCTTCTTCTCGAAGTTGTTGAACACACAGCTCCAACCCTGCGGTTTTTCTGTGCGACGGTGTGGACATTGGAGTAAACGAATGGCTGTTTCTGATATTCATGATGATAGTGCGTTGTGTGGTACTGCAATAATACCGAACTTGTCTTTAGGTGCTGGGGAGAGGATTAGCGTCAACTGTAAGGAAATGCGTGGAGAAATCTACCGGGCAGGTGTTTGCTGTGAAAATTGTGGACGTTTCAACAGAAAAGCAGTCTGAAGTTGGTCTGAATTCCTTTGCTGTGCTGACAATAATTACGGTTTGTTAGTGTTAGCACTGCCAATTCTCTTTAGCATGAGGCACGACGTCTCAGAGAGGAAACCATATCTGAAGTCGAGATACTGCGAACACTCTCGGGTCACGCATCAATTAGTGGGTTTCTTTAAACTTAAATTAATTAAACTACTGAGGTTATTTCTCAAGCAGGTACGACATTCCTGAATGTTGCATGTGGGCGTGGTACAGTGTGGCTATTGTATATTGCTGATTTGGTCCCACATTCCTTACGGTATTGGAAATACATTGCTTTACTCTTCGATGGACAGAAACGATATGCTGCGTAGACGCGACATACGACAGGCCAGGCGAAGCGGCTCATAATAAGACCGACGATTTGCTGGTGGGCAGGCGATAGACCAGTTCTGAAGCTGATGAGTAATACTTATTAAGCGAACAATTTGCTGGCGAAATGGATGTGAACAGAGCTGATGTTTCGTCGCTTGGTCCTGGGACGGGTGTGTAAAACAATTTTGACGAATGCACCCCGAATGGTTACCGTATACCGGTTAGCGATGGAGCGCGGAAACCGTGGTAGAATGCTGTCTGCACCCTCCCAGCTTAGAGGTTGCGCGTCGGCGTCCACGTTGAAATTCGATAATTCTCTCGTGCACCCGCGATGGCCCTCCCGGCAAGCGGATGGTGCAGTGGATAATGGGGTCGCTTGATGCGAGGGAGATGGACGGTTCGATTCTCGATCGTCGTGGCATACTTGCATTTCAGCTGACTACTCAGGAGCATCCACGTGCAACTTTGAGGCATTTTTGGCGCACTTTTCCAGCCGTATGCGTCTCGCCGCTCGAAGAGCGGAGGACCTAGCCGCGGGCTCCTCCTGAGCGATGAAAGCAGTTTGCACACGAGCAGCTTGGATGGCACACACCTTGGAGTCCCTTCCAGCAACCCTAGCCTGGTCCCTGGAGTCCCGTCCCCGTCTCTCTTCGAGCGCAGAACCCAGATCCGCATTCCCTAGACGACGAGAGGTTCGCGTGTGTAATGCTAGGAATGAAGGGTTTCGTGCCCCATCCCCAACGCGCCTAAATGATACGGTAACCATTCGGAGGTGTGTTCGTCAGGATCGTGCTACACTGGCTGCGGCTTCCATCTCGTAGCCACTGCTGCCTTCGGTTGATGTCCAAGGGTGGCTTGGTCGCCAGAACCTAAAAGGGCTTTTCTGAAAAGCCGACACAAAAGCTGCTCATCGCAGCCGAGATGTACAGAATAGCCCTGGAACAACAACACAGAGAATGCGCCTTTTATAGTCGTCAAGTTGCGGTAAATTCATGCTACTTTAAGAAAAGGCGACATCGCGGGGTCGAGAGAAGAGAGCAGTGAAGTCAATGTGAACATTGCAGAAGTATACGAAACCATATAACACCGAATGTAATGCTCCGAGGAACATGACACTTGACTCGACATGTGAACTCCGCAGGGTTCGCAAGTAGCACGTGAATGTGACTAAATATATAGAAAACACTATTGGTTATGAAGTGACGTTATATGATGAATTTACATGAGCTGATTTTAGTTAGTATTCATGATTTCTACACCACTCCGTCTTTCCTGTTCGCAGTTTTTGAGATGGCGCCGAAGGGGGAGTTATTCGACCAGCTTAACAGTACTGTCACGGTTTCGGAGAAAAAGGTGGATTGGCAGCAGTTTTTGTTTTCGTCGTGTAGAGGCTAGATGTTGTTCTTTCAGGCTCGACGTATCATGCGTCAGCTGTTTGACGGCGTGGCTTATATGCACAGTAGGGATATCGTGCACCGCGACCTCAAGCTTGAAAACATTCTGTGCATCGATGACGAAAGGATTGTCATATCAGACTTTGGTTTTGCAACTAAGTTACGGAAAGGGGAGACACTGAGAGGTAGCTGTTGTTGTTTTTTAAATAAAATTATGCACCTGAGACACACCGAACATTTCAGAACTGTGTGGAACTCCTGGCTACCTTTCGCCAGAGATCTTGAAATGCCAGATGTACGAGGATGCACCTGGATATTCGTTTGAGGTCGACGAGTGGGCTCTTGGAGTTATTATGTACACGTTGCTAGCTGGCTATGCTCCTTTTTACCATAGAAGTTAAGTTCTCTGGTGTTGGTATATTGAATGAGTACGGAACGCCTCTTGCTTATTCCCTGGAACCATGTATCCTATTTTAAATTGACGATTTCAGACAGCTGTTAATGATGCGAATGATTCAAGAAGGCAAATATGAATTCAGAAAAGAACAGTGGTCAACAATCACTCAAGAGGCAAAGGATCTAGTAAGTAAGCATCAAGTCATTTTCCTTAAGCCCCAAGTGTCTCCTACTGAAGTTGTAAGCTGTTATGACGATGTTTTGTTGAGATGATCAAAACTCCAGCGCCACGCGGGACTTGAACCTGAAACCTCTGCTTACCGAACATAATGTTCTACGTCATTACACCACCGGCGCCGTTTGATCCCCTCAACATCCACCCCTCGTTGGACCTATCAGTAGCAGTACATCGGAATGAGCTGGCCGTTGATTTTAGCATAAAATCAGTTAAGCTGAAGGTGTTGATAGAAATGATTCAGGCCGTTTTCTTTAAGCCTCAAGTGGCTATTACGGAGGTTCTAAGCCAATTCTAAGCCGGCTAATTGCGTAGGGTATCCAGTCCGGTATTCAGGGCGTGCTAGTCCGAGTCCCGGATGGCGCTAGAGTTTTGATTGGAACAAAATATCAGGGCAAGCAAACGGTGCCTACACTTCGGGCGTACCATGTTGGCTGTTGGCATGGCTGCTTTTTACTTTTGCCACAGTGTTTGTATAAAGAAAGAGAAACTGCGTGCGAGCTTATCTACAAAGTGCTCGATTACGCAAGTATGAGCACAGCGGGTTAATGACGGTCTGCTTTTGCATACGGGGTCAGGCAATTTCCCCAGATTGTGAAGTCGTGATGACCTAAAGCAGACCAAGGCACCCGTTACTTGAAGCGCAAGTTTTTGCACCATTGAACACCGGGAGAGCTAGAAAAAGAAGCAGGGATAGAGTCCTACACTAGCTGTGTTTGCGGGTGTTACATCATTCCAGCATCCAATAATAAGCTCAATGAATTCACGCTTCAAGGATGTCGGACAAGACCACTTTGTACTTCTTCATATGAAAACCAGCCGTTCGTGCGGCCTTTCGGCCGCACCGATGGCCTTCGCCGTGGCAATAACTTCTCATCATCAATTGTAGCTGACACCTTTGTCATGGTTTCTTCAGGAAGAACATCTTAACTACGTCGATTAGGGCAAGCTAGAAAAAACCAAAAAAAGGACGACATCCACAAAAACGCTTATTTTCCCAATATCGATTGATGGCGATCGACAGTTCAAAACGAACTTCAGATTCGTGTTCAGCGATCTCGATTACCCCTAGGGGTAAAGTTTCGTGCCGCTTGAACGACATCCTCAAAAAATTGATAACATCGATCGATGTCGATTGGTCGACTTCAGATTCGTGTTCAGCGACCTCGATTACCCCCAGGGCTAAAGTTTCGTGCTGCTTAAACGTGATCCTCAAAAAATCGATAATATCGATCGATATCGATTGGTCGACTTCAGATTCGTGTTCGGCGACCTCGATTACCCCAGGGCTAAAGTTTCGTGCCGCTTGAACGTCATCCTCACCAAAAACCCCTCCCGTCGATGATCATCTAAATGCCAAGGCACGGTTGCCGACGTGTTTAGCACGTCTACGGCTCGCCATGCAGGGTTGCCAACGTGTTCGGCACGTCTACGGCTCGCCATGCAGGGTTGCCGACGTGTTCGGCACGTCTCCGGCTCGCCATGCACGGTTGCCCACGTGTTCGGCACGTCTACGGCTCGCCATGCACGGTTGCCGACGTGTTCGGCACGTCTCCGGCTCGCCATGCACGGTTGCTGATGTGTTGGGCAGGTCTCCGGCTCGCCATGCACGGTTGCCGACGTGTTCGGCAGGTCTACGGCTCGCCATGCACGGTTGCCGACGTGTTCGGCACGTCTACGGCTCGCCAGGCACGGTTGACCACGTGTTCGGCACGTCTACGACTCGCCATGCACGGTTGCCGACGTGTTCGGCAGGTCTACGGCTCGCCATGCACGGTTGCCGACGTGTTCGGCACGTCTACGGCTCGCCAGGCACGGTTGACCACGTGTTCGGCACGTCTACGACTCGCCATGCACGGTTGCCGACGTGTTCGGCACGTCTACGGCTCGCCAGGCACGGTTGACCACATGTTCGGCAGGTCTACGGCTCGCCATGCACGGTTGCCGACGTGTTCGGCACTTCTACGGCTCGCCAGACACGGTTGACCACGTGTTCGGCACGTCTACGACTCGCCATGCACAGTTGCCGACGTGTTCGGCAGGTCTACGGCTCGCCAGGCACGGTTGACCACATGTTCGGCAGGTCTACGGCTCGCCATGCACGGTTGCCGACGTGTTCGGCAGGTCTACGGCTCGCCATGCACGGTTGCCGTCGTGTTCGGCAGGCCTACGGCTCGCCATGCACGGTTGCCGACGTGTTCGGCACGTCTACGGCTCGCCATGCACGGTTGCCCAGGTGTTCGGCTCGTCTACGGCTCGCCATGCACGGTTGCCGACGTGTTCGGCACGTCTCCGGCTCGCCATGCACGGTTGCTGATGTGTTGGGCAGGTCTCCGGCTCGCCATGCACGGTTGCCGACGTGTTCGGTAGGTCTACGGCTCGCCATGCACGGTTGCCGACGTGTTCGGCACGTCTACGGCTCGCCAGGCACGGTTGACCACGTGTTCGGCACGTCTACGACTCGCCATGCACGGTTGCCGACGTGTTCGGCAGGTCTACGGCTCGCCATGCACGGTTGCCGACGTGTTCGGCACGTCTACGGCTCGCCATGCACGGTTGCGCACGTGTTCGGCACGTCTACGGCTCGCCAGGCACGGTTGACCACGTGTTCGGCACGTCTACGACTCGCCATGCACGGTTGCCGACGTGTTCGGCACGTCTACGGCTCGCCAGGCACGGTTGACCACATGTTCGGCAGGTCTACGGCTCGCCATGCACGGTTGCCGACGTGTTCGGCACGTCTACGGCTCGCCAGGCACGGTTGACCACGTGTTCGGCACGTCTACGACTCGCCATACACGGTTGCCGACGTGTTCGGCAGGTCTACGGCTCGCCATGCATGGTTGCCGACGTGTTCGGCACGTCTCCGGCTCGCCATGCACGGTTGCCGACGTGTTCGGCAGGTCTACGGCTCGCCATGCACGGTTGCCGACGTGTTCGGCAGGTCTACGGCTCGCCATGCACGGTTGCCGACGTGTTCGGCAGGTCTACGGCTCGCCATGCACGGTTGCCGACGTGTTCGGCACGTCTACGACTCGCCATGCACGGTTGCCGACGTGTTCGGCAGGTCTACGGCTCGCCATGCACGGTTGCCGACGTGTTCGGCAGGTCTACGGCTCGCCATGCACGGTTGCCGACGTGTTCGGCACGTCTACGGCTCGCCATGCACGGTTGCCGACGTGTTCGGCACGTCTCCGGCTCGCCATGCACGGTTGCCGACGTGTTCGGCACGTCTCCGGCTCGCAATGCACGGTTGCCGACGTGTTCGGCAGGTCTACGGCTCGCCATGCACGGTTGCCGACGTGTTCGGCAGGTCTACGGCTCGCCATGCACGGTTGCCGACGTGTTCGGCAGGTCTACGGCTCGCCATGCACGGTTGCCGACGTGTTCGGCACGTCTACGGCTCGCCATGCACGGTTGCCCACGTGTTCGGCTCGTCTACGGCTCGCCATGCACGGTTGCCGACGTGTTCGGCACGTCTCCGGCTCGCCATGCACGGTTGCTGATGTGTTGGGCAGGTCTCCGGCTCGCCATGCACGGTTGCCGACGTGTTCGGTAGGTCTACGGCTCGCCATGCACGGTTGCCGACGTGTTCGGCACGTCTACGGCTCGCCAGGCACGGTTGACCACGTGTTCGGCACGTCTACGACTCGCCATGCACGGTTGCCGACGTGTTCGGCAGGTCTACGGCTCGCCATGCACGGTTGCCGACGTGTTCGGCACGTCTACGGCTCGCCATGCACGGTTGCCCACGTGTTCGGCACGTCTACGGCTCGCCAGGCACGGTTGACCACGTGTTCGGCACGTCTACGACTCGCCATGCACGGTTGCCGACGTGTTCGGCACGTCTACGGCTCGCCAGGCACGGTTGACCACATGTTCGGCAGGTCTACGGCTCGCCATGCACGGTTGCCGACGTGTTCGGCACGTCTACGGCTCGCCAGGCACGGTTGACCACGTGTTCGGCACGTCTACGACTCGCCATACACGGTTGCCGACGTGTTCGGCAGGTCTACGGCTCGCCATGCACGGTTGCCGACGTGTTCGGCACGTCTACGGCTCGCCATGCACGGTTGCCGACGTGTTCGGCAGGTCTACGGCTCGCCATGCACGGTTGCCGACGTGTTCGGCAGGTCTACGGCTCGCCATGCACGGTTGCCGACGTGTTCGGCAGGTCTACGGCTCGCCATGCACGGTTGCCGACGTGTTCGGCAGGTCTACGGCTCGCCATGCACGGTTGCCGACGTGTTCGGCACGTCTACGGCTCGCCATGCACGGTTGCCGACGTGTTCGGCAGGTCTACGGCTCGCCATGCACGGTTGCCGACGTGTTCGGCAGGTCTACGGCTCGCCATGCACGGTTGCCGACGTGTTCGGCACGTCTACGACTCGCCATGCACGGTTGCCGACGTGTTCGGCAGGTCTACGGCTCGCCATGCACGGTTGCCGACGTGTTCGGCAGGTCTACGGCTCGCCATGCACGGTTGCCGACGTGTTCAGCACGTCTACGGCTCGCCATGCACGGTTGCCGACGTGTTCGGCACGTCTACGGCTCGCCATGCACGGTTGCCGACGTGTTCGGCACGTCTACGGCTCGCCATGCACGGTTGCCGACGTGTTCGGCAGGCCTACGGCTCGCCATGCATGGTTGCCGACGTGTTCGGCACGTCTCCGGCTCGCCATGCACGGTTGCCGACGTGTTCGGCAGGTCTACGGCTCGCCATGCACGGTTGCCGACGTGTTCGGCACGTCTCCGGCTCGCCATGCACGGTTGCCGACGTGTTCGGCACGTCTCCGGCTCGCCATGCACGGTTGCCGACGTGTTCGGCACGTCTCCGGCTCGCCATGCACGGTTGCCGACGTGTTCGGCAGGTCTACGGCTCGCCATGCATGGTTGCCGACGTGTTCGGCACGTCTCCGGCTCGCCATGCACGGTTGCCGACGTGTTCGGCACGTCTACGACTCGCCATGCACGGTTGCCGACGTGTTGGGTAGGTCTGCGGCATCGCCAGGCACGTCGATGTTCAACAATCGTTTCCAATACGCAGTGCCCCCACTCCAGTTGTGACGGGCAGAAACACGCACACACACACTGCTCCTTTATATATAGTAGGATAGGATACTTTCAAAGCGGAGGCCATGTATGAGTGGAATCTTTTCTTGAAGCAATAGCTGTCCTATAGTCTCTCAGTCAGCTTTGTTGCCTTATGTTTCGTTATTTGTGGAAAAGAGCAAACATTTTCCCAGCCCTTTGTAACTGCTCCGATTAAAAATAAGTTCGGCATAGTTTTTAGGGGCTGCCTTTATTCGACGTATCCATACACCGATCAGATGAGGGCCGGAGCATATTCCCATGTAACAAGATATGAGGTTTTTTCAGCAACAAAAATTGTTCATGGCCAGTGCATGTAAGAATACCTCTGGAATGAAGTAGCATGGAAGTTCGGTATTATTTACTCTGTCACGTGAATGATTTGTTCAGATTTCTGGCTTACTTCGTGTTTCTGTTAGCGAGAGACTAACTGCTAAGGAATGTTTGAGCTTGCCGTGGATGAGACCTGCCGGCGAAGCGAAGACCAAGGATATGCGCAAACTTTTCAGACAGGCAAGCGTTGCGTCAGACGGCTTTTTGCCGATTTTTATCTGTACTCTTTTGTCGTGACATGATTCCTAATTAGAAATTTCGTTTTCACTCTGTTCTAGTCGATCATTCTGGTTCGCTTCTTCTGTCGTTTACAGAGGTACAAGTACCTCAAGACGGTCGTCGATCGCGAATCGCTTAGAAAGCGTCCCTTCAGGGATCACGATGTAAGTTTTACTTTCTTGAATTTAACTGTTACACGAGTTGTGCATGCAGGAAGAGTTATTTATTTACGCTCCAAGGCGCGCATTAAAGAACGCCTTTAAAAGCCTCACACATCACATTTGTGACAACCAGGCAATGAGCAGTAATTCTGAATGATGCAAACGAAACCCTGCACCAATTGAAATATAAAAATGACATAGAACTGGACAAGCAGGCTAAGGAAGAGGGAAGAAACTACAAGCAGAAAGACCACGCTGTATAGGCATAATGGGAAGTGAAGTCGTTCGCGTTTTCCTTTTTTAAAGACAAGTGCTCCACTTGCGCGCTTCGCGCGACTTTGCAGCATCATTGACCTATGGAAAGTAGTTTTTGTAAAACTTAAAATTCGCTAACATCTAGGACCTGCTGCGCGCTTTATCAGCATCAAGCCGTTCGCCATTTCGGTAGCTTCATCATAGACATTCTCTCCGGACCGTCCATTGGTTTGCTCTGCGCAGTACTTCTGTCTCACATGTTGCTCTTCCGCAACCGTTCTCATGCTCAACATCTAGCGTTTCCGGGTATCGTTGACATCTCTTCCGAAGCTAGGTTCCCCCTCAGTCGTTTCTTTTTACTGGATCTAATTGCTGGTCCGCCTTTACTGGTCTTCCCTTCCCTCTTTAGTTCCCCACCCTCCTGGTCCCAACTCCTGCCCACTTTTTTGTTTCCACTTTTAACTCCTACTGGTCTCTTCTTGCTGGCTTTCCCGTCCTGGCCCCTTCTCCAGGTTGTTCCTTTCCTTCCTGCTCGCTCTCCTGGTAAACCCTAGAGGTCCCCTTACTGCCCTTTTCCACCACATCCTTAGTGGGCTCCCATGCTAACGGCAGACGTCGGTGACACATATTCAGAATCAGTACGCTTGTTGCGCGACGTAGAGGGCCCATGTTCTGGATCCGAAAGCTCAGAAGACCCGCCTTCCGAATTAAGAAGCTCAGAAGCGCGCGCAGTCGCCGCTATGTCAAGCCTGATGAGGCTATGCATATGGCAGATTCCTTGTTCCCCATATGAATTCCCTTACAGCTCCCTTCTTGTTGGTTTCTAGTCCTGGTCCCGACTCCAGGTCCCTTCTTCCAGGTAGAACCCCTCCACCTCGGAATCCTCCTTACTACTCTCCCCAATTAAGTAGCTCTCCCACGCTCACACACGACGACGGCGAGCGAACGCCATGGCGTGTCATCGATGTCACATCTTCTAAATCCGTACTCTCTTAGTGATAATGGATCCCCTTACTGATCCTCTTAACTGCTCCCCCTGATTGTTAACTCCCTACTGGTCCCTCCTTAATGCCTAAACCCTTCCTGGTGTCACCTCCTGCCCTGCTTCATTGATCCTCCTATCGCCCCCCCCCCCATCCCGATGCTTCCTCCAAGTCGCTACCTCCTGGTCGCTGTCAGTTCTCTACCCTCGAAGTCTCCCTTGCACTCTTACCCCTTTAGTGGTCTTCTTATGCTAATGGCACGAAGTCGGCGCTGGCAGCTTCTGAATCTGGACGCTCAGGAACGCGCGTAGGTGCTGTTGTGTCAAACAGTAAAAGGATGCGCTTCCCATGCTGCAACAATTCCCACGTTCAATGGGAAATTTTTACCGCGCTGTGGATGATACAGCGTACCTCACCTACGATTAGATTAGATCACTTGACCGCTCTCGCTGTGGATGATGCGGCGTATCTCACTTAGGTTAGATCATTCGACTGCTCTCGCTGTGGGTGATGCGGCGTACCGCACTTAGGTTAGATCATTCGACCGCTCTCGCTGTGGGTGATGCGGCGTACCTCACTTAGGGTAGATCATTCGACCGCTCTCGCTGTGGGTGATGCGGCGTACCTCACTTAGATTAGATCATTCGACCGCTCTCGCTGTGGGTGATGCGGCGTACCTCACTTAGGGTAGATCATTCGACCGCTCTCGCTGTGGGTGATGCGGCGTACCTCACTTAGATTAGATCATTCGACCGCTCTCGCTGTGGGTGATGCGGCGTATCTCATTTAGATTAGATCACTTGACGGACAAACTCTTTTTATATAGGTGGTGATTGAAATTGAGAATAGAATATTTCAAAAAGGACTCTGGACAGGAAGCATGGGAAGCAGTGTGGAATAACCGCTGTGGTGTTTAGCAGTAACACGCATCAGTCGGCTATAATACCCTCATCTCTTGTTGGGAGTCACACGTGCTTACCGAAACTTCGGCGCGCGGGTTTTTCGTAAACGCGTAAACCAATTTACGTTCGACAAAATAGTATTCTAGTAAATGTTTTAGAATGTATAGATATCTTTACTAAGAGATTTCATAGTAGCTACAGCAATCAACTACTGGAGCTACAAAACGTTTGT
Source organism: Heligmosomoides polygyrus bakeri (assembly GCA_947359475.1). Lineage (NCBI taxonomy): Eukaryota > Metazoa > Nematoda > Chromadorea > Rhabditida > Heligmosomidae > Heligmosomoides > Heligmosomoides polygyrus. The sequence continues at coordinate 52,948,268 of OX375867.1, read as the reverse complement.
GTAGTCACATCCATAGTCTAACGTCAGAACTGCGAATATTTCTAGACAGTGGATAAACCAGCCTGAGTCCTTCAGCAGAAATGTCACCTAAGTGAGAACTCCACCACGATTTGTTGGATGAACTCCCGGCTCCTTAATATCACCCATTGTAAATCGCAAGCGGAGAAGTCGGAAAATTTTCACCTGTATCACCAGCCGTCCAGTTGATCATCGAGTTGCAGAGCGAGCGCCAGAAGGGTCTCCATTCGTCCCTGTCGCGTGCGAGAGTGTTCCAATAGATCCTCCTCCGGAGGGACACGAAGAGCGATATATTGTTCGGTAAGGGCTTTCAACAAGAAGTCCGACCAACGCGTTGATGGGCGACCTGGTGTTCTCTTGACATCCCATGGAGCCGGTAGCGGCTCTCTTCCAGCGGTGTCTGTGAAGGGCATTACGGGGCACACCAAAGTTTCGACGACTTGGCCCATGCAATAGCGTCTCTGGTCTTCGAACGTCGACGAAGCTCGAAACTCCGGAGGCCTTCTCACTTGCGTGAGTCGTGCCACTCCGAGCATCGTCCTCTTGATTCCACGCTGCGCGACGCTAATCGCGTGTTCATCCTGCTTTCGTATAGCCCAGGTCTCTGGGGTGTATGTTAGGGCAGAAAAAACAGTGGAGTCGAATAGGTGGGCACGGAGTCGGACGTTCTTCGTCTTCTTCGCGACTTCTTCGACGCTTTTGAAAGCTCCGAAGCCGCTCGTTTCTTCCTGCTCAGCTCCGGCGCTGGTTCGTTGGCGATGTTGACTTCGCGACCCAGATAAAAGTGGCTAGAGCACTCGGAGATGCTCGTTCCGTTGAGCGAGAATTTTATTTAGTTATTGTGGGTGCCTATAACGACACTAGAAACAAACAGCCCAAGGAGAACCAAACGAGACAAATAAAAGTAGAAACTAAAACTGAAGGTTAGGAATTAAACAACCATGCAATACTACACAACTGCGGAAAGCAGTAAACCGAACAGTAAAAACAAACATTACGTAGAAGTAAAAGCATGAACACGTCAATCAACGAACTTGGCAAGCTGTTTTTTGAAAGAAGCATCACTTAATAACCAGCTGGAAGATCTAAGAACTATTAAAACTTGTTCGTGTTTTAGAGCTGAAAAACATTGTTCTGACCAAGCTACTGGCTGCACCTGTACTGACTTTGACATTGGCGCCCCTAGTGGACGAGAGAACCATTGTGAAAAAATCCGAAATCCTGAGATTTGTGGTGCCTTTTAGCATCTTAAAGGCCATAAGCAAATCATATCTTTTTCGTCTCCATTCCAAGGAAGAGAGGGATAATCTCTTATTTCTGTCGCATGAGCTGGGAATATCAGCGTATGACAGCCTGAATAACCGTAGGAATAATTTGCATTTAAACGTGTTTTGAACTGAATGAGGCATCAGAAACTTGTCCTTTTCTCATGAACATCGTTTTCGTAAGATTCAGCTGCAGTCCAAGTTCCAACATACACGGGCGAAGTCGGTCAGAATTCGCTCCGCCTGGCTAATGCTAGGTGTTATGAGCACGATGTTGTCAGCGAAACGGTGATGGTACAATTTCCGACCGTCGACCTTCACTCCCATGTCTTACCATTCTAGTTCGCGCATGACGTTTGCGAGGGTGGCGCTGAAGAGGTTCGGGGATATCGTATCCCCTTGCCGAACCCTTCTCTTCACGTCGATGACGACGCCGTTGTAGAATTGAGAGATTTTGGTCGTGAATCCACTGTACAGCTCTCGAAGGACTCTGATGTACTGAGTAGGAACACCCTGAGTGAGCAGGGCGTCGATGACCGCTTCAGTTTCGACGGAGTCGAATGCCTTCTTCAGGTCGATGAACATAAGGCACAGCGGCAGCTTGTACTCTCGCGACACTTCGATGAGCTTCGTAATGGTGTGTATGTGGTCGATCGTGCTGAATCCGAGGTTCTGCTTGTTCGCATGGTTGTCCTTCGTCCAGCGTGCTGCTAATGCTATTCAGGATGCATCGAGTGAACAGCTTGTAGACCACGGACAGCAGGCAGATCGCGCGATAGTTGCCAATGACGTGCACGTCTCCCTTCTTGTATAGCAAGACGGTCTTACTGGTCTTCCACTAAGATGGAACCTTGCACTCCGACAGGCAGCATGTGAAGAGCCGCGCCAGGGTGTTGATGATGAGTGTTGGCGGGGGTTTCTCAGACGTTCGGGTATGATCCTGTCGGGACCGTGCTGTACGTTTCTGCGCCGACGAGATGGCGTGACGGATCTCGGAAGGGAGAAGAGAGGCGACGATGCATCCATCCTGCGGAAGATAGCATGGCACAGGTGGACGTCGCTATCGAAGAGATCGGGGTAGAAGTCGTGGATGACTTTCTCCATGGTCCTTCTGGAAGAGGTGACGGTTCCGTCAGGACGTCGGAGAGCGGTCATTTTGGTCTTGAAGTTGGCGAAGTTCCGGCGGGCATTGCGGATGCTCAGCCCTGCCTCTGCAGCTTCAGCCAACACTTCCGCCCTTCTCTCCTTGAGATCTTCCCTTATCGCCGCTCTGCATAGCTTCGCATGCTCGGACTTCAGCTAGTAGTCGCCTGACGCTCGTGCTGCTCCACGCTGGCGTATAAGCTCGAGGGTTTCCGGAGACAGGCGTCTCTTGGTGGTCTTCAAGCTCTCGGCTCCCTTAGCACTATCGTGGAGATGGTGCACGAAGCGGTCGTATCGACGTTGTCCATGACGGCATCTTCCCAAAGGCCGGCAAAAGAGGTGTAGAGGCCAAAGTTGATGGCCGTTCTGGGACTCCTCTTCTTGAACTTCGCGGCCTTATCTACTTGACGCGAAAAACGGAACCTCGCGCGAAGGAGGCGGTGGTCCGATCCCGTGTAGAACTTGGGGCAACGAAGACGTCGGTCAGGCAATACGGCACTTATGAAGCAAAGGGCCCGTGGTGCCGTGGGGCTGCCGGGAAACATGTTAACGCGGCAACGGCAACGGAAACGCGGCAACCCACGGCACCCAAGGACGGGTGCTTCATAAGTACCGGCCCCGTGGTGCCGTGGGCTTGCCGCGTTAACATGTTTACCGGCAACCCCACGGCACCATGGGCTCTTTGCTTCACAAGTACCGGCAATACTTGCGATTGAAGATGACGCCACCGGGAGATTCCCAGGTCGGCTTAGGACGGGAGGCTTCTGGAACTGTGAGTTTCCATGGATGGTCTTGGTCGACATGATAAACTCAGACAGCCTTTCATCTTGCTCGTTCCACTCCAAACCGTGGGTTCCGTTGTGAAGTTCGGGCCACTAAGGTCGCCGGAAACGGCGACCTTAGTGGCCCGATCTTAGCGTTGAAGTCGCCGACGATCACCTTGTAGAAGGTGTAATCCTCCTTATAGAACTTCTCCAGCTCCACGTAGAAGGCTTCGACCTCTTCGTCGTCGTAGTCGGACGTTGGGGCATACGCGACGAACACAGTCAAAGCTGGCACGGAGCCACATCGCTTCAGTCGCAGACGTTCGATTCGGGTTGTCAGAGACTTATGCGAGCCGATGATCATGGCTAAGTGTGTGTTGACAAGGACAGCAACATCGCCTACTCCCCTGCTGTCGCATGTTCCGAGGAACTTTCATCTTCCTGGCTTGCATCATCAGGTCCTCTACGGATGCTTCCGATGCGAGCGTGCGAGCGTTGTAAGTACAGTTAGTCGACGTAGTCCTTCTCAATTTGCACAGCCTGGTTAGGCCCTGAGATTTTAGCAGCCTCTCCGTACTAGTCCTTCCCATCGCTGCAGAAATTGGGACTTTTTCGGGGTTGGAGGAATAAGCCCGTTTAGTGCTGATGTGTTTGATGGAGTACACAGGGGTAGCTAGTAAGGCTCTGTCGTACGGGCGAAGAACTTCGGGTAACCGGCCACACTGCCCGAAGGGATGAGGCGAGACTTTTCAGGCAGCCTCGAATCGTCTTACGATGCAGTCCCAATCTAGAGAGTGCAAGCTTTTGGCCAAGCCGTCACAGATACAATCCGCACAGGCGCGAACACCTCCACGTACTACGTGCGTGAATATGCCACGCGAACAAACACAAGGAACGAGTCTATCCGACACATCAGGCGTAAAGAGCTCATCCTCTACATCCCACCTGCGTCTTTGTGCAGTACACGGACGCATTTGGTTCGCGTTTCATTCCCCTCTCCACCACCTGGGACGCGCCATGTGGCCCTGCGACAAGCGGCCGTAGAGACTCCTTCAGGTTTGATCATTCTTAAGTCAGTATTAGCTGACTCGTTTTTTTGTTGTTATTTCGACGTACCCGAGACGAAACATGTGAGGATCAGCAGAAAATCAATCTAAATTGAATGACAGACAAAAACAGCTCACAGAGACTCGGGATATGACAAAAACGGCTTTGTTGAAAACAGCTAATACTGACAAGCTTTGAGCTAAAGGAACCGAACGAACTGAAGACTTGATTGGAGGGCGTAGGCAGCCACAGGAAGGAAGGTCATCAGGGAACTGCAGTGAAAGGAAGAAAAGACCACGTCTTTGCAATCTTTGTAGTTATTTTGAACGGACTCTTTGTTTTCTTTTTAACTGTGAGTCTTGGGATTGTCCAATATTTTTCAACGACGATCCGACTTTTGTATTTGTTCTGCTACGTTGCAATATTGAAAAATAAAAAAGGGATTTTGGTTTGTTGCTGTATACTTGTTTCTCTCAGATACGACACGAAGCCGAGTCTGCTATGTTCTCTGTCTATGGTCACTGGGTCAATCGCGGTTTCTACTATTCCCGAGACATGCTGTTTGCGAACAAACCAAGACCGAAGTACCAAAAAGTGGAAGCCTAGGAGAGTCGTCAGATTCCTACCGATCCAGCTATATTCTGTTGACCAGGACCCACTTGTTTAGCAGCTGGAATTGAAGTAGAACAGTGCTCGCCTCCTTTAATTCTGTCAGGCATAAATAGTCAGTTAGGTGCTTGCACTTTCAGACAGCCTTGTATTGCTTCCCCATCGACCAGTGCCCGATGTTCATATATCATGATTGATGTTTACATTATCCGTTTTTTAGACTTTGGTGGTAGCTCACTGTGTAGTAGTTTCTTGGAGCTTCTAAAAAAACAGTCAGCAATACAAGATAGGTCGTTAATATCGTTGTATGCAGCTTTTAACAGTTCTCATTAGGTTTGTGTATTGTTGTACATAGCCGTTTAATAGGTTGCTGTTCACTATTTTGATTCAATGAAAGCTTAAAGCTTTGCAGTTCTGGTTGCTTTGTTCGCATATGCAGTTCAGGTACTCAACTTTGTATTTCCATGAGCATAGACGATATTTTGTGTGGTGCAAAAGCGAGGTGGAGTATTCGCATTTTTCAAAGATTGATTGTATTGAATGTAAGATCCGGAACCGGATACAGGAAAGAGGAGCTGTCGAGTTTTTCAAGGACATTGCGCACTTTCCTTCCAGAATGAGGTTGGGGGTCACATATTTTGTTCAGATGCTTTCACAAGGTTCTCCAATTTTTAACGTTTTACTTTAGAATAGATGTTGACGGACTGGAAGTGCTCTTTCCCTATGACTATGTCTATCCAGAACAAGTGCTGTACATGCAAGAGGTGAAGAAAGCTATAGATGCACAGGTGCGCAAAATGACACTGCGGTCTTCTAGCGAAATAGGTTCTTTCTTGGAAATTTTAGGGGCACTGCCTTCTAGAGATGCCATCTGGGACTGGAAAGACCGTCTCGCTTCTATCGCTGGTTGTGGCTTACATGAGAAAATTTCCCGAGCGCCTTGGTACGCACTCTTCATGCGCAGCTGCTCTCATAGTAGTATAGGTGAACTTATTATCTGTTTTAGATAAACTGGTGTATTGCTCCCGAACAATCCCTGAGATTGAAAAATGCATGGAGGAATTGAGGGTTCTGTACAAATTCTACGAACGACATGCGTCTGTAGGATACTCAGCTTCCTCCTTTAAACATTTGCATTAATCAAAACTAGTGTTTTAGAGCGCACCTCCGTTTGTTGCCGTAGCATTATCTGCTCGAAAGAATCTCTGCGTAAATGACTCCGTTTGGCAGCTGAGGCAAGGTAAGTGTTGAAAAGTGAAACAGAAGCATCTGTTCCCTCGTAGATTTCCAGCGACTTTCGCAGGGGACATTAACTGTTTTCAGGTCGATTTTGTTCGGTTCATGTTTGGGTTAACAGTCCTTTCAACTAAATAATAAATAGAGGTCGGTGCGTGAGGCAATCCAGAGTAAGCCGGAGGCCTTTACTCGGTGCTTCATTCAATAGCTACGACCATTCGACTTCGTTATGAACCAAGAGAGGGTGTGATATGTGTATTGATGCTGAATTCTGTGCAGTTTGGAGATCCAGACATGGGTTAATCATAATTATTACATTAAGTTGTAAGGAAAGTTTGTCAGCTTTGGAGGTTTCCATTCAAAGATCAACAACTTGGATCTGAAAGCAGCTTTTCACTTTGACTAAAATTTATTGTACAGCCCCTTCCCGTTATAACGCCTCCGGATAAGATGCGGCTCTCGATATAACGCAGGCTTTCCCGGGAACCGGCCAAGTTGCCTTTACACCAGTGCAGACCAACGCCGGTTAAGACGCGTCGGATACAACGTTGTCCGGTTACAGCGCGGTTCCGAGAGGAACTCTGCGTTCAAAGTCACTCCCGTAACGCGACCACGGCTCAGTTCCGCTCCCGCACAGAAAATCAAGACGAGCAATATGCTAACCGCGTCTGTGATCAGACCTACCGTTCTATTGCCTCGTTCATAGTCATGACCAGCCCCCTTGCGGTGATAACGTCTAGCTATCCCTAGTAGTCGTTATTCCTTACAGCTGTTTGTCATATTTATGCAAATAGGTGAGAGTATTTCTAAGGACAGGGCTTAGTTAGTGTGAGACGTTGTTCTTTGCCTTCACACTCTTCATGGTCACTTTTTGCTATAGTGATGCCTAGTCATTGTACGCGATTTTAAATAAATATGCGCGTAGGAAATTGTAAAAAGAGTCAGCTGCGATTAAGACGAAATTCCCGTTATAAAGCGGGTTTTCTCCGGTTCCGTCAAACGCGGTGTAAGGAAAGGGGACTGTGTACGCCACTCTTCTGGCAATATTAAAGACCATAAAGTATGTCACTACTTTATAAATCTTATGCCCTTGCTTGAAATCAGTCAGAATGTGATCCTTTGCAAAAATCATGTTGAACTCATTAAAAAAGCGAAATTGAATTCTTAATTCGATACTGGGAGTTATTACTGAACTACAGATTGATTAAGTTCTGGTTAAGGGTCAGCAGTAGACGGTGCTTGCCAAAAGCTGACAGCCAGCTTCGTTCGCGCACGCCGTCAAGAAGATCCATCCCTACCTTTTTGTTCATACTTCGAAAATCTCGATGTTAAGCAACAGTTCGCTCTTCCTGCTGGTGTGTGGAATCTAGTAAGTGCCAAATTTGGTTGCTTCTTTGTAGATTTAGGAGGGATGTGACGTTCTAGAACGACTTGAAACAAATGGGTCGTGAACAACGACTATGTCCCTACTTTGTCGCTCGGGAAGCGATTAAGAAGGCTTCTATAGTGGTGTATTCTTACCACTACATCTTGGACCCGAAAATCGCTGAGCTGGTGTCCAAGGATTTCAGTCGGAGGTAATCCGCTGTCGTTTTTTTTTCAAATATTAGGGAGTTTGTTATTAAGGCCATTTATAATGTTGTAGTGTTTCATTTGTAGATCATGCGTTGTGTTCGACGAGGCACACAATATAGACAACGTCTGCATTGAGTCCATGTCTGTCACAGTCACCCAGAAGCACACAGAAAAGGCTGTTCAAGAACTGGTAAAGTATGTTCAACCTTTTTTGAATTTCCTTCGCTAAAGGCCCATGACTGCATTCAACTTTAAACAGATTGGAATCTGCCGTTCAACATATGAAAGCTGAAAACTCTGAGAGATTACAACGCGAATACGAGAAGTTGGTTGAAGGTCTCAAAAGGTATTTATGCTTTGGGGGAGTAAAATCATTTGGTTACTGGCAAATTCTTTAAATGGCTGGCGTTTTGCAGAACAGAACAAGAGAGGGCAAACGATGAGCGCCTAGCGAATCCAGTTCTGCCAGATGCAATTTTGCATGAAGCTGTCCCCGGATCGATTAGAACCGCACAACACTTCGTCTTGTTTCTTAAAAGGGTTGTGGAGTATGTGAGGCATCGGATGCGAAGCTCCCAGGTTTGCATTCCAAATCATTGCATCTATCCTAATTGAAGGGGAATCATCTCCGGAAGTGAAAATTGAGCACACACGTGCTGGAGGACCCCAGGTGGGGGACCGCATAGCTTTCCTCATAGTAGGTAGTTGTCCTCCTATAAGTTAGCTTTCACTTACCATTCTTTACCATTTCTTGTCAAGTAGCAGAGGTCTCCCTCTCTAGAGAGTCTTCGCACTCTCTTGTTAGAGGGATCTCGGTCCGCCTGTCGCAGGGCCAGGTGGACCCCCACTGGCGGTTCAATGGAAAATGAATCGAGGTCCGCTTGTCCTGCCCAGAAACTCATGTGCTATGAAGGGGTTGGACTCCTGGTTCCTACAGTGTCCGGCCCTCATACCTTTTGTATGGGTGGGGATTGTTCACACACCGCGTACGTGGGTGTGTTCGCGTTTGCGCAGATTCTTTCCTGCACTTCGGCCTGACCAGCCAAAAGCTTACACTAGGTAGTCTGACTGACGGAACCTGGTTAACAGTGTTCTATTTCCATCCAAACACGTTATCGTGAAAGAACCTCATTCGCCTGACCCGAAAGAGTCGTTTGTGCAGCGATGATTTGCACAAATGCGGAGAGGCTGCTAAAACTCATGGACTTAGCCAGTATGCATGGTTCCGAGCGAGTCATTTTCGATATCTGATTCGGATATCCCGATCCGAGTCATTCAAAAATTCGTGTCCGCTCCGCGAAATTAGCGTTATCCGATTCATCCAATTATCCGAAGATTTTCTATCGGATCCATTGCTTGGAATGTATCATTTTCGGACATCGGTTCGGACATCCCGATCCTAATCATCCAAAAATCCGGGGTACGCAAAATCGCCGTTATCTGAACCATCCAAAAATCCGAACATTTTCGATCGGATCCAATGTATAGTAATCAGGCTGCGTAATTTCAGAATGTCTAATATGATGAAGGGTACTTACATTGTCCACGCGGTTACATTGGAGGTAGCTGTTGGAGACCTGATGCAAGCCAAAAGAGATCAAGTCCAACGCTATCGGTCTGACCGATGCGAGAAAATGTCATGCCCTACGCGCCGCCTACGTCTCCTGAGAGGAGCAGTTCGTTGGCACAGGGGAGTAGGTGGCGCTAATGTAGTTGTTAACACACACTTGGCCATGAACATTGATTAGTACAAGTCTCTGACAAACCGAATCGGCCGTGTGCGACTGAAGCGATGTGGCTCTGTGTCAGCTTTGACTGTTTCCTAGCGTACGCCCCTACATCCGAATACGGCGACGAAGACGTCGAAGCGTTTTAACTGGAACTGGAGAACATCTATATGGAAGATCAGACCTTCTACAAAACGATCGTCAGCGAATTCAACGCCAAGATCGGCCACGAAGATCGCCAGAAGAACTTCACATCGTTAAAGAATTTAACGAATTAAAGGCATTTTCGGTAAAAACTGGGTTAACGACTTAACGAAGATTTTTATAAATCTAACGGAATTTTTAACGGACTTTTTTCTCAGTAAGTTTATCACATTTACCCCTAGTATTCCTTAGTGTTGCAGGTCTCACCCTCGCGATTAGCACTGTTCCTAAAAAAGCTATTGATATCAGCAAGAATATTTCAATGTTTTCATGAATTTGTTTTTAAAATTTTAGAAATAATGCATTTTGGGGCGCGTGTAGCACAGTGGGAGGGGGTGCCGGCTGTCGCGTGCACCCGATACCAGGCTTGGTTGGCCTGGTTCAGATTTTCCGCCCAGCCAACCAAGCGTTCCATCACTTCCGGGTCGGAGAATTGGCCCCAGACTGTCTAGGAAGGATAATGCGCTGACTTCTTCATCGGCTAGTCACAGCAGTCATTGTATGGCCAAATACGCATTCAAATCGCCTCTGCGATATCCCGTAGAAGTAGAATGCGTGGCGCATCCCAAAAGGGATTGAGTAGCGCTGTCCTTTATCCTTATTCTTTAAAGCGCTCTGGGGCTAGAAATTTTTTCTTCGACGCTCAAGCACCTCAACCAATCCACAAAGATACCGGGCTGACCTCGTAAGATCTGCCATTCCCACGTGGCGCTGTTTATCCCAGAATACTATTGCCTTCCACCTGGGACAGTCGAAACGGAGGGAATGCTCTCGGTCGCTGGACGTGTTATGTATGTATGTTTATTACATAAGTTATGCACAAAACAACTCCAAAGTAGAACAACAACCTGACACATCACAACAACATCGCAAAATAATACAACAAGGAGGAAACTAAGAATAAGCTAAAGACTGAAGAAAGTAAGAAACGCGCACGACCTTACGGAATAAGCGCCTTATAAACCAGTTTTGAAGGTAGTATAGCGTAACCCGCCGTGGTCCCTTTTTAGTAGGGTCTCAAATGGGCCGATTGTTCTGTTAACGAAAAATACCGATTGCAGTTGAGCTTAGCCGTCTTAACCTGGAGCTTGATGGGCCCACGCCTGGTGACTGAAGTGGCCCTCACCTGTAGGAACTCCTCCGGCTTGATGCCATACTTAGCAAACAGAATTTTGTGAAGTAGCAGCAAGTCATTGGCCTTCCTTCGAGACGACAACTTGTGAAGACCGAAGTTTTGATTCTTTCAGCACTAGACGGATCTAATCACAAATAAAGCCAAGCATTCTAATCATCAACTTCCTAGTGAAACTGTTCTGTACCTTTTCCAGTAGGTCAACGTTTTTACGTTTAAAAGGTGAGAACACTTGAGTGCCGTATTCCAATACTTGTCTGACATAGTCTTATATGCCCAGAGCAAAACCTTAGGATTACGCGTTGAGAGTGCCCTGAACAGTCTGGAAGTTTGCAGTCACCTCACAGTGTTTGTCAAAGCTGAGACTCTTGGTAATCACGAAGCCTAAGTCCATGGTTTCGTCCACACTATCAATTGGAGATCCAGCAATGCTATAGAAGCTACTAGGGTTGCCACTCTCTGGTACTTTCGTTTTCTCCTTGGAGAGAGGCAGTTGCTATTCAAGTGACCACGAGCGCAAGGCATCAATTGAATTTTGCAATGCTGCGGAATCATTCACTGAGTCAATGGTCCGATTTCGCAAACGCGCTAAATTCAACTCCGTTGACCCTTAATAACTGAGCAAGCTCGTGAGTGTATATGTTAACACGTTGACGACCGCGCCTTCTTCGCCTGTTTGGCGCGTGGGACCAACCGGTTTTTTGCGACGCCGACAGCGTGGGATGGCGTTATGTCGTACGGTCCTACGCGACTGCAAAATTCGTCTCTTGGTGGAAAGCGATGATGAGGATGACGAGGCGGTCCAGGACGACGTTGATGCTGAGGACGATATCCTTGTACTACCAACTGACGACGATGATGGCTCAGAAAGTGAAATAATAGAATCCGAAGCAGAAGATGAGGATAAGGTAGCTTGGAAGAGCGATTTTGAAGCCCCTAATCGGTGGAAGTTTGCGATGGAGTCCGGCTTTCATGACGATGTGTTCGACTGCGGTGGCCGATCGATTATTATCGATTATTTTTCAATGATGAATTGTTAGTTGAAACCATTACTTGACGAGAAGCTCAATAAATCAGTAACCGAAACTTGTTTTTGTGGACCACGCGTTTTACAATAATGTCTAAAGATGAAGCACACATAACACAAAAAAGTTCCTCGGAAAGATCTGAATCCAACTAGAAAAATAAATTACAAGACTGTGGCCTGACATCATGTCACACGGTCCCACGCGGCCGAAAGGGTGTGGCCTGACATCAGGCCACACGGTCGTCAACGTGTTAAACAAGATAGGGGATAGAACCCCACCTTGCGGAACTCCACTATAGACAGCCCTAGTGTGGGAGTACGATGCACCCACTCGTACTGAGAACGTACGGTCTTTCAAGAAAGCGGCAACCCAAGCGACAATTAATGGGTGGAGCCTAACCATAACAAGTTTATTAATCAGCAAGGTGTGCGGTACTCTATCAAAAGACTTAGAGAAATCGAAGTAAATGATATCAACATGTTTCCCTTGATCCAAAGTGTTTTAAACGATTTTAGAAAAAAACGTTAATAACAAAAATTAGGAAAGCTACTTTTCCTGAACGTTAACACGTTAACGACGTGTCACACCTTTTGGGCAGTGTGGGACCGTGTGACACAATGTAGTGTCACGGTCCCGACGTTGCAAAAAATGGACTGGTCCCACAGACCAGGCGCTCGAAAATCGTGCGTTTGACGCGTTAACATTCCACTGATAGGCTTTTGATTGTATTTTTATTAATTCTTTCTGTCTAGGAAGGCAGGCGACAGGCCCTAGTGACAGGCCGGCCTACGAACATCCTGTGTCACATCATATGGTCGATGACGTTTCAGAGTTCTCACAGATGTGAATGAGCATGGATCCATTAAGATCAATGGTACTGAGCTCTCACGAGTTACATCTTTCAAGTATCTTGGATCAACAGTCACGTCCGATGGCAGTCTAAAGTTGGAGGTGAACGCACGTGTGAGTGCAGCCTGGTGCAAATGGCGTTCGTTGACCTGAGTGCTTTGCGACAAGACAACACCTGAGTACCTCAAGTCAAAGGTGTATAGAGCAGTCGTCCGCCCAGTAGCGACGTACGGTGCTGAGTGCTGGCCCGTGACGAAGGAAATTGAAAGCCGCCTCAGTGTAATGGAGACGAATATGCTAAGGTGGACGGCTGGAGTAACGCGATTGGACCGCGTTCGCAATGACACCATACGACAGAGGTTCGGTGTCGCCTCGATAGCTGACAAGTTGCGCGAAGCACGTCTACGATGGTATGGCCACGTCCTGGGGTCCCTGGAGAACGGCCCAGAGGACGCCCGAAACAACGTTGGCTAGATACGTTGCATATGGACTTGAAGTTAGCTGGTGTCCATCCCGACCAAGCGTTTGATCGGGAGAAGTGGCGTCACCAGAACAGAAGAGCGGACCCCGCCACCAAGCGGGACAAACGCTATTAAAAATGATGATGATGATGATTTCTGTCTAGGAATGGGGAACTTCGTACCTGCCTGATCTCACATTTCACGTCATTTCTTGTCGGTGACCATCTTGAATGATAGTTCCATGCCTGCTCGTATTCCACACCGTATAGATAATTTGTTGCTAGAGGCTTGTTTATTTTTCTGCGCTTGTTGATGTTAATTTGTTTGTTTTACATTGCAGTGTTACACTCCATTCTTTGACCTCTTGAAGTTGAAACTATAAGGTTTCCTTGATTTTTCACGTGAAATTATGGTTTGCAGCTAATTGTATTTTTTAACGAAATTTAACAATTTACCGGAAATGTAACGAAAATTTTCCGTTAAAAGTATCGCTAAAAAATTTTAACGCACAGAATTTTGTGTACACACCTGTTGCATACCACGAAATTTGGTGCTGGTCTTACACAGGATCGGAAAACCACTTCGCGATATTCCCACTAAGGAGAGAATGCATTAAAATTCAAGAAGAGGGGTTCCAGAACGATCATTAGGGACCTCCTCGGTTCCTTTGTCGGGCTTCGGGAAAATTCCGTTATGGACTGCGTCGACGAAGAATACAACCCCTTATGCTTCACCTCCACGGCAGTGCTAAAGGAGTCTCGAAAACGGTGAAGAGAAGAGCACGGGCATCAAACAACCACCTGCAAGAGTCCTAGCTTGCGAAGCCATTCACTGAAACGATTAATCCCACCATGCTAGATAAAGGAGGATCAAAAAGTGAGAAGGGCGCTAATGTTAGCTGAAGCTGTGGAGGGTATCACGAGAATCCGCAATGTGCGTCGGAACTTCGCCAACTTCAGGATCAAGGTGACCGCTCTTCGTCGCCCTGACGGAACCGCCATGTCTTCCCGAAGGGTAACGGAGAAGGTCATTCACGACCTCCAATCCGATCTCTTAAATAGCAAAGTCGACTTGTCAGCTTCCCGTGTACCTCTAGGTGGATGTGTCGTACCGACATCCGAGACGTCTGTCCTCGCATCCGAGATGTGACATGCCATCTCGTCGGTAAAGAGTCGTACTGCACGCGTTCCTGACAGGATCAGACCCGAACACATGGAGAACCTCCCCAGTGCTCATGAACACCCCGGTACTGCTCCTCGCGCGCTTCCAGTGTGCAAGGTTACAACCCAGTGGAAAGCCACCAAAGCCATCCTGTTGTACAGGAAGGAAGACGCACGACGTTGACAACTAACGTTCAATATGTCTGCTACCGGTACTTAGGTTGTTTACCAGAGTCATTCTGAACAGAATTAGCGGAATGCTAGGCGAAGGAGACCTAGCACGATCGAGTACCTCCACACCGTGACAAAGCTCATCGAGGCATCGCGAGAGTACAACTCAAAGCTTAAAAAAAGCTGCTGCTGCCGCTTTATCATGCGCAAGTCGGCCTAAAAAAGACATTTGGCTTTGTCGAAACTGAAGCAGTCCACAAAGTCCTGGTCGTACAAGGTGTCTCCACTCCGTACATCAGTGTCCGAGTGTTGTACTGCGGATTCGCGACCAAGATCGTGCTGTTCTACATTCTACGACGACGGCGTTCAACGAGTTCCATGGGAGGATACCACATTTTCGAAGCTCTTCAACGTCATCCTCGAAAACCTCATGTGAGAGCTGGTATAAGAGGACGTAGGACCGAGATCGACGGCCGGCAACTGCACCATCACCATCGCTTCGCTGACGACATCGTGCTTATAACGCCGAGCATTTGCAAAGAGGAGCGAACTGGCCGACTTCGATAGTTTATGTTTAAACGTTGGACTGTAGCTGAATCTTACGAAAGCATCAGGAACGAACAAGTTTCTGGCGCGTTATTCTCGCTCAACAACATTTCTTAGTGCTGCGTGTATTTAGATCGCGAAGTCAACATGTCCAATGACCCAATGCTGGGCAAAAGGAAGCCAGCTGCTTGGGTAGCTTTCAAAAACATCGAAGAAGTATGAAGAGTAAAAGAATATCCTGATCTTTGCCCACTTATTTGAGTCGGATTTCTTGCCATGCTGTAGAACGCCTCAGAGGTCGGCGGATGAGCCCTCGATCAGCATCGAGCAAAGAGGAATGGCGAGGACGCACGGAGTGGTACCGTTAACGCAAGGAGGACAGAACTTCCGGAGTTCCGAACTTCGTTGAAGTTCAAGGACCAGAGACGTCGCGTGGGCCAAATGGTAGAAAATTAGGTGGCCGGCGGTTCTATCCTAGTCGAGAGAAGGAACATTATGAATAACCTTAATACCCCGCATCACTTGGATTTGCTCAATGGTCATATTTGCTGCCCCATGATATGAGGGCTCTCGGATAAATTCAGGGGAAGGGACGGTGTGGCGTGTCTGGGTGCACCAGCTGCCACAGTGCGGTTGCTCCCTCTCGATTTGAGCAAATCCGGGTCGACCGCATAACGCATTGGCAGACATCTGCGGAGAGCTGTCACCGCCGCGATGGGGTGTCAGAGAAACTCCATGGCGAGCACTAACACGTTGCTCGGGCTTCTTCGGGAAATACCTGAATGAGTGGCGTGACGCCGTTCCTTTTCCTCGAGCGAGGAGGATCCACTGCAGCACTCTGGCACGCGACAGAGACGAATGGAGACGTTGCTGGCTCCTACTCGTGCAACGCGATGATCAACGTGATGTCAAGTGGTACAGGTGATGCAGTTGTAAAGCAGACAGAGTGAACTCTCTCGCTATCTCTACGAACTAGGAAAGATTTCGGCGCAAAGCGGCTCTGGAGGGGATTGCCATGTAAGGTAGGTGTTCTGTGCTGCACGAAATTAAAAACTTTTAATTTTAGCACTGGTGTGTCCTACCCCAGTGGTGAACTGAGCTAGGTCACAGATGTTAATGGTTTTATGTGACTTTTTGCCAATTCACTTCATCATCATTTTCATTAGCGTCTGTCCCGCTTGGTGGCGGGGTCCGCTCTTCTGGTGTGGTGACGCCAATTCTCCCGATCAAATGCTTGATCAGGGTGCACACCAGCCATCTCTAAGTCCAAGCGCAACGTATCTAGCCAACGTTGCTTCGGGCGTCCTCTGGGCCGCTTTCCAGGGACCACAAGATTTAGGCCAATCTTACACACGGTGTCGTCGTTAGCGCGAAGGACGTGGCCGTACCATCGAAGACGAGCTTCGCGCAGCTTCTCCGATATCGGGGCGACACCGAACCTTTTTGCCAATTCACTTGTTATCTGAAATTTGGGACATATGTGCATACGAATGCTTTTTAATGAAATTCTCGAACGCTCAGTAAACCTATATAGTGGTCTTTAATATGCCTTAACTTTTACTTTGATACTTTGATGGTCCTTTTGTCGGCTGAGGTCTTCTCATCGGGAACCACAACTCTTCCAGGCCGTTCGATCTCTGGCTGCTTGCATCCAGTGAGGCAGACTCCGCTCTCTGAAAGATCTTGAGAATGAGTCTGCCCATCGCGTTGGCTGTCGTCCCAGTGGTCTCTTATGGTCTCTCGGGAGCCATTCTGTGACACGGAGACTCCATCTATCGTCCTTTCGTCGAAGCAGCTGTCCGGCCCAGCGATATTTGGACTTCTTCATGTACTGCAGCGGGTCTGCTAATTGCGACTTCTTTCGTAGCTCCGAGCTTCGTAGGCCTTCTTGCCATTGCTGACGAAGGTTTGTCCTCAGAAGACATCTTTCCAGTGCACGATACGTAGTGTGCATTGCTCTGGCGATTGTCTTGTTGTCGGGCCAGGTTTCCCTCGCGTAACACTGCAGGCAGTACGGAGGCGTTGAATATCGAGGCCATAAGGCCGGCATCCTTGACCTGATCGGTGACTTCGCGAATCGAACTGAACGCTGCCCATGCTGCGCGTCTCCTGTGGGCGATCTCAGGAGCGAGGTCGTTATCATGTTCAGCTCTCTACCCAGATAGACGTAGGAGAGCGACTCCATTTAACCTTACGAGTCCCGTGTCACACCACTGGTTGACCATAAACTGCGTTTTGGACATATTCATGTCCAATCCAATCTTCATACCTGCCACATTGAGCTCGTTCAGTATTTCCTCGACTTCGGCCGTGCTGGTAGAGATGAGAACAATATCGTCATCGAAGCGAAGGTTGCTGATCCGTTTAGCGTCGACAAGGTAGCCTTTATCGTCCCTGCTCAAGTCCTTCATGGCATCCTGGAGTGCCGCTGTGAATAGCTTAGGAGAAATCGTGTCTCCCTGCCGTACTCCTTTCCCGATAGGAATCTTAAGCTTTCGATCGAACAACTGGATGGTGGTCGATGTGTTCGAGAAGCATTCGTCGAGAAGTCGGATGTAGGGCGATGGTATACCAGCATGCACAAGCGCGTTCAGAATGGCGTTGATTTCCACAGCGTCGAACGCTTTCCGATAATCCACGAAGATAAGGACAAGTGGGATGTGGTATTCGCGGCTCCTTTCGATGAGTTGTGAGACAGTCTGAATATGGTCCATGCAGGAGAAGTCCTTGCGAAACCCTGCTTGCTCCACTGGCTGATACTCATCCAAGCAGCATCCACAAGGGCTGACATTATTGCCTTCTGGTCGCAGAGAACTCGTTGCAGCGCTTTATGCTTGAACCTTTCCCAGCGGCTTCTAACAGCTTCAATCTTCTGTAGGCAATGGACTGCTTCACTGCAATTCGACAGGCCTTCGAGATGGTGACTTTTTCCAAATGGGAAGCATTAGGATCCAGTTTAACAGTTCTTCTTTGCTCCAAGAGTTTAATCGCATGTGCGCTGAGTGTTGAAGCAGACGGTGATGTGGATTCGCGAGAGCTGCTAGCACATTTCAACAGTCCTTTGGAGAGAAGGTCGTAGTCTTCCGATGGATCTTCAAGAAGATTCCAATCATACGACTTTATTGCACATTCCAACTCCTCAGACTTGAATGTGGGGATCCTCACCGGTGCCGGTTTATGAGTGTCACGCTTGAACATCCTCTTTTTGAGAGTCAGCTTCGCACGGACAAGACGGTGATCCGAGCCGGTGTCAAATGAAGGCAGCACGGAGACGTCGAACAGACTCCAGCGCCTGTTTGTAAGAACGTGGTCGATTTCCGAACGTGTTTCTCCATTTTGGCCCTCCAAGGACCATCGTAGGTTTGAGGGCTTCTTAAACATAGAATTTCCATGGAAGAGACGGCACGTGGATAGGAAGTCTATCAGGCGCTCTCCGTTTTCGTTCCTTGAAGAAGTTCCATGTGGTCCTAGCCTCCATTCGTCGTGATCATTCGTACCGACGATAGCGTTAAAGTCACCAACGACAACTTTCTAGTAGCTCTTCTCGTCGTTGACAGTCCTTTCGAACAGCTTGTAGAATTCCTCCTTTTCTTGATCTGTGGCCGCAGATGTTGGAGCATATCCATTTATGATGGAGATGGTTCCTTGATCTTTGGTTTCCAGACGAAGAACAGCTACTCGCGGACTGATGATCTTGTAAGAGTCTACTAGGTGGTGCACTGTCGAATTGACGAGAAATCCAACTCCGCCAATATTCTTTCTGTCCACCTTTGCTCCAATAATGAGAAGCTCGTTGTGGTCGGTCCTTCTTATGGTTTCCGTTCTGCCTTTCGTTTCCTGCAGGGCGATAACGTCGTATTTGATGTTGCGGCTTCTGTAAAGCAGTGTCCAAAGATCCTGCTCAGATGCGATCGAACGACAGTTATAAGTGCAGACGAATAGGCAGTTTCCGTGTCGTGGTGGGAGGGGGTTTCCGGTGTTCGATTCCAATGACGTCCTGATAGTTTAACTCCGAGATTAGATGGCCCCTCGCCGGAGTGGATGCAACCGACGTCGTAGAAGTCCACCTCCAGCGCGCGGAGGACTGGGGCGCGGGTTTTGTTGTTTAAGCCATGGCGGTAGTCTGGTTACTCACATGTTCCTGGCCAGGGATACATTAGAGCCGCCCATACACGACAAAGCATCGTGTACTGCGTGACCATTTGTGCCGTTAGCCATCACTAAGTGATGTTCACCCCTTCACCGCGATGAGATGGCACATGAAGGGGATGCCTTAACTAGTAGAGCAAATTTATCTCCTTATCTGTAGGTGTATCTGTAGATCTCATCAGTGTTTCACCATACTTTTCAGGTGCTCCTTGAAAGCCCCGCTGCGTTCATAAAGGACATCCAAGATAGGATGTACATTGATAGGAAACCTCTGAGGTTTTGTGCGGAGCGACTGGATAACCTGACGCGAACGCTGGAAATTGCGGACGGTTCCGATTTCCGGTGCCTGTCCCAAATCGCTATTCTTGCTACTCTTGTGAGCACATACTCCAAGGTCTGTTCATGTTGTGTTCTTCTCACCGCACGCAGTTTGTCATGCTTACGATGCAGTCGTTTTCCTGACACGGAGAAGCGGCTTTATTGAGGTTTCAGGGTTTCTCGGTCATAATTGAGCCGAGTGAAACGAATCAACCGGCCCAGCTGACTTTATCATGTATGGACGCTTCGATCGCCATTCGTCCAGTTATGGAGCGTTTCCAAACGGTTTGTCCCCTTAGTTGATGGTTAACCCCCTGTGAAAATGAATAGACATCTAGGAAGCTGGAGGAGTCTAGGATGCTGATTCCAAGATGTAGGTTAAAATTGCAAATAGCATCCCCTGAGCGACTTCTGACCTGTTGTTGATTACCGTGTTGACTGTCAGTTAGCTAGATGAACGAGTGTTGAGCTAACTATTAACGAATGTAACATTACCGTCCCATCGGTGATCTAGTGGTAGGGTTTTTGTTTCACGAGAGATACGTCGTAAATTGAGATCCCACTGGTGTGTCTTTTTTGGATGCTGCAGTTTATTTCTGATACGT
This sequence comes from Heligmosomoides polygyrus bakeri, assembly GCA_947359475.1. NCBI lineage: Eukaryota > Metazoa > Nematoda > Chromadorea > Rhabditida > Heligmosomidae > Heligmosomoides > Heligmosomoides polygyrus. The sequence continues at coordinate 52,928,261 of OX375867.1, read as the reverse complement.
CCTAACAATCCCATTTACAATTGGTATTTTAGTAAATACATGATAAGAACTATCATATTACACACTTTGCCGAGGTGTTTCCTGACGAAAAGGTGTGTTGTAGGTAATTTCTAATATCCCAACATGAAGTACAGCAAACGCGAATGCTTTGTTAGCGCTCAGCACACCAATTAACCCTCCTCCCCTATATGTAAATTGTTGGGCAAAATTGGCGGTGCTACCTCCACCACTCTCTCCCTCATTTGGTCATCCTCAGCTACGCTCATCCCACTGATAACGGCTTTCTAGACTTCGGCAGTTGTGAAAATAGAGTTGTGCGTGTGCGACTGGGCGACAGATCTTGTTCTGAACGTAAAGGAAGTCAGACACACCCAAAACAACTGCCGATGAAGAACAGGCGCGATTCCCATATGTTGCTCCACATATTACGCTTGCAGCGCGTGATGAACAGTCCAACCTAATAAAATCGAAGAAACCTTTGTGAGAAGTAACGGACCTCCTCGATGGCTATCAACACACTCAGCCTTGTACCTTCGGTATTACAAACTGCTTGCGAATATGAGGCATCGGGACCATTACCGTACTTCGTGACTCCCGAGGACTGCAAGGGCATAAATAGGTAGGATGCGTGTAGATAGCAGTAGCGAAGGGAAAGATGGTGGGATCAGGATCACCGATTTCAGCTAAACACTATGTATGGGGTTAGTTGTTGTGCTGATTACGAAGCCCAAATCCGCATATAATTTGTCGATGGATTTCGTTAAGTTACGGTAAACATGAGTAAGGGTGATAGGCACAGAATTCCTGGCTTCGCCCGAAATTTGCGAACTTACGTTATTTGGGAGCTGACCCCTAATTTGGCACCCCAGACTCCATACAACCTAGGTCTCAAAAGTTAAGTGAGGATTTGAAACCGTTCCCTGGTTAGAACCTGTGGACAGAAGTAATATGTCATTAAATCCATAACTGTTGTTCATTGTTCAGGTTGTAATAACATCGGGAACACTGTCACCCTTAGAAATGTATCCAAAAATCCTGGACTTCGATCCTGCTGTTATGGCTAGCTTAACGATGACTCTCGCCCGTCCATGCTTAAGCCCTTTGGTTGTTGCTAGAGGAAACGATCAGGTGAGTGTCTAGCTCTGTCGATGTAATTGTATCGTCTATTTTTTGCGCCTGTATCGCATCTGGCGCTGTTGGTAGGAGGGGCTTCTATGTCCCGAATCCACCTTAGGATTGTTCTGAGTTCTTGTTTGGAGGCATTTAGCAGGCTATTTAACCTTATGGTGCCATACAATCTCCTATGCGCTAATCGGGAGTCGATTCGTGTACTCTGCTTTTTCCTCTGCTTTATTCCGGGGCTTTATGGCTATGCCATTTGGCCTCCCATTCCCTCTGTATACTGCTGAGACATTTGTGAGGTTTGCCTCCTATTTTCACAGGCAGAAATTTTCGGTGCACTATTGTTAGTGTTTTCACTAAATTATTAGTTCCTTGTAAACACGTTTACCATTAGATGTTTACTCTTTACTGGCGTCTGTGTCAACATTCACTTCAGATCGCGGTGCAGAGTGTTTGAATATTTGGTTTGATGAATATATCGGAATTGATATACTCCCTGAAGGTTCTGAACTCATAATTTCAATAAATGAACCCTCACATATCGTTTACCATGCTAACGTTCCATTATTTCCGAAATCCTGACATACAATGAAGAGTCGTTTAGGTCGCCATGACATCTCGATTCGAACAGAGAAACGATGTCGCAGTTATTAGGAATTACGGCAATCTTGTACTAGAAATGGCTGCCGTTGTTCCCGATGGAATGGTTGTGTTTTTCACAAGCTATGTTTACATGGAATCGGTTATAGCCGTGTGGTATGAGCAGGTAAATGAGGAGACTACGTGCTCGTGAAAACAAATGGAGGCATGCTGTACTGCAGAACAATTTATGTTTCAGCACGTGATTGACGAATTGATGAAATCGAAGCTGCTGTTTATAGAGACGAACGACGCTCTCGAGACTTCTGTTGCTCTCGAAAAGCACGTACATTGGTAGACATGGCTTCTTAGTTCGTTTCTGCTCAATGTGATCTTCAGGTATGTGCAAGCCTGTGACAGTGGGCGTGGGGCATGCCTCTTCTCGGTGGCTCGAGGGAAGGTCTCGGAAGGAATTGATTTCAGCCATCATTTGGGCGAGTTGTCTTCTGTCACCATATGCAATGCATCCCCTTAATTGTGCTTTTCATCCACTATTATCTAAGAGTTTTACACGCTTCAGGCCGTTGCGTAATAATGCTAGGTATACCTTACGTATACACGGAGAGCCGCATCTTGCGAGCGAGGTTGGAGTACCTTAGGGATCAGTTCGGAATAAAGTGGGTTTTTTGGAGCAGGTGGTTCTTGGATACTGTGTAATCAGAGCGCGATTCAGAGAGAATGACTTTCTTACGTTCGACGCCATGCGTCATACAGCTCAATGTATGGGACGTGCTCTTCGAGGTAAAACTGACTACGGTCTCATGATATTTGCCGACAAGGTTGGTTTTCGGCCGCTGTATGCTGCTTTGCTCGGTTGACAGAAAAAGTGTGGAGTGTGGATTTCGACGAAAAACAGCAGAAGCAAGACCAAAATTACCGCGGTCAGCAGTTGTTGGTGGCCTGGGTTACTCGCAAATTGACTTTAGGTACCAAGGTCAAAGGAATTTCCCAACTTCTGGTCAATTGGATCGTAACAGGCTTGTATGGCGTAGTGAAATATACTTTATCCATTATCAGCTGTAGTAAACTGCTTTAAAAGATTTATTAAGTTATACATTTAGAATTTGTTATCTATCAACACCTTCTATTTTTTGAGTTAAAGCAGCTGATAGAGGTGACCTTGTCAAGCTGCCGAAAGTGTTTATTCAGCTTTATCTCTGAAGTTTGAACGCTGATTTTCTTTTACATAGCGTAGAAAAGCAAAAAAGACACTATGCTCTTCTCCGAGCACCATTTCATCTTACAGAGTAATGTGATTAATGTGAGTCATCTTAGAGTGTAGTGTGATCAGAAGGCGACATTTGCTAGGGGTCGGCGTGTTGGAGAATAGATAGGTTTTTATCATGCAAGACGGTGGCGGTTCAGGCGTTCGACCAACCTAATGATTGCTATAGATATTGATTGATTGATTTATTACACATGTTTGTGCGCTATACAAGAAAAGGAATGTAATCGAAGAAAAACATAACATTTAACGAACTTGAGTGTTTCTCGATTCATGTTTGTCACTAAAGCAAAATTCAATGAATCGTAACGTCGCAACAAAACAAGCTCTCAATTGCAAAAATGGAATGCAGAGACTTTGGAGGAGAGATTATGATAAGGATGTTGAGATAAGGATGATGAGTTGTAACGTGCTAATGCTTCAGTGCCGATACCATATCTGAAACAGTACATAATTATTATAAGCTTAAGAAATAGGTGAAAATTGAGGAGAGTAAAGAGATTTTCTGTTGCGAGTTACGATTCTTATTGTTTGTGAAGTGATGGAACGAGAAACACCATACAGCAATCAAGCTAGAAGCTAGGTAATTGAGGTGTTTGTCATGCTTTCTCCTCCCATATGAAATTCGGAGCTTATTCTTCGTTTTCGAATGGCAGTCATGACCATGAACAATAGTGTGCGAGACGAGAGCAGCAAGCGTGGTGTCTGTAGGAGTCTTATTGTTAACAAAAATGATCGATTCTAAGTAGGTGCGGAAGATCTAACCTCATTAAATTGCGCCTAAAAATGATCACTGATCTCGCCTGGAACAGTTCAGCCTGTAGAAGGCTTACACGTCTTGCGCAGCGGTAGGAAAAAGAATTGAAAACAGTAGAAAAATGTTTTTATGGATTCTATTATAATGGATATTGAAGTTGTTCATTCTAGGGCTACTAGCTCGAAATATCCAATATTTGCTTGCAGACAGTTTAACCTCTCTTTTTAGAATGCGATAGCAAAGCGATAGATCGGCCAGTAATCTACTACAGACTAGGCAACGTAAAGAAAATATTTTCAAGCGCTCTTTATAGTTTGGCAGTGCAGAAGGATCAGAACATTCGGTGAATCGGTACCATAAAATTCGGGTAAAGAGTTTTGTACTTGTTCGGCTTTCAAAACATCTTTTTTGAGAACAGGGTACCAAACATGCGTGCCGTACTCAACATGAGGCAATACATACGCCTTATAGAGTCGTAATAATAATGGAACATCTGAACATTTGATACTGCGGAAAATCATGAATATGGCTCTAGATGCCTTTTTTGTTACACAATCGATATGCTTAGAAAACTTGAGATCAGCATCAAATGTTACTCCCAGGTCTTTAACAATATTACTTCTCGACACAGCAACACCGTTGACGTAGAAATCCATAGGAGCAGAGCTATCAATATGCATCACCATACTTTTGCTTACGTTGAGTGGGAGGTTCCATTGATTAGTCCATACGTTTATTCTTTCAACTGCATTGAAAAGGGCTTCATGCACCTCTGACCTGTTTAAGCTGTTGAACACAGGTCAGATATCAGATCGAACACAGGTCGTAGAGTTATAGCTGCGTTATTCCAGGGGTTATCAACCACCCAACATTGACATTCCCCTGATGCCGTTCAGCGAATTAGGAGCTAGTTCTTTAAATGTCCTGATACTCCTTAATTTGCCTCTGGATCTGAATTTGATGATACATTCTTAACAACTATCAATCCTCCCTTCCATGTGATGCATATCGCAAACTTTATACTTATAACAACTTGTATACTGCCTTTCTTTTTGTATATCGTTTAATTGCGATCGTGTTTGTTTCCATAGTTAGTTCATTATTCTATCACTAATAATAAATAGTAAGTAACTAATGCTAAGCTTTCAAGCGGTTCTCTCGTCAAGATAAACGCGGTAAACTTCCTCGCTGGATGCAAGAGTATCTCGAGACTGCTTCGACGAATCTGAGTATTGATGAGGCTGTGCAGCTTGCTCGACGGTAGGGATAACTTCCGATTCGTTCTGGCCCTCTATTGTTTATGTGTATTAACCAGATGAAAAGGATCTTTCTCGTTACACAACTATTTGCCGAATGAAGCTGGCCATTTTCAGATGGCTCACCCTAATGGCGCAACCGTTCACGAAGGCTGATCAATTGGGTATTTCTGTGCTCACCTCTGATATGCTAACTCCGAAAGTTATGAAAAAATTTGAGCGGGTTGTCGAACACGTTGACTAGTTGGCTTTGTTTAAATTGCACATTCCTCACATTTCGATACTCTGAATTGTTCCTGGTGACTTCTACAGGTGATATGACTGTTATCATTTCGTTTTGATGCTCTACTATGTCTATGTATTGCCTGTTCGCACCCTTTAATGAAGTGCTCCATCCGTCTTAGCTGGTATATCGCTTGAAGGATAAGAGGCCAATACGTTTTCTTTCGCAGTTTGTTCGATATACTAGGCGGATTCGTGTAACCTTTTGAAAAGACAGTTTCACTCTGTATGGTTCACTTTATTGAGATTAGTTCTCAAGAGTAATGAATTCGATTACGACCATGCCAAGCAAACCCTGTATTCCTCCGTGCATTCTGGCTTAGCTTTTAGTCAGTTGCACGGAAAAGTTACTGGAACAGATTTGATTCTTCTGATTTCTTCTGTACTATAGGAGCTCAGTTCTTCTCTCGATATCGTACCGATTACCGGCAACCAGATGCAAAAACAACGCGTACGACATAAACTTTATTCACAACCGAAAAAATAGCGAACAAAGCGTTAACAGTGAAGCACCGGGAGACACGGAGGAGTCGGCTGGAGGGAGACGTGCCGCTAGTAGGTTTGCTGAACAGAAGGATTAGTCGAGAATGGTCACTAAGGCCGCGGGGACTCCCTACTCACTAAGGAGGGGTTTTCACAGGGAAACGGGCATCCACACAGGTTGCCGGAGGAGGGGAAGAGTCGGTGCGCTCGACTTGGCACCTCCTTGACGCTGAAGAAGACGTCGACCCCGGGTGGCTGGCTAGGCGGCCTTTTATGCGGGCTCTCCCGCGCGCTACCCTTCCACAGGCAATTGATCTCACGCCTACTGACCCGTCTGTGACCACCCTGGGTTCGTGCTACCTATAGCGCCCGGGGGGGTAGCTATACAAACGATTTATTGTCGCGTCTGCGGCATGAGGTCAGCCAGCGCGGCAGCGGGCGCGGCAGCTGTCAGAGGGTCGGCCGCCACTGCCGCAGAGGCCGTGTCGAGCGCGGCGGACGCGACGAGGTCCAATGTTGGTGTAGGGGTGTTATATGACGTTGAAGGTAGGTTTAGTACTATATATAAAAAGTGTAGTGTGTGTTTCCACCCGTCCGCCACAACTGCAGTGGGGGCACGGTGTATTGGCGGTACTTAACGATTGATAGTGATTGACAGCGGCTAGGAACTTCAGCCCTGGGGATAGTCGAGATCGCTGAACTCGAGTCTGAAGTTTGTTTTTGAAGTATCGTTCGCCATCAGCCGGTATTGATCAAATCATCAATTTTCCGCGGATGTCGTTAAAGCGGTGCGAGACCTCAGCCCTGGGGGTAATCGAGGTCGCTGAACACGAATCTGGAATTCGTTTTTGAACTATCGATTACCATCAATCGATATTGATCAAATTGTAGGTTTTTTATGGATGTCCTTCAAGCGGTCCGAAACTTCAGCCCTGGGGTAGTCGAGGTCGCTGAACACGAATCTTCAGTTCTTTTTTGGAGTATCGATTGCCGTCAACCGGTATTGATCAATTTGTTGATCCTACTATATATAAAAGTGTAGTGTGTGTGTTTCCATCCGTCACAACTGCAGTGGGGGCACGGTGTATTGGCGGTACGTAACGATTGATGGTGATCGACAGCGGCTAGAAACTTCAGCCCTGGGGCTAGTCGAGGTCGCTGGAGGGTAGTCGATGAACATTTGTATTTATAGACTCTACAAGATTTTTAATACCCTTGCCCCGTTATAATGAAATGATGATTCTCTGAATATTTCATAGCATTCAAAAATGTTGGATTTTTTCGCTCTCACGGCTGGGAAGGATATAATTCTTACCATTTTGGTAAGTCCACTTACTCTTTTGGCACAAATAGGGTCTGGGGGTGTTACCATGTATTACAGCCCTATTTGCTTTTTGAAACCGGAACTTTTTGCAGCAATAGTGTGTTTCTACCCCTACAGTGAATTGAGGTAGGCCATTTATGAAGTAAGTGTACTATATATGCCTTCTTACCAAGGCGTACACCACTGAGTAAGGGGTGACCCCCTCCCACCCGGACCCTATTTGCGCCACTCCTTTTTTTGCATTGCCGGAGGAAATCGACTAATGTGTGCCGATGCTAGGCACTAATTGACCTTTCGGACCCTCCATTGCGCGCTAAATAGCCGACGGTCTCTTGTTAATGACAAGGTCGCAAACGAGGTTTTAACAGGGGGAATCAATATAACATGTGAAAGGAGGTTGGAAGTGGTCATAAAATCAAGGGTAAAGTTTCGGACCGCTTGAACAACATCCATAAAATTCTACAATTTGATCAGTATCGATTGATGGCGATCGATACTTCAAAAACGAACTCCATATTCGTGTTTAGCGATCTCGATTACCCGAGGGATGGAGTTTCTGGCCGGTTTCGATTGCCATCAATCTCTGAGAATCGCCAATACGCCGTGCCCCCACTCCAGTTGTGACGGACGGACGGACGGACGTAAGGACAGAAACACACACACTACTCTTTTATATACAGTAGGATACAACAGAAAGGCATATAAAACTGCCGCCGTTATCTCGAGTATTTATAGTGAAACTATGAGCTGGCTAGTACTTACCTCAGGCAGTCGGCATCCGGGTGGCGCTTTGATGTATGTTCGCACATCAAATTGTGTTAGGGCAACAAGTGAGCCTGGTCAGTCAACACTTCTTGCATGTATGTGTCTGTCCGATCGTAGTAGGTAACATCTCTCGTCACGCTCCTAATTTCTAGTTCAT
>OX375867.1:52791611-52920051 GCA_947359475.1 Heligmosomoides polygyrus bakeri | reverse complement strand
AAAATTATCACCTTACAAATAGTGTATACATTTTTGAGACACCCTGTATTCTAGAATTCGAGGAAAGCTGAAGAAATTTATTAAACTGCCATAACCAGTAAAGCTGTCATGACAGAAACGTAGAAGTCGAATGTCGCTATGACCGTGGTTTGTTTAGAGAATTTGCGAAGCAATGGAGATTGCCTTGTGCTTGAGGTCGCACGGACACTTCATGGTTAGCAAGTTAAAGCAGCAATCAGCATAAAATTTCCCAGTTGGAATCCTTTGTTCAAGTCTCGGAATATCAACTTCCCCTCATTAAACTTGCAAGGACATCTATGGATCACCGATCCAATACCTGCAAGGAACAACGACAAAGAGACGAAATCTATGGCGGCAGCTTTAAGCACCGCAGAAGGCAGTATCTGAGACGTCAATGAACTAGAAATTAGGAGCGTGACGAGAGATGTTACCTACTACGATCGGACAGACACATACATGCAAGAAGTGTTGACTGACCAGGCTCACTTGTTGCCCTAACACAATTTGATGTGCGAACATACATCAAAGCGCCACCCGGATGCCGACTGCCTGAGGTAAGTACTAGCCAGCTCATAGTTTCACTATAAATACTCGAGATAACGGCGGCAGTTTTATATGCCTTTCTGTTGTATCCTACTGTATATAAAAGAGTAGTGTGTGTGTTTCTGTCCTTACGTCCGTCCGTCCGTCCGTCACAACTGGAGTGGGGGCACGGCGTATTGGCGATTCTCAGAGATTGATGGCAATCGAAACCGGCCAGAAACTCCATCCCTCGGGTAATCGAGATCGCTAAACACGAATATGGAGTTCGTTTTTGAAGTATCGATCGCCATCAATCGATACTGATCAAATTGTAGAATTTTATGGATGTTGTTCAAGCGGTCCGAAACTTTACCCTTGATTTTATGACCACTTCCAACCTCCTTTCACATGTTATATTGATTCCCCCTGTTAAAACCTCGTTTGCGACCTTGTCATTAACAAGAGACCGTCGGCTATTTAGCGCGCAATGGAGGGTCCGAAAGGTCAATTAGTGCCTAGCATCGGCACACATTAGTCGATTTCCTCCGCAATGCAAAAAAAGGTGTGGCGCAAATAGGGTCCGGGTGGGAGGGGGTCACCCCTTACTCAGTGGTGTACGCCTTGGTAAGAAGGCATATATAGTACACTTACTTCATAAATGGCCTACCTCAATTCACTGTAGGGGTAGAAACACACTATTGCTGCAAAAAGTTCCGGTTTCAAAAAGCAAATAGGGCTGTAATACATGGTAACACCCCCAGACCCTATTTGTGCCAAAAGAGTAAGTGGACTTACCAAAATGGTAAGAATTATATCCTTCCCAGCCGTGAGAGCGAAAAAATCCAACATTTTTGAATGCTATGAAATATTCAGAGAATCATCATTTCATTATAACGGGGCAAGGGTATTAAAAATCTTGTAGAGTCTATAAATACAAATGTTCATCGACTACCCTCCAGCGACCTCGACTAGCCCCAGGGCTGAAGTTTCTAGCCGCTGTCGATCACCATCAATCGTTACGTACCGCCAATACACCGTGCCCCCACTGCAGTTGTGACGGATGGAAACACACACACTACACTTTTATATATAGTAGGATCAACAAATTGATCAATACCGGTTGACGGCAATCGATACTCCAAAAAAGAACTGAAGATTCGTGTTCAGCGACCTCGACTACCCCAGGGCTGAAGTTTCGGACCGCTTGAAGGACATCCATAAAAAACCTACAATTTGATCAATATCGATTGATGGTAATCGATAGTTCAAAAACGAATTCCAGATTCGTGTTCAGCGACCTCGATTACCCCCAGGGCTGAGGTCTCGCACCGCTTTAACGACATCCGCGGAAAATTGATGATTTGATCAATACCGGCTGATGGCGAACGATACTTCAAAAACAAACTTCAGACTCGAGTTCAGCGATCTCGACTATCCCCAGGGCTGTAGTTCCTAGCCGCTGTCAATCACCATCAATCGTTAAGTACCGCCAATACACCGTGCCCCCACTGCAGTTGTGGCGGACGGGTGGAAACACACACTACACTTTTTATATATAGTACTAAACCTACCTTCAACGTCATATAACACCCCTACACCAACATTGGACCTCGTCGCGTCCGCCGCGCTCGACACGGCCTCTGCGGCAGTGGCGGCCGACCCTCTGACAGCTGCCGCGACCGCTGCCGCGCTGGCTGACCTCATGCCGCAGACGCGACAATAAATCGTTTGTATAGCTACCCCCCCTGCGCTTTAGAGGCACCCTTTCCCTCATGCTCCCTGCCTCCTCCGTCTCTCGTTGATTGCAAACTTCTGATTTTTCTGGTTTGATATGGTGGTACGGCGTTTATTTCGGCCTGACGTTTCGACATAAATCGTCTTTTTCAAAGGCGTGAAAGAACTTCGAAACCTTAGATCCGGCAACTCATTCCGTCTAAGGCATACCTCTCCACATCTGCAGTTACAATGGTTCCCACGAATGTGGAGGAGTGCCCTCCAAAGCATACCAAACTCACCTTTGTTCCACCAGCGCTGAGAGAGGGCTCAGCTAGACGACCATCAACGAGCAACTGGGACTTACAGGTCTATACTATTGAGTATAGACTGCGCAGTCTTAGAAAGAAGTCGCTGGTTATTAAAATGCACTCGTTCCGGTTGTTCATTATTTTATTGCGTTTCCGAATCCAGAAAGCATCAACAGTCTCTCTGGCACCAGATTTCACCCCGCGCAGGGAGTGTTATACTTATACGCACAGCGCTGCCGGCGGCGTCGCGGAGAGCTTCGCAGGGAGTGTTATACTTCCGTCGCCGACGTCATCCAGGGGTGGCAGAAAATGCACTCCGGTGGAGTATTTTGATTGTGGGTTGGTTCCTCGTTCCCGGCCTGTCATCGTCTCCACCGGGTCTCGAAAAACGAAATCGAGAAGTGCAAAAAGGCCCGTCTTGCGGACACCAAAAGCGCCATTTTTACTCCTAACGTTCTTTTATGGTTTGTCTCACAACCATTGCCTAATGCTGTGCGAAATTCCGTTCAGCTTGCTGGAACACTGAGTGTTTGGGGATGGAGGGGAGCCTAATCCCCTGCTCGTTAAACGCACACAACAAAGAAGCAGAGTAAGCAATCCTAAATAGAACTGTGAAGAAAACTGAAAACGTGAAGGGAACGGTGAAGAATTGCGAAAAACTGATACGGAGCAGCCAAAATATGAAAGACTGCCTTGAAACAGAAAAATACGAAACGGCGGTAGAGAAACTGATTCGGCACTATTGTACTTTCACAACTCCACGGGTCGAGGAGAGGTCGAAAAAAAATTTTTCGCCCGAACTTCGGCTAGGGGGGTTATTTAGGGTGCTAATCACGAATCTGAGATCCGTTTTTTGTTTTACGCTGGAGTACGGTAGGTTACGGTAGGTACGGGTGACTAAGGCTGCCAAAGTCATGATCACCGATTTCGACCAAACTTCGGCTAGGGGGGTTATTTGGGGTGCTGATCACGAATCTGAGATCCGTTTTTCGTTTTACGCTGGAGTTTGGGCGCAATCGGTGACCATTACCTTACTCACCGGTACCCACCGTAACCTACCGTACTCCAGCGTAAAACGAAAAACGGATGTCATATTCGTGATCAGCACCTCAAATAACCCCCATAGGCGAAGTTTGGGCGAAATCGGTGATTATGACCTCGACAGCCTTAGTCACCGGTACCTACCGTAACCTACCGTACTCCAGCGTAAAACGAAAAACCGATGTCATATTCGTGATCAGCACCTCAAATAACCCCCATAGGCGAAGTTTGGTCGAAATCGGTGATCATGACTTTGGCAGCCTTAGTCACCCGTACCTACCGTAACCTACCGTAATCGGCCGTAATTTTGAAAACGGATCTCAGATTCGTGATTAGCACCCAAAATAACCCCCCTAGCCGAAGTTTGGGCGAAAATTTTTTTTTCGACCTCTCCTCGACCCGTGGAGTTGTGAAAGTACAATAGTGCCACTGATTCAAATAAGTAGTGTTTCATCGCTTTCTGAAATGATACTGCAAACCTCTACGGAGACCTTTCTCGAAATACAATTTACATTAATTAAGAGTTAAATTTTCCTGTGAATTTCGAAAATTCCTCGTAAATTTAATTTCAATACGATTTAACGAAAAAGGTCTTTGCTGAACTCCAAATATAGAAAGTTAACGAAAATGCTGGTAAATCTGTCAAATCGGTAAATCAATAATAGTCGTTAAATGCTCAACACTGCCCCGTACTTCTATTAATACACTGCGCTCCGATGCTCTCATCCGACGACGTCGCCGACGCCGCCACAGAATTTGTCGACGATGTTGCCGACGTCGGTGACGGGTCGCTGCGTCGGCGATGTTGCGCTATGTTGCGCGGGCTGCTACGCACTGCGTAGCAACCCGTGTAACACTGCCGAAGTATAACATGCCTAAGGCATATGTTATACTTCGGTGACGCGTCGCCGACGCTGCGACACGTCACCGACCGCGACACGTCACCGAGGGCCCCTCACCGACGTCGCCGTCGGCGACGTCGGTAAGGCCTATGTTATATTTCGGCGACGCTATGCTATAGGGGCTGCTACGCAGTGCGTACGCACTGCGTAGCAGCCCTCACATCACAGCGTCGCCGGCGACGTCGCCGAGAGCTGCGCAGGGGGTGTTAAGGCCCCCACAGAGTTCTGCGGCAGCGCCGCGACCCTGTGCTTAACCATGGAGCATAGACGCAGAGCTCGTCGCCGGCGGCGTCCCTGCTCTATCCTTAACCATAGCGGCGACCGGCTTTGCCGCAGAACTCTGTGGGGCCTTTATACTTCCGCCGCCAACGTCGCCACAGACGCGTCACCGACGTCGCCACAGACGGGCCGACGACGTCAGCGTCACCGACGTCGGTGACAGCGCGTCGCCGTGCTATGCACGGCGACGGTCCGTCAATGACGTCGCCGACGTCATCCAAGGGTGGCAGAAAATGCGCTCCGATGGAGTGTTATGACTGTGGGTTGGTTCTTCGTTCCCGGAACTGCCATCATCACCACCGTACTTCGAGTTACGAAATCGAGAAGTGCAAAAGACACCGTCTTGCGAACACAAAAAGCACAATTGATTAGAACACTGAGTGTTAGGGAGGGAGTGGGACCCTAAACCTTAGCTCCCCTTCAATTTGTCACTTTTCTTCCTTTTTGTTTACTTCTCAGCCGTTCTGTTCGCATTTTCTAGGCCTATTTGGTTCCGTGTAGAGCAAGTAATACTAAATAAAACTTGTGTAGAAAATAAGTAGTGTTTCTTCGCTTTCTCAAATGGTAATGCAATCCTCTGCGAAGAGCTTTTTTGAGATAGAATTCTTACTAATTAAGAGTTAAATTTTCCTTTGAACTTCGAGAATTTCGCGTAAATTTAATTTAAATACGATTTAACGGAAAAGGTCTTTGCTAAACCGACGCTTTTTGACGTATGATCGGGATAGACTGCGCCATGCACTCGTCTGTTATCTTGCATTTTACAATTTATTGATAGTGTTTCGCTTGAATACTTCCTATAATCTCTTTACAAAGTGACCGTATCGATTGATTTGTGCTTCTTTTAAAGTTTAAAACCTAAAAAAAACCAAAAAACAAAAAAAAACAACCTAAAAGTTTAAAACCTAAACCTAAAAACACACTATGCCTTGCGAAAAATACAGGTACTTTTGAATGGTTCTAACATTGCTGCTGGTGAAACCTTTGAACATTTATCCATCCTTCTAAAAGCCAAATTTGGTTAGTAAGAGAAAATTCGGCAGATTAACAATGGTTGAGCAGACTGCCGTACATACAGAACACAAAATCATAATCAAGTCTTGAAGCATTAAGAAGAATTAAGAATTAAAATTTCTTTTGAAGATTAAGAAAAGCTCAAAATGCATGCAAATTCGAGGCAGATGTGATCACTTAGCCTTGGTGGCGATGTCCGTTCTTCCACGTGGTGCCACTGGAAACTACTCGCTCTGCGAGTTAAGCCGAACACGGACACTCGATTGCAGGCGACAGGCCCTTGTGACGGGCCGGCCTACGAAGACCCATGTCACATCACATGGTGTATGACAGCTCAAGTGCTTCGAGATAGTGCTACGGCGTCTGCGGGAGCCGACACGCACTCGCAGAGCCCGGCGAGTGTGAGAAGTATGCGAGGGTCCCTGATGCGAGGACGGCATCGGGGGGCAACTGAGCTAGTCCGAAAGTCCCGTAACGTAAGCAGGACCCGCGTGGCAACGCTGAATGTGGGTACGTTGACGGGCCGCTCGTGCGAGTTGGTTGAAGCACTGGAGCGTAGAAGAGTTGATTTCTGTGCGGTGCAGGAGACGAGGTGGTCCTGCCGCAAGTCAAGGGACATAGGACGAGGCTTCAAGGCCGTTCTATGTGGAAGTCATAGGACCACCAGTGGTGTCGGAATAATCGTCTCCGAGCGATTTCGTGACTCGATTGTAAGCGTCGAGCGCTTTGACGATCGATTGATGAAGATCGTTGTCGCCGCTAAGGAGCGACTCTATCACTTCTTCTCAGCGTATGCTCCGCAGACTGGCTGCTCGGATAAAGCCAAGGAATAGTTTTGGAGCCTGCTTGATGAGAAGACAGCAGTGGTACCGTCGAAAGATGTCATCATAGTCGCTGGTGACCTTAATGGGCACGTAGGTGCTACGAAAGACGGGTACAGCTGTCATGGTGGGTTCGGATACGGATCGTAACGCCGATGGTGAGCGCATTCTTGATTACGCGGAATCGCATAACCTCACCATAGTGAACACCGTCTTCCGAAAACGCGACTCGCTCCTTATCTTATACTACAGTGGGAACACCAAGACTCAGATAGACTTTGTGCTTGTGAAGGATCGCGACCGGAGTCTTGTCACAGACGCGAAGATCGTGCCGTATGAGACGGTCGCCCCACAGCACCGACCGCTGATCTGCACTTTGAAGATCGCCCCTCCGAGGCTGAAGCAGGTTGAGCGATGCGGTGCAGCTAGAATTAAGTGGTGGCGAATCAGGGAGAAGGAAGCAGCTGTGATTTCTCGCGTGCGGTTACCGACAGTCACGACTGTCGACGAAACGTGGAAGAAGGCGACCGACACGATTCGTCAAGCTGCACAGTCAGAACTCGGCATTACGAAGCCTGGGCGACGGAAGGTCGACAAGCAGACATGGCTGTGGACAAACGACGTGAAAGCAAAAGTGCGAGAGAAGAAGTCGCTCTATCACGTGTTTCTCGGCGAAAAGACAGCCGATAACTGGCGGAAGTACCAAGAAGCGAAGAAAGCTGCAAAGATGGTCATGGCTGTTGCGAAAGCCACTCATTATGAAGATGTCAACGAGAAGCTCGAGTCTCGCGATGGTGAGCGGTATCTGTACCGACTTGCAAAGAATCGCCATCGCCAGACCGAGGACATCGAGAAGTTCTTCGGCATCAATGATGAGAACGGCCATCTTCTTACGGACCGCAAGAAGGCATTGAAGCGATGGCGCGATTATTTTGAGGAAATCTCTACGGTAGTGTTCCCTCATCCAGCCATCCCTTCAACGGCTCCAACCCACGGCCCCGTTCAGAAGATCACCGTGGAGGAGATTGAAGCGACTTTGAAGAAGATGAGGCCAGGCAAAGCGACTGGGCCCGATGACGTGGCAGCTGATTTGTGAAAGTCCAAGTACTGGTACCCTGCTGAGTGGTTGGCGAAGTTCTTTAATCAGGTTGTGTCGGAGAAGAAAGTGCCTGAGTGTTGGCGCCAAAGTACGACGATCCCGATTTGGAAGAAGAAGGGCAGTCCTGCAGACTGCTCCAATTACCGCCCGATTCGCTTGCTTTCGCACAGCATGAAGATCATTGAGCGAATTGTCGATGGACGAATTCGGGACATCGTCCAGCTGTCCAGCAATCAGTGCGGCTTCGTGGCTGGCTGTGGCACCGTTGATGCCATACACGCCACTCGCCTCCTGATAGAGAAGCATCGCGAGAAACAGAAGGCAGTGCATATCGCCTTCCTCGACTTGGAGAAGGCCTTTGACCGCGTACCGCGTGAAGTGATATGGTACGCCTTGCGACATCATGGAGTTCCCGAAGAGCTCATAGAGTGGGTGCGAATTCTCTACTCTTGTCCAAAGAGTCGAGTTCAAGCTGCAGCTGGAACCTCGATGGAGTTCCCCATTTCTGTCGGGGTACACCAGGGTTCTGCGCTTTCCCCACTCCTCTTTGTTGTCGTCATGGATGCCATCACACGAGATCTTCAGAAGCCCGTCCCTTGGACGTTGCTTTATGCCGATGACGTGATGCTCGCTAGCGAAGATAAAGGAGAACTCGAGGGAGAGCTGCAAGCTTGGTGTGATCGTTTGGAGCGGTTTGGACTCAGATTGAACGTGAAGAAGACGAGTATTTAACGACGGACGTTACCGAGTCCAGCTCCATCAAGGTTAACGGCATCGAGCTTCCACGCACTGCGGTCTTTAAGTACCTGGGATCAGAGTCGCGTCTGACGGCAAACTGATGGTCGAAGTGAATTCACGCGTGAGTGCAGCTTGGCCCAAATGGCGCTCGTTGACTGGCGTGCTCTGCGACAAGAAGATACCAGAGCGCTTTAAGTCAAAGATCTACAGAGCAGTCATCCAGCCAGTAGCGATGTACGGCGCTGAGTGTTGGCCTGCGACCAAGGAAGTTGAAACGCGCCTCAGCGTCATGGAGACGAAGATGTTGCGCTGGACGGCAGGAGTCACGCGCATGGACCGCATCCGAAACGATGCTATTCGGCAGAAGTTCGGTGTCGCGCCGATAACTGACAAGATGCGCGAAGCTCGCTTACGATGGTACGGCCACGTTCTGCGTGGAGAAGAAGACAGCGTCCGCAAGATAGGCCTTAACTTCGAGGTAATAGGAAAGCGGCCTAGAGGGCGCCCGAAGCAGCGCTGGGCTGATACGTTACATATGGACTTGAAAGCGGCTGGTGTCCACCCTGATCTAGCGCTGGATCGGGAAAGGTGGCGTCATGACACCAGAATAGCGGACCCCGCTACGAAGCGGGACAGACGCTGAAGAAGAAGAAGAAGAAGAAGAAGAAGAAGAAGAAGAAGAAGAAGAAGAAGAAGTGATCACTTAGCCTTTCTATGGGCAGACTGGTTACCAAATGATGACATTGAAAACCCGCTCCTATGCTAAAAATGCGCTCCGATGCTCTCCTGTCAACGTCGTCCCCGACCTCAGAAAATTTTGAACAAGTTACTTGCAAGCTGCATACGGGTCATAGATTGCCTCAAACTAGTCATTTGTAAGTTGCTGCAAGCTAGCAGAAATGTCGCAAGCAAGTTACACGAAGAGCCATTCTTGTCATTCGCAAGCTGCTGCAAGCTAGCACAAATGCCGCATGTAAGTTACACGAAGACCCTTGCTAGTCATTCGTAAGCAGCTGCAAGCTAGCAGAAGATTTCTCATGTAAGTAGCACGGATACCCCTGCTAGTCATTCGTAATCAGCTGCAAGCAAGCAGAAGATTTCACATGTAAGTTGAACGAAGAACCCTGTAAATCATAGGTAACCTCCGCTAGTATAAATCTAGTTTAGATCTAAAAAAACGTATTCGTTCACATGGACCTTGGTCCTTTACCTTTTGTGAAAATGTAATAAACGATAGCATAACGATTTCCAACGGCCAAATTTGGCTAAAAATAAAACTCGACCTTTGCTTTCTAGTGAATAACACTGCGTGGTGCAAGCCTAGAGTGGAAGCGAGGGTATATCTGGCCAGGCTAACATTCTCTCCTTATCCTGAAATGGCCCCTTTTCCGACTTGCACTGCCTTATAGTAATGCCTTTCTCCTTCTTACATTACAAGTCTGTCACAATCAGGTTTTCACTAATCTCTACCATTGACCTTCATTTCCATTTTAAACGTTTGTTTTTAATAGCAACAATCTTTTCTATTCTAATCCAAGGAACTCATGAAAATAGCCCTATTATGTTATAAAGAAGGAAGAGTGGGATACTGTATCACCTGTTTGACCTATCGTCCCATTGATCACCGACTTGCTCGAACGGTCGCCAGTAGCGTCTCCATTCGTTCCTGTCGCGTGCCAGAGTGCTCCAATGGACCATCCTAGTTCGAGGGACATGAAGAGCGTCATATCGGTCGTTCAGGGCTTTCATGAAGAAGTCCGACCAACGCGTTAGTGGGCGTCCTCGTGTTTTCTTGACATCCCGCTGAATCCAGTCCGTAACGGCTCTCGTCCAGCGGGTGTCTGCGAAGCGCATTACGTGGCAGCCCCATTCATTTTTCGACAACTTGGCCCACGCGACAGCGTCTCTGATCTTTGAACGTCGGCGAAGCTCGGAACTCCGGACTCTCCTTCTATCACTTGCGTGAATCGGGTTTCTTCGAGCATCGTCCTCTCGATTCCGCGCTGCTCGACGCTGATCGCATGTTCATCCAGCTTTCGTATAGCCAGGTCTCTGAGGCGTATGTTAGGGCAGGAAGAACGGTGGATTCGAATAGGTGGGCGCGGAGCCGGACGTTCTTCGTCTTCTTAACGACTTCTTCGACGCACTGGAAAGCTTCTCAAGCCGCTCGTCTCCCCTTCTCAGCTCTGGCGCTAGGTCGTTGGCCATGTCGGCTTCGCGATCCAGGTACACGTAGCTGGAGCATTCGGAGGTGCTCGTTCCGTTGAGCGAGAATGGTGTATCAGAAACTTGTCCATTCCTCGTGAACATCGCCTTCGTTCAGCTGCAATCCAACGTTCCCACACACACGATCGAAGTTGGTAAGCATTCGCTCCGCCTGGCTGATGCTCGGTGTTATGAGCATGATGTCGTCAGCAAAGCGGAGATGGTGCAGTTTTCGACCTTCACTCCCATGTCTTCCTATTCTAGTTGACGTTTTCGAGGGTGGCACTGAAAAGCTTTGGGGATATGGTATCCTCCTGCCGAACTCCTCTCTTCACGTCGATGACGACTTCGTTGCAGAATAATGAGATCTTGGTCGTTAATCCACTGTACAGCTCTCGAAGGACTCTGATGTACTGAGTAGGAACCCCATGAGTGAGCAGGGCGTCAATGACTGCTTCAGTTTCGACGGTGTCGAATGCCTTCTTCAGGTCGATGAACGTAAGGCACAGCGGCAGCTTGTACTCTCGCGACATTCGTTGAGCTTCGTAATGGTGTGTATGTGGTCGTTCGTGCTGAATCATCTTCGAAATCCTGTTTGTTCGCATGGCTATCCTTCGTCCAGCGTTCGGCTGATCTTATTCAGGATGACTCGAGTGAACAGCTTGTAAACTACGGACAGCAGGCAGACCGGGCGATAGTTGCCAATGCCGTGCACGTCTCCCTTCCTGTACAGCAAGACAGTTCTGCTGGTCTTCCGTTGAGATGGAACCTTGGATCAGGTAGCGCGTGAAGAACCGCGCCAGGGTGTTGATGAGCGTTGGCGGGAAGTTCTTCAGGTGCTCGGGTCTGATCCTGTCGGGACCGGATGCTGTACATTTCTTCACCGACGAGATGGCGTGTCGGATCTCGGAAGGGAGAACAGAGGGGATGACGCATCCATCCTGCGGAAGATGGCATGGAGGCAGGTGAACGTGGCTATCGAAGAGATCGGTGTAGAAGTCGTAGATGACCGTCTCCATGGTCCTTCTGGAAGAGATGACGGTTCCGTCAGGACGTCGGAGAGCGGTCATCTTAGTCTTGAAGTTGGCGAAGTTCCGCCGAGCATTGCGGGTGCTCAAACCTGTCTCACCAGCTTCAGCTAACACTTTCGCCCTTCTCTCATTAAGATCTTCCTTTATCGCCACTCTGCATAGCTTCGCAAGCTCGGACGTCAGTTGGTAGTTGCCTGACGCTCGTGCTGCTCCACGCTGGCGTATCATCTCGAGAGTTTCTGAAAACAGACGTCTCTTGGTGGTCTTCAAGCTGTCGGCTCCCTTAGCACTATCGCGGAGATAGTGCACGAAGCGGTCGTATTCCTCGTCGATGTTGTTCATGACGGTATCTTCCCAAAGGCCGGCAAGAAAGGTGTAGAGGTCCCAGTTTATTTATTTATTTATTTATTTGCACCATAATTGTGCGCAACGACAACTGTAAGGACACGGTATACTTAGTGAAACAAATGAGAACAAAATGAAAACCTCAACATATCAAAACTTTAAGCTCAGAACGGTATTGAAGTGTGAGAACGCGATATCTGCAGAAGAATTAGTTAATTACGATACAACAAGACAGTTATGAACAGGCCGGAAACAATGGGAAGCTGTGGGAAACTGACAAAGAGGAGCAGTGGCCCGCCAAACACTGTAAGTCGTTCGAGAGTAACGGCTCTGGATACCAACTTAGTAGGTCCATCGACTTTATCAGTGCCCACATAACTGCTGCTTGGGGAAACGTGGGAAAAAAGGGTGAAGAAAATTTGGGGAGATAAAAGCAGAGAAAAACAAACAACAAACACAAAACGAAGTAAAAAACATAGGAAACATTATTAAAACTAAGTGCTGAGAATGAGGAAATCATCAAGGTGACAATATAGAAAAGGAAAACATAATACTGAAACAAAGGCAGGGGTTGATGAAGGGCTAACCAGTAAGACAAAAACAACAGAATGTGAGAAATTTAGGAAAATAAAAAGAATAAAAATAAAATAAAATAAAATAAGAAACCGAACATTGCTTCTAGATAATGTCAACAATGTGCAATGTTGCAAATAGTTGATGGTCGTTCTGGGATTCCTCTTCTTGAACTTAGCGGCGCTCTCCCCTTGACGCGAAAAGAGGAACCTCGCGCGAAGGAGGCGGTGGTCCGATCCCGTGTAAAACTTGGGGAAAACGGAAAAGTCGGTCAGGCAATATTTGCGGTTGAAGATGATGTGGTAGATCTTTGTGGAACTGGCCACCGGGGGATTTCCAGGTCCATCGTAGGGAGAGAAGCTTCTGGAACTGTGAGTTTCCATGGATGGTCTTGGTCGACCTGATAAACTCAGACAGTCTTTCACCTTGCTCGTTCAGCTCCAAACCGTGGGTTCCGATGTGAAGTTCTTCCGGCGACCTTCGTGGCCCGATCTTGGCGTTGAAGTCGCCGACGATCACCTTGTAGAAGGTGTGGTCTTCCTTATAGAACTTCTCCAGCTCTACGTAGAAGGCTTCGACCTCTTCGTCGTCGTAGTCGGATGTTGGGGCATACGCGACGAACACAGTCAAAGCTGTCTCAGTCGCATCGCCACATCGAGCCACAGCCACATCGCTTCAGTCTCAGACGTCCGATTCGGCTTGTCAGAGACTCGTACGAATCAATGTTCATGGCCAAGTGCGTGTTGACGAGGACACCAACGCCGCCTACTCCCCTGCTGTCGCATGTTCCAAGGAACAGTTCGGAGTCGTAGGCGGCGTTTAGGGGGTGGTGTCTTCGCGTCTCGGTCAGCCCGATGACGTCGTACTTGATCTTCCTGGCTTGCATCATCAGGTCCTCGACGGATGCTTCCGATGCAAGCGTGCAGGCGTTGTAAGTACAGATCGTCATTCTAGTCCTTCTCAATTTGCGCAGCCTGGTTAGGCCCTGAGATTTTATCAGCCTCTCCGTACTCGTCCTTCCCATCGCTGCAGAAATGGGGGCTCTTTCAGGGTCAGGGGAATGAGGCCCTTTAGTGCTGCTGTGTTTGACTCCAGTACACACAGTAGCTAGTCAGGCTCTGTCGTGCGGGCGAAGAACTCCGGGCAGCCAGCCAGACTGCCGGAAGGGACGGGGCGAGACTTAAGGCGGCCTCGAATCGCCTTACATGTACTCCCAGTCTACCGAATGCAAGCGACTGCATCCCACCTGCGTCTCTAGGCAGTACACGGTCGCATTTGGTTCGCGCTTTCGTTCTCCTATCCACCACCTGGGGACGCGCCACGTTTCCCTGCGATAAGCGGCCCGAGATCCCTCTTAACAAGAGAGCACGAAGGCTCTCTATCGAGGGAGATCCGTGGTAGGAATTAGTTACAACAAAAAAGTCATTGGGATTTAACTGCAGCAAACCGCAGATCTTACATGCCATTAGGACGTCGTGAATACTCTCAAGGCTACTAAGATCGAATAACCTGCCACCTTCGGCCCCTCCAGGCATAAATCTATAGTCCATCCTGAGGCAACGGATTGCCATCTTTCTTGTGTATTTGGAACGCTCTCCAATAAAAAAGTATTCTTCTTAGTCAGGGAGTTAAAAACCGTAGTACCGGACTCCATAGCAGGACGAACATACATACGTTTAGTACTCCCGACATCACTAGTCCTCAGTGCTTTGAAATAATAATAAATCCTAGCGTTACCTTTACCAACGATGTTCTTGCAATGAGAGGAGAAGGATAAGTTATCAGGAATGATGAATCCCATTCTCGAACATTCTTAACTACTTTGAGTTCGACCTCACCAATTTTATAATTGCGACTAAAACAGGGCTACCAATGCTTAATACGTTGGACTTATTAGGGGCTAGAGGGAGACCATGCGCAATCGACCGGTTGTTAACGAGATCAATAGCTGCTTGAAGTAGCTCGCAATCCTCCTGTCTCTCAAGGGTTCATACGTTAGGTGTCTCCCTGAGTTGCGGTTACGGTAGCGCGCCACCTCCCCTGATTACGGTGCATGCGGGTTGTTGAAGGTTGACGAACAACTCGGCCTCGTTCGTCCCCGCTACTGCTGAGTCACGTCGATTTGTAGCGCATCTGCCACCTCTCGCTGCCTCCCCGCTATTTCGCGCGCAGTACCGTCTCGCGTGGGGACATGCTCTTTCTTGAGCGACTTGCACGACCGTCCTCTCATCATAGCGTGATATATTCCCACACCAATCGTACAGTTGGTGATATCACTGAGGATATACACTGATCCAGCCAAAACGGTCACCGAGTTTCTGCAGGATGTTTAGAAACATGTTTGAGACTTGTCTTCTGTTTGAGATAAATATTTTAGAACACTCTTCATCGAAGCGTTTGAAGTACAAATGGCAAAATACGAGTAAAAACAACTGCATCGTGTGAAGCATCAGATTACATTTGTGAGCAAGCATATACCTGAATACAAAGGCAAGTGTGCTAACAGTTCCCTCACGGAATGGGTAGGATAACATGCGTAGGGTTCTTCAGAGGAGTACAACGAGGGGACGGGGACACATTGAGAGCTAACTAGTCGGCAAGGTTGCTGGCTAAGATATCAGTGATCCTTACACTCTCTTGTGGTAGGTGGACGACCATCCGCTTGGAGGAACTGTCTGAAGCGTCTCATCTCATCGTGTATTTCATTTTGCCTGCAGGCTTCGCGACTTCGGATATATCTTTTCGCCATTTCTCCCATTTGCTATAGGCAGGATCTGCGATTTGGCCATAGTTAACTGTGAGGCCAAAAACTGTAATAGAGCTGCCATAGTAGGGGTGCCAGTAGGAACCGCCCTTCGAAGTTTAGTGTGAAACCCTTCAACGAAGTTCGCAGATTATCCTGCCCATTCCGTGAGGGAACCTTAGCTGTCCACCATTGCCATCCGCTCTGGGGCTGTGAAAGTATCGTCTGAAACCATAAATATCGTTCTCTAAACAATATTTATTCTCATGTGCCACCTGATCGAAGCGTGGCTGTGCCACATCAGTTGGTTGGAGTTCCCGTATAGGGTTGTGCCCAAAATTCGTTGCACCTCTCGATCACCCTACGGCGCATAATAAAACGAGGGGCGCTTCTTGGCTCACAGAAGTGAGTGCGAACCGGATTTCCAGGATCCGTTATGAAGTGTCCACTGCTGACTTTACAGGAAGGCATAGTTTGATTGTACACCTGGCGCTCTCGATCCTTAAGCGATCGGCATCCACAGCACACAAAGGTGCTGGTCTCTCCGTCTGAGAGTGTCTTCCTATACGCCCACTCATAGCACAGGTGACGATCTCGAGGTAGGATATATATCGCTATATCTCTACCTTTGCTGTGAGGGAGCAAATATAACTTGAACCAGTTCGAACGACGCCATTTCGCAACAGTGGTGCGTCCAAAACCCACCACATCTTCATTCTTTTGGATCTCATGTGGAGTCTCTCAATCATGGGAAAGCAATCGCATCAATTGCACGTGCGGCTAGATATGTAGGGTCGGAGTAGGCGCCGGGACTCTTCCGTCTGGAATCTGCCTCGCCACGATGACTCAGCATGCTCGAGGCCGAGCTCCCCCGTAATCGTTGCTGAACGCGCCTTGGACGAGGTGCAACGGATGAACAGAGCAGACCATGCACCATGGAGCACACTTCTTGTTGTTGGATAGGGATTGACGACTATTATCGTTTTCTGCCATTTTTTCTTTGCCCTCCTAGTTTTCATATGCTTTGGGCTCGCAGTGACTCCTGCTGGGGGGGGGTCGCCTTATAATACACTTTGACAAAGGCAATAAAGATCGAGTTAGCTACGCGCTAGTAAGGACTGTATTCAATTAACGAAGTATAAAACAAGTAAAAGAAAACGCATAGCAAAAGCTGAAAAGAGAACATGGCCTGGGCGAAAGCTACAAAGCTGTCGCACTAAAGAAGTGTAAAAAAGGAGGAGACTTAATGTGATGCTCCTTCTTCCATTTCGTCTTTGTAATCTTAGAGGTGGCATGTGATCGGACCCAAAACTTGCAGAAAAGAAGAATACAGAGCCAAAAATGGAAAAAATCAGGTCCGACCCGCTTTAGTATGGAATCTGGTCCACGGTATGAATGCGCGCTCTGCTCGACTCGCCTCATCTGGTACTGAAACCTCGTCCGTGGCACCAGGTCTTCCTGCGGTAATAGAGTGCGTCGCTCGCCTTCTACAGTAATGGGAGACACCTAATGTAACGCACCCAGAAACAGTAGAGGGGAGAGAACCCCTCCTTGGGGGACACCGCTGGGAGCAGGGTATACCTTCGAGAGTTTGCCCCAACCATACTTGGTACGTGCGATTGCACAAGAAATCTTGAGTTCGTAAGATTACCCTATGATGAATACCAACTTGTTTCAATTTGCCTATAAGACCGGTGTGAGGAACCTTATCGAAGGATTTGGAAAAATCGAAATATACAGCATGAACTTGCGTCTTAACATCAACAGCCCTAGTCCAATCATTAAGCGCAAAAGGCAGTGCCGTTGCAGTGGATTTATCTCTGGAGAAACTGCGTTGACAGTCAGAAATGATCTTATCTTTATCTAGTGCTGCAGAACGGGCTTCTTAAGAATTTTCTCAAATACACCCAAAATAGAGTAGGTGCTAACAGGACGACTTTGAGGGGAGCTGTAGGGAGGCTTTTTGGGTATACAAGTTATGAGCAAATGCTTCCAACACCTAGGAACATGTTCCTCCATGTAAGAAAGGTTAAATAAATACTTGAGGGGTAAGCAATATATGCCAGAATTCTCTTGATAAAAACCAAAGGAATACCGTTAGAAGCCAGACTGTAGGGCCCTTAGCAGTTGGACAGAGTTTCAACTATTTCCAACTATTTCATCATTGTGAAACCATACTCCATCTTCCATACAAGGAAACACAGGGGAAATAGAGAAATTGGAAATTTGAATATAATCGTGCGAAAACGCAGCCTGAAACGACTCAGCAAATAACTCAGCCTTGTCCACATTCTTGTGTACCGCTACACCGTCAGCATTTACAGGGCTAGGTATGTGATGATAATGATCCCTGATTCTGGTGTTAATGTATTTGTAGAACTTGGCCCCTTGATTAGAGGCAAACATCTTTCAGCATTTGAGTTGAATTACCTTAGGGCCTTATTTAGCAATAAGGCTGCAGCTTCTATACAACGATCACGCCAGGGGCGATTCATGAGTACCTGCTGCACTCCATGCTAAACCGCTTAGCAACCAACCTGGCAAGGTAGCTGGAAACTGAGGACCAGGATTGAGAAGTTTACGTACGGGGATAAAAGAGGCAATAACGTGATGGAGGATGCTCATGAATATTTGTTTTGCCTCATCAACATTTTTGGCTACCTTGAAGATGTCTAACCCGTTAATATCCGATAAATAGTCATATATTTTTTGGAAATTGGCAGCCTTAAAATCGCGGATCACTCTAGGCCGAGACGGAATATTCCTAACTTCAAGGTGAATCGAATGCCGTTATCGCTATTACCGACCGGGGGCGTAATCATAACATCATTCACAAGAGAGCGTTCATTACTTAGGATAACATCTAAATAAGAATGACCTCTGGTCAATTTATCAACATGTTGTTTAAAGAAATGGCAGTTAAAAACGTCAACGAAGCAGGAGAATGTGTAAGAGACTGTAGAGTGATTGCGCTTGGACCAATCAATGTCCGGAAGACTGAAATCACCTAGACCAATGGAAACGTGTGCCCAGCGTGTAACCAAAATCACTTATAAACTTGCTAAGCTGAAGCGAGCTAGAAAAACTGTATTTGCACGGTAAACTAGAAAAAACCTAATAGTCTAACCGGAAAGGGTAGTATCGGTAACAATTACCCCATATGCATTTGGAGAGGACTCAATAAAAACACTGACCATGGAAAAAAGGATCTGGGAAGAAGTAATACTCCGCAACCTTTCTTATGTGACCTATCACACCTTAAAGCCTTATACTGAGAACAGACAGCCTCCAAAAGAGGCGCATTTCGACTGGTTGGTTGAGATTTTAGGGATTCTGACGTCCATACCATTTCAGATGTTTTCTGTGTATTTTTATAGCTGTATGTTGTGTAGAGTAACTTTCTTGTGACTTGTTTATTACTGACCGGTTTTTTAAAGCAAAGGTACTGAGAAAGCTCACCAATAACATCGGACCAATGACATCGGCTTCATAGGCGAAATCTGAGATACTGGACGGCTAGACCGTATGTCGGACAGCTTTCTACACCGTTTGTATTTCAACTTCTTATGACAAAACAACAAACGGTAAAATTCATCACAGAACTTCAACACAACGCGAACGATAGTTTGAAATTCTATCAAAATAACGCCACAAATGAGGAGCGCTAGTACGGAGGATATGTGCTCGGCCGGCCGATGAGGTTTCCCGCCTGGTTATTTACATTCTCGACTTGCCCCGCGTTTCAGTCTCACTACGTGGGACGAGGGGAATGATGAGGATCAACCGTGGGACGGAGGTCTGACCCGCCCAGGGAACCTACCTAATCCTCTGGGATATCTCTCACCTAGCAACGAGGGGCAACCTGCATGCAGCCAACGCTGGCTAGCCGAGCCCGGGAGATGACTGGGCTAAAGGCGTACGTTGAGTACCTAAAGATGCCCACCTAGGAGGTCGAACTGCAACAGCGCCGCTAGGGAGCTGCTGGTCGACTGCTAGCAAGTAGAACTCTACTAGGAAAGCAGGGCCCACTGATACACCTCCGGCAGTCTCACTGAGACCTAAACCAAGAGTAAATATTCACCAATAAGATTCGTCAAGTGCGAGTTAGGGGGCGGGTACGCAGCTCCTGACAAAGCTAGCGGGGAGCTGAAAGCTGATCTGAAGCAAGACGAGTGAACCCTTTAGAGACTTTCCCTGTACTCACTCTGGGCAAGTCAGACTTTGTGCAGCGGTTAACCCCGAAGACAGGAACGGGACTACGGTTAGCCTACTGTTTGGGCTTCGGACATCACAAAGTAGTCAACGGAGTCTGCAACCGCCTGTATGAAGGGTGGGCGGTTATAAAGTGACATGACGATATGAAGTCAGGTTAAATTTGGCGAAAGCGGAAGTATGGTGGGAAAGGGGGGACGGGCGAGCTACACGGAGAAAGTCAAGATCGTAAACCGACTTCTGGACGCCAGTTACTGCGTTTATTTTAGAAGCTCCTGGGAATCTGGGTCGATCCCGACTAGATGAATGTAGAACCCGATAAGATCTCTGCAACTCCTTAAGTGGAGTACAAGGCAGGAAAACTAATCCCCCATGACATGTGAACAAAATGAATAAAAAAGGCCTGATGGCCGCCGGCTGCCTAGCGTGACGTCGGCAGGAACCCAACTGTTCCATCCCTAAATGGGGTGTGCGTTAAATTTTTTTTCGGTAAATTTTTGCGACAATTTTGTAACGAAAATATTTGCGCTAAAATCGGGAAATTCGTTAAACAAAATATTTCCCTTACCATTAGTAAGTTTAGGTTATTTTAGTGTACAAAGGGGAAATCCTTTCTTTCTTGATTTTTTTCGACGTGACGATTATATGACCAAGTCTTCATCTTCGCAACATATGACAACAGTCCATCTATTATCAGCAAAATCCCTAAACGAGAAAAATCACTAACAACAGTAACAGCAAGCCATAAATAAGAACAAATTTCTTACGCCTTCTTTCATTCATTAAAGTAAAAAAAAACTGGTTTTGCTATATATTAGGTTGGTGAAAAAGTCTTGCACCACAGCGCAATTTTTTTTTAAATTTTATTGCTTCTTTT
Organism: Heligmosomoides polygyrus bakeri; assembly: GCA_947359475.1. Classification (NCBI taxonomy): domain Eukaryota; kingdom Metazoa; phylum Nematoda; class Chromadorea; order Rhabditida; family Heligmosomidae; genus Heligmosomoides; species Heligmosomoides polygyrus. Next base: position 52,899,604 of record OX375867.1, on the reverse strand, counting down.
ATGAGCGACTTCAATCTTTGAAGTAAATACCATTTACATATACAACCTTCTGCTATCTGCAGGGGAGATCTTTCCTTCCAGAATGAAGTCAACAGTGACTCGAAGAAGTGCTCCACCTCGGATTCTAGTTTGGTTCGGTCGTTGTAGCACCTATCTCTAAGGTGTTGCTTGAGAGCACGAAAGAGGCAGTAGTCCGATGGCGCAGGCCCTGGCGAATACGATCGGTTGGGCAGCACCTCCCACCGAAGTTCCTGCAGCTTTTGGTGGGGCGAGCATTGTCGTGAAGAAGGTAAACATTCCTCTGCCCTCGCGGTTTGCGAGACAAGATCTCGCTCAGCTTTTACAGCTGTATAGCGTAGATGTTTGCTGTTACTGCGGTGCCGTCGTCAAGGAGCTCATGATAGATTCCTCGAGAACCCCACCAACAGCACAGCATTACCTTCCTCTGGTGAATGTTCGTCTTGAGGTTGTGGTTCTCCTTGAGGGAGCCACTGGGCCTTCCGAGTAAGGTTAACGGGGAATACCCAGGGTTCACCTCCCGTGAGGACATTCTCGAGAAAGTGCTTATTATCGAGGATTACGAAAGGCAAGAAGACGTCATACCGAGGATGAAGACGAAGAACAACGCGTCAGCATCATATCACTATATATCACTGTCACCACACAGTAGTTCACTTCATTAAGTAGAGTAGAGTTCAGTTGTGTTCCTACCGCTACGCAGTACAGTTCAGCCAATAAAGGAGTCTACGCACCAGAAGGAGTCTACCGCAGAAGCACAGTTCGCCATCGAAGTCAAGCACTGTTGCATGGTGCATCGGTACGTTTCGTTCATTTCAAGTAAGGAAACAATATGGTTAGTCCGCTCTCGCTGAGGACGAAGAAAGGGCTCCTGACGCGGCACAGCAATAATCTACGGAGGGTAGTTGACGAAATACAGGATTCTCGAGATGTTCAGAGAGGAGGGGGCGACTCACTTACACCAAGCTCTGTCAAATCAGCCGTCTTTGATCTTCGGGCCTACACGAAACTTCTTATCGACGTCCTCGACGAATTCACAACCGCAGTCGGCATGACAGAAACCTTATCAAGGGAACAGGAAACACAATTGCAAGGACAGGTCGACGCATCGGTGGAACTTATTGATCACGCACAAAGACTCACTACCGAGCTTGGAAGGCAGAACTTAGAGGACATACGTGAAACGACCGTCATAGACAACGTAGCAATGGCACCTCCAACACTACCAGCTATTCCAATACCAGTTTTTTCGGGAAAATCTGGGAATTCTCAAATTTTTGGACACTGTTTGAAGCACATCTTTACAGAAGGCCATTACCGAAATTGATGAAGTTCAGCTATCTGGTTGGCTGCCTTTAAGGTGAAGCACGCAAGCTCATTCGACGCTACCTAGTGACCGAAACAAATTATGATCACGCTATAATGCTTCTACGAGACAAGTATGGCGACCAACCCACCCTCATCGCTCATTTGCATTCACGACTCGAAGCAGCTAAAGCGGAAAAGTCAACAATCGCTTCTCAACGCACACTACTAGAGCAGATCTTTCCCATTATCACGCAGGGGACATAGGAGTTTCGCTCAACAGATCCTATCTGACGCGGAAAGTTTTAGCGAAATATTCTCCGGACAACCAGCGCACTTCAACCCCCTCCAAATAAAAAAGAGAGTGACTGGACCCTAAGAAAAATTTTGTCGGATCTAGACAACATAATCACTACGGAAGGACGGACCCACGAATTTGTCGACGAAAACACTCGCTGCCAAGACCAACGTATTAAGGAATCTCAAGAAGGAGGCTCGACGTTTACACCTCTTAAGAAAAATATGGCAGCAAACAAGGACTGTTTTTTCTGCGACTCTCCGCAACATAAGCCAATAGCATGCACAGAAGTCACTACTATCTGGGCTCGACGTGGAACTATGGTAAAACAAAACAGGTGCCTGAATTGTGGACGCGAGGGACATCTCGTGAAGGACTGCAGAAGTGAAGGTTGCAGGATTTGCCAAGGTCCAAAACATTATCACACCTTATGCCCTCAAAGACAAATAAACGGACGCGGGACACCAACAAGTAGAACCAATGGTAACCACAGCACACCGCAGAGACCATTTTCTACGACCTCATGGAGAGATATCGAAACACATGGGACATCAAATACAACCACTGCTCATCCAATACAAGCGGAAGTTCCCGTGTCGAATGGACAGGATGAATCAGACTCCACACACGTGGCTCAAACGAGACCTGCTATTCGTCAAAGCACCGACATAGAACAAACTTACAGCAGAGTAATGCTGTTAACAGGAGTTGCACGAGTGCGCGATGAAGTTCGCGACTCATGGAAAGAGGTAGAAATCCTCTTTGGTACAGGAGCCGACCAATCATTCATCAGCGTGGCACTCGCCGACGAATTACAATTGAAGCGTACGCAACAACAAGAGCTTCTAGTGTATACATTCTGTAGAAAGCACCTTATGACAACCAAATGTGGAGTGACCACCCTTGACATTTGGGAAAATCAAGGGAAAAAACATGCAGTACGTCTATGCACCACGCCAGTATTAACCAGCAGAATGCAAACGATCCAGCTAAGCCAGGAAGACTCCACATTCTTATCACAACACAACATAAAACTGTCGAGACACAACAACAATATCACCTCAAAGCCACAAATACTGCTCGGGTGTGACCAACTGTGGGACTTGTTGGAAGCTCCACTCTCAACTCGTCCCATCTAAACTGGGATATCTACTAACTGGCAAACAACAGACAGTCTACCAAGAACGTGAACAAGAGGAAGAAACCACTAATACAAGCTCTGTTTCAATGATCAACACCTTCCCAAACTTCGGAGATGAATTAACTCGATGGGACAAGTACAGGACAATGGACTCAGCAGGTATTTGAGAGTTCACTGGAACTAAAAGGCAGAGAAAGCTGCCACTAATGCCCAAGTACAGAAATTCTTCAAAGACACAATTGAACGCCGCGACGACGGATACTACGTTCGCCTGCCAGACAAGGACCATCACCCACCGTTACCAGATAATAAACGAATCGCTTTAAGACGCCTACAGGGAGTCATCAACATGCTGAGAGCGAACTCAAATTTATTGCACGACTACAATACCACATTCCATACACAACTGGAAAAGGGAATAATAGAAGAGATTTCCAACAATAAACCAGGAGATGCTCAAATCACGCACTACATTCCTCATCAACCAGTACTGAGACCACATAAGGAAACAGCAAAGTTGATTGTTTTTGACGCCTCATCCCACTACAAGGACTGTTCATCACTCAACGACATCTTCCACCAAGGACCGTTGGTCCTCCCAGATATATACGCAATGTTGATACGTTTTCGCTTACAGCCTTACGTATCGACGTCAGATGTAGAGAAAGCGTTCCTGCAAGTTCGACTTTATGAACTTGATCGCGACGCCACTCGGTTTTTATGAGTCCGGAATGCCGAGTTACCCATTACAGACGACAACATAGTAACTTATCGCTTCACCAGACTCACTTCCGGATTGAATGTTTCTCCAGCAACATGTTTCTCCTTTCTCATAGCAGCAAAAATATACCACCACCTGAACCATGCTGTACAAGATCAAGATCTTGCTCAAGAAATACGGGACAATTTGTACGTGGACAACCTTAACTAACTGCTGCCACGCCAGAAGCCCTCCATAACAAGATCACTGCATCCCGTTAAATCTTCAATAAAAAGAGTATGAACTGACGCGAATTTCTGGCCAATCATGTAAATCTACAAATACTTCCACAAGAAGCACGTGCAAAATCAAAAACACAAAAAGTGTTTGGGATAGCATGGAACTCAGAGGAAGATGTCGTACATATCAAATGCAATTTCTCACCCATGCAGAACGTGACAAAAAGAATGGTGGCACGTCAAATCGCTTCAATATACGACCCCTTAGGAAGGCTAGTACCGCTACTCACGCAGGTAAAACATTTCTGACAAACCTTATGGAAATACAACTTAAAATGGGACTCCATCCTACGAGACAACCTTCTAAGGCAATGAAAAGCTATTTGCAATAACGCGATCGGTTTCGAGTAAACACTTTCGAGGAAACTATTACGAAACGAGAGCAATTACAACATGGCAGTTTTTGCGGATGTTAGTGAAATTGCAATAGCAGCTTGTGCTTATATCTTTAACGAAAACAGTCTACACCAGTCATGGCGAAATGAAAACTTCCATCAATTAAGACAACCACGACAATGCCAAAAATGGAAATGAACGCTTTGACTATGACAACAAGACTCTCCTGGTCGGTGTAAGAAGCCTTGAAAACGCAACCATCCAAATTATCAAAAGACCATCAACTGTATTCATATTCTCGGGCTCACAAATCACTTTGAGCAGGCTAGCTTCATCACCGAAGAAATCCAGTCCTGCTGTACTCGTATCTAACAGACTCAGAGAAATTCAACGATTCGTACAAGCGTTCAGACAAGACGGAGTTTCAATACATACGCTTTGCTTATGTCAACACAAAAGAGAACCCTGCCGATGATGGTACGCGAGGAGTACCTTGAGAACAACTGCACGATCACTTCTGGTGGTCAGGTCCAATGTTTCTACGTACTCCAGTCAACGAAACGACCAATCGCTTCTACACGCATAAACCAAAAGAACTGCAAGAAACACCTATGGAAATATCACTAAATGTTGTTACATCAACAGATTCTGACGGCAACCTACTGAATCTACAACGCTATAGCTCATTTTCAAAGGCCACAAGAACAACAGCATATACGATGATTTTTATCAAGAAGCTACTGAGGCGACTGTCAGAAGAGGCACGAAAACGTATCTACGGAAATATCCCTGAGCTATGTACTATGACAGATGGAATACCAACCCTACAGGCCGTCGACATTCGCATCATCATACGACACTATCAATCGGAGGTCAAAAGGACGCCTGGGGAACTCCACTCTCGATGAAGAAACAAAAAGCCCCATAATTCTTGCACCGAACACGCATCAGGCACGCCTTATCATTCAAGAAGCACATGGCACCTACCATCGAGGAGTTGAACATACAATCTCCACCGTACGCCAATGCTACTGGATACCAAAAATACGACAACATGTTCGAAAAATAGTACACAGATTTGTCAAATTTCGACGATTTAACGGACACCCATTTCCCTACCCCAGTACCACAGATCTACCCGAAAGAAGAGTAGCTCGCAGCCATCCATTCCAGCATGTCGGCATCGACTTTTTCGACCTACCTACGACATCAGGCTGTACGGGAAGCATTCACCCGTATGGCTGCATTTTTACGTTACATGCCTACTTCATCTGGAGAAGTTGGAGAGCACAACTACAGTCGATTTCCTAAACGCATTGCGCCGATTTGTGGCAAGACGAGGGATACCTGAATCCATCACATGTGACAATGCTCCAACGTTTCTCTTAAGCTCCACAATCTTGTCAAACAGCGCAGACATAAACGATCTCAGTACTGAAATAGGAGACATTCTTGCCGGAAAGGAAATCCAGTGGAGACATATAACCCCATACGCTCCGTGGCAAGGTGGCTTCTATGAACGTCTCATCAAGTCAGTAAAGCACGCATTGTACAAAGCTTTAAGAGGAGCTGCAATCCGATCTGAAGATCACCTGCGCACTATTCTGGCAGAAATCGAAGCATGCCAATTCCAGACCTTTAACACACCAAGGAGCGGAAAAAGAGGATTTCGTCTCAGTCATACCATCTGACTTTTTTCGAAGAGGTTTCAACATTACGCTACCACTACACTCCATGTTAAAATTCGCAGATGGTGACGCAGAATATATACTACCGGAGGAACTTCGAATACTGAAATCACGTCAAGAAGTGGTATCTGCGCTACAAGAATCACGTCACGCTACAGGAAAATTCTGGACAATCTGGGGAAATCAGTATCTCACTAGTCTACGAGAAACACATAAAAAGTTGCTGACCAATCAAAGATATAGCCAAGCAACGCCAAAAATTGGAGACGTCGTACTGCTCCGCGACCCAATAATCCCACGAAATGACTGGCGCTTGGCTAGAATCATAAAAACAAAAACTGGCAGCGATGGAGCAATTCGAGAGGTGGAACTTATAACTTCTATTCGATGAAAGATTCGTCGGCCGGTAAACCTTATCACACCACTAGGGATGAACTCCGCCGATTCGGAAACTTCTACAACGTTCAAAAACCAACACAATCAACACAACAAGCGGCTTGATATAACATCACATTATAACCTTCGTCCTCGACATCCCATTTTATACACGGAGAAAACAGCAACATCGCTCTCTTCACGGAAATCGAAACCTCATTCGGCGAAATGGTTTCTGCTCTACATTATGATCGTCTGTCTCACCCAGAAATGAACCAAACCAACATAACCATCAACAGTGCACCACACGGACGTCTACTACCCACTCCTACACCAAGACCAACACCACCCGAGCCACCGCGAATGCACCTACCACCACAATTACCACCAATAACCCTACCACCTGAACCACCGATCGACATCCAGAAACCGAACTACCACCAATACACCTACCACCTGAACCACCGATCGACATCCAGAAACGAAGAACCATCACCAACACCCTACCACCAGAACAACCAACACTTCTACCATCAGCCGCCGAATGAACGACCAGAAGTACCGAACCATCACAAATTACATCACCTCTCAACAGATGGCACCAATTACTTCATCTCCAACCTTACCATATCCTAGTATTCACCTCACCTTCCTCATCGCTTGCTGTGGGCGAGAGTATCGAGGATTACGAAAGGCAAGAAGACGTCATACCGAGGATGAAGGCCTTTGTCATACCATCGCTCACCCCGAGCGACGCCTAATGATATGCTCCCATATCGATCGGGCGGCGCGATGGAATCGATATGGGTGCATATCATTAGGCGTCGCTCGGGGTGAGCGATGGTATGACAAAGGCCGAAGACGAAGAACAACACGTCAGTATCATATCACTATATATCATTACCACCACACAGTAGTTCACTTCATTGAATAGAATTCAGTTGTGTTCCTACCGCTACGCGGTACAGTTCAGCCAATAAGGAGTCTACGCACCACAAGGAGTCTACCGCAGAAGCACAGTTCACCATCGCAGTCAAGCTTTGTTGCACTTATTACGGCTGAGCGATAGTCAGTCGCGAAGCCTTGTCCGAGTTGCGGAGTCAGTCACACTTCACTACAGTCATAGTATTTATATGTCATCAAAAGCAAATTGCCATGTATGCGAAATATTCTAGAATGTTTGTGCTACAACTACGTAGCACCAAACAGTCCTTAGAAGTTCCCGTTAAATTTTGAAGTTTTTTAAAAATTTTTGGTGCAAGACTTTTTCACGAACCTAATAGAATAGTATAGCGGGGTACGGTAGGACAGAATCTTTAAAACTGCTCCTATGGGGCCGACCCACCCTCTATCTACAGGTTAGAAAACGTCTGTGACACATTTGCTGAGTCCCAAGGCATGTGTCGCGACGTCTATGACACGTCTTCTGCATCCCCGCACATGTGGCACGACGGCTGTAGCACGCCTCCTGGCGCCATGTTGGGCGACACTGAGAGAAAATACTGGTACCCTTATTGGTCCCTTCCACTTCACTAGTCCCCTTTACTGGTCCCTCCTTCCATGGTTCTACTACTAGACCCTTTGCTGAACACCTCACTGGTACCCCATTTATTGGTCCCCTTCGCTGGACCTCCTCCCTTCACCGCTCCCCATTACTGGTCCCACCTTCACTGCTCTCCCCTTTATTGGTCAACCCTTTACAGGTCCGCTTTCACTGGATCCCCTCTCCCCCCCCCCCCCCCCCCACCTTCACCGGTCCCGCCCTCACTGGTACCCCCATTACTGGTCCCTCTTCACTGGTTCCCCTTTATTGTCAGCCCTTTTCCGGTTCACTCTTTACTGGTCCCCCTTTGTCGGTCCCTACTACCTCCCTTTAGTGGTCCGCTTTTCACTGGTCCCCTATCCTTTTTTCACCAATCCCATTATTGGTACCACCCTCACTGGTCCCTGTTTTATTAATCAACCTTCTATCGGTCCCCTCTTCACTAGACCCCTCTTCCCCTTCACCGGTTCTATCGGTCTCCCCTTCACTGGACCCCTCTCCCCCTTCACCCTGGTTCCTTCCTCACCGGTTTACCTGTTCCCCCTTCACTGGTCAACCTTCTACCGGTCTCCCCTACACTGAACCGCCCCCTCCCCTCCCCCTCACCGGACCCCATCGCTGGTCCCTTCCTCACAGGTCCCCCCTTCACTAGACCCCTCCCCCACCCTCTTCACCGGTCCTCATTACTGGTCCCTTCCTCACCCGCCCCTTCACCTGGTCCCCCTTCACTGGTCAACCTTCTACCGTTCCCCTTCACTGAACCCCTCACCCCTTCACCGCCCCACCCCCCCCCCCCCCCCCTCCCTCACCTGGTCTCTTCAGTGGTCAACCTTCTGCCGGTCCCACCTTCACTGGTCTCCCCGATACTTGTCCCCTCTTCAGTTGTCCCTCCTTTATTGGTCAACTCTTTACCGGTCCCCCTTACTGGATCCCCATTTTTCACCGGTCCCCCATTACTGGTCCCACCTTCACTGATAACACGTCGTGTGAATCCGGAACCCCTGGCGCGACATCGGTGACACGTCGACTGAATCCGGACAGGCCTTTCGCGACATCGTTGACACCTCTTCTGAACCGAAGCACCTGATGAACGACGTCGGTGACATGTCTTCTCAAGCCGGACATCCTTTGCATGACATCGTTGACACGTCGTGTGAATCCGGACAGCTCTTTAGCGACATCGGTGACACCTCTTCTGAACCGAGGCACCTATGGACGACTTCGGTGACATGTCTTCTGAACCCAGATGCCTGTTGAACGACGTCGCTGACATCTCTTCTGAACTCGTACGCTCGCCTTCACGACGTGGATGACACATGTTCGGCACTCGGACGCCCTTTGCGTGACATCGGCGACACGTCTTCTGACCAGTCTCAACACGACGTAGGTGGCACCTCGCCTGAACCCGGATGGCTACTACTGGACCTTTACGAAAGGCCAGACTGACGGACAGACGGAACGATAGACACAGCCGCTTAAAAAAAAATATATAAATAAGTAAATAAATATAAATAAATAAATAAATAAATACGTTATTATTATGGGCTTGTGTGACCACAGGAGTCGATTTGTACACGATTAATGCTTTTAGTATTTGAACCAGCCTTTGTGGGCTTTCATTTGAGTTACCTCTCAATGGATCGTATTTGCACTATATCATTCTATTGGGTGGCTAACATAAAAATTCTTGCTCACATAAAGTAACTGCTTTTATTGCTGACAATGATAACAACAGTTTTGATATAGAACTATGAAACATTTAAAACATTATCGCGTATCACACCAGCAGCATCTTGCAAACGCTAGGGACGAACAATCCTCCTCTCCCTGACAAGGCATCATTACTTCTTCTTCGTTGAAGGCATAATCGGAAGGCGTAGAGAAGGGCCCCAGGTGATCATCAACATATCCAGCCGCCACCCAAGCGTATGCCAGACATGGCCGGAAGACCGGACCGCAGAACTGCCGGTAGGTCTGGCTTATAATCTGCAATTGAGCAAATGCGTGCGAATGGAATACAGTTCGTACGATGTTCTATGCTATTTACTCACTTTCAAGATGCCATTTCTGCTGTGTAGGAAATTCCGGGTGATGCTGTATCACATCATGCACCCGACGGGTGAAAAGGACGTTTTATTGTTAATGTTAAATTCTTACCGGTATCAAACCAAATTCATACTTATTCCGTGAAGTTTATGTGTTTGTGTGCATTTACGGTATTGTTGCTGACGTGGTACAGTGCAAATACGATCCATTGAGAGGTAACTCAAACGAAAGCACAAAAAGGCTAGGTTCAAATACTAAAAGCATTAATCGTGTACAAATCGACTCCTGTGGTCACGCAAGTCCATAATAATAACGATCCGATGTGTGCAGAAACATTGCCGGCACCGGGGACCGAACCATCAAACCCGCTCGGTGCACCCGAGAGACGACCCTGTTACCAATACGCCAACGGACCACATTCCGTTGGGTGGCAGCAGGGCGTTATGAGCTGCGTCCAGACGGTTTTTTTTTCGACCACCGGAGAGCATTCCGAAAAAAAGTAACTATAGTTTTGGACTCCCCACACGATTCGATGTACTGGCCCTGGCCCGCGCCTGCTCATTGCTGTCCATACCATGACCGAACCTCCTCCTTAATTCACAGTGCGTTGCGTGCAGTAGGGATTGAATTCCTCACCGACACGTCCACGAACATAGTATATTCCGTCAGATCCGAGCCTGTTGAACTTCGACTCATCTGGAAATAGCACTTTTTCCCAATCTTCAGCCTCCCACCCCACACGGTTACTTCGTTTCTTGAAGTGTTTTGCTTTTTTTTGTAAAGATAAAACACTCCATTTTTTCAAGACACCCCATTTTTTTGTAAAACTAATAAAATGGGGTGTCTTGAAAATGGGGAGAACTTTTGCAACAGCTTAATACCTTAGGCTGCCAATGACACGTGCTTTCACCATCTCATCAGCAAACAAGGGCCACATCTTAATTGTAAAATGCAAAGTTTCGGACGAGTGCATGGCGCAATCCAAGCCGCTCATATGTAAAAAAAACCGTTTTCTTAAGCTTTCATATGAGCCTTTAACTTCTTTAGTACTTTTCCTGCGAGCAAAGTTTTCACCATTCAAACAGTGCATACATTTTTTGAGACACCCTATATATATATATATATATATATATATATATATATATATATATATATATATATATATATATATATATATATATATATATATATATATATATAGATCAAATTATCGATTTTCTGTGGATGTCGTTCAAACGGCCCGAAACTTCAGCCCTGATGTAATTGAGGTCGTTTAGCACGAATCTGAGGTTCGTTTTTGAAGTATCGATGGCGACCAATCGACATTAGTCAAATAATCGATTTTGGCACTAGTTAAAAGTTCCGACTCCACCGACAAGACTTCGGTCGAGAAATTTTTTTCGCTGAAACTTTGTCCAGAGGGTTATTTGGGGTGCTGATCACGAATCTGATATCCGTTTTTCACGATTCGGTCGGAGACCACCCATACCGTTAACATGGGTGGTCCAGGCAGGGTCACCGATTTCGCTGAAACTTCGTCTAAGGGGGTTATTTGGGGTGCTGGGCACGAATATGACATCCGTTTTTGAAATTGCGGCCGATTACGGTAGGTTACGGTAGCTAAAGGTAACTAAGGCTGCCGAAGTCATAATCATCGATTTTGCCCAAACTTCGACTAGGGGGTTATTTAGGGTGCTGATAATGAATCTGACATCCGTTTTTCGTTTTACGTCGGAGTTTGGGCGAAATTGGTGACCACTACTTTAGTCACCCGTACCTTCCGTAATCTACCGTACTCCAGCGTAAAACGAAAAACGGATATCAGATTCGTGATCAGCACCCCAAATAACCCCCCTGGACAAAGTTTCAGCGAAAAAAATTTTCTCGACCGAAGTCTTGTCGGTGGAGTCGGAACTTTTAACTAGTGCCTCGATTTTTTTGGGATGTCGTTCATTTTTCCATTTCTTTCTAAGGTGCCCCAATCGACGTAGTTATGGTGTTCTTCCTGAGGAGATCATGACATAGGTGGCAGCTACAATTGATGATGGGAAGTTATTAACTGGACGAAGCCGTTGAGAAGCCGTTAGTGCGGCCGACAGGCCACTGGCTTGTATAGTGGTTAAATTGATCGATCGCGTCGCTCGTTCCATGTGGCCACAATACGTGACGTCGCGTCGCTCGGCGTCGAAGTATAAACGGACACGTGAGTCCCCCGCACACTTCTGCGGCAACGCCGCTCGCCGCTAGGGATAGGACAGAGACGCCGCTGGCGGCGAGCTCTGCGTCTCTGCCCTACGGTTAAGGATAGGGCATCGCCAATGCCGCAGAAGTGTGGGGGGGGGGCTTAAGGCGGCGCGGCTCCCGCCATATCTGGCTCATCGGGTCCCCTCCCGTTCTCGTTCAGGCTGTCACGGCCGCTACAGAGAGAGTGGGGTCCTGACGAAAGAGCACATGAACAGGAGATAGTGCTGACCGTGAGACGAAAATACCGGGATACAGAACACGAGATAGTCAATACCGTTACCGACTGTTATTATAGCCGAGGGGCCCAATGAACGCAGGGACCCGGACTTGAAAGATCACCCTTCAGTGTGAGCATGTGGATGGTCTCTTTTGAAAATCTGGGCAGGATGGTTTTTCTCGAGGTCATTGATCCATGTATCGAAACAAACTGTGAGAAGCTTGTAGCTTTCCTACACTGCCCGTATTGTGACTAGCGCTGAACGCACTTAGTATCTGCGTATCGTTGTGTGTGTTGAACATTTATACGTCATCATGTTGAATACTATACTTGTGCTCGAATAATCGAATTCGTATAATTATTCGAATAATTTATTCGAATTCGATTTTCGATTATTTGATTATTCGAGTTCCGTAAATTCGAATAATTATTCGAATTCGATTATTCGAGTTTAGCAAATTCGAATAATTATTCGAATTCGATTATTCGAGGTTTGCAATTTCGAATAATTATTCGAATTCGATTATTCGAGGTTTGAAAATTCGAATAATTATTCGAGTTCGATTATTCGAGGTGCGAAAATACGAATAATATTCGAATTTCGAATACGTGGTTGTTTCGAATGTGGCATAATGATGATTTTTGTGAGCGGCGTTCATTTCGGTGACGATTGTTTTCGATAGCACACCGTCGAGGAGCTCACCGTAACGAAAACGCATTCAATATCCTACTATACATAGAAGGGTAGTGTCTGTGTGCGTGCGTGTTTCCATCAGTCCATCACAACTGGCGTGGGGAAGTGGCGTATTGACGATACTGACCGCAGTTGATAGCGATCGACTGCGGTCCGAAGCTTCAGCCGTTGGGGTCTCGTCGATCTCGCTGAACACAAATTTGAAGTTCGTTTTTGAAATTATCGGTTGAAGTTGATCGAGCTATTGATTTTCTACGAAGAATCGTTGAAGCGAATCAATTGGATGACCGGTCTTCGACGATATTTTCAAAATCTAACTTTACATTTGCGTTCTCTGCGACCACGACTGTCATCGATGTCATACACTTGAATACTCTACGGAATTTGCACAATAAACACAAATTTCGACGGAAAATTAAAAAATGAATTCAGATTCGTGTTTAGTGACCTCGATTACATCAGGCCTGAAGTTTCGAGCTTGTTGATTGATATTTACGAAAAATCGATAATTTGATTAACATCTCTTGATGGCAACCGTTATTGCAAAAACTAACTTAAGATTCGTGTTCAGCGACCTCGATTACTTTGGGTCTGAAGCTCACAGTTTGCATATATGACACGACTATATACGATTTTCAGTTGAAATTCAAAGTTTTTCAAATCAAATTCGACGTTGTTACACGGGGAAGATTTTCTATCAGCGGTGAGATCTGGAGGAAAACTAGACCACTGCAAAAGTTGAATTGTATTGGAGTTGAGCCAACCTCTTATAAACCTTGTGGAAAAGGTACAGAATAACTAACTACAAAGTTCTTATTCGCATTGGCGTGTTCCTTTACTCTATGGCACCTAAAGCATCAATAAGGAACAAATACCTGGGTCTTCACACATTGGCTTCTCGCAGGAAACTCTGATATTTGTCAGGTTTATAAGCTAATCCACTTTTCGCGCTTTGTAGACTCCAAATTCTTTGATCTGCATGCGTCTCAAACAAAAGGGGAGCCTGAGAAGCTTCCTATCAGTCGACCTGGGAGTAAGCTGAAGGTGGCCCTTTCTCCTCATAGGACATTGGTTTGACTCGCTCTAGGTGTGTCTTCATGTTGTTGTGTTGTTGTAATGCTTTTTTCTGCCGGTTGCGCTTATCGCGAACGTTTTGAATAAATAATTAAATAAAATAAACCTGCAGTTCACTGCGATACGTGTGTGGATGCATTATCTTGTCGGAAAATGAAGTTGTGCCTACGAAGTCTCCTTAAATATGGCAAAAGATCTCCGAGCAATTCCTGGTAGTCTTCACTGTTCATCCTACACGAGACGAACTTCCGAAACGAACGAGATAAGTCCGCATCCAATAAAAGGCAGCCCAACCATGAGACTTTCACCGTCAAAGTTGCGCCTAGAGGATACTCAACCTCCTTTCTCAGATCTCTCCAGTAGTGTAAAAGAAGTGGAATCTTGACGGGTCCGACGGGTACAGACACTATTCGAGAGATTTGATGAGAGAAGCGAGTATTCTACAGGTGCTACTTTGTCGGTGGAAGTCTCATGGTTTCGGCTGCGTTTTCTGGATACCAACTTGTTGCCTTGGAGTTCGTCTCGCGTAGGATGAACAGTGAAGACTACCAGAAATTGCTCGGAGATTACCTTCTGCCATATTTCAGAAGATTTTGTAGGCACAACCTTATTTTCCAACAAGAACTGCATCCATACACGTATCGCAGTCAACTACAGGTTGGCTCAACTCCAACAGAACTCAACATTTGAAGTGGCCTAGCTGTTCTTCAGATCTCAACCCGAAAACTAGAAAGCTAGTGGGACATTCTTGTACACAGTGTACAAGAATGGAACTGCTGAGACATCGGTTTCTGATCTGAAGAACGCCATACTTCATGCATGGGCCAATTAGCGAACTGTTATTGATAACCTAATCAGTAGCATGCAAAATAGAATTTTCGATATGGTTGCAACAAAGGTGATGTGACGAAGTACTAATTTTACCTTGTTTGTAGGTACTTTTGTGATTAATCAGATTTTCTATGAAGCGAACTTATATTTTGCACCAGTCTCCATTTCTTAAATTTTCAGTTAAAGTTCGCGGTATCCTGCACTGATAAGATAAACTGCTTAGAATTCTCCTATAGAAGTTTTCGATAGTGAGGAATACGATGGTAACATTACTGGACCTCGGCAGCGGGTTCTTCGGGTACCTATGGACAAACCAGGGGTGAACCTATTTTGCACCGGGTGCATTAAGTTATAATAAAGTTTATTCGATTATTCGATTTTTTTTGAATATTCGATTATTCGGAAATTCGAATAACCAAAAAATGGGGTTATTCGATTATTCGGAAATTCGAATAACCAAAAAATGGAGTTATTCGATTATTCGGAAATTCGAATAACCAAAAAATGGGGTTATTCGATTATTCGGAAATTCGAATAAACAAAAAATGGGGTTATTCGATTATTCGGAAATTCGAATAACCGAAAAAATGGGGTTATTCGATTATTCGAAAAATTTTAAAAAAGCACAAGTATATTGAATACCTCAGCATGCAGCTGGAAAATTGGGCGAAAAACCTAAAGAAAGTAGTATAGACGTCAGAATTCCCCAAATCTCCACCAATTAGATGGAATGCGAAAATACAACGAGCAGGAGAATCGAACCTCAGACTTCCCTCGCGAGAAGCAACGTCACTATCCACTGCGCTACGAGCCACTTGCTGGCAGAAGCATCGCGTGCGTAGCAAACCCCCTAACTCGTGAGGCGCCGATTCCATTGTAACTTCAAGGACCCCTGGTCCTTGGGCTTAACGACTTGGCAAAAAAAAGAAAACGTTTTATACCAATTGAGGGGTGGGATTCTTCCTATATGGCTCGTTCTTCACGTTCAAACATACGCTTCAGGTCCTTCCCTTCTAAGAAGCATGTTGATTTTGTAAAGGTAGATGCGACGTTTCTGACCCAATGAACTTTGTAGAACCAAACATTTCGAGCTTCTTTCAGACCTTGAGAAAGACGAGTTCGTCGAAACGTCGGTCGCAATACTTACTTTACTTTGATACTTTGATGGTCCTTTTGTCGGCTGGAGGTCTTCTTAGCGAGGACCACAACTCTTCCAGACCGCTCGATCTCTCGCTGCTTGCATCCAGTGAGGCAGACTCCGCTCTCTGAAAGATCTTGAGAATGAGTCTGCCCATCGCGTTGGCTGTCGTCCCAGTGGTCTCTTATGGTCTCTCGGGAGCCATTCTGTGACACGGAGACTCCATCTATCGTCCTTTCGTCGAAGCAGCTGTCCGGCCCAGCGATATTTGGACTTCTTCATGTACTGCAGCGGGTCTGCTAATTGCGACTTCTTTCGTAGCTCCGAGCTTCGTAGGCCTTCTTGCCATTGCTGACGAAGGTTTGTCCTCAGAAGACATCTTTCCAGTGCACGATACGTAGTGTGCATTGCTCTGGCGATTGTCTTGTTGTCGGGCCAGGTTTCCCTCGCGTAACACTGCAGGCAGTACGGAGGCGTTGAATATCGAGGCCATAAGGCCGGCATCCTTGACCTGATCGGTGACTTCGCGAATCGAACTGAACGCTGCCCATGCTGCGCGTCTCCTGTGGGCGATCTCAGGAGCGAGGTCGTTATCATGTTCAGCTCTCTACCCAGATAGACGTAGGAGAGCGATTCCATTTAACCTTACGAGTCCCGTGTCACACCACTGGTTGACCATAAACTGCGTTTTGGACATATTCATGTCCAATCCAATCTTCATACCTGCCACATTGAGCTCGTTCAGTATTTCCTCGACTTCGGCCGTGCTGGTAGAGATGAGAACAATATCGTCATCGAAGCGAAGGTTGCTGATCCGTTTAGCGTCGACAAGGTAGCCTTTATCGTCCCTGCTCAAGTCCTTCATGGCATCCTGGAGTGCCGCTGTGAATAGCTTAGGAGAAATCGTGTCTCCCTGCCGTACTCCTTTCCCGATAGGAATCTTAAGCTTTCGATCGAACAACTGGATGGTGGTCGATGTGTTCGAGAAGCATTCGTCGAGAAGTCGGATGTAGGGCGATGGTATACCAGCATGCACAAGCGCGTTCAGAATGGCGTTGATTTCCATAGCGTCGAACGCTTTCCGATAATCCACGAAGATAAGGACAAGTGGGATGTGGTATTCGCGGCTCCTTCGATGAGTTGTGAGACAGTCTGAATATGGTCCATGCAGGAGAAGTCCTTACGAAACCCTGCTTGCTCCACTGGCTGATACTCATCCAAGCAGCATCCACAAGGGCTGACATTATTGCCTTCTGGTCGCAGAGAACTCGTTGCAGCGCTTTATGCTTGAACCTTTCCCAGCGGCTTCTAACAGCTTCAATCTTCTGTAGGCAATGGACTCCTTCACTGCAATTCGACAGGCCTTCGAGATGGTGACTTTTTCCAAATGGGAAGCATTAGGATCCAGTTTAACAGCGCTTCTTTGCTCCAAGAGTTTAATCGCATGTGCGCTGAGTGTTGAAGCAGACGGTGATGTGGATTCGCGAGAGCTGCTAGCACATTTCAACAGTCCTTTGGAGAGAAGGTCGTAGTCTTCCGATGGATCTTCAAGAAGATTCCAATCATACGACTTTATTGCACATTCCAACTCCTCAGACTTGAATGTGGGGATCCTCACCGGTGCCGGTTTATGAGTGTCACGCTTGAACATCCTCTTTTTGAGAGTCAGCTTCGCACGGACAAGACGATGATCCGAGCCGGTGTCAAATGAAGGCAGCACGGAGACGTCGAACAGACTCCAGCGCCTGTTTGTAAGAACATGGTCGATCTCCGAACGTGTTTCTCCATTTGGGCCCTCCCAGGTCCATCGTCGGTTTGAAGGCTTCTTAAACATAGAATTTCCATGGTAGAGACGGCGCGGGGATAGGGATCTATCAGGCGCTCTCCGTTTTCGTTCCTTGAGGAAGTTCCATGTGGTCCTAACCTCCATTCGTCGTGATCATTCGTACCGACGATAGCATTGAAGTCACCAACGACAACTTCGTAGTGGCTCTTCTCGTCGTTGACAGTCCTCTCGAACAGCTTGTAGAATTCCTCCTTTTCTTGATCTGTGGCCGCAGATGTTGGAGCATATCCATTTATGATGGAGATGGTTCCTTGATCTTTGGTTTCCAGACGAAGAACAGCTACTCGCGGACTGATGATCTTGTAAGAGTCTACTAGGTGGTGCATTGTCGAGTTGACGAGAAATCCAACTCCGCCAATATTCTTTCTGTCCACCTTTGCTCCGATAATGAGAAGCTCGTTGTGGTCGGTCCTTCTTATGGTTTCTGTTCTGCCTTTCGTTTCCTGCAGGGCGATAACGTCGTATTTGATGTTGCGGCTTCTGTAAAGCAGTGTCCGAAGATCCTGCTCAGATGCGATCGAACGACAGTTATAAGTGCAGACGATTAGGCAGTTTCCGTGTCGTGGTGGGAGGGAGTTTCCGGTAGTCCGATTCCAGTGACGTCCTGATAGTTCAACTCCGAGATTAGATGGCCCCTCGCCGGAGGTGGATTCAATCAACGTCGCAGAAGTCCACCTCCAGCGCGCGGAGGACTGGGGCACGGGTTTAGTTGTTTGAGCCATGGCGGTAGTCTGGTTACTACATGTTCCTGGCCAGGGATACATGAGAGCCGCTCATACACGACAAAGCATCGTGTACTGCGTGACCATTTGTGCCGTTAGCCATCACTAATGATGTTCACCCTTTCACCGCGATGAGATGGCACATGAAGGGGTGAACATCGTGTACTTCTTTCAGACCTTGAGAAAGACGAGTTCATCGAAACGTCGGTCGCAATAAAGAATTTTATATCAAACCTGGAAGGCAAAGAAGATTAAAACGTAGTTACAAAACCCCCAGGTTTCAAGGACGTTGAACTTGGACATTGCTGGAAGTAAATGACTTTCTGTCCTTTGCTTGAACTGTAGTTGTTACTAGATCTGAGCTGATAGAAGTTTTGGTTCAGTTTAGCCTAAGTGTGAGTGCGTAGTAAGGGTGTTCATCGGGAGATTCGAAAGAAGTGTAGTGAACCAAGTGGCTCGTTCAAGACGTTTCCTTTGTTGTTCATTATGTCTGTTCTCAAGAAAAGAACATACGCTTAAAGGCTCTGTTAGATGTCTTCGTGTTCTAGCAGTACTGGAAACGTTGAACTTGGACATTGCTGGAAGTAAATGACTTTCTGTCCTTTGCTTGAACTGTAGTTGTTACTAGATCTGAGCTGATAGAAGTTTTGGTTCAGTTTAGCCTAAGTGTGAGTGCGTAGTAAGGGTGTTCATCGGGAGATTCGAAAGAAGTGTAGTGAACCAAGTGGCTGTTCATCTTTTTAGATGCTACCTTCGGCTTGCCTTATAGCGAGGAGAGGATTGTGCTTTTCGAATGGATTGTTCAAGGGCCATTCGAAGTGGCAAAATATCAAAGCCACCAAGGGGAAGAATGACATGCTGAAGTCGCAAGCGATCAACACCCTCCTGAAAAAGGTTTGTCTCCCGAACAGTTTCTAGAGTACGATTATTTATCGATGAAAAGAGCAGGTGCGCTCAGCTGTGGCGAAAGGAGGATATGATATCAAACTCAACAGAGAACTGGCAGGATTGGAGCAAGAATGCCGGTCAAAAGGACTCCCTCTGGACACCTTCAAGAATTTCCTTGTAAAATTGAAGGTTAGCTGTTGAATTGTTTGTCGGGGTTTGTAGTTCAAGGGCTAACTTTAAGGAGAAACCCGAAGTGGAGGTGACTTTCAACGTTATCGGTCCATCGGGTACGTTCTTCATCATTGAAGCTGAGACGGATAACAGGAACGTGTTGGAGAACACATTGCGCAAATATTTCAACAAGGTTGAGCGCTCTTGATTGTTTTCTTTAAAAGAATAATGGTAATTTTTTGACAATTCCAGGTCGGAGGGTTTCGCTTCGCCTCGGAGGCATCAGCTGTGCAGAGTTGGTTTGAGCCGAAAGGAGTGGTGAACGTGAAGGAGATAACTGAGACCGGACAAGTGTCTATGGAAAGGGTCTAGAGCACTTTCCCACGATCAAGTGTTCCTTCGTTCCCAAGGTGCGTTCAAACGCCGTGTCTTCCAGATCGAGGAAATTGGAATTGAGCTGGACTGCGAAGACGTGTCACTCATCGACGACGAGCACGGCATGTACGAGTTAGTTTGCGAGTCGCGAAGATTGTCCAAGGTGGAGAATGCTCTGATTGAGAAAGGGTTGGTTTTGGAGAGTTTTCCGCGAAGTGTTAACAGTCCTTTGTCGGTCGCTCAAAATGGAGCGCGCAACGCGCCGGGCTATAAAACAGAACGTCCACACGC
The DNA here is from genome assembly GCA_947359475.1 of Heligmosomoides polygyrus bakeri. Taxonomy (NCBI): domain Eukaryota; kingdom Metazoa; phylum Nematoda; class Chromadorea; order Rhabditida; family Heligmosomidae; genus Heligmosomoides; species Heligmosomoides polygyrus. Next base: position 52,879,364 of record OX375867.1, on the reverse strand, counting down.
AGAGCATAACTTCCTTCAGCGACGTGACATGAAATGATGCGCAGAGAACGAAGCAAAGCCGAAGGTGTTATTCCGTTTTCCTAACAACTCGTATGATATCAGTTCCATAGGCAGCCTTCGACGTGTCTTTTCTGTGCCTGGAGACTTCATGGGCAAAAAACTTCCATCGGGGGCATCTGTCGTTGTTATCACAAGTGCTTCGACACGTGTCCGGCACTGCGCGCTTGGCACATTTTTGCAGCATTGCTAGCCTATGAAAAGCCATTTCTGTGAATCTTAATGCTTTCTAACACTGGAATCAGCAGCGTACTTTGCGGCTTGAAGCTCTCCACCCTTATCTTATGCTCAACATCGGCATCTTGGATGTGCGAGTTTTGGTTGCTGAAAAAAAGCGGAAGACGAGGAGCGGAACGGAAAGCAAAAAAAAAAGACCGGAATGTGGAACACGGGAACCGAAGCAGCACGTAATCGCCATTTGTTCAAGCAAAACAATATTCGAAATAGCGTCAGAGATACTGTATCATCTGTATCATCTGCCGTCCCGTTGATCGTCGAGTCTCGAACCGGCGCCAGCAAGCCTTCATTCGTCCCTGTTGCGCGCCAGAGTGGTCGATGGACAGAGGAAGCGTGGTTTCGTTCGTTCAGGGGTTTCACGAAGAAGTCCGCCAAACGCGTACGTGTACGTCCTGGTGTTCTTTCGACAGTCGGTTGCGGAACCCAGCGTGTTAGCCTGGCACATTCACGTAACTGGCCCAACTACTTTTCGACGACCTGGACCATGCGATAGCGTCTGTGATCCTCGGACGTGGATTAGGCTCGGAACTCCATAGACCTTCTCTCACTTGCTTGAATCGTGTCACTCCAAGCATCCTCCGTTCCACTCTTCGTTGCGCGACACTGAGCGCGTGTTCATCCTGCATTCGTATGGATTAGGTGAGGCGTATGTTAACGCAGAACAGTGGATTCGAATATGTGGGCACGGAGACTTACACTCACAGTCTTCTTTTCTTTCTTCGACGTTCTTGAAAGTCTCAAGCCGCTCGTTCCCTTCTGCCCAGCTCCGGCGCTAGGTCGGTGGGCATACGGACTTCACGACCTAGATACACGTAGCGGCTGCACTCGGATGTGTTCGTTCCATTGAGAAAGAATGGGGCATCAGAAACTCACCCGATCCTCATGAACATCGTCTTCGTAAGATTCAGCTGCAGTCCAACGTTCCCAATACACGGTCGAAGTCGGCCAGCATTCGCTCCGTCTGGCTGATGCTCGGTGTTACGAGCACAATGTCGTCAGCGAAGCGGAGATGGTGCAACTGTCGGCCGTAGCTCTTCACTCCCATGTCTTCCCATTCTAGTTCGCGCATGTTGTTTTCGAGGGTGGCGCTGAAGAGCTTCGAGGATATGATATTCCCTTGCCGAACCACGTTGGCAACGACGTCTTTGTAGAATAGTGAAATCTTGGTTGTGAATCCACTGTACAGCTCTAATAGTATTCTAATGTACTCAGTAGGAACGCTCTGAGTAAGCAGGGCTTCGAGGACCGCTTCAGTCTCGACGGAGTCGAATGCCTTCTTCAGGTCGATGAAGTAAGGCACAGTGGCAGCTTGTACTCTCGCGATAGTTCTATGAGCTTCGCGATGGTGTGTATGGGGTCGATCGTGCAGAATCCTTCCGAAATCCTTCTTGTTCGCATAGCTGCCATTCGTCCAGCGTTCTGCTGATCGTATTCAGAATGCTGCTGTGATGGAATTTTGCACTCCGACAGGTAGCGCGTGAAGGGCCGCGCCACGGTGTTGATGAGCCCTGGCGGGAGATTCTTCAAGTGTTCAGTTCTGATCCTGTTTGGACCGTTTCTTCACCGACTAGATGGCGTGTAGGATTTTGGAAGGGAGAGCAGGGGGGAGGGGGGATGACGTATCCATCGTGCGGAAGATCGCATGGGGGTGTCGTCGCTATCGAAGAGATCGGGGTAGAAGTGGTGTCCATTCTGAGAGACGTGGCAGTTCCATCAGGGCGTCGTAGAGCGGTCGTCTTGATCTTGAAGTTGGCGAAGTTCCGGTGGGCCTTGTATAATAGATGCTCAACCTTGCCTCTGCAAGTTCAGCCAACACTTCCGCCCTTCTCTCCTTAAGATCCTCCTTTATCGTCGCCTTGCATAGCTTCGCAAGCTCGCACGTCAGCTGGTAGTTGTGTGACGCTCGTGCTGGTCCACTGGATAAGGATGTGCGGAAATTTGTGCGAAAAAGCGGAAGATGAGAGACGGAACCGAAAGGCTCAAAATAGCCTCAAACCGGAATACAAAACACGGAAACGCAAATAATACATTCACGGTTAGTTCAAAACTGTATCTAAGACGGAGTCAGAAGCCGCGCTTACTGAATTTTTACTTGCGCGAAACTTTCAGAGATGGGCAAACTTTCTTACCGATTGATGCATATCCTTATCGGTACATAATATAATGAAGCACACTCGTAGCATCATTCTATTTTTTAAGCTAGTGCTAGCAAGTGAGAGGGAACACGTGTAAAGCCTTGTTCTACTGTAGCAGCTTCCAGTCTAAAGTTCTCGTTAGTTCTTAGTTTCTTGCTAAAGTTAGGTAAAGAGATGTGTGCTCGTCCGCGACTTGATCCATGGTTCATGTCCTTGAAAACGTTGGGATTATTCAAGCTAGAGAGATTGTTGGGTGGACAAAAAATGACGTAAGCGTTCAACGTGTTCACTTTGTCCTTAACTAATTCCAAATAAAGCTTTCCCACCCACTTTTTGCAGCCGACCTTTGGACATAAGTCTTATCTACCTGAGATTTTTTGTGCTGCCTTAAACGATAACTGATTGAGGTGAAGGCTAAAATTGGAGCACCCGCTTACGTCATTTTTCGTTCAGCCAACAAGTCTCTCTAGCTTGATTGGTCCCAAAGTTTTCAAGGACATGAACCATGAATCAAGCCGCGGCTGAGCACACATCTCCTTATCTAACTTTCGCAGACCCTCCAATCTCCAATACTGGTGCTAAGAATCCATTGAGAGATCGAAGGCGGATATGTGGATGACTGATTATTCGTGGTGGATCTACACTTCCGCAGGAACATCCAAACCATACTAGCGTAGAAACCCTCTGATAAGCAGATGACGTAGTAGGGCAATTCCTAGTCGCCCATTAAAATGCTTCTTTTATTTCAGAATTCAATAAGTAATCTCAGTCGATCAAAATTACAGCTCATGTTGGACATTCGTAACAACAATATAATCCTGGAGCGGACGAGCACACGGAGCAATCCTCATTGAACCCTTTCCTACATGGTGCTGGAGAATGCGCTTTTAAAAATTTGTAGCTATTTGTAGCCATTAGAACAAATCAAATGCTGCGTGCACGTTCTTATCAGGCAATGCATATTCCTTGTTGGCTCATTAATTTTGTTATCGCGTTCAGCCATAGTCCGAGATGAATGAGTCCATTCATTGGCTGTCAAGAGAACACCGGGACGCCCAACAATGTGGTGCTTGATGTTTTTGCTGATCCGTCCATCGTTCAAGATGAAGTCAATTGGATTTTCTGACTCTCGATGAGGACGTATAAAATCCTTTTTGGTATCCGCAGACAGCTCTCTGCAGTCTCTGTCAACACTCATTGGGAAGCTTCCCGCAAAGGAAGCGGTTCACCGTTCTCTTATGGAATCCAAGTAAAACAGAGGCGTCAGCCAGTAACTGCAGTTGACAGTGATGTGGTGCTAAAACTGGACATCACAGCGTCTTCTTCCACCGAGCACGGCTCCCAGAGCCTTAATTCAAAGGGCGGCTTTTGGAACTACGGATCCCATAGAGATAATCTTGGCTGACATGAATCCGGACACTCTTTCGCCTCCGTCGTTCATTTCCTAGCTCCAACCTACTTCTCCGCTATCGCATGTCCCGATAATTAGTTCTCCGCAGTCATGAGCGTGTGGGGTGAGGCCTTTCTGCTTTGGTTTGTTCACTACGATGGCGTCACACTTGTTATTTTTAGCTTACATCGTTAGGTTCTGGACGGTTGTTTCCGATGCAGGCTTGCGGGCTTTGTAGGTACAGGTAGTCATCCTAGTCTTCTCAACCCCTTAGCGTTCTCTCGCCCGTTCGTCGCACTCGCAAATCTTATATGGAAATATCCTTGTAGGTAAAACTGAATCACGAAACACGATCACCTACTAATTAGTTAATATATAATAACGAAAAGGGAAAGAGCTGGTCCAAGGGAGATTGTTGCGTTTTCGTCTTGCATCACTCGAAGCTGTGCAGTGTGGCAACTAAGCGTTGGGCAACATTGTCCGACATTGCCGCAGAAGCGTTGCCTCTTTCGAGCTCAGAGGCTTCGCGCAGGTGAGGGAGCTGTGGATAGCCGGTCAAACTACCCAGATGGGCGAAGAGGATCTGGACGGCGTCGTTTCTTCTCCACCACCCTAGCGCGCTCTAGAAGGCCGCACAGAAAAGCATCGCTTTCGAGTCCCTGACGAGAGTCCAAAGGTTGTCTAAAGGGGAATCGGAAACTAGCTGTTAGTGGGGTAGCAGCATGCGGCACAAGTCCACACGAGTGCGAGTAGCGCGATGAACTGGTTTCCATGCATGGAATTGGCGGCAAAGCTGGTCACTTCCGAGTAAAATGTAAGCCACAGAGATCGGTGACGTAAAATCACAGTGCAAAAGTTGCCGTAAGTTGTCAGCGCGTAACTCGTGAACTTCCTTACAGTAAAGTCTAGGGATCACAATAGTTTTCCCTTTAGTAAATCGTTAGTTATAGGTTTTTAGTTTTCTTTTTACCTCCCTTCAGAAGTGGATGTGGCAGATGGTACGCTGCGTCATTATGTTCTTACTATTAATATGCGCTTTATATTTAGATTGACTGTGGAATCAGCTGAAATTCAGTTTCGACCTCTACATCCAGTGCGTATTGAAGCAGAGGATGCCGAAAAAGTCGAAAAGTTGTATGATTTCTTGCAAGTGAGTCGTTTGATTCGGGAGCGTAGCTCCTCCTTTCTTTTCCAAAATGGCGGATGTTTGTGCTGGTGAAATGTAACTTGCACAGTGTGCTCTTGTCCGCCGCACTCCTGATCAGGAATGAAGGACTTTTGTTTCAAGAACTCGAGGAACTCGAGCGGAGAGATGAAATAGGAAGTGTGGATGTCCCCTGAAAGAAATACAGAGCAAACCAGGATGAACAATAATGCTACTAGATCAAAATCGTTTTCGGATAATTGGGGCATCTACTTCTACTTTTACGCTTCACGTCAAGAGTTTGATGAGGCCTCTAAACGAGCGAATGACATGATGGGGACACTTCCACTAGAAAGGCTACCCATCATCCCCCACAGCTGTTATGTGTAGTCCATTTCATTGAAAACAGCATAGCGATATTAAACGTAAGACCCATTGGGTATCGCACTGAAATGAGAATACGCCTTCGTTTGTAGGAGAGTGTTGCTTAATTTCTTGGTCTTGGTCTAGCACAAGTTCCGAGTGAGGTCCATACATCCCACCTGAATGTTCACTAAGTTCTTCCTGAATATCCTCTGAGAGTTTCTGCCGCGGCTGTCTTCGGCTCCCTACTCACAAGGAGGTCAACGAACTCACCGTGGCAATTTTAAAAATGACCTACTGAGTTACTACTTTCATTTGTTATTATTAAGTAAAAATTCAAATTGCGTTGCGCATTAATGCTACTTTCTGTACAGAATTTTTCGCTCTATCTAAGTTATTTGTGTATCAACCTTGCTTTATATTTTTGTTCTTAAGGGCTCATTGAAGTATGTCGAAGGAGCAATTCCGAACGGTGTTTTATTCCAACTTCAAATAGGGACAATCCGCATCCGAGACAGCTCGACAGATCAATCGAGTGTGGAGGCCTAACAGTGTTGGAGAAAGCACTCTGCGCCAGTGGTTCAGTAAATTTCGGACCGGAGATTTCAGGCTCGAAGGTGACCACCGTAGCGGTCGACCTAGAGCAATCCTGAACGAGGAGTTGGAGGAATTGGTGGAAGCTGAACCATCCCAAACAGTTCGAGGGAGCACGAAAGAGCTGGACGTCAGTAAAACTGCTGTTGCGGATGCTTTGAAACGCCTTGGGAAGGTGAAAACGCTCGAAAAGTGAAAAATTAAAATTGTCACGTTTCGAGAATTGTTCTCCTCTACTTTTACGCAACAAAATTGACCTGTTTTGGATTGAATCATCACTTGCGATGAAAAATGGATTCTGTATGATAACAGGAAACGTTCCGGACAGTGGTTGGACGCAGACGAACCCCCTAGGCATTTTCCAAAGGCGAACCTCCACCAAGAAAAGGTCAGGTGGCCCGTTGGCAAAAGTGCGCTGATTCGAGCAGTGCTTCACCTGTATCACCTGTCGTCCCGTTGATCATTGACTTGCTCGAGCGGGCGCCAGCAGCGTCTCCATTCGTCCCTGTCGCGTGCCAGAGTGGTCCAATGGATCCTCCTCGCTCGAGGGACACGAAGAGCGTCATATCGGTTGTTCAGGGCTTTCACGAAGAAGTCCGACCAACGCGTTGGTGGGCGTCCTGGTGTTCTTTTGACATCCCGCGGAATCCAGTCTGTGACGGCTCTCGTCCAGCGGGTGTCTGCGAATCGCATTACGTGGCCGGCCCACCTAATTTTCGACGACTTGGCCCATGCGACAGCGTCTCTGATCTTCGAACGTCGGCGAAGCTCGGAACTCCGGAGGCCTTCTCTCACTTGCGTGAGTCGTGTCACTCCGAGCATCGTCCTCTCGATTCCACGCTGCGCGACGCTGATCGCGTGTTCATCCTGCTTTCGTATAGCCCAGGTCTCTGAGGCGTATGTTAGGGCAGGAAGAACAGTGGAGTCGAATACAATGCCGCCCGCGTCGCGCAGTCAAAAAGACGGTTTGCGACGGAAAAATCCGTCGCAAACCGTCGCATGCTCATAACTCCTTTAATTTAGAGTTGTTTCAGAAACAGTTGGTACCATTCGATTCGTCTCCTCGAGATCTATAAAACCATGTATAAAACTTTACCCGGCCGCTGTGTTTTCGCCGTGGGTGGCCTAAAAAAATAACTACAGCAGGCTTTTGCGATTGGAGCACCTTATTTTCCAGGACGTGCATGTGACGTGCAGTGTTTTCGGAGTATCTCAAGCATGGTGTGCGTCGTCAGTGCTCTGTCATGCCTGGAATGTTCCGAGAGTGCGCCGTGCACAATGCATATAGTATCGAACCTATCAATCGAATGGGCGGAAGCATGCGCACTGGGTTTCTATCTTCATTTAACAGAAAATGTAAAGCTTTCAAGACTATCTTGCACCGTTTGGAGAATTTTATATGAAATTCCCGGACGTCCTATTAGGATTTGCTCCAGGCAGTCCGACGAGCCTTTGGAGTGTGCCGTACACAATGCATGTAGGATCTAGCCTATCAACCGAGTGGGTTCGACAACTGGTAGAGTGAGCGCTTGGGAGTTCTATCATAAATTTCCAGCCGTCCTGCCAAGGAATTGCTCCACCTAGCCTTTGGAGTGCGCCGTGAGCAACGCATATAGAATCGAACCTTTCAATCGAGGGGAGCGACAGCTTGCAAATTGTACGCGCGGGCGTGTTCGGAGCGCAATAACTCTTTAAAGTTCAAATAGTTTCGGCTGCAACTTGTGGGTCTTGTAGGCAGTACGAGGTTTTTGAAGTGTTCTAAAACAGAACGGTGTAGCTTATTAATGGACTAAATTACAGCACTCCGAAAATGCAGGTGAGGCTTGTGCGACCCAATTTTTTTCCGATTTCGGTCGACCACTGCGAGAAGACGCGGCGAGCTAACGGCCTCAAAATGCGTACGCTAATAGAGCACTTAAGGTTCTTCACGGTGACGGGCTCAGAACTTCTCAGCTGCCTAAACTGCCTTAGGTCCATCTGCCGTTTTAGGGAGGCGGACTTAGCGGCTGAAGTTTCCTGCACTCTTACTCGCCCATATTTGGGTTTTCGACACTCCTAATAACACCATTTTGTTCAACACGAAAAGCTCTATCGAATGGTGTCACTCTCGACCATTTTCAAAGAAATCGATTTTTTGACAATTTCCCGTCGAGGACGTGGGCGCCATTGGCCGAGCCGGCGCGGACGATGACGTCATCGAAAACCGATGTTTTCGAAATTGGCCAAACTTCCTCGTGCAAACTTCGTCCAAAATCATCTAGGGGTTATTTGGGGCGCTGATTACGAATCCGACGTTCGTTTTTGAAATTTCCGCCGTCTTCAGCAGGTTACTTCCCGTTTGAGGGTGGTCGTGTCAGGACCACCGATCACCCTCAATTATCGGTATGGGAGATCTCCTGCCGTAAGCGTCCGAATGAACTTCGGCATCGTGTTCGGCACCCCGAATAAGTCCCCGCCCCTATACGAAGTTTGAGCAAAATCGGTGATCCTGACCCGACCACCTCCAATTATCCTGAAAAATATCCAAAACCTACCGAAATCGGCGGAACTTTCAAAAACGGACGTCGGGTTCGTAATCAGCGCCCCAAATAACCCCTAGATGATTTTGGACGAGAAAGTTTGGCTAATTTCGAAAATATCGATTTTCGATGACGTCATCGTCCGCGCAGGCTAGGCCTGGAGAGCCGTCGTCCTCGATGGGAAATTGTCAAAAAATCGATGTTTCCAAGATCGGTCGAAATTGGTACCGTTCGATAGCGTTTTCCATGCCGAACAGAACGGTAAAACTGCGAGCGTCGAACACTCAAACCTGGGCGAATAATGGCGCAGGAAATTTCAACACTAAAACTCCGCCGCCCTAAAATGGCAGCTCGTGCTAAGGCAGTTTAATCAGCTAAGGAGTTGCGAGCATGCCTTCGTAAAGAATCTTAAGCGTTCTGCTCACCTTTGCATTTGTAGGCCATTAGCTCTTTGCGTCTTCTCGGAGGGGTCGACTGAATTTGGAAAAAAAATCGTGTCACACAAGCCTCACCTGCATCTTCGCACCCCTGTAACTTTGTACAATCATAAGCTACATCGCTGCATTTTAGCGCTCTACTAGAACATTTTGCTGCCTACAAAACTCACAAGCTGCAACCGGAAAGGTTCACAAATGACAGAGTTATTGCTCTCAGAACACGCCCGCGTGTGCAATTTAGTACAACAGCGGTCGACGTTCTCCTCGCTCTTACTCGCCCATATTACAGTTTTCTCTACTCTCAGTAACATAATTCAATTCAGCATGAAAAGCTCTATCGAACGGTACCAAGCATGACCCATTTCGAAAACATCGGTTTTCGATGACGTCATCGTCTGTCTGCCGCGGCCTCGAGCGGCCTCGCCCTCGATGCGAAACTGTCAAAAAATCGATGTTTCCAGAATCGGTCGGGATTGGTACCGTTCGACAGCGCTTTTGATGCTAAACAGAATGGTACCATTGCGAGTGCCGAACACTCACATCTGGGCGAGTAAGTGCGCAAGAAACTCTAACCGTTATCTTCCGCCGCTTTAAACTGGCAGCTGAGGCTAAGAGAGTTTAGTGAGCTGAGGAGTTCTGAGCACGTCATAGTGAAGCACCTTAAGCTCTCTGTTTGTCTGCGCGTTTCAAGGCCGTTTGTTCGTCGGATCTTCCCGCAGTGGTCCACCGAAATCGGGAAAAAATGCGTCACACAAGCCTCACCTGCATTTTTGCACCCCTGTAACATTGCCCATTCTCAAGCTACACCGTTCTACTTTAGTGTGCTACTACAACGTTTTACTGCCTAGAACACCCATGAGTTGCAGCCGAAACGATTTGAACTCGAAAGAGTTATTGCGCTCCGAACACGCCCGCGCATGCAATCTACATGCATTGTTCATGACGCATTCTAAAGGCTAGCTGGATAGCATTAGAGTAATTCCTTAGTAGGGCTGCTGGAAATTTATGATAGAATTCTCCAAACGCTCACTCTACCTGTTGTCGAACCCACTCGATTGATAGGTTCATCTCTACACGAATTGCACACGGTGCACTCATAAGTCTCGCCGGGACAGATTGAAGCAATTCCCGAGTAGGGGGTCTGGAAATTTTTGAAAAATTTCTCTAAACGTTTCGAAATATTCTTGAAGGCTTTACATTTTCCAGTAAGTGAAGATAGAAACCCAGTGGGCATGCTTCCGCCCATTCGATTGATAGGTTCGATCCTATATGCATTTTGCACGGCGCACTCTCGGAACATTCCAGACATGACACTGACAACGCACGCCATGCTTGACATACTCCGAAAACACTGCACGTCCTGGAAAATAAGGTGCTCCAATCGCAAAAGCCTGCTGCAGTTATTTTTTAGGCCATCCACGGCGAAAACACAGTGGCCGGGTAAAGTTTTATACATGGTTTTATAGATCTCGAGGAGACAAATCGAATGGTACCAACTGTTTCTGAAACAACTCTAAATTAAAGGAGTTATGAGCATGCGACGGTTTGCGACGGATTTTTCCGTCGCAAACCGTCTTTTTGACCGCGCGACGCGGGCGGTATTGTAGGTGGGCACGGAGTCGGGCGTTCTTCGTTTTCTTCACGACTTCTTCGACGCTCTTGAAAGCTCCCCAAGCCGCTCGTTTCCTCCTGCTCAGCTCTGGTGCTAGGGCGTTGGCCATGTTGACTTCGCGACCCAGATACACATAGCTGGAGCATTCGGAGATGTTCGTTCCGTTGAGCGAGAATGGGGCATCAGAAACCCATTCGTTCTTCATGAACATCGTCTTCGTAAGATTCAGCTGCAGTCCAACGCTTCCACATACACGATCGAGGTCGGCCAGCATTCGCTCCGCCTGGCTGATGCTCGGTGTTATGAGCACGATGTCGTCAGCGAAGCGAAGATGGTGCAGTTGCCGGCCGTCGACCTTCACTCCCATGTCATCCCATTCTAGTTCGCGCATGACGTTTTCGAGGGTGGCGCTGAAGAGCTTCGGGGATATGGTATCCCCTTGTCAAACCCCTCTCTTCACGTCAATGACGACGTCGTTGTAGAATGGTGAGATCTTGGTCGTGAATCCACTGTACAGCTCTCAAAGGACTCTGATGTACTGAGTAGGAACGCCCTGGATGAGCAGGGCTTCCATGACCGCTTCAGTCTCGACGGAGTCGAATGCCTTCTTCAGGTCGATGAAAGTAAGGCACAGCGGCAGCTTGTACTCTCGCGACACTTCGATGAGCTTCGTAATGGTGTGTATGTGGTCGATCGTGCTGAATCCTCTCCGAAATCCTGCTTGTTCTCATGGCTGTCCTTCGTCCAGCGTTCTACTAATCCTATTCAGGATGACTCGAGTGAACAGCTTGTAGACTACGGACAACAGGCAGATCGGGCGATAGTTGCCAATGTCGTGCACGTCTCCCTTCTTGTACAGCAAGACGGTCTTGCTGGTCTTCCACTGAGATGGAACCTTGCATTCGGACAGGTAGCGTGTGAAGAGCCGCGCCAAGGTGTTGATGAGCGCTGGCGGGAGGTTCTTCAGGTGTTCAGCTCTGATCCTGTCAGGACCGGGTGCTGTACGTTTCTTCACCGACGAGATGGCGTGTCGGATCTCGGAAGGGAGAACAGAGGGGATGACGTATCCATCCTGCGGAAGATGGCGTAGGGGCAGGTGGACGTGGCTATCGAAGAGATCGGAGTAGAAGTCGTGGATGACTTTCTCCATGGTCCTTCTGGAAGAGGTGACGGTTCCGTCAGGACGTCGGAGAGCGGTCATCTTGGTCTTGAAGTTGGCGAAGTTCCGGCGGGTATTGCGGATGCTGAGCCCTGCCTCTGCTGCTTCGGCCAACACTTCCGCCCTTCTCTCCTTCAGAACTTCCTTTATCGCCGCTCTGCATAGCTTTGCAAGCTCGGACGTCAGTTGATAGATGCCTGACGCTCGTGCTGCTCCACGCTGGCGTATCAGCTCGAGAGTTTCCGGAGACAGGCGTCTCTTGGTGGTCTTCAAGCTCTCGGCTCCCTTAGCACTATTTTATTTTATTTTATTTATAATTGCACCTTAAGTGCGCTCAAAAACAAAACAGGGTAGAACAGCAAACAGCAATCCAGAAACACAAAAAAAGCAATCCGCACAAATATTGTCAACAACGCTGGTCAGCAAGGTAAAATTAGAGAATCATTATGCACTGCAATTTCGTATTTTTCGGTAATATGTTGCCACTAGAGAAAGAAAAAAATATACAAGGAGCCTGAACGATGAGTGGTCATAAAACAATGAGAATAAAATTAAAAAGTCAACTACATTTAATACAACTAAATAAAGTAGATTTACTATTGTGTAGCAATGCAAGTCTCATGCTAGTCAATCAGTATGTCCTATGGCGTGATTCCGAGGATGAGGAGATCACTTTCGAGCAGCTAAAAAGAAGGAAGCACCTAGGGGTCCGGTCTTAATTCCGGGCAAACCTAGGCCACCATTACGCTTCCATTCAAAGCTGCTTCCATAGGAACTGAGTTGACCTAACCGAGCTCGCAATAAAACACTGCTAGGAAGTAGAGCCGTATACGATATTGACTCCGAAATAAATAAATAATTATTTGATTGAAGAACAAATAAAAAAAATATCTGAGGTGGAGTTGTATGGGCTCCTCCGTAGCTAGCATCTAGGCAACCACTAACATCAGAAAAAAAAGAATGATGGCAGGCATAATGATTCGAGGAACCAAGTGAAGAGAAAAATGAAGGCATCCAATTTTAGGAAGACCCTAGTTCAGAAACGAATCTAACATCAGAAATTGTTGACAGTCAAAAAGAAACAAACTCAAATGGCTTAGTGAACAAAGTGAAGACGAAGAAGAATACAGGGATTCAGTTTTGGAACACGAACCACAAAAAAGACGCTAAGAAAGTGCTGCTCTTTTCGCCGAATAGAGTTGATGCGAAAAAAACTCAGGAGCACTCAGGGGACCATTTCCTATCTGGCACTGGTTAATCTGCAATCCGTCGCAGACCTAGAGTGGCTCGAAATTCCTATGAGAAGCCTGCAAGAAAACACAATGTGGCATCACATCAACTATGAGAACTAGAGGCTGAAAAGTGCTAGAAACACTCTACACGACTTACGGCATAGCACCACGAGGACATTCATTAGGACCTGAAAATACATATTAGACTCTAAAAATCCTGAATATTCAGTAAAGAGAGAATGTCGATTTTATTGAGTCTGCTTCGAAATTCCGAAACACTGCGAGACTTAAGAATATCCTCTGGCAGCAGCTGAAACCATCGAGCCGTACGATAAAAGAAAGAATTGTAAATTTTAGACCAGTGCTGCCTTCTAAGGGGAGGGCAGTCAATCATGAAGGTAGTTGTACGGCCTAAGGTAGGTCTGAAAACCCAGTACTTGCTAGGTTTAAGCTTAGATTCCATCCGTAGTATTCTAAAGCAAAGGACGATGTCATGATAAACTCTACGATACAAAAGACTCTTCAAACCAAAATTCTTAAGTCTTGTAGTGTAGCTTGGTAATGAGTTGTGCTCTCTTGTGTTTGAGATCCTATACATGAGCATTCTAGTAAAGGTCTGCTGAACCTTTTCAATTTGAGTCTGGAGTCCCCTATTTCCGTGAGGATTCCACAGCTGACAACAGTACTCCAACTGTGGGAGCACATAAGCTTTGTAGAGCCTCAGAAAAATGCTCGCGTCGTTTGAATATATATTTCTAAAAAGAAAGAACACACTCCTAAAAGCTTTACGAACGATGTGATTTATGTGTGTTTGAAAATTGAGGGATTCGTTTATTAGAACGCCTAGATCTCTCACCTCGTTGCAGTTTTGGAATACAGTGTCAGAGTACATATACTGCATGCCATGATCTTGCCCCATGTGCAATACATAAGTTTTTGAGAGATTAACGGGGAGATCCCATAAATCAGTCCATTTCATCAGTCTACAAATAGACTCAGTCAGGGCAGTATGAATGACATGTTTATCCTCCTTCCCATAGACACCATACACCTTTATATCATCCGCAAAAACTTGCACCTTTATCGACGGGTGTGTTTTCAGAAAGTCAGGAAGGTCAAAACAATAGATAATAAAAAGCAGGGGTGATAGTACTCCACCCTGAGGGACCCCGCTCAAGCAAGGGTAACGACTCGAGAAACAGTCATTTATTCTAACCCACAAGTGTCGCTCTGATAAGTACGACTCAAACCACTTGAGGAGAATACCATCAATTCCGATCTGTTTCAACCTACGGACGAGCTTAAAGTGGTTAACTCTGTCAAACGCTTTTGAAAGATCAAAGTATATGATGTCCACAGAAAGATTGCGATTCAAAGCCCAATACCAATCAGAGGTACTATCCAGTAACTGAGTGGTAGTTGAAGCACCTCTGAGAAACCCATGCTGTTCGGACGGCAGTAACTTACAACGGTCTAACCAATTAATTAGTTTCTCACGTATAATCTTTTCCATTATCTTCATCGGTGTAGGAGTGATACTAATTGGTCTATAGTTTGACAATGTGTTCGAATTCGCAACTTTTGGAATCGGCGTGACAAGTGCCTCTTTCCACATGGAGGGCACTGTATGAAACATAAAGGATATGTTGAAAATCATTGACAGAGGCTTACAGAGGTTTTTGGCGCATTTTTTAAAAACAATTTGTGGTATTCCATCGAAGGGAATGGAAGAAGAATCCTTCAGGGCTTGCAAGTACTTCATTACATCTTTGTGGTCAAAAATAATATTACTCAATCTATGGTGTGGACGATCACTGAAAGAAATAGATGGCATCTCGTTTGTCATGTTGCTAGCGGAAACTATACTAGAGAAGTACACAGCAAACGCTTCCGCTTTCTGGTGGTCGGTAAGCAAGAGATTGCGGCCACCATCCTCCAAGACAGGAAGCTTAGCATTACCCTTCATTTTATGCCGAATGTATTCAAAAAAATGTCTACTGGACGCCTTTTTCTTTAATTTTCTTTCGTAATATGCATGGAACTTCTTAATGTGGAAGTTTATATCAAAACATACTTTCCTGTAGAGTGCACTAGAAGAGTCAAAAGAAAGTCTTGATTTTTGTTGTAAAAGATTGAGAATGTGACGCGGATATTTTGGTGGTGCCTTATATCGAAAGCTAAAGGGAACAAAGTTTTTGAAGCCCTCATACATGACTAGGCAAAATCTCTTGTACAGGTCATCTACTGATAAGTAGTTTTGGAAGACTTGCCACCAGTTAATGGAGGCTAAGTATTGGTTTAGAGCGATGAAGTCTGCCCTGTAAAAATTAGGGATAGGTGGAAACATTACAGAAGATAACGCTGGAAAGGAGCACCGAAACTTAAGTATCATATGGTCAGATGTGTGAAAAGGAGGCAGGTGCTGTACATCCGCAACCATTTGCTTGGAACACAAAATCAAATCCAAGACGCTGCCAGAACGAGTGGGCTCAAGTACTTTATTTTCCAAGTTTAGGTCACCGAATATGCGGAAGAATTTTGCAGAGGATGGTCCAACAGGACATCTTGCATTACAGTCATAGTCTAGGTTGAAATCACCAAGAAGGACTATATGAGCTCTATCGTAGCATGTATTAATCAAAAATTCCATAAGTTTATCATCGTCATCCCTGGAAGAGCTCGGCGGTCTGTAGATAAGAACGAGTCTCGTGGTGCTAGCAACGTCAAGGCTCAAAAGATCCAAAACCAAACTATTAAATGGGGTTCCTGAATGAGAAAAGGATTGCTTGATGCAGAGTACGTCTTTACACAAGCAGCAGACGCCACCGCCTCTGCCAGTTTTGCGGTCATTTCTAAAGATAACGTAGGGGAGTCCACCTACAATTTCACTATCGCAAACGTTATTTGAAAGCCAGGTCTCGGTTACGAATACGATATCGGGATCATTTGTTGAAAGAAAATGATGAAGATGGTAGAGCTTATTCACAATACTCCTGGCATTAAAGAGAAAGCAACTCAAGCTTGGGAGGATGCCTTGACGGATTGCACGTTTCCCGAATTTGGTTTAGAACTTAAGTCCTTAACGTTTACTAATGCACCACGATATACGACCCATTGCTTTTGTTTGACCTCACCATTTCGCTTTCGAGCTTCCTGACGGAGTTCGAACTCCTTCTTACGCTCTTCCAAAGTCATGCTCCTGCGTATAAATACGTCGCTGAATTTGGAAGAGCGCAGTAGGCGGGCATTCGACAGAGCTGTCAGCCAGTGGGCCTTTGAAGGCAACACTAACTTTACTAGGCGAGGGCGGGCGCTGTCAGGTTTACCCATTCTATAAAGCTCTACAGGACGGGTCTCAACATTTAAAATATCAAGGATACTTTCAACTTTTTGCTCCAATTCTCTCTGCTTCTGGGAGGGCATCATAGAAGCGGCCGACTCTGGCAAACCAGATATGACGAGACTCCGTTCCCTCTTGTCGTCATCGATCGCTCTGGATATATCGCTGGGTATTTTGGTCCTGAGCACCTGTAACATTCTGTCGATCTTGGGATCTTTGTTTTCGGCAATAATTAGATCTAAGTACTCAGAGGCGCTAAAAGTGGAAAAATCCTTCGCCGTATCCGCATTGGTGCTAACTTCATCAATGTGAGGTTGGTCGACCTGATTTCTGAGGGAAGTGCGTCGTGGACGTGGCATAATAGGTCACCGGAGCCGCAATCAATCGAAGTCGAATCGAACTTGCAGAGTGAGAAACAAAAAAGCGCGTACGTAGGCAACAAAGACAGTAAAGTACACTGACTCAAGTTGTTCAGTAGATTAGAGCACTGCGCTTACCAAAAAAATAACAAAAGCGAACGTAAGCTATAGGCCACACAGAAAAAAACACAAAACGAAAGGCAGACGGAATCGAACAGCGACCGCTCACTGCGACGCACCGCGACGAATTGACTATCGTGGAGATGGTGCACGAAGCGATCGTATTCCTCGTCGACGTTGTCCATGACGGCATCTTCCCAAAGCCGACAAGAGAGGTGTAGAGATCCCAGTTGATGGTCGTTCTGGGACTCCTCTTCTTGAACTTCGCGGCCTTCTCTCCTTGACGCGAAAAGCGGAACCTCGCGCGAAGGAGGCGGTGGTCCGATCCCGTGTAGAACTTGGGGACAACGGAGACATCGGTCAGGCAATACTTGCGATTGAAGATGATGTGGTCGATCTCGTTGTGGAACTGGCCACCGGGGGATTCCCAGGTCCATCGTAGAGAGGGAGGCTTCTGGAACTGCGAGTTTCCATGGATGGTCTTGGTCGACATGATAAACTCAGACAGCCTTTCACCTTGCTCGTTCCACTCCAAACCGTGGGTTCCGATGTGAAGTTCTTCCGGCGACCTTCGTGGCCCGATCTTGGCGTTGAAGTCGCCGACGATCACCTTGTAGAAGGTGTGATCTTCCTTATAGAACTTCTCCAGCTCCACGTAGAAGGCCTCGACGTCTTCGTCGTCGTAGTCGGATGTTGGGGCATACGCGACCAACACAGTCAAGGCTGGCACGGAGCCACATCGCTTCAGTCGCAGACGTCCGATTCGGCTTGTCAGAGACTCGTACGAATCGATGTTCATGGCCAAGTGCGTGTTGACGAGGACACCAACGCCGCCTACTCCCCTGCTGTCGCATGTTCCGAGGAACAGTTCTTCTCCGGAGTCGTAGGCGGCGTGTAGGGGGTGTTGTCTTCTCGTCTCGGTCAGTCCGATGACGTCGTACTTGATCTTCCTGGCTTGCATCATCAGGTCCTCGACGGATGCTTCCGACGCAAGCGTGCGGGCGTTGTAAGTACAGATCGTCATCCTAGTCCTTCTCAGTTTGCGCAGCCTGGTTAGGCCCTGAGATTTTAGCAGCCTCTCCGTACTCGTCCTTCCCATCGCTGCAGAAATGGGGGCTCTTTCGGGGTCAGGGGAATGAGGCCCTTTAGTGCTGCTGTGTTTGACTGGAATACAACACGGGTAGCTAGTCAGGCTCTGCCGTGCGGGCGAAGAACTCCGGGCAGCCAGCCAGACTGCCCGAAGGGACGGGGCGAGACTTGAGGCGGCCTCGAATCGCCTTACATGTACTCCCAGTCTACCGAGTGCAAGCTTTTGGCCGAGCCGACACAGTTACAATCCGCACAGTCACGGACACATCCACGCACACAGTGCACGAACATGCCGCTCCCACGCACAAGGAACGCATCGACCCGACACAGCAGGAGCAAGGAGTCTATCCCCTGCATCCCACCTGCGTCTCTGGGCAGTACACGGTCGCATTTGGTTCGCGTTTAATTCCCCTATCCACCACCCGGGGACGCGCCACGTGGCCCTGCGACAAGCGGCCCGAGATCCCTCTTAACAAGAGAGCCCGAAGGCTCTCTATCGAGGGAGATCCGTGGAGCAGTGCTTATTTCGAATAAATCCGATAAGATTTGAGAAAGTTATGGAAGTTCAAAGTGGAGCACTGAAATGCTGAAAACTTTCCGTACAACCTAATGATATACTTCTGCGGAACCGTAGTTGTAGAAACGAAAGCCAGAAGAAGAGCCCTCAGCGACCACGGAGAAGCACTGACTTCATAGGACACTGCTCTGCATAAGGAGACATCGGAAGTGACACAAGAGCGAAGCCTCTGTTGACTCTCAGTCTCGTCCTGCAGACATTTAATGGCATGTGGTCTCAGACTCCTAACTGCAGTGTGAAGGACAAGTAGCGTACGTTTGAAACACCGTTATCCTGCAGTTAAGAATTTCTACTCTTCCTCGCCGCATTGCATATGCGCAGTAATGACCACAATCGACGAGCCGCTATTGCAACAGAGGTTTGATTAACAGAAAGAACCGTTTTGGAGGTCCTAATTACCTGGCAAGCCCTTTTAGAATTCGCTGTTACACAAATTCTCATAGGGCATTCGAATGACACTCTTCGAATACTCGAATAATTTTGGCTTCCTGGGAAATCTTGAATATTCGAACGGTTTCGAATACCGAAAATTTTCGAGCATTCGAAACCGAATATATTAATATAAAAACGCGATTTTTCTGAATGTTCGAATTCGAACACTTTCGAAAAATGCGATTTTTTGAATATTCGAATTCTATTACATTCAATAAACGCGATTTTTTGAACACTCGAACCCGAATACATTCGAAAAACGCGATTTTTCGATATTCGAATTCGAATATTCAAACTCAAATGGAAATCATTCGCATACCTATTCGAATGGGTCATTCGAGCATAAGTATACCATCCAGTCGCTACCGCTTTGCTGGTGAGCGGCGCACCTCAATGTTCCACTTCGGTTACTGTACCGCTAACAAGTAAATCGTGGGATCGTTGTAATTCCGCTACCTCGTCCACCCCAAACCTTTTGCAGGTTAGATTCTAGTCACGACGTTGCAGTTCCAGAGGTTTTGCTTTCTCGGTCCGCACTGAAGTGATCCGGTTTTTTGCAATTCTTGACCTACCTAGATGTCCGCAGGAAATTTGAAAACCACTGCGGTGCTTCTCAGACAACCCCCTACAACCCTCAATAGGTCAATTTAAAATTGCCACGGTGAGTTCGTTGACCTCTCTTGTCAGCCAAAGAATGAGTTGGCGCAATCCTCAGTTGGGGTCAGCGTTATAATGGAGTTGTTTTTCATTTACGGTGGCCTAGGCGGTCAAAATTTCCAGCCGGGCGTGGTGCTTGGGAGATTTTCGCCAGAGAATCTGTCCAGGGTTGCTAGCGTTTCAGTTAGTTCCGGCTCTGCGTTGGAAGAGTGTGACAGGGGTGGACAGGGTGAAACAAAATGCACGAGATGCAGAGAAGTTTCATTCTCATTTGATAGTGGGTTGGACCAATTATTCTACTCTGACCTATGAATGTCACAATTTCAAGCTGGCTCCCTTCAGTGGGACTGGCGGATGCTCAGCTGGTTCTAGGTGAATTTGCATTCCAATTTGACGCGCTCTCGATGTTCCTTCTTTCTCCGATTGTCGAGTGCTGTGCGAAATTCCCTTTGCATTTGCATTTGCTACTACGTTCGTCGTCCCCTCAGGCTGTGCGCAAGCGTAACTATACGCATTTAGGAGGCCATTCCGTGAGGTAAAGTACGACAACTAGACAGAGTTGTGAGACGGTCGATTGGACTAGAGGAGTTAGGCAATGTGCTTGCTTGGACAGCACTCGAAGGAGTGGTTCGCTCACAGATTTTCTCTGCATCCGTCCTGAAATGGGTTGGCCTACTGGGCCCGACGCTGGGTTGTGAGTTACATTCAGCTAGCACGAATCAATGATCGGCGATGGTTGTGGGGGGGGGGGGGGAGGGTGGCGTGTTAATGGTTTGTTGGTTAATGGATCGATGTTTAAACGCAAGTATGGCTGACAGTATGCGCAGGAATCTCGGAAAAATGGGTTGTAGTCGAAAGCAGGGATGTACGGAAATTTTTTCGAGAAACGAGGGGAACGGGATGTGGAACGGAAGAGCTCAAAAATGAGCGGAAACCAGAATACGAAACACGGAAGCATGAATGTACACAAAAAGGTGGCAGCAACGGCGAATCAATGATCGGCGATAGTTCTTCATTTGTGCGACATCACTGATCGGCGATAGTTCTTCATTTGTGCGACATCACTGAGTGCTTCCTTTCGCAAAAACGAATAATTCGAATATTAGAATTTTCTAAAAGTCGAATAAGCGAATAATTTGAAGGCTCGTTCGACTAGTCGAATGAGCTGATATATCTAATGCCTGTCTCTTCGAGAACTATAATAAATGGATTATTGGAATATTGAAATTTGTTGAGTAATCTAGCCACGCATACCCCAATGTAGAATTTATTCGAATTTCGTTCAATTTATTCAGTTCGGGTGAAGATAGAATCAGTGAGTCATAGCCACACGCTCCGATGTTGCTCTGTTGTTTGCCATGACCTGGGGCCTCGTGCTTCTGCGCATCCATTTGTGGAGAGTGAAGGTGTAAAGCAGGGGTGTGCGTAAATGAAATTTGAAATTTCGTAAATCGTAAATCGTAAGGGTGACCTGACCTGTAGTTTAGTATAAGAAAAGTTCTAAAGGGTTTTTCTGCTAATGTAAATCAGATGGGATTCAATATTTAATTATTCGTCGTGTTATTTTCAGCTCAAGCTGAACAGTCTTCTTACCAAACGGTTTCCCTTTTTCACTTCTTCTTGCTATTAAGACATTTTTCAAATCAAGCTTTACGCGTTTCAAGAGAGTGGAAAAGCTGTAGATTCAAAAACTTTACTTTAGCTCATGCATGGTATTGTAACAGAAATCTGCATCTTTCGAATATTCATTAAATTCCTAACTTAATGTCAATTTTTTAGCTTATGTATAAATCAAAAATTTAGTAGAAACAAAGGTGAAAAATTGCTGTCCAAACTGAAAATTAAGAAAAGTCATTACAATGCGGCGAAAACAGGAACATGTAGTGATCCAACAAACATATGTAGTGGGTCATAGGACGGGCGATGGGGTTGCTTCATGCGTACTGAGTGAACGCGTGGCGCAACCCCATAGTGTGACGCACCGAAAGATCTCTGCGTTGCTACATTTTGAAATAAGTCCACGAACATTCGCAAAGAAGAGGGATAAGAAACCTTTTCCCGCCGAAACAGTATGACCATATTTCTTGGACATTTTTTGTAGTCCTTTTAAAACGAAAAGGCTAACGTATAACTTTCTTGAGACATCTTCAGATTGACACATAACCATAACCAAGACAATTTCGATTTAGAAGATGTCTAGTTTAACTTAAAAGTAATTTCATTTGAGTTGTGAGTTGGGAAGAACGCGGTTTAAGTTAAAACAGGTTCAGTTAGAGTTTGTAGAACTCCATTTTAAACGAAGCAAGTGAAAGCAGTATAGGGCTACTCAGTTTTACCGCACTTCTTACATCATTCTGCTCCCTATGAAGTAAAGCGGTAGAAACACCAAGTGCTTATGCATTGCCACTGGAGTGTAGCAACTTTCTAGACCCTGCTTCCAATCACGAATGATGTTCGATCGTGGATTTGCGTCCGTTATACTCGATAGGATTAACATATATCTGTTATAAACAAATTCTAGGCATCATTGCCAAACAGGACTTGGATCAAAGAATGCCCATCTCTCTTCCTCTAAGAAACTGCCTCCAATGTCTTTCTGTGGGCTGGAATGGGACAGCCTTCGGCAGTAGGAATACGGCGTGCCTTGCTAGCTCTGGGCCGTAAACGAAGGAACCAAGCCTCCTAGACAGGAGCCTATTTTTTTTATATTGCATTGCAATTGTTTCTCCTCTTGACCTGTCCGATTCCAAATGGCAGCCCTTGCAGTGTGAGTGAGGCCACTAGAGTGGGCACATCTTTACAACCCGGTCCACATAAATCTGGACGCCAGATGGTTGTTGATCAAAGATCACATTTACGAACATTTACTATTTACAACCCAAAATGCGTAAATCGTAAAGAAATTGGCAAAATAGCCGCAGATCGCAAAATCGTAAATCGTATTACGCACACCCATGGTGTGAAGTCGCTGCTTGTTGGCTGACCTCAATGTGGTTTTAGCCGATGACCCGCGCAGCCTTTCATTTCCTCCCAACATGAAAGCCCATGGAATGTCCAGTGGAGGTTCTCCATGTACATGACCGAACCCATATATGTAGGAAATTGCGAGCTTTTGAAAGAGTTCCTGACAAAAATTCTGAAGCGCCCAGAACCTTCTTCGCCATACTGGGACACGTTCTGCGAGCTCATGCCCAACTAGCCGCTACATTTCTTCTTGATACGGTTGAATCACATGGTTCATCTGCAGTTCATCTCTATTCGATGTTGTTTAGGAAGATCAGTCAATACGACAGATATTCGACAACATTGAGCCGGCGTCATGACGTTCCCAGCAGGCCCATGTGTACGTATGTAGTCAGTGATTTATTTAGCTGCTAGGCAATTCTCCTTTGTTTATGGTTACAGTGCCGCCTGTTAAGAATGTGTTGTTCTGTTGATAAGAATAGATTTCTATGTCGTATATTGAATGGTAATCATGTGCTCTATCAAGGCTGTTTGTCGGAAGTGCTGTAGAAACTGTTTGCGCGGCCACTCCATCTTCACATGATTTGGTTCATCGGACGGTCCTTACTGTGAAGCGAAAGACAGGAAATAGAGTTTATTCTGATATATCTTCAAGCACTATGCTGATATTGTTATTCGACTCGTGTATCGAGATGTGTGTATCGAATCAACAGACAACGGGGAATAGAACGTACAGATGGGAAGTTTGGAGATCGAACGGAAAGGCAGTTCACAAACGACAAACGAAGTCTCTAACTGGAAATGGGGTGTATCACAGTGGAGAGCGGAGAAGTTGGCATCGCTACTACCTGAGATGCTGCACCAGATTCTGAAGACATCTCACGTGCGATCGTGCTGCCGTCAGTAGGCGGGCGCAGTCGTGGCGCTCGGCCATTTCTGGAACACTTCATTTATCTCGCGCTAACAAATAAGGAGCACAGGAATTGGCAAGGTATAGGCAACGTCATGCTACACTGAACACTGTTGGCTCAAGGCTCATGGCAGATTCCGTCCACTCCCCACCAGCTGTTCAGGGTGACCTTCTCATCGATTTCACCTTTCACGAAAGATTTCGGCATTTCATCGCCCTCGCGCCAGGCACGTTTGCGGGTTTGTTTGACGTAGAGGACACCAGTGGGAGGTGCCGACTTCGAGGGTGCTGCTGAGTGCAGACGTCCAGACGTCTCTCTCGGTGGTCATTGATCAGCTCACGTTGAAGCCACTTACCGAGCTTTTCAATACTCTGAGAGATCGCAGGCCGTTGTCCACTGGGGACAGCTCGGAATGAGCACAAAGTTCCGCATGCCTTCATTTGGATGCTGATACGCCACCTTCTTCAGTTCGTCTAATGATATCGCTGTGTGTCGTCTAGAGCGAGCCTCGTCTTCAAGTTGCTCGTTGTCGGTTTTGATGCGTTCGAACCACGCGCGCAGACCGTTCAGAAGGGGCTTCGCAGCCGGGGCGCTTGACATGAGTTTCGATAGGCTTCAGCAGCGGAGTGGCCGGATTCGAACTCGTAAAGGAGCACGTGTGGAATATGGGCAGACAGTTCGTGGAATGTAGGGTGAGATCAGCAAGGAAGATGGAGTCGAATATGTCATGCGCATACAAGTGGGTGCCAGTTACGTGCTGTTCTGCCAGTTACGTGCTGTTACGATAACAAAGCCCCATAGTATCGCACAAATTCAAATGATTTAAGGAGTTTCTTCAGAAATTGTACGCTTTCGGCCGTTTTCTTATCACGACAAAGATTCATTTTTCTACTTGAGTACTGGAAAGAATACGTCGTGGTCGAAAGTAAATCCAAGACTTGTACGCAGAAGGGACGGACAAAGGAGAACGCTGTGAGAGCAGTTCGAGGCGCCTAGCTCTGGGGATACAGAACTGGAAGGTAATGCAGTATCTGCAAAGTTATTACGGAAATACGGAAAGCTCAGAATAGTCGACTTCTCGGAGAAACTAGTGTTAACAAAACTCATACGAGGAAATGCTAAGACGCTTCTCTTAGGGCACCGCACGTAAATTCGGTAAATTCGTTAAATAAACTTTCCTTTAGCTCCAGTTAGTTTAGCTGTATTTTAGTATGTAAGAAGCTCGCTCTCTTTTTTTATTGATTCATCTCTTTTCCATCTATAACAACAGTCCACATATCATCAATAAAATTGCTAAACGAGGAAAATCATTAAGATTCCAAAACCAAACAGACCCAAAGTGCTATGCACCACAGCACGGCTCAACGTTTTTGACTGTTCTCACTTACCCTGACAAAACGTTTTACAAAAAAAAACAACAACGTTTCGCTAAGTAGACGTTTACACCCCAATGATTCCTTTGGTCCCAAGGTTCAACCCTCACTGCAGAAGACAGCAGGAAATCAAATAAACAGCAACGGACCGTTGACCGAACTTTAATCGGATCGAATTCTACTGCATTGAGTATTTTTGTCTTTGCCACCCAAGTAACCTAGATTTCAACTGTTGAGCTCTTTCTCCTCTGTGCTCCTGAGAAAATGCATAAGAAATACGTGCATTAGAAGGCTGCTTCTTCCCCTAAACTAACAGTAGTTCGTCTTGTGTTTATCCTTCCTAGTTCCTCCAAATAGAATTCGCCGCCTCTATCACTCTTTTACGAAATGTCAGCAATTGACCACCTTGATTTTCTTCTTGATGCACCTCCTGACATACTGTGCAGCACATTCTCTTGAGGTGTAATGTGTTTTGGGTTTCTCGATTTCTCCCATTTTTGTATAGCACATTTTGGAATGATGAACGGCATTGTAGTAATTTTGCAAATTAGACGAGAAACTACATAGACCTAAGGAAATTTCTTGCTAGGGCCAGAGCTGCTCCTTCAAAGATAGACCGCATGTAAAACACCTGTTTTTGGACAGCCACATGGATAACCCCGTATATAATAACTGACGAAGAGTGGTCATCGGCTTATTCCCTTTTTATTTATTTTTATTGTCTTTATGCACATATGTTCACTGCTTTACATGTATATTGACTATGATTCTCCGAAAGAAAACCTCCAAGAGATCCAACGAAGAAGACGAAAAAGTTACGCAAAATCGTTGACATGCACGATATCAAATTAATTAAAAACCGAATAAAGACAATATCAGCAGCCACGCTCTATCAGTTGGGGGCAGTCAACGCTGCCTTAACGAAGTCCAATAATCATCACCTGATGCTGCACGAAGAACTCGCCCGGCTTTGCGACAAACTTGAGGAGAAGAGGGGCTTTTCTTCCCTGCTTCGTTTCTTACACTTATTTTTTCGCATTATTTGTATTTCGCATATTTCGCAGCGCTTTCTTCGCGTGTTCTATGCCTTTTCAGCCACAATTATGAAACACATACGAAACAGCCACCAAATCCAAAACTACGAAATGACTGCATAGAAAAGTGGGGAGCATAATTCAGTCAAGGAGCAAGAATGCCAACAATTCTCGAGATATCTACTATTTCCACAGACTCAAGTAAAGATTTCCTTGGAGTCGCAACGATGCTGCGAAAGCTCGTCCAAAAAAATTGCCCAGTATGGATTTCCATGAAGAAGCAGTAAAATTTCAAAGTCGTTAATGCAATTTAAGGGAAATATTCGTCGCTAAATTTCGTTAAAAACTTTTATCGAAAAATGCCGGTAAATCCGGTAAATCGCTAATCGTTAAAGGCACACCCCTGAGCGTGACGGCAGGTGGTGTCGCTTGCTGACCTTCTAATG
The DNA here is from genome assembly GCA_947359475.1 of Heligmosomoides polygyrus bakeri. Lineage (NCBI taxonomy): Eukaryota > Metazoa > Nematoda > Chromadorea > Rhabditida > Heligmosomidae > Heligmosomoides > Heligmosomoides polygyrus. Next base: position 52,853,183 of record OX375867.1, on the reverse strand, counting down.
TTTGAAGGAGAGCTTTGTTTTAGGTGGATATTTGATGCACTATCTTTCGACAGGTATGCCTCCGAACCAGTTCAGAAGAACAAGCGATTTTCTTCTCCGTCACTCTAGCTACCAAGAGTTCAGCACACCAAGTTCCCTTGATGGAACCGCACAAGGTCGTGGTGGCTGGGACAGACTCACTCTTTGAGACCGTAGTAACTGCGCTGGTCTAAAAGAAACCTCTGCCGGAGTTGTCTCCTTGCGTTGTTGGATTTCTTAAATCCTTTCTTCTTCCGCTCTCTCTCTCTCTCTCTCTCTCTCTCTCTCTCTCTCTCTCTCTCTCTCTCTCTCTCTCTCTCTCTCTCTCTCTCTCTCTCTCTCTCTCTCTCTCTCTCTCTCTCTCTAGCTTCAACCATGCCGAGCAACAACTTTTACGCTGGTAAAGGACGCCTTCGATTCTTCCTGCAAAATTATGCCGCGATGAACAGCAGGAAAAGTGGCTGATGAGAGAGATGTGACTTTGAAGATATCCATAGGAAGGAAAGGGGAAACGAAAGTCTGCATGAAAATGGAAGCTAGGAGTCTAACACGTGGGTCACGTTTGAAGGGCTCCGTCAGGAGTGTAGTAGAAGAGAGGACGTCGTGAAAACCGCGGAGGGATGGACCGAGCTGAGTAAATTCGCAAAATAAATTGTGCTCACCATTGAAGAATTTGATCATATCTGTGAAGTCCATGTTGTTGGCAATGATCACGTCGCGATAATTTGTCACCATCGCCAAAGCGAAGAACAGGGGGAAGTGGGGTGTGAACGTCCTTGCAGCCGCCCATATGGTTTCCCACACGCGAAAGATGCAGTCGTAGGACAACTCTGAAGCTTCGCTACTGGGTCAACGTGACGGGCAAAAAGCTGTGCGCTCACCTCGTTTGAAATCAAGCAGGAACCATCGATAGCTGAAGTACAGGTGCGTAAAGTCGGAGGTAGAAGTTAACATCGTGAAGATCTGAGGATCCACAACCTAAAGAGACGCTTCGTAAGCTACCGTTAGGCGATCTATAGGCGCATAACGAATAGACACTATGGTATTTCTTCCGTTGAGGTATTTATGCTGCTTGAGATAAAAATCAAATTTTCCTCTCGACCTTAGGGAACTGGCGAACAGAAATAGAATAAAAATTATGGATGGACCTGAATCAAGGAGCGCAGATTCATGAGACACAAATCCATGCCACTTCTCTGAGGAAAGTTGTTCCGAAGTCGTGCCATTAGCACCGTGAAGCACTCTAGTGTTAGCGCCTCTGAAAGAAAGGTTATGGAGAGCTGCGGTTCGCCGCGCCGTGTCCGCAAATCCTTCAGGAGCACCAACCGTCTTCGAAAACGACCAGAAGCGGGGCCATGATGTCGCACATTCCTTGGATATAACCATCATCGAGATTCCGCCGGACATAGGTGACCATCACTCTTCTGAAACAAGGAATTCTTATTCAGTGTCGTATCTGGGCATCTCTAGGCCTCATTGAATAGCTCGGCGTGAGGGTAGGCGCACACTCCATAGCAGTTTCGGGTTGGCCATCAGGTTTAGAGAAATTGTGGCTGCACCTTGACCACAGTGAGAAACAAAGAATCGCCTAGGGAGGGGGAGTAGTGGGATGACGATTAGAAGCGTTCTGTGTTCGAAGAACACAAACACAATTCAGAGGCATGACATGCTGCGTTTGAACAGCTCAACGATGAGCACGTTCCTCTTCTTTCCGTTGTAGATTCTCACACTGCCTACAATATCCAGGACTTATCTTCGCCGCGATATTTTTGAATGTGCGAGCGAACAGCGTGGCCAACCTGGAATTGGTGTAGCGGCAGCGATGTGTGAGTGGTAACATGGACATGAGGGAGTGCGACATTCCAGAGATCGGGAAGAAAACTGGATGCGACCGGGGTTAGCGTAGAGAAAAGATATGCTTACCGAAAAAGGGACGACAGCAACTGAAAGTAGGAGTGAATTCTGGCAGTGGAAAAAGGGCAGCTATGGCATAGTCGATGTCGGAAGAAACGAAGTCCTAGAAATCGGACAACGCGACTGTCAGGCGGCAGCTGTGGCTTATCAGTACACACCCTTGCTATTACTTTATCTGGACGTCGCTTCACACCTGTGTCTGCACAGCTTCGCAGACAAGATTCCTATGCTAAATCGTATGGCCGTTGCTCACCGAAGGCTCTCGAGGTTCTCCTTGTTCGAGAAGAATATCAGGTTTCGGTCGCATCTTTCCACGTCTTTGTCGATTCGGTGGAGGTTGGTAGTGAACTGTTGAAGGATTTGGTCGTCGCCTTCCTGCGCCGGCGCTTTCTCCTAAACAGAGAATTACGTCCCACTGCATCTCCAATTCCACTGAAGGGCTTCACATGATGCGAAACTGCTCGCGAAATAAGGACACCTGGAAAAGTTGAGGATAAGAAGGTGGTTGTGCTTGAATATTCCAACACGAGTTTTAATTCGCACAAATTATTCAGATCCGACAGACCATTTAGACCATAATTCACCTTAGTTCATAAAATTCGAATATGTACCACCAGCGTCCGTCGCAAGCTTCGCCGGCAACGAACGTCTAGGGCGATTTCAGACCGACTGCAGGTTGCCATGCCTAATCGAACGTCTGACATTGCTGTCCTGCCATCGTGCTTTAAGCCGCGAGGTGTGATTAATTTCGGAAAAGGTGACTCAGGACAAAGACACCATCCTGCTAGGTGTAGTAGTAGGAAAACTGGTAATCAGTTAAATGTTTAGTAAGCCTCATAGGTGTATGGTACAGGTCTAGTGACACTGGAGGGATGGAAGTTAAAGTCTAATTAAAGTACAACTATGTTTGTATCTTGTGCCCAGCTGAGGAGATGCCCTCACCTGACCGTTCTGGATTTGAATGACCTAGCAGCAACGCGCATGGAAACAGCAGCGACCTAGCAGAAAAACTGAAGAACGGTAGCGACCTGTGGGATTTCACGGAGGGAAACGAGGCCGGACCCTTAAAACTGCTACTCTATTTTTCTGTTTGCTGTCTCCGACTGAATCTCCTTCGTCTTATGCATATGAGACTAATTCAATATCCAATATTGCAGTCGAAAAGAGCGATAATATTGGTTGATACTGATTGCTTGATCTACGCTTCTCCAAGCTGTGAAGCTCTTTCGTCACCAATCATACCCACACCGATCGGTTAAATCTGAGAGAGGACCGAGAGCGGCACTTAAACGATCGGTAATATCGATCGATGTATCGGCCGCCCGATCGAAACACATCCCCTGCTGCGAAGCGCGTTCTTCGGCCAACGCAATCACGAAATCTCATCCCATTTGGCTATGTTTGAGAAGAAACCGATATCAACCAGCAACGATAATCACGCAACACCCACCTATTGAACAAAGAGCAGAAGGGAGAAGTACACGCTAGCAAGAACGCGTAGCGAAACAGTAGCGACTTAGCAGGGAAACAGAAGCGGATGTGGGACGCGTAGATCTTCTAGCACTGATCACGAGGTGTTGGCTGTGTTAACTCGGCAGCGGCGCCTCGTCATAGCCGTGGTGACATCCTCCGAAACCTCATCAAGTGGGGTTCTTTGGTGACGACCTGCAGTGGAAGCGTCATGACAGTCAACACGTGGACGTGGCTGCCTGCCACGCATCCTTGTTTACCCCTTTGCACCCGTTGACGGCGTTTGTACCCGTTGACCGTCAGTGCTTCATGCCTTTCCGCTTTATATAATGGGATTTTCAAGTCAAATTAGACACTTTGAATCAACGTGGACAGTCTTCAAATCCAACTGGACACTCTTCTAATAGTAAGCAAGCTTGACGCCTTTCTTCCAAATCAAAACGAGCGTCCTTCCGATGATACTGAAACTCTCCAAAGAGTTTATAACAATTTTTTGTGTAAGGAAAATTTGATATAACGTTTTCCGGGATTGTTGAATTCACCTGTCACAATAAGTGAGCATCACCTGTATCATCTGTCGCCCCGTTGGTCATCGAGCTGCTCGAAGGTGCCAAGCGTCAACAGGGTCTCAATTCGTCCCTTTCGCGTGCCAGAGTGTTCCAATGGATCCTCCTCGCTCGAGGGACACGAAGAGCGTCATAGCGGTCGTTTAGGGCTTTCACGAAGAAGTCCGACGAACGCGTTGGTGGGCGTCCTGGTGTTCCCTTGGCATCCCGCGGAATCCAGTTGATGACGGCTCTTGTCCTGTGGATGTCTGCGAAGCGCATTACTTGGCCGGGCCACCTATTTTCCGACGACTTGGCCCATGCGACAGCGTCTCTGATCTTCGAACGTCAACGTAGCGTGAAACTCCGAAGGTCTTCTCTCGCTTGCCAATAAGTGTCAATAAGTGAACACACTGTTTGAAATTTTATAAAATTTCAACTTCTCTATAAAAAATAATGACTCAAAATTCGCTTTAATGTACAAAAAGGCAGCAATTTTTTAGCGTGTTCAAGAGATAGATCGCGCATGCTCGTTCATTTCATTGATAATATAAATGCTACTTAATTGGATAAGTAAAGTGGATAGATGTGTGTCTGCAACCGCCTTTGCTGAACCACTGGCAAGTTAAACTCAACGAAAGCATAGCGTTTATTACAAATCAGATAAAAATCGCGACGCCCTGCACGAGTACATAACGCAATCTCTTCCTTCAACAAACGAAAATTGCAGCCTTTCTGTATTCTTCAGCTAATTTTTCCTTAAAAATTCATAAAATTTCAAACAGTGCGTTTACATAATGAGACAGGTGCCTTAATCGACTTCAAAAAAGTCATAGTAATTTTTCTTGAAAAAAAAACTGCTCTCACTTTTTTATGTGAAATAGGCTGATGTGAAATAGGCTCGCTTCATTCTCTCTTGGAAAATGTTCAGTTTGATTTCAAAAATGGCCAGCTCGCCTAGAAGAGTGTCTAATTTGACCCTAATTTGACTATAACATGACTTGAAAAGTGTCCAGTTGGCTTTGAAGTATCCAGACGGCACTGGAAACTGCTCGTCTTTGCACGAGAGCTAAACACGGACACTCGAGGCAGGCGATAGCCCAGGCCCACCTTCAACGATCCCGTGTATCATCACGCGGCTGATGGTGTTGAAGAGTGACCACGAATTCTATTCAGCGTATGCTCACACTGCTGCTCGCGAAACAGCAGAAGGACGTCCAAAAGCGTCACCACTGTCGATGATGGTTTCAAATTTAGAGGACAGATGAGCGCTGCGAAAGACTGCTGCAACTGTCGTGGCGTTTTCGATTGCAAGTATGGTTGTAACAATGAAGGCTAAGATTTTAGATTTTGGGATTTTTTTTTGTAACGCGGATGGTGAGCGTATCTTTGGGTATTCGTCCTCGCCTAAACTCACGGCGTTTCGCAGAGATGACTCATCAAGTACCGCTAAAGAGGGTTGACGAAAAAGGACTTTGTCGTTGCGAAGGATCGCGAACGAAATCTTCTTGGAAGAAGTCTTGAGGTGCAGCACGCCAAGTTGTGCGGCCTGCGCTCGGCACTACGAAACCGCCACGGCGCAAGATCGACAAGCAATGGATGCGACGATAATGTTGAGAACTGGTTTTGCTCACACACACCCTCCGACAAGGTCTTCACCTTTTCATCACAGCTAAGAAGCTGTGATGCAATATTCCTGAAATCTTACAAATGACTACAGACAGTTCAGAGTTGACTTTGATGTTGACTATTTTAGAACACATAGTCCCTCACTCTTTTGCCCAGACTTGCTGCTATGATTGTAAAACGAGATCCTGTCATGCTTTAAGGATTGGTAACAAGGCCGTAACGGCTCCTCGCTGTAGAAGCTGCTAAGAAGTAAGGCTCAAGCAGAACACCGGATGGTGACTACTAGCGTTAGCAAACAAGCTCCTCCTCAGCGGAGTGCCAGAGAGCGCCGCAAGTATGCTACAGCATGCGCTAGCTCGCTCGTTACGAAGCGGCAAGCCTTACAGTTTCGCCGTTCTCGACCCATTCGTCCTCGAACACGTCGCTGATGATCGAACTCTCGCGCTCGGGCAACAGGACCTTCCGATGTCTGGCTGCAACTCTGTTTGTCACCCACAGAAGTATGCACTGCGATGCTCAGATAGGGTCCAGGAACTAACCTGCCAGAAAGTCCTCCTCGTCTTGTCGTCGCACCTCTGCCTCCAGTACTCTCCAGTTCTCAACATCCTCTCTGAAAAAGACCAGTGAAGTGCAGTGGCGCATCAAGGCGTACATAGCTGCAGCCGCTCACCTGTACTTCGTCGTGAATTCGCTGATTTTCGGTTCAGGATCTTCGTCCCAACGAAACAGCTTGAGAAGATACGGCCATGCCTATGGGAAGGCTTATTTTCAAGACGAGGCTATCTTAAGGTGCCTAAAGGGGAAGGACGGCTAACGACTGTACCTGTCTCCGAAGATGCTTGGAGCCTTCGATACCTTTCCAATACACTCTCAGATGGAACTCTTCTTCTAGTTCGGGCTGGAAATTTCCAAAAAGGAAGGCTGCATAAATTCTACGAGAGCAGCGAGGCTCTCACCGTCTTCTCTGTGCGACACCGTTTCCAGAACTCTTCGTCGACCGGCATGGCTTCTTCTTCACCGCTCATCTCTTTCGTGTCCACAAGATAAAGCAGATGCTTCCTTACGGTGCGCAGGTGTCTGCAGTAAGAAAGCCCTAAAAGCATTCGGTAAGAGGACCGAATCCAGAGCAGGCAAGGCACAAGCGACGAAACCGGAGCGCGAACACGGAAACTTACATCCGAAGAAGGCCCTCGCCAATATTTGATGGCGCATAGACTGGCACGCACGATCGATTTGCAAGCTAAAGACGACAGCTTTTGCAGACATCACATATTTTACTGGAACGTGGCTGCCGCTGTACGCAGAGTGCAGTGTTTCTTTATTGGAAAGTGGAGGCTAACTGCGCCAAGACCTAGAAATTCCCCGTGTTTGCATCTCCAGTTTTCCAGAAGTAGGATTGTTAGGAAAATTTTCAGTGGGTCATCGAATGGGTCCTTTAGACTACGTCAGCGCTGGTGGAGCGGTACATGCGCAGTCTCTGTATATCCCTAACACAGGCTCACTTACCTGCTATAAGAGAACGGAAGGAACCGATGTCAGATTCGTGATCAACATCCTGAATAACTCCCTTAGCCGAAGTGAAGAGAAGAAAGCTTTTGACCTCGATATAGTTGTACAGAAGTGGGTCTTCCAATAGCCAAGCCGTTTCAAGATGAAGAGGTGTTGTAGATAACAGATCTTATTATTTTCATGGATGCAGTCAAAACGTACCCACTGGTAAGAAGAGCTACACGTTTATTTTATTTATTTATTTTTTATTGAGGCATAGACGAAAGTCTAGGGTAAACGAGTTAAAAACAACAACAAACCATCAGTGACACGGATATATAAGATGTACCAACCTACTTCGACAATGACGGAAGAATGTGAAAATGTGTGATCGAAATATGCTGCTCACAGTCCGACGGAAAGCACTCATGCGTCGCTCTACCGCCCATTCAACAAACAGCCTGAGTGTGTAACTCCGATACAGTGGTTGTTTGCTTGCTGTGTAGCTTTTCCACTGCCTAACATATTCAGTTGGTTTCTACCATGATGACTTCGCACCTCGGTCACCACCACTGATCGACAGTGATCACCGAGGTGTGAAGCTCGCCCTATGCTCAAGGCCCCGTTTATACTTCGTCGCGGCGCGACGCGATGGCCACGCAATGAGGCCACATTGATTGATCGCGTCGCCCAGCGATGATGCCAGCCGTCCGGAATGAATCGCGTGAACCCGCGACCAATCGCGTCGCCCTGCGTCGGATCCTGGGGTGTGCGTAATTACGATTTACGATTTACGATTTTACGATTTACGGCGACTTTTGGGTAATTTTCTACGATTTACGATTTACGACATTTTGGGTCGCAAATCGTGAATTTTCGTAAATGTGATCTTTGATCACACACTCACATCGAGCGCGCTCCAGTTTGAGTATACTTTGCCTACTTTTTGACGGTGGACACCACCCGCAGGCGTTCAATCTCTGTGTGGAGCATTTGACGGTCATGTTTTTATCGACATTTTGGAGATTAATGGGTGGAACTGCAAATATGTGCTCGAACAAGGTGAAATTCAGTTCTTCGGCTGGCTCAACGAAGGTCTCGTTTAAACATCTCTAGGTCATTTAACGCCAGATTTGCCTACAACGAGTAGAGGACTAGCACGTCTTCGAGTGCTACGAAAAGAAGGCATTACGCTGAAACGGCATTCAAACACCAACAAAGTCAAATGTAGAAAAGTGGGAATTGCATAGTGCATCTCGAATCGACGATCGCTACCTTGTGGTGAATCCCTAAAAATTCGGAAATTCTTCAAGGAGCTACGCAAAGCCGGCTCTGATACGCTTCAAAATTTAATTGCGATTGGAAAGTGTTACTCCACGATCAGCCAAGAATTCGCGCATAGCCTGCATAAGACAGGGTGTAAGGATAGTTTTTAGATCGCTAATAATTTATGATTCTCACCAGCGGTTCTAAAGCAGCTTGAGATGAAAAAGAAAAAACGTTTCGATTAAAAAGTTGCAAATCAGTGAATTTTTACTATTTCATCATAGCCTTATATGGTTCAACGTCTTGAAGCCACTAAGTGGTAGAATTTGACTTTCTGCTTTTTAAGGTGGGCTAAAGGACAAGACAGTGACGACAGTTTATGGGATAATCTGTATTTCTAGGTTAATATAAACAGATTGCAGAGCATCTTTTAACTGCCCTTCTCAGTGCCAAAACTTTTTGCTGTCTGGCACACTATTTATTTTCTTTGTGCGAACTCTCTCGAATTTTGGCCCAGCGTGGCTAGTATGTAGTGCCAAGTATCGTCTACCTTTATGCTTTTTGCAGCACTTGCCCTCTAATTTGGCTCAGTAAATTAGCTTTGACATCGACACAACGAGTGGTACTCGCGTAATTTAGGGGTCAGAAAGCGTCGAATGGAGAGGATAGTCGAATCTCAGCATAAAAATTGGAATTACATGCCATAGACCCTTTTTGCGATGCGCTAGGTATTCTATGTGGTCAATTATGATCTTTTTGATTCGCAAGGTTAACCAGCAAGCAAGCGCTTTCTTCTCTGAAAGCCATGGTATCAATTTGTATACTAAAAAAGGACAAATGTAGAAATTTGTTTGTTATGAAGCACTAAAACAACGTCTATTGTAGACATGGGGGCGCAATACACAGATAGTCTTCTCGTCTTTGAATCTCCAGCCTTGTTACGATTTACGGTTTACGATTTACGATTTAAGATGGTTTTGTCGTAATTACGATTTACGATTTACGAAAGTTCGGATTTCATTTACGCACACCCCTGGTCGGATCGCGTCGCCCTCGAAATGGGTGCGATGCGATGGATCGCGGTGGATTGGGGCGCGGTCGCGGTTCATTGGGGCGAGGTATGACCTCAATCAGCTGATTTTCGGAGTGCTGCCTCACACTCGCTCTTACTTTTTTGATTTTTTTAGTCGACAAAACGTTTTATCTCGTTTTTTACTTCTCCATAACCCTTTAAAGTTTCGTTTCAGCTCGCCGCTCGCCCGGATTCGATGGGGCGAGGCGGATTTCGCCCACAAGGTAAGTCTCTCTTCTATTTGTGTCGTTTTCTCGTGTTTATTCCTATCTATTTCTTTTGTGTGTTTTTTCTATTTGTTGCTTACATGACCTGTTTTATTTTTTATGATGTGTTTGCCCTTATACGTTCGATGTCAGTCGCCGCCCGCCCGGATTCTTCGTCTCCGCCCCTCGTTCCCCCCCCCCCCACCCCGCCCCTCATCCCCTGTCCATTATTACCTTCCGCACATTATCTGCTATTCCCGACCACTTTTTTCCCCAATCTACTATTCCGCCCAATATTCACCGCTGGTATTTTATTTACTTGCTGCTGCAGGTTATGTCCAAGTACGTTTTATGGTATTTCCATTTGTCCATTGCTGTTGTCTGGTATGAGGTGGACTTGCGGCAGAACTCAAGAAGATTCTCGCCCATGTCTTCCTTATACTGGCTAAAAATAAGGAGAAAAAATGAGTAAAGAGACGTGGACCCGGAAATGTGTGCATAGATGCGTGTGTGCAAGTGATGGTGCGTAATCGCGGATCGCGTCGCCGGCTGTTCGGAGAGCCCATCGCCGGACGAAACAGCGCGACGCGATTGGACGCATCGCGCCATTGGAATCGCGTCGCCCGGCGATGGAAGTATAAACGAGGCCTAAGGCGATGGTGAGTGTGGTGAAGTTGTGGGATGAGAATTGTTACCCAATGTATTTCAGGAACATGTTGGACATGAGGAGGAAGGGTTCCACTGACGATGAGTCGTAAATTGCCACACAGCCGCCCGTTGTCGAACCCACGACGACATTTCTCCGAAGCAACAACACAATCCCTGCATCACCACCGCGCTAACTATTTACGTGGTATTTTTATTTATTTATACGTGAAGTTCACGCGAAACATAGCAATTCATGAGGATATTAAAAGAGCTGTCGACAAAAAGCATCTCAAAAGGAGAACGTGATGAACAAGAAGATTGATTGAACATAGACTTCTACACTTATAGAAAGGTAAGCAATTAAGCGTTTCGGAAATGTCTGTTTAGAAGCGTTTCGAATTTACTTAAGGAGTCAGGATTTGGAGATGTTTTCGGTAATTTGATGAACTCAGAACCAGCCCTTTGTTTAAAGAACGTGGCACGCAGAGAATTCCTAGACCTTGAGAAATGCAGCTTTGCCTGTGCAGCTCCAGTGGTGGAAGGCAAAATCGTGCAAAACTGTTCCACAGATAGACCCGTCATTGAATTTTGAAGATCATGATGAGGTCGTACCTTTTCCTCGAATAGCAAGTGACGAGATATCAAATATTTTATTGCGGACAGGGGCAGGCGCTATGGTGGAGTACTCATACCCATAACGCCTTATCCACAGCTTTCTAGTAAAGTTGTTCTGCACTGCTTCAAGTTTTATTATGTTGCGACTTGAGGGCGGTTATGTTATATTCAAGTTGTGGTCGTACATAGGGCTTATGCGCTGAAACCAAATGTTTCACGGAATTAGTGCTCAAGGACTTGAATATGTTGTGGTTCTGTTAGCTTTACTGGATACATTTTCACAGTGAGAATTAAAAGAGAGCTTAGGGGCAATAAGGAAACGTAGCTCCCGAACGATATCCGCGCTGCTGAGTTGGCTGAGACTCTCCAAGGTAATAAATGTGCTTATTTTCAGAACTTCCAAGATGGAGCAGCTTCGTTTTAGGTAAGGAGAGTGGATTGGTATGATGTCGACAATGCGAGCAGCCAACCAGAACTCGCTCAGGAGCTCGATTTATCAAAATTGACCATATTTGTAATTAGCATTTCATGCCCTCTCATATGCCTTTCTGTACGAAGCTTCATGGGAAGCCGAGGGCATTCTATGGTTAGAGTGGTAGAAGTTGTGCCACACATGCAACAACAAACTGGCACAACAAAAACGGCTTCGCTGGTTGGACTATCATAAAGCTCTTCTCCCGTGGGTGCATCAATGTGTTTCATCTTATTTGGTAAGCGTAGAAGAGCAGAACGGTGGCTTCAACGACGAGAGTGCGCCGCGCAATATGCTACGACGCTTACTTGCTTGCTTCCCACTGATCGACTGCCCTTGAACACATTCACAACGCTTCGAGGATGTCGCGCGATTCAGTGCCCCAAGACTTCGGCCCCATTTCCCGGCTTTGGCGGACTTGACACCGAATGGCAACTCCCACAGTGTTGCCGAGATGGTCAATCGAACGCAGAGGACCATTCGCCCACGCCGGTATTCATCCGTGGGTGACTTGACACCCCATCGACTGATTTGATGATGTAGCCCAGGAAGATCAACTACGACGTCATCGGGTTACACTGTGCCCTCACCAAGTGCACCATTTATGCGACGGCAGGAAGCGGCTGCTGACTCACCAAATTTGAAGTCATACAACAAGAGACCTCGGATGTACTCCTTTGAAAGCCCCACTTTTCTAGAAAGAGTTCCGCGAGAGGAGTAGCTAGCAATATTAGTAAACTCACACATACCTGATCTCCTTACGTGAACAAAAGATAGGTTGCTTTAAGGCAGCGTTAATATATGCATATATATAACGTAAGGCACAGCGGCAGCTAGTCCTCTCGCGATACTTCGATGAGCTTCGAGATGGTGTGTGTGTGTGGTCGATCGCGCTGAATTCTCTCCGAAATCCTGCTTGTTCGCACGGTTGTCCTTCGTCCAGCGTTCGGCTGATCCTACTTAGGGTGACTCGAGCGAACAGCTTGTAGACTGCGGACAGCAGACAGATCGGGCGATAGTTGCGAATGCCGTGCCCGTCTCCCTCCTTGTATAGCAAGACGATCTTGCTGGTCTTCCACTGAGATGTAATATGACATGTAGATATCAGGAGAAACAAAATGACAAATATGGAGAGGGTATATGCTTGACCCTATTCTATATTTTTACGCATTCAAGGAAGCACTTTCACGCAAGAACTGTTGTGCTGAAAGCCCCTTCAGTCACGATCTCGTGTTGTTCTGTGAAATATCAAGCCAGTACACAACATCTTTAGTTTGCTAAGGAGAAACTATGGGCTGTAAAGTGCATTGGAGAGTTGGCCTGAGGACCACGCGGAAACTAGGCCACTTGCAAGGAAAGGTATTCTGCGAGAAGAACTAGGAATAGAAGCAGGATTCTGGCGCAGCCAGTAGTACTCAACGAATACTCTCTGCACAGCTCTAGAGTATGATGCGAGGTAGTCTATAAACTCAAGCAGTGCAGTTGGAACATGCAAAAAGTGTTCACTGAGGGTTATCGTGTTCGGTGCTCGAGAGGTTAGTTTCTTACCAGTGGGAACATTAATTGGGGCGTTAGCTGTGAAACGGATCTCATGAGTAATGCTGCATACTTCAAATGTCGAGATTCCTGAGATACATGAGTCAAGATTTACAACTTGCTGATTGTATTGAATTTGGACTGTACTAGAAATTTTTATAAACGCTTGCAAGTTAGACCGCTGGCCCACGGCTACATTTCTAGTCTTACAAAAGCATTTGTTACTGGAGAAATGGATCCCTGGGGAGAATAATAAGGTCGTATAATAATTCCGAAATTTTCTGTTTTCTGATTTTCTGGAGTTTTTGGCTTTTCTGTTTTCTGATTTCTGACGAACGCGATTTTCTGTTTTCTGGGAAAATTTTCAAAATTTCCGCCCATCCCTGCTCGGTAGCTAAGTCAGCAGGCCAGCGACCTAGTGCCGGTCTAGGCAGCGGGAAGCAAGGGGCATAAAGAGCGTCGACGAAATAGTGAAGAAGGCGAGGAACGTTCTGATATTCGGTTCCACTGTTCTGCGCCAACGCACGTCTCACCTAACCCATACGAATGCAGAATGAACACGCGATCAGCGTTGCGCAACGAGGAGTGGAAAGGAGGATGCTAGGAGTGACACGATTCAAGCAAGGGAGGGAAGTCTCCGGAGTTCCGAGCCTAATCCATGTTCAAGCATCAGGGGGCTATCTATCGCATGGGCCAGGTCGTCGAAAAGTAGTTTGGTCAGCTACGTGATGTGCTTGGCCTGGGTTTCGCAACCGATTGTCAAAACAACACCAGGAGGTATATGTACGCGTTGGGCGGACCTTTTCGTGAAACCCCTGTTCGACACTTACACAGTCCCTCGAGCATGGAGGAATCATTGGAGCAGTCTGGCACACAATAGGGACGAATAGAGAGTTGTTGGCGCCCGCTAGAGCAACTGGGCAATCAACGGGACGACAGCTGACACAGGTGATATCGTTTTCTGACCCTCTAGTGTCTAAAGGAGAGCTTTGTTCTAAATGGATTCGAGATGCACTGTTTTTCGACGGCTACGTCTTTTAGCCAGTTCAGAACAAGCGGGCTTCTTGCTGCTTCTTTCCATGTACTATAAGTAAGAATTCAGCGTATCAAGGTCCCTTGATGCTTTCTCACAAGATCATGATGACTGCGTTTGCTTAGGCTCACTCTTCGAAGCCGTTTTTACTGCGCTGGGCTGGAATGGACTTACTGCCGAGATGACCTCTTGTCTCCTTAGATTTATCGGACCTATCCTAGTCCTGGGGGTCACCCAACTAAAAAGTAGGCAACAAAATGAATTGAAACTTACCGAGCGGCTCCTAGAGAACGAGCTGGAACCTGAAAGAAACCGAAAACGAGCAAACAAACAAAAAAAATCGCCGCGGTTTACAACCGTCTCGGCGAGCAAAGAGCGACGGAATGAAGGCATGCCGCGTGCTGGCCGCCGGCTGACATGTTATAACCAGGATCTAACATGGTGGGGAGGGCGCATGAAGCCGCATGCCGCGTACTGACCGCCGCCTGACATGTTATAACCAGGATCTAACATGGTGGGGAGGGCGCATGAAGCCGCATGCCGCGTGCTGACCGCCGCCTGACATGTTATAACCAGGATCTAACATGGTGAGGAGGGCACACCAATTTGCCTGCTTACAACCGCAACAACTGTAGTTTTTTTCGGTTTTTTTTCTTCATGACTTTTTTGTTTAGGTCTCATGTTGTTCTGTAGGAGCCGCTCGGTATGTCTCAAGTGGATTTGCTACATGTAATACCTTTTAGTTATGTGGCCCCCGGACTAGGATAGATCCGATTTATCGCATGCTATATGGCTTTCTACTCCCTTAGATCTCTTATGCCTGTGCCAGGAACGGATGGAGGCTTGCTGGCGCCCGCTTGAGCAACACCATGATCGAGGCACGACAGGTGATACAGATGAATTATTGGAATATGGAATTGCTGTACCTGAGGTTTGTAGCTCTCAGGAAAGAGAAGGGAGAGGTATGTCTGAGGAATTGGAACAAAAACGAACTATGGCACTCACTTTGCCAACAAATTGGAAAAGAAATCCTCGATCGGATGGAAATGTACACTCACTTGACGAGGTTATCGACGGCATTCTCGTTGTTCACATACGGCGAGCAGGGCATGGATTTGCTGAATAAGGTGCATCACGATCGGGCAAACATGGTGCACTTGCATTCTGCTTGAGCTACTGATAGTCGAGCGCAAAACTGCGCTCGATTCCACGAACTCCGGTGCTTGCGAGGTTGATAGGAGTGCTGTCACACAACCGCTTTTTTCAGAAGATGCACGACAACGCCTTTGTGGTGGAAACTGGGGTAGGTTAATTGCGTGTTGGAAGCTGGTTGCGAACCAAGTAGCCACTATGAGATCGCCCTCACTGCTGCACTTCCTCCCTCCCTTCTACGCTTTCTCCCTAACGTGGTTCATCGTCACGTTCTCTATATGTTGAACGCGACTTTGTCAGCGCAGAAGCGGCGTCGGAAGGCCACTACAGCCATGGATGGAGATGTGGGTGGCATTGACTTTCAGCGAATTCCGCATTCAATTTTTTCACCTACAGCCGCGACTCGTCATGGTAATCGCTCGGGGATCGATGCCGAATGCGGCACTGAGGAGTGCCCTCGTGGCTTGTGCAGTGACGTCGGCGTGGAATCCTCACTAGCCGTTGGCGGTGGAAAACGCCTATTAGTTGGTAGTCCTTTCAGCGCTACTAACAGCATCCGAAGCGGCTTCGAAAATGCCGTTTCCCCCAAAGCAGCACAATAGTGAGAAAAGCTGGGAGAAGGAGCATTAATTCGGTAAGCTCGTGAATGTGCTGAGGTTTCGAATATATAATAGTTCGAAGCTTCGGCGTTACTTTCGCAATCCTGAAGCTTAGAAGACAGGAGAAGAGAGAAAAGTGACCTGAAGATCGAACTAGGATTAACGGTTTTTGTTTGAGCGTGGAGCGGCTGATATGGGGCTATGGGCTGCTACGGAATGTTTTGTAGCGACCAAACTTGCACCAGGCGGGACTCGAGCCCACACCTCTCTCTACTCATCCGGGCAGGACGCTACGCCTTACACCACCTGCGCGCTGTTTGTTCGCACATTGCAGGTTTTTTTAATGATTGCATATACATACAACACAACAAATGTGCGAGGTGAGAAAAGTTTGTTCTTGCGAGATCGAATGAGATCCCCTTCCTTCGGCCTCAAAGAACACAACACAAATCAATTTTCTGAACGCAAACTACCGGCTTAACCAACTCAACAAATGTCGGCGTCAGACCTCAATTTTGCCCAGTGGCAAGTGACGTCATAACGAACAATGTACGTCACACTGGCTAGGTGAGGCTAGGTTAGGGTGATTCTGAGCTTCGATAAAAGAGCAGCGCTATGCAGTCTTTTTTAATTGCATGGAAGCTAGTTGAACTTCTACCAAGCACGTCAGAGCAAGCTGCTCACAGTTTGGAACAGCTCACCTCGATATCGCGGGTGGGTGCTGACAGACCTCGAAAATATCGCGGATGTTACGTGCGGTCAAACCGCGCCGGTGGTGTAAGGCCCGGTTTATACTTCGTCGCGGTGCGACGCGACGCCACGTATAGTGGCCATATTGATTGTGCGACGCGATCGATCAATTTGGCCTCATTGCGTGGCAATCGCGTCGCGCCGCGACGAAGTATAAACCGGGCCTAAGGCGTAGCATCGCTGCTCGGAAAGCAGAAAGTGCGGGATCGTGTCCCGCCTAGCGCAAGGGTTTCGATCGTAAGAAAGCATTCTGTAACAACACATAGCTCACTTCTGCTATTTGAAGGTGGCAACGCCCCGCTTCGTTTGCTGGCCCCTCATCTTCTTCAACAGAACCCAAGCGGTGGTTGCGAAGTAACTGAAAAATTGGGTACTGAC
Organism: Heligmosomoides polygyrus bakeri; assembly: GCA_947359475.1. NCBI lineage: Eukaryota > Metazoa > Nematoda > Chromadorea > Rhabditida > Heligmosomidae > Heligmosomoides > Heligmosomoides polygyrus. Next base: position 52,836,392 of record OX375867.1, on the reverse strand, counting down.
CAGGATACTATATCAACGGTAGGTCGGAACGGCGCAAGTGTTGTATATGGGCAGAACCGCCTCTCTCTGGGAAGTAACAAACTGACTGCAGGTATCTCGACCCCAATACAACTCTGCGCAGAGTTGGGGGCGACGGAAGTCGCTGGTTGGCGCCCTGTTGATTCACGTGCTCCACAGCTGACGGGCGCGCGCGGGATGAGGGCTCGTATCGCGGCTAAGCGCGGTCCACATGTGGCGTAGTAGGGAGGAGCTCGGGCTCGTGAACGAGGGGTCGAGGGTTTGGATCCCGCAGAGTGCGTTTGTTTTGCACTTTTGCAAAATCCATGTTTATCATATAGGTAATCCACCTAGGGGTATTATAGTGTGTTATAGAGCATGTTTACATATAACATATGCTTCAAACTACAGATTAGCTAAAATGTTCACTTCTGTGTGTCACTTATTTTAAGCCTATTTTGTGTGAAGCTATAGTTATGTAACGATAGATATTTTGTGGCACTAGTAAAAAGTTCCGACTCCACCGTCAAAAAATTTTTTCGCTGAAACTTTGTCTAGGTAGGTTATTTGGGTTGCTGATCACGAATCTGACATTCGTTTTTCACGATTCTGTCTCTACCTGCCGTCATCGGCGGAAACTTTAAGAATGTAATCCTGTGCCATATTGTATCTATATAATTCAGCCGAATCGTGAAAAACGGATGTCAGATTCGTGATCGGCACCCCAAATAACCCCCCTAGACAAAGTTTCAGCGAAATCGGTGACCCTGCCTGGACCACATTTGAAAACGGTATGGGTGATATGTAATATGTAAACATGTTCAATAACACACTATAATACCCCTAGGTGGATTACATATATGATAAACATGGATTTTGCAAAAGTGCAAAACGAACGCAGTCTGCGGGATCCAAACCCTCGGCCCCGCGTTTAGAGCACGAGCTCTTCCCTACTACGCCACCTGTGCACTGCGCTTAGCCGCGATACGAGCCCTCATCCCGCGCGCACCCGTCAGCTGTGGAGCACGTGAATCAACAGGGTGCCAACCTGCGACTTCCGTCGCCCCTAACTCTGCGCAGAGTTGTATTGGGATCGAGATACCTGCAGTTTGTTACTTCCCAGAGAGAACAGTTCTGCCCATGTACAACATTTGCGCCGTTCCGACCTACCGTTGAGATAGTATCCTGGTGAGACCAAAAGCTTCATCAGGTTACCATCGAATCAACTGCACTCGGGAATTCGTCTATAAGAAACACAAGAGGGAGAAAAACGTTCTCTACGCTTGATTTTCGAAAACTGACGTCGCTAGATCAATCATCCGATATAGGGCCAAGTGCATCCATTAGGGAAGATTTTTGTCATCGTGAGTAAAACAGAAGGGCCCGGGAATGGCACAGCTTCATCAAGTATTATACTCCTGGAGACTAGTTAAAGTAGCGACATCAATATTCAGAAAAACGTAACCGGTAACCGGCCATTAAAATGGGTAGTTTACGAGCAAAACCGCTCTGCTGGAGCGAAACCTTTGGAAAAGCTCAAATCTACCTTTGAGTCTCAGGTGACAGGCGAGCATCGTCGTCGAGCTCTTGGCGATAGCTGAGATTAAATTCGTTGCCTCCGCCGATGCGCACGATGCGGAACACATAATCCAACATGGCTCCGGTGCCTGCAGCCGTTGTTCTCTTCCGTAGGCGTGGCAGTGCTTTCTCTTCAAGGAAATACCATGCAGTCTTATTAAAGCTGCAGCGGAGATAGATGTTCGCCCTGCCACGGTCTCCAGAAGTAAACGCACCTTTTCCAGGTCCTCCCCAGAGCGGGGGATCTAAGCGATGAGTGGGAGCAAGACCGGCTTCCAGAGTGGTGAGGAAGACGAGCGAGTGCTGACCAGCTGACATCTGGAGTGGGGGACACTGCACCCCGTCGCAATTGACGAGGGTCAGAGATGAGGGAGAAGCGTTGTCTAAATAGGTTTATCCGGAGTAGGAAGCAGAGATTTGGAAAGAAACGTTGGCCTACCCCTTTGATGCAAGTGAATGTAGATGATGTCCTCCATGTCGACGTTTATCGCCTGCTTCCACAGCCACTGTTGCTCTACGTCTTTCCCGGAAGCGGACGAGGGCTGAGAGCTGCAAATGTGTTCAGTGAAGTCCCGCTACGAAGCTGAGGAAGTCCAGTGCTGGTACCTAGCGTGCATCAGTTGATTTGGCGTCCATCTCAGTGATAGTGCACCTTCGTAGCTTTTGTGAAGCGACAAATATCCTGAAACACGATTTAGTCTCACGCTCTCTGCTTCTCATGCCAATCAGCGGCGGGAATGGCCCACCTTTGACAGGCGCTTGGTCGCCGTTCGCAATGCAGACGTTGTTCTTGCCATAGAGAAGACTTGATTTGAAGTTGTGGTGGAGGGAGTAGACGAAGTCTCGGCTTAGAGATTCCGCGCTCACGATGCTGCTTCCCCGTCGTGTAATCTGAGAACGCGAGCAGTGGAAGCCAAACACAGTCTTTAAAAGACCACCGAGAGAAAGGCTTGAAGCCTTCAACAGTAAGAACAGCGTGAACGTGTTGGCGAGTTCTCATTGCACGCCCTAGTCATGACTCACAACGGAAGCCCATGAAGTTCCCCAAAGTTTCTCAACGAGACCTATATGGTCTTGCAGGGCATCGGACGGGGATCACAGAATTGTGCTTCGTTTTTGCTACTGGCCACTGGGTGGTCCGAGAATGGCAAAAAATGGTATCACTTCAGAGCGGGTTGATAAGGCATAAGTGACACCTGTAGCCGTATTCATGAACGTTCCCGGGATCTTCCCGGCTTCCCAGCGAAGCGATCAAGGCGAGAGAGCGAGGCAGGAGAGAGTGAGGCGAGAAATGATACCGCTTATCTCCCGCTCCCACCGCTTCATGAATACGGCCTCTGGAATGGCCCTGTCGGGAATTATTTAAGCTGCTGACCACGAATCTGTGGTTCTTTTTCAAAATTATCATTTTGCTGGCACCAATTCCCATCAAAGGTTGAAGTCGAAGGTTGAAAAATAAGTCTGACCACATTGGAGAAGGAAGCGATCCCACTAACGTGGACAGCTTTACTCACCCATATCTACAGTGATCTGCCGTAATATACGGAAATTTTAAAAACAGGTATCATATCCGTGATCAGCACCCCAAATAACCATCACGGACGATGTTTGGGCGAAAAATTTTCTTTCGTTCTCTCCTCGACCTCTGGAGTCGTAAAAAGCAGTAGTGCTGGTTATTCTGCGTACACCCCGTTACTTACAAATACTCATCGCGACCTTCTGCCATCCATCGTTTCAACGAAAATGGTTGCCAGATTGGTGATCTGCATCTCAGATAAGCCTACAAATGAATTTGGGACGGAAAATCTTTTTCGATCTCCAGAATTGAGGGAGCGAGTACAAGCGCTCCTTTCTGCAATGCCCCGACCGTCTCCTGTAAGTGTCTAATGGTCAGGAAAAATTACACAGCTAGATAAATACCATGAGGTGGATAAAATATGCTGTACTTCGATGTTTTGTTGCGATCAAAACTTCTAGCGCCAGGCGGGACTCGAACCCGCACCTCCCTCTGACCGGGCGGGAATACTCTACGCCATTACACCACCGGCGCCGGTTGATCGAACGCAACATCCGCACCTCGTGGGACCGATCAGCACCCACCCGCATCCGGGATGGGCTGGCCGCTGATATCAGCATGGGACCAGTTAAGCTGATGGTCTTGATAGAAACAGTTCAAATCAGTTTCTTTAAGCCTCAATTGGCTAGTATCGAGGTTGTAAGCTGACACAACGATGTTTTGTTGCGATCAAAACTTCTAGCGCCAGGCGGGACTCGAACCCGCACCTCCCTCTGACCGGGCGGGAATGCTCTACGCAACATCCGCAACACCCACGAGGTGCGGATGTTGCGTTCGATCAACCGGCGCCGGTGGTGTAATGGCGTAGAGCATTCCCGCCCGGTCAGAGGGAGGTGCGGTTCGAGTCCCGCCTGGCGCTAGAAGTTTTGATCGCAACAAAACATCGTTGTGTCAACTTACAACCTCGATACTAGCCAATTGAGGCTTAAAGAAACTGATTTGAATTATGCTGTACTTCGTAACAGTTAGTAGAATTGTGAAAGTTGCGAGAAGAATAAAAAGCAGTCTGCAAAGAAATCCGAAGAGGAATGAGCATGTCTTGATGATGGGTCAAATCAATGCTTGTCGATCGTGTTCACGAATGAGGTGACAGTGAGAAGCACTTCCAAAGTAATTGAGAGCATACCAAAGAACTCATGTCGGAATAGCATCTAACGGAACATTCCTCTGCGAGACAAGCATCATTTAATGGAGCGCGATATCGCTTTGCACAGCAAAACCAGCTTCTTCCACATCTGACAACAGGGCTAGGACGCGAAGAAGGTACCCTACCGAAGCCAAAATATAATTTTCATTTGCAGAAAGGGTAACAGTTCACCTAGGGACGCAGAAACCTCACCCTCGAACCTCGACTCCCTCCCTCAAGTCCGCCTCGCTATCCACTCTGCAATCCAGTTAGCGGCGAATGAATCACTTGAATGTGCACTGCGGCTTCGTCTAGGAAACGTCGTTAATTATCGTATTACTATAATGAAACTTTAGTTTGAGCTCTAAAGGTTTTCTAGGTCAAGTTCTGAGCACGACAGGGTCATTCTAAGTGTCATTTTTGTCATATCAGCCCGCCCTGAAGTGGTACCATTTTTTGCCATTTTCGGACCACCCAGTGGCCCGTAGCAAAAACGCAACACAGTTCTGTGATCCACGTCCGATGCTCTATAAGACCATATAGGTCACATTGAGAATCTTTGGGGGAAGTTCATGGGCCTCCCTTGTCAAGAATAATTAGCATCCCCTGGCAACTGAATGCTGGTGGCGTTTGAACTGGGCCTTTGCCCACACAAGCGAAATAGGCAGAACCACGAAAATTCTAAACAAACGCGAAACTCCTAATAATTGGTGTTAAAAAAACCGAGTTGAAACCAAGTTAAGATAGACGGGATAATGGAAATCAAACCATATGCGCTGAAACTTACCAAGCTGTGAAACAGAAGAAGTCAGCAGGGGTTCTGAGACCCGATCTACGGTAACGTGGTTTAAATGACTTAACGAGGAATTCACCTTCTTCTCGGCATTGCTCACCCTGGCAACATGGCGTGCTGCATTAGCCCAGCCTAGCTTTCACATACATGCGCTAGCTCTCACGTGTAGGCAACGTCACACCTCCCCCCCCCCCCCCCCCCCCCCCCCTTACCACCCCGTCCGCTTCGACAGCAATCTCCGTGTGTCACAATGCCTTCTCTGTGTCTACCCACCCGTAGCAATAACAACAATTTCATAATGATGAGGTGCTGCTCTTCTCAGTGAATTCAATTCCGAGCGATCTCAAACGGAATGCACTCTTTGACCTCTACTCGCTCACAAACAGAATGAAATTTGCGCACTTCATCGTGGTGTCTGTCGGAGAAGCTGCGTATCAACGAAGAAAGGTTCTTTGACAGAATGCTAACAAGGTCCATGAGAAAGAAGTTGAAATTTCGAGCTTCTCAGCGGATAAAGCGCGAATCTGGTCGGAATTCTTAACCTACCGAACTCTCAATGAATTCAACCCGCTGCTCGACAAGAATGAAGACGTAGACAGAGATCACTGCTCAAACCTGCAGAAGAATTTTCAAATGTCAAGCATCAAGAATTATTGTAAAGGGTGTTGTTTGTTGTCTACATGACTGATGGTCACTTCAACTTATTGCATATTGCTTTCGTTTGAGTTCTTCTACATTTTTGTGCGAGATATTGTCCGCCTTTAGTGAATAAATGGAAGGGTAAATGAAAAAAATCAATAGTTCAGGTGCACCTATGTAGGAGGAGTGGACAGTTTCCCAAATAGAAAACATGCAGCTCTATCATCCAAATTATTTCCCACTGACAAGCAGGTTTCAAAACACCGCAGCGTCTGGTTGAGAGATGCTGCGACCTTGAGGATGAAGTAACGAACTGCACAGTTAGGCTATGATCTAGTGGTACGATACAACTGAACGGAGAATAGCTGCATAGACAAAGACTTACTGAAAGTGAAGGTCGACATGAACTGCTCGGGCGACAGCCACGGACGAGTTCCTCAGCTGTTTGCTCCCGATGGTCACCCATGCGACGATACGTAGCGGCACATGGACCCACTGCAAAAGAAGGGACATTTCTGGCTCGACGGGTCTCGCAAAACGCTCCAGTCAGTGGTGGCTATGGGGCGGACAGAAAACAAATCCAAAAGTGAAAACCACGCCTTAGCAGCCTCGACTTTAGTGTGCAAAGCCTCCTCCATTCTTACGTTTAGTCCAGCATTTTTCCGCGTCACACCATCTGCGAGGAGATGGTGAGAACTCTTGTCGGGGTCGCAAGATTGATGGGGATGAAAGAGAAGCCCTGTGCGACGCCCGTCTTCTGCTTGGTGGGGAGAAATCGGCTGCGAAAAAGGCCCTGATGCCGAATCTGAGCGCTGGTATTAATGCAAATTTGTGGGAACACGCAATGAGCAAGAGCCTCGGGCGTACATCGATTGCGTCAGAGAGGCTGAGAGCGAGCACGAGCCAGGCGGAGACGCAGCAACTGAACGAGCTCGAGCACAGCGCCGTAAGTGGGAGGCCGACAGTAGAGTCTCCCTTCCCATATGCAACAGGTGCTGCTGCACAAACTGTCGCTGTGGGAGATGACTGAAAGTGTTCTGCATACACGACGACGGCGACGCGAAGGCTATTCCCCGCTGGCTGATGAGTGATTCAGACGCGCGATTTCATCACAACAACCATCTGCTTCGGAAGGCTACGGTGTCGCTGACTATGGGATCGCTAACCATGAGAATTTTCCAGCCTGCTTCAAGAGGAACACAAGCAAGCATACTGGACAACGTTTTGCGGTCAAGGTTTTCATGAAGATACGGCCCGAGAACTGCCAGTGACCTTGAAAACGGAGTACTTAGCTGCTCAGCAAGTGAGAGAAACAGCCCGTTATTACATCGCATTCCATCATGTCAGCCCCTAAAGCCCCGATCAGGCTCAAGCGTGGGCTGCGATTTCTCCCAAAAATTTACGACCCCTCTCCCCAGAAGGGTCTTGGTACGAGAAAACTGATGGATTTCAATGTTAAGTTGTCGCCTATTGTGCAAACAATTGTAGAAAATGTGGAAGAAAGAAAAATAATTAATATTAATCAATTTAATAAAGTTTTGACGCAAATAAATAAAAATAAATCAATAAAATAAAAAATAAAAAACAAAATAAAATAAATAAATAAAATAAAATAAAAACAATAAAAAGGAATGGTTTCCAACTCAAGGTAGCTTTTGCGATGCTATTTTGACAGGATGTAGGGCCCTGTGAGCGGATTCCAGAACCACAGTTAGTTTTTGCTGAACGTGAAGGCGTGCGCGCAACTATCATCAGTCCCCACGACACCCCACCAGTTGTGCTTCGGTGGCGTAGCTGGTAGGAGGCACGCCTCATAGGAGTACACCGAAGGGGTTTTAAGTTCGAGTCAGCGTACTGCTGAACTTTCTTGCACATATTAGTTTGTTGTTATTACGCTTTCTAGGCTCACAGGAGTAGATTTTAGACCATCAATGCTTAAAACAAACCGAGAATGCCTATTTGCGCCTTCATAAACGCTAGTTTAAAAAAAATGCCTATCTGCACCATATCTTTTCTCTGGAAATAAAAAGTCCTGTCTTGTCTTCCCTTTGAGTCAACAGCTATGGTGCAAATCTACGAAGCAAGTAAGAAACAAGCGCTTGTCAGACCAACAGCATCTTAGAAAAGCCAGTGGGGAACAATCTTTCCCGTGACAAGGAATGACCACTTCTTCTTCGTTGAATGCGTAAACCTTGGGTGTGGCGAAAGGTCTTGGGTGAAAATCGACGTATTCAGCAGCCACCCACGCGTATGGCAGACATAGAAAGGTCCCATTTTCATTATACTACCTCTAACTTGAACAGCCTCTTCTTTCTGACAGTCGATATCTCCATATATGGCGTCCGAGATGAGTCCATTTATGGCATCCGCAACCGCAATCTCTTTGTGAAATCCAGTGTGAAGGTGGAAAGTAGTGGAAAGTAGACGGCCGACAACACATTCAGGTGAGAACGACATTTTTAGCACACTTATGTACCGACAGGCCCGGGTCCATAATATTTAACCGTGAGGTATGCGCATTTGTGTGCAGTTACGGTATTATTGGCGATATGGTATGATATGGCGGTGGTGCACATAGCACAGTTGAAAAACTAGCATTTATGGAGGCGCAAATAAGCATTCTCGGTTTGTTTTAAGCATTGATGGTCTAAAATCTACTCCTGTGAGCCGAGAAAGCGTAATAACAACAAACTAATATGTGCAAGAAAGTTCGGCAGTACGCGTACTCGAACTTAAAACCCCTTCGGTGTACTCCTACGAGGCGTCCCTCCTACCAAATGCGCCGCCGAAGCACAAATGGTGGAGTGTCGAAGGGATTGATGATAGTAGCGCGCACGCCTTCAGACCTCCTTTTCAGGTCTTCAAAAAAGCCTTCAGCAAAAACTAACTGTGGTTCTGGACTCCGCTCACAGGGCCGTACATCCTGCCAAAACAGCATCGCTAAGGCTCACCTTGAGATGGGAAACTTTCCTTATGAGCAACGCTTCTTCTACGGAAATAAGACGTCACTTGGAGTTGTATCTAACAAAAATTAAAATAGTCATTGTATTAGATAATAAATTTTTTGAATTAGTCTTCAGAGTAGCTGAAATGAACCGATTGCTGCTCAGTTTTCGCTGAGATGGCGCGACACATTTTCTAGTTGAGAGATTAACTACTGAAGCTGAAAATGAATTTCTCCTTCGATTTGAAGCAGAAAAAAATCTGGCCTCTCCTAAGCAACCTTTCATCCGATCAAGTGGGGTGATTTGCCTATCCTGGATTTTTCCAAAAATAAAATATTTCCTGAACAAGGCTACGACTGGAGCTGAAACTGGAGACCACAACAGCATAGATTTTATTTAGCACTTCAAGAAATCAAGTCTTTCCTAAGCGATGTTCCTTGCTATCAGGTGAGGTCATGCTCAAATTTTTTTTAAACTAAACTTTTTTCTTCCTGAACGGAACGATGTCTAGAGCTGACATGTAGCTTTAGAAAACGGTAATTTTTTATATATATTCCAAAATCGACCCTTTCCTAAGCGATCGTCCTTGCGATCAGGGGAAGTCATGCTCAAAATTTCCTTTAAAAAAAATTTCTACCTGAACGGAACGATGTCTAGAGCTGAAATGTAGCTTTACAAAAGCACAATCTCTGATTGATGTATGACAAAAAACGCAGCTCATCTGGAGCTATTTTCGATGTGATCAAAAAGGACGGATCACTGGTCGATCGCCCGTCGATGTGATTGGAAGGTGCTAGACTTGTTTTTTATTCAACTGATCGTAACTCTTTCAGTTTTGAGAGTTATGCAAATGCCGGTGTACTCAAAATACTAGAAGAAATTCTCTATGTTTTGGATACAAAATCAAATTTTGAAAAAGGCATCTTCATGCGCGGCGCGGGGACTGCCATTTCTCTGCGATTTTTGGCAAAACTCTTAAAATTAAGAGAGTTATGTCCATTTTTAAAAAACTACTCCAATTTTTTAGTCACAAATCGCACTCTCCCTGCGGCGCATGAAGATGTCTTTTTTAAAAGGTGGTTTTATGCTGGTAAGAAAGAAAATTTCTTCTAGTATGAGAGCTATATGTCCTTTTCTGTAAAACTGCTCTAATTTTTTCGAACAAAAATCGCACCTCCCTGTTGATGCCTTTTTTAAAAAGATATCTCAAAACTGAACGAGTTACGATCGGTTGAACAAAGCACAAGTAAAGCACCTTCCAGTCACATCGACGAGCGACCAGTGATCCATCCTTCATGATCACATCGAAAATAGCTCCAGATGAGCTTCGTTTTTTGTTATGTATCAATCAAAGATTGTGCTTTTGTAGAGCTACATTTCAGCCCTAGACATCGTTCCGTTCAGGTAGAAAGTGCTTATTTCAAAGTAAAAAAATGTTGTGACCTCACCTGATCGCGAGGAGGATTGCTTGGGAATGGATTGACTTTTGGAATATATACAAAATAGAAATTACCGTTTTTTAAAGCTATATGTCAGCTCTAGACATCGTTCCTTTCAGAAAAATCTTTATTTTTGAAAAAGAGGAAAAATTTGAGCCTGACCTCACCTGATAGCAAGGAAGATCGCTTAGGGAAGACTTAATTTCTTGAAGAAGTAAGTGCTAAATAAAAGCTGTGCTGTTGTGGGCTCTAGTTTCAGCTCTAGTGGTAGCCTTGCAAGAAATATTTTATTTTTGGAGAAATCCAGGATAGGAAAATCACTCAACCTGATCGGATGAAAGGTTGCTTAGGAGAGACCTGATTTTTTTCTGCTACAAATTGAAGGATAAATCCATTTTCAGCTTTAGTAGTTACATCTCTGAATTAAAAATGTGTCGCACCGTCACTGCGAAAACTGAGCAGCAATCGAACGATTTCAGCTATTTTGAAAAACTGCTTCAAAAAATTTATTATCTAATGAAATAATTCTGCAAATTCAAATGACGTCTGCTTTCCATAAAAGAAGCAGTGTTCATGATGTTGCCACGTTGTCAAGCCTAAAAACTCTTCATTCAATTGATTTATTTGCGTGAAAAATTTATTAATTGAATATTAATAAATTTATTAATTACAGACCTTTGCTTACAACACTTGCAAAAGAACGATCCCTCCGAGGAATTTTGTCTTAGGAACCGAACCGAAGTAAGACCCCCCTTCACCTTGAGTCAAAGTACGCCCCACCCCCTGCAATTCTAGCACCCCACGCTTGAGCCTGGTCACAGCGCGAGCGGAGACGACGAGCAAAGGATTAACGCCGCAGGTATGGCCACCAGTGTTTTTCCTGCTTCCCTTTTTCCGAAAAGTCACTGCTGACATTCAAAGAAGGCAAGTGCACAAGGGCAGAACGATGTCGCCGTAATGAGCAATTCTAACGACGACATGGAAAGGCAGCTTGTTCGAAGTCGACTCTTCGATAAGCAGTACGTGTCCGAGAACTGCGTCACGTGCCCACATGGTATTTGGGGGCATCGCTCAGAGACGGGAGCAATTGGTGAGATTTAGCACTTGGTTTAGGAAGCAATACATATGTTCATCAAAACTGGGCCCATCGTGATTGAGGTTCGTCAAAGCCCTCAAAGCCAAACGTATACAACTGGGAAGTGTGAAGGGACGTCTTTATCGTAAGCGACATCTCTTTTCAGGCCCGTACGCTGTCAGGCTAGCTGAATCGCATCTTCGCTTGCAGATGATGAGAGAACTCACATCAGCATAATGGCTCAAATTATGAATTTCATCTGACTCTCACAGGATCGATAATGAAGTGTGCAGAAAAAGTCCCAGGAAATAGAAGACACGCCGCAACAAGAAGCACAGCCAAACGGTTGCTGTTCAGATGTCAATTTCCTAGTGCTCTACCGCGGTATTTCTGCCTTTAACAAAACGCTTAAAAATTCTCGTTCTTGGAGGTCCTACGATGAAAGCATCGCATGACTACACAGCCGGCCGCTCGCAAGTTCCCCCAGGCCAGGAAGCGAAGAGACTGTCCACCAATGCCGTTCCTTCTTGCTTCCGAATGCTGTCAACCAACGGTGCCGAACCGAGGTGTGTTATATGGGCTGTTATAGGCTAACGAGATAGAAGGCTCTATTCTCCCTGAATCACATCCAAAGTAGATCGCGAATCGGTATCACCTGTATCACCTGTCGCCCCGTTGATCATCGACTTGCTCGAGCGGGCGCCAGCAGCGTCTCCACTCGCCCTGTCGCGTGTCAAAGTGGTCCAATGGATCCTCCTCGTTCGAGTGACACGAAGAGCGTCATATCGGTCGTTCAGGGCTTTCACGAAGAAGTCCGAACAACGCGTTGGTGGGCGTCCTGGTATCTGTTGACATTCCGCGGAATCCAGTCGGTGATGGCTCTCTTCCAGCGGGTGTCTGCGGATCGCGTTACGTGGCCGGTCCACCTAATTTTCGAAGAATTGGCCCATGCGACAGCGTCTCTGATCTTCGAACGTCGGCGAAGCTCGGAACTCCGGAGGCCTTCTCTAACTTGCGTGAGTCGTGTCACTCCGAGCATTGTCCTCTCGATTCCACGCTGCGGGACGTTGATCGCGTGTTCGTCTTGCTTTCGTATAGCCCAAGTCTCTGAGGCGTATGTTAGGGCAGGAAGAACAGTGGAGTCGAACAGGTGGGCACCGAGTCGGACGTTCTTCGTCTTCTTCGCGACTTCTTCGACGCTCTTGAAAGCTCCCCAAGCCGCTCGTTTCCTCCTGCTCAGCTCTGGCGCTAGGTCGTTGACTTCGCGACCCAGATACACATAGCCGGAGCATTCGGAGATGTTCGTTCCGTTGAGCGAGAATGGGGCATCAGAAACTTGTCCGTTCCTTATGAACATCGTCTTCGTAAGATTCAACTGCAGTCCAACGTTCCCACATACACGATCGAAGTTCGCTCCGCCTGACTGATGCTCGGTGTTATGAGCACAATGTCGTCAGCGAAGCGCAGATGGTGCAGCTGCCGGCCGTCGACCTTCATTTTTATTTATTTATTATTTATTGTGGGTGTCAGAGCCGACACAAAAAACAATCACATACCGAAAGACAAACAAGACAGTCTCATAGATCTCGGTGGGAAGAAATAAAACTTAACTTTAAACAATAAACTTAGTAACACGCTTCTTAGAGGTTATATAACTCAATGACCAATCAAAAGAACGAAGTACACGATTAAAACTGGGACGAGTTCTAAGACTGAAAAACTTTGACCTGACCGACGTTTTAGCTGATTCAGTGTAAGTTTTTCATCGGCACCCCTTGTGCGAGAAGAAATGGGGATGAAGAAATCGGAGATCCTTAGCTTGGTTAAGCCTTTAAACATTTATATGCCATTAAAAGGTCCAATCTTTTTCTTCTCCATTCTAAGGAAGAGAGACCATGTGACTAGTTTCTGACACAGGAGTTAGGGATTTCAGAATACGAAACTTTATGGCAGCGAAGGTACAATCTTCTAGTAAAGGCATTCTGGATCCTTTCAGGAATGTCCTTCTTCTTGTAGGGGCTGAAAACCGTGATGTTGGCTTCAAGAATAGGGCGTATGTATAATTTATAGGTCCTAAGAAGGCCGCAAAATTAACATTGATGTTATATATTTCGATTTTACTAAGGCATTTGATAAGGTTCCTTTTGATCTTCTACTTTCTAAGCTACACAGAATAGGCTTGAATCCTAGAGTAGTTAACTGGATAAAACGTTATATAACAGGAAGATCTTTTCAAATCAGAATTAATGACTTATTATCGGAATCATATCCGGATACAAGTGGAGTGCCACAAGGTGGAGTTTTGTCTCCTATTCTTTTCATCATCTATTTATCTGAAATATCAGAAGTGATTCAAAGGTATAATGTGTCTTGCAAAATGTTTGCGAACGATATAAACATCTACAAAAGGGTTGAAAAGACTGAAGATTGTATTGCACTCCAATCTGCTATTAACGCTATTGCAGAATGGTCGGCGACATGGAAACTTCCACTCTCTTCACCTAAAACGAAGCGGCTCCATCTTGGAAGTTCTGAAAATAGGCACACTTATTACCTTGGAGAGTCCCAACTCAGCAGCACGGACATCGTTTGGGATCTAGGTTTTCTTATAGATCCCAAGCTCTCTTTTAATACTCACTGTGATGATGTATCCAGTAAGGCTAATAGAACTATCCACAACATATTCAAGTCCTTGAGCACTAATTCAGTGAAACATTTAATAACATTTAACATTTAATAACGCTTCAGCGTATAAGTCCTATGTACGACTACAAATTAAATATGGTGGAACCGTATTTAATCCGTCTTCGAGTCGCCATATAATGAAACTTGAAGCAGTTCAGAACAACTTTACTAGAAAGTTGTGGATAAGGCTTCATGGGTATGAGTACTCCAGCATACCGCCTGCTCCTGTAAAGGATAAAGGATAAAGGACGGCGTTAGTCAATCCCTTCTGGGATGCGCCAGCGCATTCTACTTCTACGGGATATCGCGAAGGCGTCTTGAATGCGTATTTGGCCATACAATGACTTGCGGTGGCCAGCCGATGAACAAGTCAGCGCTTTATCCTTCCCAGACAAGTCTGGTACCAATTCACCTACCCCGGAGGGATGGAAGGCTTGGTTGGCCTGGGCGGGAAATCCGAACCAGGAACCTGGTATCGGGTGCACGCGACAGTAGCGCCTCCTCCGACTGAGCTACACGCGCCCCCTGCTCCTGTACGCAATAAAATATTTGATATCACATCGATTGCTATTCGAAGAAAACGGTACGACCTCATTATGATCTACAAAATTCTAAATTCAATGATGGGTCTATCTGTGGAACAGTTTTACACGATTTTACCTTCCACCACTCGGGGTGCACAGGCAAAGGTTCATTTTCCAAGATCTAGGAGTTCTCTTCATGCCACGTGCTTTACACAAAGGGCTTGTTCCGAATTCATCAAATTATCGAAAACATCTCCCATTCCTGAGTCTTTGAGTAAATTCAAAAGGCTTTTAGACAGACATTTCCGAAGCGCTTAATTGCTTACCTTTTTATAATTGTAGAAATCTATGTTCATCAATATTCTTGTTCACCACATTCTCTTTTTGAGATTTTTTTTGTTAACATTTCTCTTAGCATCCCCATGAATTGTTTATGTTCATGTTTCGCGTGAATTTCACGTAAAAATAAATATATAGTCGGCTAATGTCACGTGTCCGTCACGGGAGGTGGGACTGAAGCCAAGAGATGCCTAGACAGTGAGCCGTATGCCAGCCGGGCTTTCTTTGAGCTTAACCATGGGCAATTGCTGGCGAACTATATCCTTGGCGGCCGATCGTCCAAGTGTACGATATTTTGAGCGGGCAAACGCGTCAGTGTATGGATGAGGATCTTACGCAAAGCGGTGGGAATCAGGAGACGTGCAGAAGACGTCGTCCAACGTGTGTTGGGATTCAGAAGACGTGCTGAAGACGTCGTCCGACGTGCGTCAGGATTCAGAAGAGGTGCTGAAGACGTCGTACAACGTGCGTCAGAATTCAGAAGACATGCTCAAGAGGCCGCGCAACGTGCGTAGGAATTCAGAGTAAGTGGTACCAGTAGGAGGGGAACAGTGAAGAGCGGATCAGCAAAAGGGAACCACTCGAAGGGGGGGGGGGGTGGGGAAAGGGAAACCAGTATTTTCCCTCATTATCGTCCAATGCGCGTCAAGTTCCTGAAGACGGGTCCCAGAAGACGTGGCACGTGTGTCGTGGTGCAGAAGGAGTGTCGTCACGTCGTGGTGACACGTGAGCCGGTACTCAGTGTCACAGGTTCGTACTTGACTCTCACTCCGTTTCTTTGACAGCACATAGGTAAGGAAGGGGTAAGGGGCTTTAGGGTAAGGAAGTATAAGCTAGGAGTGGGGGGAAGAGTTAGGGAGGGTGGCTATGGGATTCGGAGGACCATTATGGTCCTACAGTAAGCGGTGTCGACAGTCCATCCTATAGTCGGTGTCGACCTGTCGTCCAATACCGATTAATTTTAATCACAAGTGCTCCGACATGCCTAACGGCGTGTCTCGCACTTGCGCGCTTCGCGCGACTTTGGAGCATCCGTGAGCTATAGAAAGTAGTTTTTCGCTAGCATCTAGGACCTGGTGGGTACTTTATCAGCATCAAGCCCTTCACCACTTCGGTACCTTCATCATAGACATTCTTTCCTGACCTGCCAGTAATGTCATTGGTTTGTGCTGCGCAGTACTTCTGTCCCTCAGGTTGTTCCTCCGCAATCGTTCTCATGCTCAACAGCAAGCGTTTCAAGCTGTCGGTGACATGTCTTCCAAAGCCAGGTTCCCCTCTCTCGATTCTTCTTACTGGATCTAATTGCTGGTGCGCCTTTAATGGTGTTCCCTTCCCCCTCTTTAGTCCGCCACCTTCCTGGTCCCAACTACTGGCCCACTTTTTTGTTTCCACTGGTCTCTTCTTGCTGTTTTCCCCGTCCTGGCACCTTTTCCAGGTTATTCCTTTCCTTCCTGGTCGCTCTCCTGGTCCACCATAGGGATCCTCTTACCGCCCTTCTCCACACCCCCCTAGTGGTCCTCCCATGGTCACGGCACGGCCGGTGACACGTATTCAGAATCAGGATGCTTGCTGCGCGACGTAGGGGACCCGTTTTCTGGATCAAGAAGCTCAGAAGCACGCACAGTCGCCGCTGAGTCGAGCATGAAGAGGCTATGCATATGGCAGATTCCTTGTTCTCCGTATGATTTCCCTTACGGCTCCCTTCTTGTTGATTCCCCGTCCTGGTCCCACCTCCAGGTCCCTTCTTCGAGGTAAATTCCTCCCCTCCTCCCCCTCGGGATACTCCTTCACGACGACGGCGAGCGAACGCCCATTGTGTGACACCGGTGTCACATCCTCTAAATCCGGTCTCTCTTAATGGTAATGGATCCCTTTGCTGATCCTCCTTACTGTCCCCCCTCCCCTGATTGGTAACTCCCTAATGATCCCTATATATTACCTAAGCTCTTCTTGGTGCCACCTTCTGGCCTGCTTCCTTGTTCTCCCATCGACCATCCCGATGCTCCTCCTAGTCGCTGCCTCCTGATCGCCGTCGGTTCTCCACCCTCAAAGTCCCCCTTTTACCCTTACCCCTTTAGTAGTCTTCTCATGCTAATGGCACGAAGTCGGCTTCTAAATCTAGACGCTCAGAAACACGCGTAGGTGCTGTTGTGTTAAGAGTAAAGCGCTGCGTTTCCCCTGCTGCAGCAACATCTCACGTTCAATAGCAAATTTTGCCCGCGCTGTAGATGATGAGACGTACCTCATTCAGGTTAGATCATCGACCGCCCTCGCTGTGGATAATGCGACGTACCTCACTTAAGTTAGATCACTCGACGGACAAACTCTTTTATATAAGGGTAGTGATGTTTCTGCAGATTAAGCACTTCGGATGGAAACGTTCATGATCTGCCTCTCGCCACGTAACAGGCACTTCGGAGAAAAAATCGCGTACATGCGATAGAGGGTGGATGGGCTTCATAGGAGCAGTGAAGATTCTGCCCTACCATATTCCGCTGCACTATCTATTACATCTAGTAGAACCGGCTTTTTACTGAATAAAAGTAAGAAAGCCTAAAGAAGAAATGAGGAAGATTGGGGTTGTTCTATTCTCAGGGTTTGGGGCGAAGCCCCCCAAGCACAAGTTTGGCGACCGCTAGGCCGCCAAACGTCTGGTTGGGGGCTGTACAGGTCTCGAAGGACTCTGATATACACGTGTCTGGGAAGCATACCGATACAAAGCACTTGGTTTTTTTCTTCATCCCATGTCTTCCCATTCTAGTTCTCGCATGACGTCCAGGGTGGCGCTGGGGGATATGGTATCCCCTTGCCGAATCGCTCTCTTCACGTCGATGACGACGTCGTTGTAGAATGGAAAGATCTTGGTCGTGAATCCACTGTACAGGTCTCGAAGGACTCTGATATACTTAGTAGGAACGCCAGGAGTGAGTAGGGCCTCGAAGACCCCTTCAGTCTCGATGGAGTCGAATGCATTCTTAGGTCGATGGAAAGGCACAGCGGCAGCTTGTACTCTCGCGACACTTCGATGAGCTTCGTAATGGTGTGTATGTGGTCGATCGTGCTGAATTCTCTCCGAAATCCTACTTATTCGCATGGCTGTCCTTGGTCCAGCGTTCTGTTGATCCTATTCAGGATGACTCGAGTAAACAGCTTGTAGACTACGGAGAGCAGTGAGATCGGGCGATAGTTGCCAATGTCGTACACGTCTCCCTTCCTGTACAGCAAACGGTCTTGCTGGTCTTCCACTGAGATGGAACCTTGCACTCCGATAGGTAGCGCGTGAAGAGTCGCGCCAAGGTGTTGATGAGCGCTGGCAGGAGGTTCTTCAGGTGTTCGGGTCTGATACTGTCGAGACCGGGTGCTGCACGTTTCCTCACCGACGAGATAGCGTGTCGGATCTCGGAAGGGAGAACAGAGGGAACGACCTGTCCATCCTGCGGAAGACGGCAAGGGGCAGGTGGACGTGATCGAGTAGAAGTCGTGGATGACCTTCTCCATAGTCCTTCTGAAAGAGATGACGGTTCCGTCAGGACGACGGAGAGCGGTCATCTTGTTCTTGAAGTTGGCGAAGTTCCGGCGGGCATTGCGGATGCTCAACACTGCCTCTGCTGCTTCAGCCAACACTTCCGCCCTTCTCTCCTTGAGATCTTCCTTTATCGCCGCTCTGCATAGCTTCGCAAGTTCGGACGTCAGCTGGTAGTTGCCTGACGCTCGTGCTGCTCCACGCTGGCGTATAAGCTCGAGAGTTTCCGGAGACAGGCGTCTCTTGGTGGTCTTCAAGCTCTCGGCTCCCTTAGTACTATCGTGGAGATGGTGCACGAAGCGGTCGTATTCCTCATCGTGTGGCCTTCTCTCCTTGACGCGAAAAGCGAAACCCCGCGCGAAGGAGGCGGTGGTCCGATCCCTTATAGAACTTGGGGACAACGGAGACGTCGGTCAGGCAATACTTACGATTGAAGATGATGTGGTCGATCTCGTTGTGGAAGTGGCCACCCGGGGACCCCTAGGTCCATCGTAGGGAGGGAGGCTTCTGGAAGTGTGAGTTTCCATGGATGGTCTTGATCGACATGATAAACTCAGACAGCCTTTCACCTTGCTCGTTCCACTCCAAAACCGTGGGTTCCGATGTGAAGTTCTTCCGGCGACCTTCATGGGCCGATCTTGGCGTTGAAATCTCCGACGATCACCTTGTAGAAGGTGTAATCTTCCTTATAAAACTTCTCCAGCTCCACGTAGAAGGCTTCGACCTCTTCGTCGTCGTAGTCGGATGTTGGGGCATGTGCGACGAATACAGTCAAAGTCAGATCGCTTCAGTCGCAGACGTCCGATTCGGGTTGTCAGAGACTTGTACGAATCGATGTTCATGGCCAAGTGCGTTTGACGAGGACACCAACGCCGCATACTCCCCAGCTGTCGCATGTTCCAAGGAACAGTCCTTCTCCGGAGTCGTAGGCGGCGTGTAGGGGGTGGTGTTGTCTCGTCTCGGTCAGTCCGATGACGTCGTACTTGATCTTCCTGGCTTGCAGCATCAGGTCCTCGACGGATGCTTCTGATGCAAGCGTGCGGGCGTTGTAAGTACAGATCGTCATCCTAGTCCTCCTCAATTTGCGCAGCCTGTTTAGGCCCTTAGATTTGGTACTTATGAAGCAGAAGGCCCGTGGTGCCGTGGGGCTGCCGGGAAACATGTTAGCGCGGCAACGGCGACAGAAACGCGGTAACCCACGGCACCCGAGGGCGGGTGCTTCATAAATACCGGCCCCATGGTGCCGTGGGTTTGCCGCGTTAACATGTTTCCCGGCAAACCCACGGCACCACGGGCCCTTTGCTTTACAAGTACCTTAGATTTTAACAGCCTCTCCGTACTCGTTCTTTCCATCGCTGCAGAAATGGGGACTCTTTCGGGGTCAGGGAAATGAGGCCCTTTAGTGCTGCTGTGTTTGACTCCAATACACACGAGTAGCTAGTCGGGCTCTGTCGTGCTGGCAAAGAACTCCGGGCAGCCAGCCAGACTGCCCGAAGGGACGGGGCCAGACAATGTAAGGCGGCCTCGAATCGCCTTACATGTACTCCCAGTCTACCGAGTGCAAGCTTTTGGCCGGGCCGACACAGTTACAATGCGCACAGTCACGGACGCATCCACGCACACTGTGCGCGAACATGCCGCTCCCACGCACAAGGAACGCGTCGACACGACACAGCAGGAGCAAGGAGTCCATCCCCTGCATTCCACCTGCGTCTCTGGGCAGTACACGGTCGCATTTGGTTCGCGTTTTCGTTCCCCTATCCACCACTCGGGGACGCGCCACGTGGCCCTGCAGCAAGCGGCCCGAGATCCCTCTTAACAAGTGAGCCCGAAGGCTCTCTATCGAGGGAGATCGGTGGGGCGAATCGGTATCGTTCGAATAAGAAGGATCAGAAGAGTTTGGAGTTCCTCAACATCTTACAACTTCCATCTTCTTATATAAAAACCATCGTTGTGCGTCACTTTGCTGTGGAGCACATCGAACTGGATGTTGCGGAAACATAGGAAAACCCCTGTAGGAAACCTCGGCACCCACTTTTTTTTATAGATTTCGCTTCCATGAAAAAGGCGGTGCATGTGACATTGAAGGTATGGATCCCGCTTAGCTGATACCTTACAAAAACTGGTTGGCTTCGTCTTCACAGTGAAGGCCGAAATAACCAAATATTTATTGACGGAAACCCCTGGATTTGGTTTTCGTCCAAACCAGACTACTTCCATTCCTTGTCGCTTCCCCCTTGCGCCGACTGTTTTGCGATCCTTGCTTATATAAGCATTATATTTTCAGACCTTAGGAAGGGCTTAAGGCCCGAAACGTTGTGAATGAATTTGTGGCAATTTCGAGCTTCTCTGTTAAAAAGGCGAGGCGAACAATCCTGGAACCAACGGTCCTAAGGGAGCTGGTTGGCTGCAATCAAAGGCGAACGATTATAAGCAGAGCTCTATTGGCTGCTTATCAGCATGAAGTACGACAATGGTCTGAAATCTTCCTCGGCAGTGATTCACCTGACAACATTCGAATCCTAATCGAGTAATTCTCGCGAATAACTGGCATAATTTTGCCGTTCCATAGATTCCCTCTTTCATGTGATATGGCTAGAAATTGATAGCCCTCTTTTTTGAATGCGTAGCGGAAATCCCAGAATGAGGGTTTCTTATAGCACCCGAGCGACACTACGCGTTGCAGACATCAAATGGACTCGTAGCTTACTCCACTGATGATACAAAGCAGAAGCATTTGTTATTTCACCCATAATCATGATATACAGGCCTACATAGCAGTGCTGCAACCATTCCTCCTTTGGCACGATCGAGCATCAGAGCGTTGTTGTCATAAAGACGCCGCAAACTGAAATCGCTAGAATTAGATTGGCGTGGATGACTCTTACAAGACTCTGACTCTTGCTACAATACCGCCCGCGTCGCGCGGTCAAAAAGACGGTTTGCGACGGATTTTTCCGTCGCAAACCGTCTTTTTGACCGCGCGACGCGGGCGGTATTGTAGCATACGCTGGAAGGTTTAGTGAACTGCCAACCAAGTCTCCCCTCCCTTGCAAAGTGGTACCAGAGTCGTCTGGGAAAGGTAAAACACCGACTTGCCCATCGTCCGACCACCGAACATGGACTGACTTAAACTTTTGACTAATCTTGCAGGCAAGCTGAAAGAAACAACGGTTCTCGGGTAGCAGCAACTGCTAAACATTTTCGTCGGATGGAGCCCAGCTTACGGCCGATGCTCCTACATATAACATGGACACGGTTAACGGAGAATTTGCTTGGCGACTGCAGCTGCTACTAGTGGAACGAACCTCGCGCAGACAGTGACGTAATGCACAATTTGTGAGAGCGTGTGTGAGTGAAGGGCTTCACGAATCCATGTCAGCGGATGAGTCGAACACGTCCTAAAACCTTGGCTCATCATACCGAGGTCGCACGCCCTCAACGTGTTGGTGCAAATACATGCGCACACGGTGTAAGTCTCGGACCCAAACCGAGATTTCTTTGCTTTACTCCTAGCTCGGAGGTATTGTCGGCATCAGACAAGAACTATGTCTAGTTGTTTGAACACCTCACAGAATCTAGCCATGTTGTTCTGCGTTGTCTCCACATTTTCGTGGAAACGCTGCAGTAACATGGATTATGAAGCACCATATTTTCTAGTTTATGAGACATGAGCAATAGCGGAATCTAGATCGTGTCATATTATGAGTGCGGCAGAGATGCCGATGTTGGCACGGGTATCCTGAAGAGGATCCGACTGCGGGAATGTAACAATAGTGGATTAACTTCCACTGCTCTCTTCTTCATAACTGCTGAAAGTCCGTTCTCATCGCGATAGGCCTGCACCCTCAATGGTTTCCCGACCAGAACAGCGGCAGACACAAGTGGACCGAAAGCAACTCGGGTGCAGGGGCTCGCCGATTCAAATGCTGCAGTGAACATCATTCACTTAGCTTCAAGTGGTGGTCAGCATAGAGCAACAGAAGTGACTGAAAAGAGCACATGAGCAAAACAACCGGATCCTCCTCAGAAGACACGCTCCAACATCGGCATCTCCTCCGCGCTTACGATACAACCTGGCTCCCGCTATTGCACATGTCTCACAAACTGGAAAACATGGTGTTACTTAATCCTCTAAAGACTACTGCTTTCTCGAGATGGGTACGGACAAGCATTTACGACGAGGTTTTGTCTGACCGAAGTATTCTTCACTGACGTGAAGACGTACACCCGACAGATTCGTGGCCTGTGAGCAGCGATTCACGGAAATTCCTCAATAATTGGGGTCTTTGGTGCGTGACTACTCACAAGAACTTGAACAATAGCTCACTGTGAATTCGTCTCAAGCGTTTTAGCCAGCACTTGCTCAGCTATGGGATTCGTTTTAGCGACAGTGTGCAGCAGAGCAAGCGATGATCGGCTGCCGAACAGCCCGAGCAGGCGACGACGCAGTCCGTCCATCAGACAGTTCTCCACAGCAACTAAAAGCAGAACAGCCAGCGTTTCAACTCATGCTAGCGTCACAACAGGCGACTTGTACGCGTACTTCGTCATTGAATAGCAGCTCTTGAGCACTCTGAAGGCTGTCGTGCCTCCCTACGTCCTAACGAGAGCCCCACATAGGAACAATTAATTTTAAATATTCACTTCACTATCTGCCCTTCTCAAGTATCGGTGTTTTCTGAGGAGACAGGGCAGAGCTCAGATAATATGAGAAACCACACAGCTCAAGAAATTAGAACGCGTTATCATATTTACTATCCCGGGGAGCCCACCAAAAAACGGTGTGTATCATAAATTTAGGTCCACTCTAAAATTCCACAGCGCAGACTTCTTTTGAACTCTGCAGGGATTTCGTTACAAACATCCTTCTTGTGTAGGAGGGCTCCTGAACACAGATTTGGAAGAAATCTAGTCCCTCAAATTCTGAAACACTCCTGATGAAGCACCTCGACCGTAGTGAAGGCTGAATAGGCAACTAACCGCATAGTGAAGTGACATAGGGTGAGTTGATGTCGATTTGACGTTTCGTCACTGCTTCCTCCATGATAACTTTCACCTTAACAAGCTGCCTAACTAACACAGTGGACTGAGTGTGGAGGCGGCTCTTCAACGACTAACCTCCTTTTTAAGGGCTGTCAGTAGATCGTTCCGATGTTTAGTGGCGTCGTCCGGAAGAGTGTCGTCAACGGAAACCACGCTGCCGTGGCGAGTCAGTCGCGGTGTCGAGCATGGTCTGAAGAGGGCTAATATACGCTTAGGAATACTGGTCCTATGAAGGCAAGTTGAACAAGCACCGAAATATCAAAGAGACTATGCTCGGCATACCGCGATTTACGAAAACGGGAGGCCCGGATCGGGGTCCCGAATATCAGCTACCTTCACGCATCAGAATTTAGGTGGGCCGGCCACATAATGCGTTTCACTGACGTTGACGTCGATTCGTGCCGTGAGCCCACGGCTTCGCATTTCCACATGGTACAACGCCTCATCGTAGCAACGGGTGTCGAACTGCGGAGGTTTCCAATCTCTGGTAGGGTCTCCCAGGCTAAGGATTTCGACAATTCTTCGGAAGCCTAGCGAAGTCAGAATCACAGCATGCCCCGAAGTAAGAAAGGGGTGAAGTTCGTACGCCATGCCCTGCAGACATTGAAAAAGTGACAATGGTTCCAGCCCAGGTTGACAGGCCGGCTGATGGAGGAACCCTTCACAAACCATGACTACTCTGGGAGGGAGGGAGTGCTTGCGCGGTAGGTTCCGCCCCTTTCCGATTGGTCCGTCACTGGGGAGTATATGCTGCGGGACTGCCCCTCGAGTGTGATTGGTCAGTCGGGTTGGGGTGTGGCGGAGGAGGAATCGCAGCAGGTGCGGCGGAGGTACGGCACTGTTGCGAAATGACTTTCCGAACCGGGAGGTGCCGCGGAAGTACAGCGGAGATACAGCGCAAGTACTGCAGGAGCGTTCGCTCCTCCCGTCGGCGCCGGCCATTGGCTGGACACGCCCTACTGCCCAACAATTGCTAGTGAAGTGCTGCGAAGCTGCTGCGCGTTGAAACCAACTGCTCAGGTACTGTCCAGGTACCGTCCAAGTACTGCAGCGCACATGGGTTCCACCGCGATTTCCGCGTGCGCAAGCACAGTAACCCAAGGTGATGCAATGCGTCTCGTGATGGTGCGAGCGGTCGTTCCGACTGCTGCACGGGGTTGCGCCACGTCGTTTGATTCACTTTTGTTTGTCGATGATTTGCCTCGGTTTTCGTTGCTATTTCTTGACAGTTGGCGTCGGTCACGTTGGTGTTCGTTTCTATTTGAAAAGTGTAACTCGTTTAACTTGTCTTTTTCAGGTGAAGGAGTCGTTTCACAGCGAGGTGGTCACCAGACGTCAGACGTGTCAGACGTCTGATGACCACCTCGACGAATGTCAGACGCAAACCATCGGAGTTCGGTGAGTTAATGGATTGCTTCTCAGGGATTTTGAATGTGGTTTGAAATATGTATGTAGAGTAGGGCTTACGTCTATGTAAGTAGCAGCCAAATAGCTGCTTACATAGCCCCGAGCCCTAAATACGTTTTTACCTGCAGCACATACATTTTTGTGCGCTAAGTAGCTCGGAGGGGGGGGGGGCACTGTGGTGGAAGTAGTTGTTTCTGTAATCCTATTTTGTCGCTTTCTCTGCTGTATCATTGTTAGTCCAGTTTCTCTGCTGTATCATAGTTAGTTTGACAGCATATTCGGATAATAATGGAACGTTTTGCGTGCAACTTCTACTCAGCTCATGGAACACATTTAACAGTTGGAGTTCTATTTCTGTTGGGATGGATTTTATACTGCGCTCAATAAGCTTTCCTTTTTCCTGGCACTTCTCGTACCTTTCTATCCTAATCCCCGGAATAGCGAAAAGCTTCCATGTCATCCTTTGCGTAAGAGACATTCCGGGAGGAATTTCTTTCCTGACACATTCCAAATTCAAAGGCTTCCTTTCAAGCTCCAATAAATGTGATTAAGTGCTGGAAGCTTATGGGTCTGTGTTCCAAATCGTCGAGCGATGATTTGGACCACAGTGAAATCAATTTTTATAAGGAGAGTTATAAGGACAAGGTTATAAGGAGAGTTTCATAAGGAGCGAAACTGAAAGTGGGTCGAAGTAAGGAGCTGAAAAGCTGCTGTTTACTTAGTCTAGTCCCCCTTCAGTTTTGCTTGCAGCAAATAGTGATGAAGTGAGGTAGGCCAATTCTTGTGTTAATATGAATGTGCGCTCGTGCAAAGGTGCATAACACCATTCAGTCCTAAGTGACCCCCCCCCCAGATCCGCTTTGCGTCCTTTTTTGATTTGATGATAGCTATTATAGTTGTGACGGATATTGTATTGCTTATTGCTAGCTGTTGTGTTTCTGGCAACTAGCTGTAAATAAACTACAGCTAGGTGAAGCTACAACTATTAGGTTCTAACGAAATAAACGGCACTGAACCACTGTACGTTTAAACAGTTAATATCTCGGCTTGTAGGCAAGTTTATTAATCGAAATAAAAACCTCTTTGCCAACGCGACACAAGCTTTTTTATCCCAGTAGCATAAAAATCAGAAGTTCTGGAATTGACGAAATCTTCGAAGGCACTTTCGGCATTCTGTTGGTATTTGAATATTTTCCCTACCAAGAAGTCGCCAAGATGCTTGAAGAAATGGTAGTCTGTTGAGGAGAGGTCGGGAGAAAACGGAGGATGTGGTAGAGTTTCAATGCTCAGCTCATTCAATTTCTGCAACGTCATTCGTGCTACATGGGGGCGAGCATTGTCGTGCAGAAGGAGAACTCGCCTTCGGTTTACCAAGGCCGGCCGGATATCCTTCAATTTTTTCATCATTTCTTCAATTTCAATGCAGTACTCTTTGCCGTGATGGATTCACCGGGAGGGAGGAAGCTGTGGTGCATAATTCCCAGCGAACACCACCATACTGTCACCATTACTTTCTCTTGGTGCAATTCCGGCTTCGCAAAAACCTTGTGGCTCTCATCGCTGTCCACCCACTGTGCCGATCGTCGCCTGTTGTCGTACATTATCCATTTCTCGTCAGGATGCGATCAAGGAATGGGTCCGCTTCGTTCCGTAGAAGCAGAGCGGACGAGATCTCATATCGTCGGTTTCTTTGCTCCTCAGACAGCTCGTGAGGCACCCATCTTTCCAGCTTTTTGGTCTTTCCAATTTCCTTCAGATGCCGGGCAGCTGTGTTGTGACTGACGCCAAGAACTTTCGTTATCTCCCTGGTACCTTTGTGTGGATCCTCCTCTACCACATCTTGTCCTCATCAACATCACTATGCCTCCCACGACCTTCATGTTCTTCCAAGCTCTCATCTCCATTCCGGAACTTCTGACCGTCCGAATTGTGGAACATCCTTGACCGAATGCGGCGTTGATCTTCTCGTCCGCCTCCTTAGCTGTAGTGCCCAGCTTGAATTCATGCAAGTAAATGCCTCGGATTACCCTTTTGTCCATCTGCAAAAAAGTCAATAAAACTCTAAAGTTTTCCCACTTTTACATAGAAAATTTGGTACTCACCGGTAGAGCAAAGTTTGCGCTTCTAAATGATATGCCACATGTTACGGTTTGTTCTTAATGAAACGCGTAAAGACGCGCCAAAAAGTGGCGCGAGTCAGTGCCATTTAATTCGTTACAACCTAATACAGTGCGTTTCAAAAGTATGTAGCCACCTTAAATTCAAAATTTTTACTCTTCGCCTTTGTTTCTATGAACCGTCGTTTGTCGCATTCTATTCCTCGTAGTCGGAAGTACTTATGCTGCTTTTTTCAGGAAAAAGCCTGATCTCTAGCGAAAATAGATCGTTTTTGAAATTTTTTGTTTGTTTCAAAAGTATGTAGCCACTCTCAAAAAATACGATTTTTATTAAAAATTAATAGTCAATTGGACCACCATTATTCCTTATTACATCAAATACCCTGCTACGCATGCTACTAACAAGTTTCTGGACCACTTCGTCACCGATGTTGTCCCATGCAGTCAAAATAGCGGTTTTTAGCTCCCCAACATTGTTGAACTGCCTGTTATTCAAGTAGACTTGCCGGACCAAGATACCCCACATGTTCTCCATTGGGTTGTGGTCAGGTGAGCAAGCTGGCCATTCCATTACTCGGAGTCGAATACGTTGGAGCCAGTCTGTGGTCGATTTGGACACATGAACTGCTGCGTTGTCCTGCTGCAGAACATGTGTCTGCCGTTTTCTCCCCGTTAGGAAGGGCAGCAGGCTGGACTCCAGTACGGCTTGACACCCTAGACTGTCCATACGACATGATGGGAATCTGAGCTTCAGCTTCTCCCTACTGCAGAAGCCTGCCCATGTCATCAGAGACCCGCCTCCGAAGTTCCGTCGAGAGATGGTGATGGGAGCCTGTCGTAGATCTCTCCAGTATTACCGGTAACCATCGGGACCATCCAGATTAAATTTTTTGTCGTCACCGAAGATGACCTGAAGCAATAAGTGTGCGAAATTCATGACGTCGACGAAACCAGAAAGTTCCTACATTTTCCAATTGCGTGCCATGTTTTTGCGGGCAAACTCCAGTCGCGCCTGCTCGTGGAAGTTCGTGAGATGAAGTGCTTTCTGCATGGTCTGTCTGCATATGTGTTCGTTCGATCGAATACAACGCCATATCGTTGTTCTTGATGCAGATAGACCCGCCTCAGCACGAACTTGGTTGACGCTCCATGTGGAGTTCGACACCATGCGGCTGATTCGTCGACGATTCTGGCTCGAAATCACACGCGGACGACCCAGTACAGGTGCAGACCGATAACCATTGGGATTTCGAAGGAAGTGGTGGACACATCCATGCGAACGTCCGAGCTGACGAGCAATGGCGCGGTTTGTCAAGCCAGCATCCTTGAGTGCTGGGATCTGAGCTTGTTCCTCGATAATCAGGATACGTCCTCGGACTGGCATAGTGGTTATTTTTGAAGAACAGGTCAAGCTGGCTATTTATGACAAGAACTTCCCGCCAAAAAGAACGCAAAATTTGAATAGGAGTGTAAAAATGCCCGATATTCTGGAGTGGCTACATACTTTTGAAACAAAAAAAAAATTCAAAAACGCCTAGTTTTTGCCGGAGATCAAGCTTTTTTCTGGAAAGAGCCATCTAGCTATTTTCGTCTACGGGGAATCCAATGCTGCTAACGCCAGTTCGTAGAAACGAACGCGAAACGTGAAATTATCAATTTCAAGGTGGCTACATACTTTTGAAACGCACTGTAGTAATAAGCAATAGTCGCAAATGGGGTCGGGTGGGAGGTAACTTAGGACTGAATTTTGTTATGCGCCTTAGTAGGAACGCACACTAATTCATAATAACATCAGAAGTGGCCTACCTCACTTCGAAGGAAGTTATTCGATATTCGGATACTACTAGATCTCGCAGGGTACTGAGCGTTAATTCTGGTTAGATCATTGGCTGAGTTTTGATGATTATCATCATCATTTATTCGTGAGTGGTAGGTAGGAATATGGGTCTGGGTCGTCGACGCCCTCTACCGGATTCCACAGTTGAGCCACCTGCGAAGATGCTAAGAAGACGCCGATCAGTTCGAAATGTGGCTCCTTAGTATAAATGGAAGCCATGGCAGCCCATTCAGTCCATCTACGAAATGCAGTTTTAGACCAAACAATCGGTCGAGACGATTGAATCGCGAGACGAAAATGGAAAAATGATGTGGAATCCGACCCTCGATTCAGCGATTCAGATCTTGATAACCGACAGAATGAGGGAATGCGAGATTAACTTGACTCAGGCGAAGTGCTTCAAACGCAGTGTTGGAATGTGGAAGAGTCATCGGATCCCGTCGTCCGTTCGCTTACTGCGGTAGTAGTGCAACAGGCAAATGCAATAGTCGGAATATTGGCAGCGGTCAGCATTTCTTCTAAACTAAAACCCGTCAATTTGGGATAATCTATAGGGCTACACTACTTCTATTTCCAGTTGGAATCTGTGTTTGAGTATGCGCGAGAGAACCGTCGGAATATGTTACGGAGCGAAGGATATGTAACGAAAGCAAAATTTTCATCCCTATCTGAGGGCCTCCGACTTCACCCCACTAACATGAATAATTCGTGGGGAATCGAGGGCAGCACGCATTTAAGGTAAAAAAAGATCGAAAAGAAATGTAGATCCCACTCATATCTGTTTGTATTTTCATGCTACAAATTTGAATGAACTTCTGATGCGATGGAAATCGCTAGGCCAAAGTGCCGCCAAAAACGACCACAATTTTCTGTGTACCGACTTCTTCAGAGTGCATCTCGTCCAATTAGGTTATCATGAAAATGACTCAAAATAAAAAAAATAAAAAATAAATGCACATATGACCACCTAACATCTTCAGGCTTGCGAACCATCGTCTGCAATTAAACACTACACTTATAGAACTACGGGGCGCTACACAAGAAGTGTAGAACTCAGAAACATTCCGGAAAATCCCCTCATAGGTGTTTTTGAGCATCACATCACTTTGACTTATGAGCCTGAGCCCCCTTATCCGAAACCCGACTTCATCTTTCGTCAGGCTGTTACTTTGATGATATGACTCGGAGCGGAAGAGCTAGATCTCAATATGGAGGACATTATTCGACCCCTCACAAGGTATCGTAGTTTTTCTAGTGGAATCAGCTAGAGGGAATCTGCTCACCAGTTATTTAGACGAACTTTTATTATAAAAATTCAGCTTCTGGAGGGGATTGGGAAGCAAGGATGAATCAAGGAAAAAAGCCTTCGAGATTCGAAAGAAGCAACGTGCAAACTGGGGCCCTACCCTAGGACCGCACTAGCGCGCCAGGTAAGTTGAGGATTGAAAATAAAAAAATCAGATTGTTGAAACAATTCAATGAACTTAAGCAGTATATGTTTAAGGGCAGACATACGTCAATACGTCGTCAATGGTGGCGTTCTAACCCCACGCCCTGTAAGTATAATATTACTGCTACTCATACTGCCTGCTAAACCACTGGCCTGATTTTCCTAAGTAACTTACTTACAGAAACACTATAACTTCGAAACAGAAGTCCCTACCACAAGTGCGATCAATTCGGATGGCGAAGACGATCCTATGCCACAGGAGCGACCGCTCACATACAGAATTTCCACCATGCTCACTTATTGCAAGATTTCTACTTTTGAAGATCTGAATTTTTGCTAAAACCGCCGTAGTATTTGTTTTGCTGTACGAATGTAGTAAAGTTGGTAGTAAATAAATTTATATAACTCTATCATGTTCTTACCACAGAAGCATTTTCAGCAATGTAACGCTAAACCGAACTTGTGTGCTGAGCACTACCTTCACTCGAAATTAGTATCTCCACCACTGGTATACTCCCACTACTAGTCGTGCTCCTAAC
This sequence comes from Heligmosomoides polygyrus bakeri, assembly GCA_947359475.1. Lineage (NCBI taxonomy): Eukaryota > Metazoa > Nematoda > Chromadorea > Rhabditida > Heligmosomidae > Heligmosomoides > Heligmosomoides polygyrus. The sequence goes on along the minus strand of OX375867.1, from coordinate 52,805,757 downwards.
AACACTCTCAGCACCAGCTCCCACTACTTCAAGTTTTCCACAACCTACAACTACTTCAACTTTTGCTTCATCGACCACTTCTGGAGTAGTAGTAGATAGTGGAAAAACTAGAAGTAGTGGGAGTTGGTGCTGAGAGTACTGTTATGAGCAGGAGTAGTAGTGGGAGTACTACCCATGGTGGAGGTACTAATTTCGAGTGAAGGTAGTGCTCAAGTACTGAAGGGTGAGCGCAAGTTCGGCTCGCGTAATTGCGCAGCACGTGCTGCGGGATGCATGGAAAGGTGCCTCTTCAAGTGAGCAGGATGTGCTCCCCAGCTTCAGCAGGATGTGCTGCCGAGCTCCGGGAGCACCTACTGCCCTCAAAAAGGATGACCGGATGACCGAGATCACCAAGGGCTGCGCGCTGGGTAGGTGGTTCCGCCCACTTTGCAATTCTTGAACCGTGTCCTGGAGAGCTGATCTGCCCACCTACAGCCCAACTTCTCCCGCCCGGCTAGAGTAAGGGTCGCAATGGAATCAGTGTAAATGGTAAGAGGTCACTAGGAAGTGACGCACAGAACCCCCTCATCAGTTCTGTGGTTAGTACGCGAGGGCTACCGAGGAACGAACGAGCTCAGCCAAATAAAATAGTTCGACTAGTGACTTCGACGAATTAGTTCCAGTCTAGAAGGGGAGAGGAGTCCTCTTCTTGACATTTATAGAATTTGTGCGAAAACTTTTAGGGCGGAGACGCCAACAGCCTGTAACATCCTGTAACAAGGGAAGACCACCTAGGCTTTGAAGTGAAACTACAGGTTATGGACAACTGGAAGTTGTATGCTCCACCCATTCTAGACGTAAAATGTGCTGGACCACTTTTGCTGTAGACGGACAGCCATTTTTTTATGAATGCGGATCACTATTGAAGACAAGGTAGTTTCTCTTCCCCCTTCAAGAAATGTCAGACTTTTTATGAGGACCTTCACCTCGCCGTAGCGTGCAACTGAAGAGGTAAAATCACCAGAAATTTAAAAACGTGTGTTAGACTCGTGTTCCAAAATTTTTTTGGAGAGTTCATAAATTCATTTACTAGAAAGCGAAGAAGCACTTTTTCGAGGCCCGGCAAGCACTCAGTGTCACCCCAATTTTACACCTGCCTAAGTTCGTGCTCTCTATTCGGTGTGCAGGAGGCACTCGTTCTCGGACCTGTCAGAGACAGCATCCCTAGAAAAGCGTAGCAAATGTAGTCAGTGTGACTTCTTCAGGTTTCTAAAGAAAGATCCACACTCGTAGGTCAGTTCACGATACCGTCTTTGACGACTAGTTTGCTACCGGATTTGCCGCCGTTGACAAAGAGTCAGGACGGGGCACGCCCTCCTCCGCCCAAGGGGACAGACCCTTCACACGATAAACGTGTCCGAGAGCAGTTTTCGAAGGTTCGCGCTGTCAGAACGTGCTCTGGGACAGGTTAGACGCGTGAAAGCGAGCAAGCGCGTGCGTGCAGTGGCAGCGCGCGGCGCGGAGGCGGAGGAACAATGGCGACCGGCTCAGTGAAAGAAGCGGCAGCCACGACGAAGAATCGGAAATCTCTCCGGCCAATCGGCTAGGAGTGCAGAGAGTCACGAAGAGTTGTGGAAAGCCTGCAAAGGGCCGCTAGCCGTCGGCGGGTCTAAGAACTCGTTGGGAGAACCTGCCACTCACTTATCTTAAACCGAATATTCTTGCGGAAATATGCGAACATTGTCGTCAACAGGGGATAAGAATCCAAGCCAAGGGACTTGACTTCACAGATGTTCGAAAAAAATTAATCTACAGTTGGAAGTGTTACTGAATTAGCAGGAAAGGAGAGGTGCAAAAATGTGGCTACTTTAGTACCTGCAAAGCGTGCTCAGTCTTCGCAGAAGATTTAGTCATATTTTTGTGAGGATTATCCTCAAAGTATAACGATGACAACCAATAATCCCTGACCCATCACACTTTCAACAACGACTTCCAGATCGGGCCTCCCCGCCACTCTCGGTCGTCGCGGTCGCGAAACCCAACCGATTGCCGACGAGATCTGGTTAGCGTAGATGGGCTCGACGGCACTCAACGTAGACGATTACGAAGAAGCGTTCGCGACTTGCCTTTCCCATTCGTTGTCTGCGGATGCGTTGTTATCCGAGAGGCCGTTAATCCAGTCGATGACGGAGCCTCGCCTCGGTTTCGGGTGTCGACACTTTCTGCTTTGCTGCTGGTCAGTGCTCCTGCTTAGCATCAGAGAAGGCACTCACTCACGAGCAGCAGCTCCTGAAACACGGCTAACACTTCGACGCGAAGAGGGAGAAAGCGACTGAAGAAGGCGGACCGTAGTGGAGGTATCTGGCTCGAAATGTGCTGATAAACATTCACGTCAACAGAGCAGAAATGGTAGGCCTTTTCGAATATGAAAAATGCATATAGGACGTCGTCAATATGCAAAAAAGGAGAGCGAGAAGTTAGTTAGCTGAAGGAATCGTTCCTCCCGTATTCTTGAGCTCTCAGTGCGCCGGTGAAAAGCGAGAGGCTAATGTGACTGGCTTATACGCCGGTACTCCGAGCTGGAAGTTACGGGCTCATCGATGACGCCTATACAGTGCGGATTGCAATGGCTTGCGGTGGTCAGCCTATGGAGAAGTCAGTGCAGTCAGTGTCCCTTCCTCCCCAGATAAACCTGGCAGCAATCCACCGACCCCGAAGAGGGGGCGAGTTGATGGGCCGCAGCGGGATTCGAAACCAAAGCCTCGATCGAGGCGCACGCAAGAGACGGAGTCTCCTTCCAAAGCTCTGCAACGCTTCACGTAATCAAATGGGCAGATGAGAAATTCTTTTTAAGCCAAATCAGTTATGTTTGAAGCAGCTGATTCGCAAGGGTCTCTGGTGCATCTGTAGATTAACCGCCTCCGTATGCATATATACCAACGCAACTATTTTTAGAACGAAATCTCATGTAGTGGATAACCCAGTGTGATACATAGTTCTATCATAAAAATTGCGAAAATGTTAGAATAACCTTCTCACCTATTTTAAGGGTATAAGTACGCATACAGGGTGGCCCATACGTACATGCTGCGTCATAATGTAGCGATCTTGCTAGGAGGCATATGTCAACTGCCATAAGCCCTACAATAACAGTTGTGAACCACGTCCTGGGTACTATGCTCCCAACAATTATCACAGTTCCAGCTCCTAGTAGAGTAGTGGGCTTTAATCTGACGCGATCGATTGTCTTCTCCAGGTCCGCAAAGGAGATGCGGAGGACTCAGCCCCGAGAAGTAAGTGGAGAGTAGAAATATGCTAGTTTGGTTGGAACGCTTCGCACGAGCTGCGTATCCGGTCACCGCTTATTCGGAAGAAAAATTCGCACAGTGACGCTGTTCTAGAAGCGTCAAGACAGTGGCGCAGTTAATACTATTTCTGCGAAAACACATACTTCTGTGATACCCAAATATTGGTTGCTAATAGTGACTGTAGCATCTTCGACAATTTTCTCAGCACGCCTCCCCATGCTGCGTTCATCTTGTGTTGCTTTTGGATCATGATGTACAAACCTGTATCACCTGTCGTCCCGTTGATCATCGACTTGCTCGAGCGGGCGCCAGTGTCACGGAATAGTGGCCACCGCCTCTGTAAGCCACGCCCCTACATGGGTTGGAAGGTTGACAGTCTCTCTAACTGCATTCTTGCTAGATGGTTGTTGTATATAATATAGACTAATAATAAAGGTTTGTAAATCCTCACTCCCAGGCAGGAGCATGACATGGAGGTCAAGGGGAGATCCTTTTAGACTTTTGCTCAAAATTTCTAAAAGAAGTTAGCAGTAGGGGAGACTCCGGTTTGATGGCCATCAAAACGTATTTATATCTCGAGATATACACACCACACCGCATGCACATTGCCCATTTCTCGCAAAGCATGCTGGCATGATTTTTTTGTACTGAGCATGATTTTTATCATTTCCACTTTTTCGTTTGTCTTCGTCGTGGCGCATGAATGAGGCAGGGCATGTAACTAAACGGCTATTTTTCAAAAGAATTACTATTACGATTTTTAAAGAATTTGAGCCGCTTACTCTATGCTATTTTTAAACTCTAATTATCGATTGCGAAAAGTACGCATTTCGCTATTCGCGACAGCGATTTAAAGCGAATATCGTATTTTCCGACCTGGCGTCTTCAAAAACACTAAGTGTGTGGAAAGTACGTTCTTCACGTGAGTCACTGCCGAGTGCAAACTACTTCCCTTGTGAACCTCGTACTTTTCCGATTTTCCCTTCTGCGCACGTCCTAGATGATTTCTTTGCATTCATGTTTTCGTTATCACGTTAATAGCTTAATCAAATCTTTCACTATCAGCTTATTAAAACGTCTAATTTATAGCTCATGTTTCTAATCTTCAATTCTTAACTTATCGTCAATTCACTTGCTACATTTCACTCTGCCATTCATGCCACCGCTAGCTTGTATATATAATCCCACTCTTAGGGAAAAGAGAGCGGTAACCCATACTGAGGTCATCTAACGGTAAGAGGCATTACGTCTTCGTGACTGCAGTTGGACGGTTGGTTTGAACTGCGTTCTTTGCTCACTGCTTCTTCAGCTCTCTTCCTGTCTCCTACTTCTTCATCTTAATAGCGATTCATCAACATAACGGGTACTTATTTAGTGCCGAACAGCTCACCAACTGAAAAACGGTTTGCTCGCACCGAGCAAAGAAATCAGACGAAGCTAACGAGTCGACTTATTAATGAATCACGGGAAATAGTAGAACGGTTGCTCATTTCGAACATGGCGAGATCTGATAACGGATTAATCGGGGGATCTGTTGGGAGCTTAGACAGATCTCCTAATATTCGGGTCAATATAGCGGATTTGCTTCTTCCCGCATTACTGTGCTGGCCGAATTATAACGGAACTAACATGTCAGTGGTGAAGTTTGTTAGAGAGATGAACGAAAAAGCCAATGCAGCGGGATATGAGCAGAAGCTGGCGAGGCTCCTTCCTCTGCAATTAAGCGGAGCAGCCAAAATAAAATACGAGAACTATGATAACGATGTTAAGCTGGATTACAGAAAGGTTGTTGACCAGTTGAAAAAAGACTTTCGCAGCCCTAACTATGTCGAAATAGCGAAAGCAAACATTTATCACGTGAAGCAAGAACCTGATGAAAACGTGATCATTTATGGTCAAAGGGTGAGAGATTTAGCTGCCGACGCTTTTGCCAAAAGCAATCCCATCGCCATTGAAGAAATAATGTGTGAAACATTTGTGCGCGGCCTTACTACAAATCTTCGAATCGCGGTAATGAAAAAAAGGCAGTCATCTCAGACTTTCGAGGATCTGCAACAGATTGCAGAAAACGAAAGTCATCTTCTTGAAATTGTGACGCGTGAGAGAGGAATAATTGATAACACCCTAGTAAATGCGATCGCTCAAAACGCACACATTAGTGAAAGCTGCCCACATCGAAATTACCAAAATCAAGGGAACTACCAGCGTCAAGAGTGGAATCAATCGCCATACCCTGCTGTTAGTGCATCGCCAAATTTTTCCCCACGTTGGAACAGTAATAGGGCATATCACGAACGTAGTCCTCAATCCTATAACGATAACGGTTACTACAATAACGGGGGAACTCGAAGCCAACGTGGATATCACGGACGCGATTCTCAAATCCCTAGAAATATCGCTTCTCACAATTACGTGAGAAATTATAATGACCAACATGATAACGATCGGTATCGGAATTATCCTAATGAACTTCAGCACAACTGAGAAGTCAATGTGACGGCATAGAAAAATCTATTGTATTCAAAATAACGCCCTATATTATAACGAAGGGGAAAATATTCGGTTAGGTAAAGTAGACGAAGGTCGCCAAAAAGAGATTTTGTAGCAGAATCACGAAAACCCCTTTGCCGGAGGTTACTTGAGCAGTAAAAATACCTCGCAGTAAGATTCACGTACGATTTTACTGGAAGAAAATGAATAACGAAATAGCAATTTTTGTTCTAAGCCGTGTCATTTACCAAAAGGTAAAGTCGTAACGATTTCGAAATATTTTTGACATTTTACAGAATATAACGATGTCCGTAGAACTGATAAGGACATAGGGAAATTCGGACTATGATTACGGCAGTGAATACACTCCCGCAAAAACTCATTTCGAGGTAACTTTAAACATTTTCACCAGAAGGTCGGCAAAACAACGATTGGTAGAATAACGATTTAACATAAACCAAATTCATAACGATATCTAATCAATATTTGAAGGAGCTATGCGGAGATACCAGTGCTCGAACTGGTCCCTTGGAAGAAGAGGTACCAGAACTCAGACAAGCACTTTTGACTTGTCAGGAGCAAGATGATGCGATGGCAATGATGGCGAACAAGGACTAAACCTGGTCGCCAATGTGGGTCACGCCGATAAAACGTGCCCTAGCGATGCGATGGTTGACGGCTCTAGAGATGCGGTGGCTCCAAGCAAGGGCTCCAGGACCTAACTCCGACGCGACGTCGCGCGCTAGCCGCGTGCGACGTCGCGGCGCTGAAACGAGGACGTGCGCTCGGTGACGCATGGATAGCCGCGGAGCACGAAATGTTCCCAGTGTTTAAGCTCCCAGACCACATTTCTAGCTAGGAACTTAAGATCCAACAGAATGTGGTAGGCAACAGCCTGCAGTAGGACAATTGATCCGTCTATGGGTGATAGTAACCTTTTTCCGTAGTATAACCATAATCACGGGTAAAAATTGTCCGAAGAAGTTGTAGATGGCAAATTCTGACGCTAGAAACCATCCACATGACCAGGATTCCTGTATAAACTGTCGCTGATCGTCCTATTGAAACCACATTCATATACCATCTCTAAGAAACGTTGAAATAAGGCAAAGGTGTGCCGCGTGTCCCTGTAGGAAGCGTTCCCTGTATGTTTAGCCGTCGGAAGCATCGGACCGCGACAACTGGTCCAATTTCGTCGCGCACCGCGCGCGGCGCCAGGGGGGTTCGCGCGGCGTTGGAGTTATGTCTGCCCCCGCCAAACAAGGCCGGTGGCAGTATGCGGGCAGCGATTCGAGCAATGCCTCGAAAGCACATGACCCGGAGGCCCTATGACCTGGCCCTAGGCTTATGCACAAATTTCGCCCTGTGCGTACTGGAAGGAATCCTCCTATAATCGCCTCTATGTCCATCGTCCCATCATTTTAATTCATCATTGGAGTGAATGTTTGTTTTTTGTTGTTATTTAAAAATTATTGTGTTGTATATTTTTGTCGAGGCCGACAAATTCGAAAGGAAGGGCACGTCACGGTATAGTGGCGACCGCCTCTGTAAGCCACGCCCCTACATGGATTGGAATGTTGACAGTCTCTCTAACTGCATTCTTGCTAGATGGTTGTTGTATGTATATAATATAGACTAATAATAAAGGTTTGTAAATCCTCACTCCCAGGCAGGAGCATGACAAAACAGACCCGACTAGTGTTTCAATTCTGAAAATGTTAAGGAAGTAAAAGGTGATATTGATATAACCTCCTAAAATGCGCCACACACTCCAGTTCTGCATGAGATCGTTGAAAATTGGGTGGGTCCTGGACATTTTCGAGGATCTGTGAAGATCCCTAGGTGGAGGGGTTCTGACAAGCAAGACAGCGCGGACAAGTGCAAGAAGCATGCCTGTGATGGCGGACCGACCGTGCTTGCATTGTCAGGGCATTCTCTCTCAGTGTTTGGTGCGCATTTCTGCGTCGCCTACAGGTTGCGAAAGCGAAGCCAGCCACATACAAAACAAAAAGGCGAAACTGCGTCCTCCAACGAATTGGAAGCCAACTAGATTAACCTGTCACTAAGACTTTTACTCTTACCTGAAAGTACAGAGCTTCAAAATATTCCTCACGTTTAATTGGGTTTACACATTCCTTTCATGTTAAAGCGCTCTGATATCCTCAAACAGTCCTCAGTATTCCTTCAAAAGGTCGTTCGCAATAATCCATGACTAAAGGTCATAGCTGCAAAAAATGTCTGCGCTTGTAAAAACAATCTACAACCCGTTACATACCGAATTGGCCACCAACGTAACAGAAACACACATAAAATAAATAGTATTGGTGGAGATATTTTTTTCTTCAAACCTGGTTGGTTGGACGTTGATTATCTTTCATCCTAAAATCTGCTTTTCTGGATCCAGTAGGAGAGTCATAAAAATACATCAGAATGGAAAGAAAGAAATATTAGGGTGGAGGTTAAGAAAAGAGGGTGCACTCTCTCTTTCCTAAATATAATCGTAGAAATTTGTTCAAAAAGTCTTTTAAAATGGAGACGCTGAGCTTAAACACATATGCCTTGTGGAAGGTCATTCAAGCCCGTTTCAACTATAGTAAACCTCCAAGATGTGGAAGATTCTCTCTCCTTAGACCACTACCAATACTCCTTCTTGTATTTCGAACTGCGTCAGTTTCGCTGTCAGATTCGCCGGACTCCAACTCAACCAGCCCCTCATGTTCACTTTCCGACGAGGTAATGGATTCGTCTTCTTTCTCCTGCAGTCCTCGTCTTTCTCCTCGAATCTTCCATACCTTCACATGATTTACATTGCACTTGGTGAATGATTCCGAGCGACCCTTCCACTGATTTCGACAAATAGTTGATTCTAAACCTAACCAGCTACCAATCGCCAGCACACGCTGTTCCAGGCTGCGTTGAGGCTGCGACAATCCGTTGTAAGCAAAACAGAACGTGGAGGACGGAGGAAAGGGCTGCAAAATAGAGGAAACCGAAGTAAGAAAGGGCGAAACAAAATCAATATAAACAATTTTGAATGTTCTTTAAGAACGTTCCAAATGGTGTGTGGAATGGCTGTTGCCGTTTCTTTTCTACCTAAGCAAAACGCTCACAATGGATACCCATTTTCAACGAGACATGTAAGGGAGCAAAAGATACCTCTTCAAAATTAGTGAATTATCTTCCAATAGGAACTTGGGTGCAAGTCTAAAACGAGGAGCCCACCCTCTCCTTTCTTCACAACATTCAGAGAATTTTTCTGCAATCTTCATAAATAACAATGTTCTACGGTTACAGAATACTACAACCGGGGTTGGTGCGGTTAGGAAAGGCTGGCAGTTGGGGAGATTCCGGATGGGCTGCTATCTAGAATTGCATCAGAGGCTACACGTCATATATTAGGAAGTGCACCCAGAATCACTTTCATTTTCGCCTTTTTCTGAAGATGCTTCATTCAAAAACAGATTAACCGTTAGGTTCTCCCTAATTGCCGATGTCACTTCTCGCAAATCCCACAACTGCGGAAGGAATATCGACTACAGTCCCATCCCGTGACAACGCCTCCGAATAGGACGCGACTCTCGATGCAACGTAGATTTTCTCCGGCCCCGGCCAGCATACATTTACGCCAACACAAATCAACTCCGTTTAGGACACATCGGATACGACGCCACTCCCGTTATAGCTCGGTTTTGGGAGGAACTCTTCGTTCAAAATGATTCCCGTTATAACGCGACCCGGGCTCAAATCAGGTCCCACACAGAAACTGAAAAGGAACAAGATGCTGGGAGCGGTTGCGATCAGGCCTACCCTTCTATTGCATCGTTCGTAGCCGCGACCAGTACCTGTGCGACAATGAATTAGATGCATGTAGACGTTTTTCATGCCCGCAGAAGGGTTCATAGTCAGCAGTATGTTGAGCACAGTGGTAGACTCCCGGTAGTCGTTAGAAGCTGCAATAAATTGGAGGGTTTTCTCTATAGAGAACGACAGAAGGTGTGGATTAAAGCTCAGATTATTCGAAACAATGTCCCACTCATTTGTTTTAGGCCTAGAGCAGCTGGTATAGAGGCTATGCGCAGTCACATGATGGTTTGTTGTGATCAGAACTCTCGCGCCATGCAGGACTTGTACCTGCACACTCTGCTTTCTGGGCAGGATTAAAGTAACAGCAGTAACAGTGTTTAATCACACGCAACACCTTGATATCGTGAAAAGCGCTGCGGCGCCACTGCGACGAGGATATGGCGGATGCGGCGCGCGATTTAACAGCGCTAGTAGCGCAATGGGCCAACATTCTGCCTGGATAGTAGAGTGCGGGTTCATGTCCCACCTGCCGCGAGTTTTGATGGCGGCAAAAAAATACTGTAACATCAGGTTACACAGTTTGGTTGTTGATCACATCTCACTTCTATCTTTCCTCAGAAACTCGTTATTCCTCACACATATCTGTCATACTTTTGCATATAACAGAGAGTATCTCTGAGGACAGGACATCATTAATAATCTAAAGATGTTCTTTGTATTCACAATTTCCTCATGGTCACATGCTTCATTACTATAGCCATATTTGGCCGTGGAACGCGATTCTAAATAAATCTACGCGTAAGAGAGTCTAGAAAAGGTCTGCTCCGGTTAGGACGCGACTCCCGTTATAACGCGGATTTTCTTCGGTCCCTTCAAACGCCTTATAACGAGAGGAGGTGCACTTTCAAGCGCTGCGCCCGCAACAGGTCATGAGTGTTAACTCGGGTGAGCGGAGACCGTCGCGCGCGCGGTGACTCTTCGTACGTAAAGACCCTCCGTCATTGTGTTTGTAGGAGTGGGTGAGGCCAAAACAGTCAGGCGCAGCTCGCTGCGTTTGTTGCCACTTATGTGAGAGGAATCTAGATCAGAAGAAATATATAGAAAGGTACATGAAGACACATGAGAACAACTAGGCAGAAGTCGATTGCTATGTCACGGTTTACTCAGCAAGAACACCTTAACTACGTCGATTAGGACAAGTTAGAAAAAATAGACGACATTCACAAAAATTGATTATTTTCTTTTCCTTTCAACTCGCTACCCTGACCAAAGCTTGCAAGGGAAGCCCATGACCTTCCGCCCAAAGATTCTCAGCGAGACCTGTACGATTTTGCAGGGCATGAAATGAGGAACATAGAAGTGTCTTTCGGTTTTGCTATGGGCCACTAGGTGGTCCAAAAATGGCAAAAATGACACCTCTTCAGGCCTCTCGGCCGCACTGACTTCTTAACGGCTTGGCTTCGCCGTGGTAATAACTTCTCATCATCAATTGTAGCTGCCACCTATGTCACGGTTTACTCAGCAAGAACACCTTAACTACGTCGATTAGGACAAGTTAGAAAAAATAGACGACATTCACAAAAATTGACTATTTGACTAATATCGATTGGTGGCGATTGATACTTCAAAAACATACTTCAGATTTGTGTTCAGCAACCTCGATTACCCCCAGGCTAAAGTTTTAGGCCATGTGAACGTCATCCACAGAAAATCGATAATTCAATCAATATCGGTTGATGGCGATCGACACTTCAATAACAAGGTTCAGATTTGTGTTCAACGACCTCGATTACCCCCAGGGCTAAGATTTGGGGCCGCTGTTGATCGTCATCAATCATTGAGTATCGCCAAAACGTCGTTTCCCCACTCCAGTTCCGACGGACGAAATACACACACACACGCCACTCCTTTATATATAGTAGGATGATAATTTCTGACGTTTCTCGACGAAGCTGCAGGATGCATTCAAGTGATTCATTCGCGTGGCAGCGACTGGATGGGCGAGTGGACGCGGACTTAAAGGAGTGAGGTCGAGGGTTCGATTCCGGAGGGGGTTAGGAGAATTGCTAGGTGGTCTGTTGCCATTTTTACATAAGAAGAGCACATTTTGGCTTCGGTACGGTACCGTATTACTGGGTAGTGGTGAATAAGGGTGACGAGGTCACGACCACTGATTTCGCCCTGGCTCCGCGTACGGAAATTATTTAAGCTGCTGACCACAAATTTGTCATCTTTTTCTAAATTTTCATTTTCTTTTGCACAACTTTGCAACTCAAAGTCGAAGGCTAAAAAATACGTCTGACCACACTGGAGAAGTAAGCGATTCTACTAACATAGACAGGTTTAGTCACCTATATTTACCGTAATCGACCGAACATTTAAAAGTAAATGTCATATCCGTGATCAGCACCCCAAATAACCCGCTGGGCGATGTTTGAGCGAATCTGTCGTCGACCTCTGGAGAAAGGCAGCAGTGCCGTTTATTCTGCGTACATTCCTTTACTTACACATACCCATCGTAACCTTTCGTAATCTATCGTTTCACCGAAAATGGTATCAGATTGGTGACTTGCAGCCCAAGCAACCCTGTAGATGGATTTTGGACGATTTTTTTCGACCTCCAGAGTCGAGGGAGTGAGTGCAAATGCTCCTATCTGCAATGCCTCCAACAGTCTCCCGTAAGTGTATACGAGAATGGTGAGGAACAAGTACACAGCAAGGCGACCAATCCACGATGTGGATAAAATATGGCTGTAATTAGTAACAGTTGGCTGAAAAATAACCTCCAAGTTCGACGCTCTTGAAACCTGGGCATCTTAGACGTAAGTTCTTAAAAATCCTTTTACACCTTCCAGGTTTGGTAAATCTTTATTGCGGGCCGACGTTTCGACGAACTCGTCTTTCTCAAGGCCTGAAAGAAGCTCGAAATGTTTTTGATTCAGTGAATTTCACAGAATCAAAACATTTCGAGCTTCTTTCAGGCCTTTGAGAAAGACGAGTTCGTCGAAACGTCGGCCGCAATAAAGGATTTACCAAACCTGGAAGGTGTAAAAGGATTTTTTAAGAACAGTTGGCTGAAATAGTGAAAGTTGGCCGAGAAGAATAAAAAGCAGTCTGTAAAAGAAATCTGAAGAACGGTGAGCGTGTCTTGATGATGTGTCGAACCAATACTTGTCGATCGTGTCTACAAATGAGGTGACAGCGAGAAATACTTCCACAACTGATTGAGAACACTCCAACGAGCTCATGTGGGGACAGCATTAACGGGACCTTCCTCAGCGAGACAAGCGTGGTTTAATGGGACGCGAGGACCACTTCACATGACAAAACCAGCTTCTTCCACATCTGACAACAGGCTGGAAAGCAGGGTTAGGGAGAGAATGCGGTGCCCTACCGAAGCCTAAATATGCTCTTCTTTTGTAAAAATGGCAAACAGACCACCTAGCGATTCTCCTTACCCCCTCCGGAATCCAACCCTCGACCTCGCTAACTTAAGTCCGCGTCGCCACTCGCAGGGCCATTCCCAGGTGTCACGTTTGCCTTATCAATCCGCCCTGGAGTGATACCATTTTTTGTTATTTTCGGACCACCCAGTGGCCAGTAGCAAAAAACGGAAAACACTTCTTACCCATCATCTCATGCCAACATCATGTAGGTCTCGTTGAGAATCATTGGGGAAAGTTCCTGGGCTTTCCCTTGTTAGGACATTGATCACACAACTGCTGCGTGATGACGTTTTATGCCGGAAGGTTTGAAGTTTGTTCGACAGTTGAATAAAGTTGTTCGACCGTAGTTATTCGATTTTCTGAATAATGTTCGAATAGGGCTCCCTTCGATATTCCGAATTCAAACGAATTTTGGAAAATCAATAAGTGTCGAATATTCCAATATTTGAACATTTATTCGAATAAATTATTCGAATAATTATTTCGATCATATTCGTTCCAGCACAATACAGTAGTGGTCAGTCACTGTCGATTTTTACCACTCATCACATTACGAGCTTGTTAGGAGTGTTAATAAATTACCTTCAGCTCAGTGTGAGAACATTGACTCTCGATTATAAGTGTAGCAGTGGACTGAACGTAACTTCAGCACGTTCACAGAGAACGAATGTCTACTATTGATACTGCGGTACGCAACCGGAACGCAATTGCAACTGAATCGTGTCAGACACCAAGAAGAGTGCACATTAAGAGGAGCGAGACTGTGATTGTAGATCCCTACGCCATGCCTCTCCTCATCATTGCCCGGAGCGTTGGCCCAGCGCATACTGTGCCATACACTTGAGCTCGATTAGTCGGGCCGAATAATTGTTCGTGAACAATTAATCGCTCGATTACTCGAAAATCGTAAATCGTTGTTGTTCGAACATTACTCGAAATTGTTTTTTCGCGAAAAACCGTTATCGAACATTGATCGAAATCGACTTTCGCGGAAAAGCATTATTCGAGCATTATTCGAAATCGACCTTCGCGAAAAACCATTATTCGAACACTTGTTCAAAATCGACTTTCACAAAAAAACCGTTATTCGAACATTGTCCGAAATCGACTTTCGCGAAA
>OX375867.1:52616663-52791411 GCA_947359475.1 Heligmosomoides polygyrus bakeri | reverse complement strand
AGCAGAAGCGAACTAACTTGGTTCACCATAGGGCTAGAACCCACCAGTGCTGCTGATAATTTTGAATTTCATACTACACGAAACGACGGATTGGGCGTTCCTACATCGTGGCCCTCCCGCCCCAGCCTATTTGATCCCCACTGCTAGTTGTAGCACTTATATCCACTCGTGTGCTTCTTAAAGAGGCTGACAACCACTTAACACGATGAGCCCTATCCACCTGAGCTGTTTTATGCCTGATTCTGTAGGCTGTAAGTAAGATTCTCCCATTCTAAGTTGGTTGGATTGAGCCCATCAGTTTCTCCCGCCCACATAAACTTCCTACTTTCTACACCCTTCCAAGCTGTTGGATTTTTATTCGAGTGATAGCAGAGGTTGAACAACAAACACAACGGTGAGGAACATACATATCCCACCTTTGTGATTAAGTGGCTTTTACACTATCAGTCGATTAAAGGCTGCGGTGAACTTTTCGAGGGCATGGTGCGATCTCGTCTTTTATTGCGCTATATGCTTGCTCATAGGCTGTAAGTAAGATTCTTCCATTCGAGCGCATGCGACAGTTTCTCCCGCCCACTCATAATTCCTATTTATCGCTTGGGCCCCCCTCAGACGTTGCGATATTTATTGATAGCGTAACTTTAACAACAAATACAACAGTGAGGAACACATATATCCCCACTTTGGTGGATCAATTAGGTGGCATTTTTGGAGTGCATGGCGCGATCTCATCTTTTAATACGCTATATGTTTGCATCTTAGCTGCGGGCTGTAAGATTCTCCCATTCGAAGTTATTTCGGCTGAGCGATTTTTATTCGATTGATAGCAGAAGTTGAATAACAAATACAACAGTGAGGAGCACACATACCCCCACTTTGGTGGTTCAATTAAGACGCATTTACGCTATCAATCAAATAACCAGTGGTGCTATCGGTTTTCTCTCAGACCTAACCGGGAAGCGCAGGGAGGTGAGCAATCGCCGCTGCCGAGGAGGACACGTGAGGCGTTGCAAATAATGGTTAGAGTTGCCTGATTGTGTTCGCCGACGGGAGCGTTCCACAGTAGATTGGGCGTTTTGATCAGGCAGTCGATATCGATCGATATTATCGATCATTTGAGTGGTGCTATCGGTTTTCTTTCAAACCGAACCGACCACGATTTCTATCTGACACATTGGAGGTAGGGAAATCAGAGACAGAAAATCTCACCATATATATAAAGGAGGAAGGCATAAGTCACTGTCTGTAGTGGTTCGTCAACAGCGGAAACCAAGTTCCCGTCCCACCCCCAGTTTTCGACTCCACTAGACTCTCGGAATAATTCTTCCCGTACGTTCCCTCAAAATTAGTGGCTAATGAAGTCACCTCCTGAATTCGCCACACTTAGCGGCTCGAAGCACGACGACTGGACAGAAGTGTCAGACATTTCTTTAGGCTTGACAAGCTGCAGTAGGCTGTGAATTCAACGCTAAATGATGGAGTGCTGAGAACATTCTTCTGCGTGCTATGCTGAGTGAGTGGTACCAAGCTAGAAATCAGTCTGGAGTAGGCGCAACTTTCAACGTGCTCGACGCTACGGATGCTTCCTTACCCAGCGTTGGTTGCCGGCGGAGCCGGCTAGCCTGGCGTGGCCCGTGGATGCGATGCCGGCGAAGCCGGCTAGCCTGGCGTGGCCCGCACACTCCAGCGTCGGCGCCGGCGGAGCCGGCGACCGACGCTGGGTGAGGAAGCATCCGTAGCTAGGTTTGGGCTACGTCCCTAACGTGGCCCGCCATACCCGACGCCGGCGGAGCCGGCTAGCCTGGCGTGGCCCGCACACTCCAGCGTCGGCGCCGGCGGAGCCGGCGACCGACGCTGGGTGAGGAAGCATCCGTAGCTAGGTTTGGGCTACGTCCCTAACGTGGCCCGCCATACCCGACGCCGGCGGAGCCAGCTAGCCTGGCGTGGCCCGTGGATGCGATGCCGGCGAAGCCGGCTAGCCTTGCGTGGCCCGTGGATGCGATGCCGGCGAAGCCGGCTAGCCTGGCGTGGCCCGCACACTCCAGCGTCGGCGCCGGCGGAGCCGGCGACCGACGCTGGTAATAGGATAGAAGCTACCTTACAAACCTTATGGATTTGTATGTGTGCTGAAGAAAATATGCAATACCCGAAGCCGGCAAACCTGGCGTGGCCCTCACGCCCAGCGTAGGGACCGGCGAAGCCGGCGACGGAAATTGCCTGAGGAAGCATTTCTAGCTAAGTTTGGGCTACGTCCCCAGCGTGGCCCGCTTACCCGAAGCGTGGTGTGGCCCGCACTTCCATCGTACGGCGACGGACGCTAGCTGAGGAAGCATCCCTACCTAGGTTTGGGCTACGTTCCCAGCGTGTCCGCCCTACCCGTGGCAAGCAAAGCCGGCAAGCCTGACGTGGCCCGCACGTCAGGGGTACGGCGCGGCGAAGCCGGTGATGGACGCTGGTGATGGGATAATGCGAGAATTTAGTGACATCGACTCGCAAATGAAGAATCCATGGCAGACAGCAAATTACGCGTAGAAGTGAGGAAAATCCCTTCCTTTGGTAGCACCTCAACCCTGGAGAATGTCCACTACTTGCAAAATAAATGACCAAGTATCTCGTTATTACGATCTTCTAATTGGATTGTAAACGATGATTCAGTTGTCTTCCAAAGTTCAACCATTTTCATCTACAACTGTGGTGTTGTTCAGTCTTCTTTCGGTTCTCTGTGGAACGTGCATTCGAAATCGAGTTATTCGATTGTTCGATTTTCGAAGACGGCGAAAAGTCGAGTTATTCGATTGTTCGACTTTCGAAAATTTCAAAAAATCAAGTTATTCGATTGTTCGACTTTCGAAAATTTCAAAAAATCGAGTTATTCGATTGTTCGATTTTCGAAGACGGCGAAAAGTCGAGTTATTCGATTGTTCGATTTTCGAAGACGGCGAAAAATCAAGTTATTCGATTGTTCGATTTTCGAAAATTTCAAAAATCGAGTTATTCGGTTGTTCGACTTTCGAAAAATATTGTCGAAAAGCTTAACTCTGCTGTGCCATCAAGCGAGAAGTGTAGGAAGTAGCTGAGGAAGGTGGAAGGCTTCAGCGATACCGTAATTCGCTCATAAATGTTTCCAGGTGAAAAAACTTTTCAAATCAGTTACATTCATCGAATTAGCGAGTCAGAAGCAAGATGCCGACGTTTACATAGCTCAACTCAACTAGGAGAATCTGCATATGGTTGATGACGTTGACAGTGTCTTCCACAGATTAGCGGAGTAATTGCGTCTGACAGCCGTCGAGCGTTTCTCAAATGCAAACGTTTTCGCGATTATTCACCAGCGGACGTTCGGACATCGGAGCCGAAGGAATGACGAAAGCCAGAGAAGTGCCTATAGAACCTCGCAACTACGATCATACACGAGCGGTTTCAATCAGTGTTAGCTGCTAAAGGTGTCAATTATTAAAGATAGGTGCAAACGTGTCCAAAGCGGACAGGAATGTGAGCAACTCCGTTGAGGGGGCACACCTCGGAGAATGGTTGACAGGTCAATGGAGTACTTCCTCGATTTTACCCAAACAAGAGTAGAGTAACATGAGCAAAGGCATATCGACTCGGACAGAATTCGACTGCAATGAACTAGAAGAGCGCGATGAGGAACGCAAGAGAACGATGGCTCATAGCGTACTCGAGGACCTGGGTATGAATTCTCGGAAAGTCTTCCCAGCTGCAGTCTTCAGAACGTCATGTTCTTGAAGAGATTTCTGCATTCCAGCGGCAGCAGCGGTGGTTGGAACGATATCCCCATCGAGCCCGCTTTCTCTTGAGACGGAAGCAAATTAAACACGGGAAACGACTGCAGCGAATTCGAGCGGCGAGAGAAAGCGGCTCCGGCGCGGTGGATGGTGACGAATCTTTACCCCCGATGTCGACCGAAATGAGTCGTGGAAGTCGGAGACCACAGAAGACTCGTGTGAGCATGGCACACGTGGACACACCCAAATCGATAACAATTCGCGGCAGTGAACTCCTTCACTCCGATGACGTCGCATCCGCTTCCGTCGAAGGCACTTGGACGCGCGGAGACGGGAGCTGGGCGGAGCACGAACAGCAACAACGTGGAACGCGAAGGTGGCGCGCGAGTCGAAAACAAGCTCGGAGAAGCGGCTCGCTGCTCACGGAGCCGGGCGCCTCCGAAGCGGTCGCCTGCGGGCGCCGGACGACGTCGAGCGATGTCGTCGCAGCCGGGCTAGGAGCGGCCGGCACACTCGCTCAGTGGCACCCGTCCAATTATGCCGGCAACAGGCCATGCGTATTGATTAGAATTAAACATAGAGCTGTAAACACTGGCGATGTGAGCCCTTTTGGCTTCTGGAGACTTGTATTTAGTCCAGAGATCACCAGCTGCCGAAGACCTTGTGTGGATGCCGTCAACAATGCTGCAGCCCTTACGGCTGAAGAGCATGAGCGAACGAAAGTCTCTAGGTAACCGATCTCCCCTCACTCTCCAACGGACACTGACAGCAGATCCAGAAGAACATGTGAAAATTTTTATGAAAAACTGATGTCAAACCTTTGAGATGGACAATAGTGTATAGCTATGCCTTCAAAAAGAACTCGAAAGAGATCAAAGGCTAGGTAACTAGACAACGTTACCTCCCCAATTAATTAATTATAAGTCGTGGCGAGCCTTCAATTCAGAATCGGTGCTGAAAGGATACACAGCGGATCGCGTCTTGGTGCTGTTTGGCAAAACAGTAGAGCTAGACAACAACGATGAGATTAGAGAGGAAAACTCATCATTAGCCTGCAGATTGGTTAGTTATCGTCTCAATTCCAAGGCGGGCGTGGAGAACCGCGATCTCGAAAGCATGCAAATGCACCATTTTCACTTCATATTGGATGCCTATCACATCAAATTGGACATTCTTCTAAGCAAGTCTTACGCCTTCGTAATCAAACTGAACGTCTTTCAAACCAAAACGAGCTTCTTACAGGTTAAACTGCAGGCAGTCCAAGATGGTTGGAATAATTTTAATTGTTCAATGAACATCCTCCCTCCCCCATATATAAAAGGGGAAGGGTTTCTTGTCCGATGTTAGCCAACTGCAATTCGTATACCGCCTAGTCCCCCATATATAAAAGAGGAAGGGTTTTTTGTCCGATGTTATCCACCCGCATTCGTATACTGCCTAGCTAGCCGGTTTAATCACCCAAGTCTGCGGTGCGGTTGCCAGTTGTCCAAACGAAGACGCTTGACAGTTGTCCACCACTGTTGTTTACCATCGTCTCCCATCGACTGCCAGACATAGGGTGATTTCGAAAGACGTCTCCATTGGCTATACGCCAGCACCACAGGACACCCACCATATGATCCTTCGCAGCTCTCCTGTGTGGTGCTACTTTCCTCTATGTTTACCACCATACTTCTACCACTACCCCACTAACCGGCTGCTCCTATCTGCACCTTTTTTCTGCATTGAAACTGGGAAGCTACCACTCCAGATATTGAATCCATTTCCACTGCGCAGAATGACAGCCGTCTGCATTTTTTTGCTATTTCGCCCCACAGATGCCGTTTTTCATTCAATTTACCTCTGTGCTTACCGCCATAGTTTTACTACTGTCCCGTTACCAGGGAAGGTACGACTACAACAATTGAATCCTTTGCCAGTGTGCAGTATGACAACCGGTTGCACTTTTTTGCACTTTTTTGCACTTTTGCCCACAACCCACTACCAGTTAAGGTATGACTCCAAAAATTGGATCCTTTTCCACTGTGCAGAATGGTAGCCGGCTGCTCTTTCCTGCTGCCGTACTTCTACATCACCCCACGACCTGGGAACCTACGACTCCACAAATTGAATCCTTTTCCACTGTGCACTATGACAACCGGCTGCACTTTTTTTGCTATACCCCCCACAGATGGCGTTTTTTGTGTTCAATTTACCTCTGTGTTTACCGCCATACTTCTACCACTACCCCATTTCCTAGGAAGCTACGACTCCAGATATTTTCGACTTCTTTAAGTGGGTTTGAGTCTCGAACTCGACCTAAATGAATGGAAACGGAGCTACACGCATCATTTCTGTCCAGAATTCGACTTCCTGGAAGGGTTTGAGTTTCAAAGTGAACCTAAATGAATGGATGAATGGAAACGAAGCTACACGCATCACTTCTGTCCAGAATTCGACTTCCCTAAGTGGGTTTGAGTTTCGAGGTGAACCTAAATGAATGGATACGGAGGTACACGCATCACATCTGTCCAGAATTCGACTTCCTTAAGGACTTCCTTAAGTGGGTTTGAGTTTCGAGGTGAACCTAAATGAATGGATACGGAGGTACACGCATCACATCTGTCCAGAATTCGACTTCCCTAAGTGGGTTTGAGTTTCGAGGTGAACCTAAATGAATGGATACGGAGGTACACGCATCACATCTGTCCAGAATTCGACTTCCTTAAGGACTTCCTTAAGTGGGTTTGAGTTTCGAGGTGAACCTAAATGAATGGATACGGAGGTACACGCATCACATCTGTCCAGAATTCGACTTCCTTAAGGACTTCCTTAAGTGGGTTTGAGTTTCGAGGTGAACCTAAATGAATGGATACGGAGGTACACGCATCACTTCTGTCCAGAATTCGACTTCCCTAAGTGGGTTTGAATTTCGAGGTGAACCTAAATGAATGGAGGCGGAGCTACACGCATCACTTCTGTCCAGAATTCGACTTCCCTAAGTGGGTTTGAGTTTCGAGGTGAACCTAAATGAATGGATACGGAGGTACACGCATCACATCTGTCCAGAATTCGACTTCCTTAAGGACTTCCTTAAGTGGGTTTGAGTTTCGAGGTGAACCTAAATGAATGGATACGGAGGTACACGCATCACATCTGTCCAGAATTCGACTTCCTTAAGGACTTCCTTAAGTGGGTTTGAGTTTCGAGGTGAACCTAGATGAATGGAGGCGGAGCTACACGCATCACTTCTGTCCAGAATTCGACTTCCTAGGAGGGTTTGAGTTTCGAGGTGAACCTAAATGAATGGATGAATGGAAACGGAGCTACACGCATTATTTCTGTCCCGAATTCGACATCCTTAAGTGAGTTTGAGTTTCGAAGTGAACCTAAATGAATGGATGAATGGAAACGAAGCTACACGCATCACTTCTGTCCAGAATTCGACTTCCCTAAGTGGGTTTGAGTTTCGAGGTGAACCTAAATGAATGGATACGGAGGTACACGCATCACATCTGTCCAGAATTCGACTTCCTTAAGGACTTCCTTAAGTGGGTTTGAGTTTCGAGGTGAACCTAGATGAATGGAGGCGGAGCTACACGCATCACTTCTGTCCAGAATTCGACTTCCCTAAGTGGGTTTGAGTTTCGAGGTGAACCTAAATGAATGGATACGGAGGTACACGCATCACATCTGTCCAGAATTCGACTTCCTTAAGGACTTCCTTAAGTGGGTTTGAGTTTCGAGGTGAACCTAGATGAATGGAGGCGGAGCTACACGCATCACTTCTGTCCAGAATTCGACTTCCTAGGAGGGTTTGAGTTTCGAGGTGAACCTAAATGAATGGATGAATGGAAACGGAGCTACACGCATTATTTCTGTCCCGAATTCGACATCCTTAAGTGAGTTTGAGTTTCGAAGTGAACCTAAATGAATGGATGAATGGAAACGAAGCTACACGCATCACTTCTGTCCAGAATTCGACTTCCCTAAGTGGGTTTGAGTTTCGAGGTGAACCTAAATGAATGGATACGGAGGTACACGCATCACATCTGTCCAGAATTCGACTTCCTTAAGGACTTCCTTAAGTGGGTTTGAGTTTCGAGGTGAACCTAGATGAATGGAGGCGGAGCTACACGCATCACTTCTGTCCAGAATTCGACTTCCTAGGAGGGTTTGAGTTTCGAGGTGAACCTAAATGAATGGAGGCGGAGCTACACGCATCACTTCTGTCCAGAATTCGACTTCCCTAAGTGGGTTTGAGTTTCGAGGTGAACCTAAATGAATGGATACGGAGGTACACGCATCACATCTGTCCAGAATTCGACTTCCTTAAGGACTTCCTTAAGTGGGTTTGAGTTTCGAGGTGAACCTAGATGAATGGAGGCGGAGCTACACGCATCACTTCTGTCCAGAATTCGACTTCCTAGGAGGGTTTGAGTTTCGAGGTGAACCTAAATGAATGGATGAATGGAAACGGAGCTACACGCATTATTTCTGTCCCGAATTCGACATCCTTAAGTGAGTTTGAGTTTCGAAGTGAACCTAAATGAATGGATGAATGGAAACGAAGCTACACGCATCACTTCTGTCCAGAATTCGACTTCCCTAAGTGGGTTTGAGTTTCGAGGTGAACCTAAATGAATGGATACGGAGGTACACGCATCACATCTGTCCAGAATTCGACTTCCTTAAGGACTTCCTTAAGTGGGTTTGAGTTTCGAGGTGAACCTAGATGAATGGAGGCGGAGCTACACGCATCACTTCTGTCCAGAATTCGACTTCCTAGGAGGGTTTGAGTTTCGAGGTGAACCTAAATGAATGGATGAATGGAAACGGAGCTACACGCATTATTTCTGTCCCGAATTCGACATCCTTAAGTGAGTTTGAGTTTCGAAGTGAACCTAAATGAATGGATGAATGGAAACGAAGCTACACGCATCACTTCTGTCCAGAATTCGACTTCCCTAAGTGGGTTTGAGTTTCGAGGTGAACCTAAATGAATGGATACGGAGGTACACGCATCACATCTGTCCAGAATTCGACTTCCTTAAGGACTTCCTTAAGTGGGTTTGAGTTTCGAGGTGAACCTAGATGAATGGAGGCGGAGCTACACGCATCACTTCTGTCCAGAATTCGACTTCCCTAAGTGGGTTTGAGTTTCGAGGTGAACCTAAATGAATGGATACGGAGGTACACGCATCACATCTGTCCAGAATTCGACTTCCTTAAGGACTTCCTTAAGTGGGTTTGAGTTTCGAGGTGAACCTAGATGAATGGAGGCGGAGCTACACGCATCACTTCTGTCCAGAATTCGACTTCCTAGGAGGGTTTGAGTTTCGAGGTGAACCTAAATGAATGGATGAATGGAAACGGAGCTACACGCATTATTTCTGTCCCGAATTCGACATCCTTAAGTGAGTTTGAGTTTCGAAGTGAACCTAAATGAATGGATGAATGGAAACGAAGCTACACGCATCACTTCTGTCCAGAATTCGACTTCCCTAAGTGGGTTTGAGTTTCGAGGTGAACCTAAATGAATGGATACGGAGGTACACGCATCACATCTGTCCAGAATTCGACTTCCTTAAGGACTTCCTTAAGTGGGTTTGAGTTTCGAGGTGAACCTAGATGAATGGAGGCGGAGCTACACGCATCACTTCTGTCCAGAATTCGACTTCCTAGGAGGGTTTGAGTTTCGAGGTGAACCTAAATGAATGGAGGCGGAGCTACACGCATCACTTCTGTCCAGAATTCGACTTCCCTAAGTGGGTTTGAGTTTCGAGGTGAACCTAAATGAATGGATACGGAGGTACACGCATCACATCTGTCCAGAATTCGACTTCCTTAAGGACTTCCTTAAGTGGGTTTGAGTTTCGAGGTGAACCTAGATGAATGGAGGCGGAGCTACACGCATCACTTCTGTCCAGAATTCGACTTCCTAGGAGGGTTTGAGTTTCGAGGTGAACCTAAATGAATGGATGAATGGAAACGGAGCTACACGCATTATTTCTGTCCCGAATTCGACATCCTTAAGTGAGTTTGAGTTTCGAAGTGAACCTAAATGAATGGATGAATGGAAACGAAGCTACACGCATCACTTCTGTCCAGAATTCGACTTCCCTAAGTGGGTTTGAGTTTCGAGGTGAACCTAAATGAATGGATACGGAGGTACACGCATCACATCTGTCCAGAATTCGACTTCCTTAAGGACTTCCTTAAGTGGGTTTGAGTTTCGAGGTGAACCTAAATGAATGGATACGGAGGTACACGCATCACATCTGTCCAGAATTCGACTTCCTTAAGGACTTCCTTAAGTGGGTTTGAGTTTCGAGGTGAACCTAGATGAATGGAGGCGGAGCTACACGCATCACTTCTGTCCAGAATTCGACTTCCTAGGAGGGTTTGAGTTTCGAGGTGAACCTAAATGAATGGATGAATGGAAACGGAGCTACACGCATTATTTCTGTCCCGAATTCGACATCCTTAAGTGAGTTTGAGTTTCGAAGTGAACCTAAATGAATGGATGAATGGAAACGAAGCTACACGCATCACTTCTGTCCAGAATTCGACTTCCCTAAGTGGGTTTGAGTTTCGAGGTGAACCTAAATGAATGGATACGGAGGTACACGCATCACATCTGTCCAGAATTCGACTTCCTTAAGGACTTCCTTAAGTGGGTTTGAGTTTCGAGGTGAACCTAAATGAATGGATACGGAGGTACACGCATCACTTCTGTCCAGAATTCGACTTCCCTAAGTGGGTTTGAATTTCGAGGTGAACCTAAATGAATGGAGGCGGAGCTACACGCATCACTTCTGTCCAGAATTCGACTTCCCTAAGTGGGTTTGAGTTTCGAGGTGAACCTAAATGAATGGATACGGAGGTACACGCATCACATCTGTCCAGAATTCGACTTCCTTAAGGACTTCCTTAAGTGGGTTTGAGTTTCGAGGTGAACCTAAATGAATGGATACGGAGGTACACGCATCACATCTGTCCAGAATTCGACTTCCTTAAGGACTTCCTTAAGTGGGTTTGAGTTTCGAGGTGAACCTAGATGAATGGAGGCGGAGCTACACGCATCACTTCTGTCCAGAATTCGACTTCCTAGGAGGGTTTGAGTTTCGAGGTGAACCTAAATGAATGGATGAATGGAAACGGAGCTACACGCATTATTTCTGTCCCGAATTCGACTTCCCTAAGTGGGTTTGAATTTCGAGGTGAACCTAAATGAATGGATACGGAGGTACACGCATCACATCTGTCCAGAATTCGACTTCCTTAAGGACTTCCTTAAGTGGGTTTGAGTTTCGAGGTGAACCTAAATGAATGGATACGGAGGTACACGCATCACATCTGTCCAGAATTCGACTTCCTTAAGGACTTCCTTAAGTGGGTTTGAGTTTCGAGGTGAACCTAAATGAATGGATACGGAGGTACACGCATCAATTCTGTCCAGAATTCGACTTCCCTAAGTGGGTTTGAATTTCGAGGTGAACCTAAATGAATGGAGGCGGAGCTACACGCATCACATCTGTCCAGAATTCGACTTCCTTAAGGACTTCCTTAAGTGGGTTTGAGTTTCGAGGTGAACCTAGATGAATGGAGGCGGAGCTACACGCATCACTTCTGTCCAGAATTCGACTTCCTAGGAGGGTTTGAGTTTCGAGGTGAACCTAAATGAATGGATGAATGGAAACGGAGCTACACGCATTATTTCTGTCCCGAATTCGACATCCTTAAGTGAGTTTGAGTTTCGAAGTGAACCTAAATGAATGGATGAATGGAAACGAAGCTACACGCATCACTTCTGTCCAGAATTCGACTTCCCTAAGTGGGTTTGAGTTTCGAGGTGAACCTAAATGAATGGATACGGAGGTACACGCATCACATCTGTCCAGAATTCGACTTCCTTAAGGACTTCCTTAAGTGGGTTTGAGTTTCGAGGTGAACCTAAATGAATGGATACGGAGGTACACGCATCACATCTGTCCAGAATTCGACTTCCTTAAGGACTTCCTTAAGTGGGTTTGAGTTTCGAGGTGAACCTAGATGAATGGAGGCGGAGCTACACGCATCACTTCTGTCCAGAATTCGACTTCCTAGGAGGGTTTGAGTTTCGAGGTGAACCTAAATGAATGGATGAATGGAAACGGAGCTACACGCATTATTTCTGTCCCGAATTCGACATCCTTAAGTGAGTTTGAGTTTCGAAGTGAACCTAAATGAATGGATGAATGGAAACGAAGCTACACGCATCACTTCTGTCCAGAATTCGACTTCCCTAAGTGGGTTTGAGTTTCGAGGTGAACCTAAATGAATGGATACGGAGGTACACGCATCACATCTGTCCAGAATTCGACTTCCTTAAGGACTTCCTTAAGTGGGTTTGAGTTTCGAGGTGAACCTAAATGAATGGATACGGAGGTACACGCATCACTTCTGTCCAGAATTCGACTTCCCTAAGTGGGTTTGAATTTCGAGGTGAACCTAAATGAATGGAGGCGGAGCTACACGCATCACTTCTGTCCAGAATTCGACTTCCCTAAGTGGGTTTGAGTTTCGAGGTGAACCTAAATGAATGGATACGGAGGTACACGCATCACATCTGTCCAGAATTCGACTTCCTTAAGGACTTCCTTAAGTGGGTTTGAGTTTCGAGGTGAACCTAAATGAATGGATACGGAGGTACACGCATCACATCTGTCCAGAATTCGACTTCCTTAAGGACTTCCTTAAGTGGGTTTGAGTTTCGAGGTGAACCTAGATGAATGGAGGCGGAGCTACACGCATCACTTCTGTCCAGAATTCGACTTCCTAGGAGGGTTTGAGTTTCGAGGTGAACCTAAATGAATGGATGAATGGAAACGGAGCTACACGCATTATTTCTGTCCCGAATTCGACATCCTTAAGTGAGTTTGAGTTTCGAAGTGAACCTAAATGAATGGATGAATGGAAACGAAGCTACACGCATCACTTCTGTCCAGAATTCGACTTCCCTAAGTGGGTTTGAGTTTCGAGGTGAACCTAAATGAATGGATACGGAGGTACACGCATCACATCTGTCCAGAATTCGACTTCCTTAAGGACTTCCTTAAGTGGGTTTGAGTTTCGAGGTGAACCTAAATGAATGGATACGGAGGTACACGCATCACTTCTGTCCAGAATTCGACTTCCCTAAGTGGGTTTGAATTTCGAGGTGAACCTAAATGAATGGAGGCGGAGCTACACGCATCACTTCTGTCCAGAATTCGACTTCCCTAAGTGGGTTTGAGTTTCGAGGTGAACCTAAATGAATGGATACGGAGGTACACGCATCACATCTGTCCAGAATTCGACTTCCTTAAGGACTTCCTTAAGTGGGTTTGAGTTTCGAGGTGAACCTAAATGAATGGATACGGAGGTACACGCATCACATCTGTCCAGAATTCGACTTCCTTAAGGACTTCCTTAAGTGGGTTTGAGTTTCGAGGTGAACCTAGATGAATGGAGGCGGAGCTACACGCATCACTTCTGTCCAGAATTCGACTTCCTAGGAGGGTTTGAGTTTCGAGGTGAACCTAAATGAATGGATGAATGGAAACGGAGCTACACGCATTATTTCTGTCCCGAATTCGACTTCCCTAAGTGGGTTTGAATTTCGAGGTGAACCTAAATGAATGGATACGGAGGTACACGCATCACATCTGTCCAGAATTCGACTTCCTTAAGGACTTCCTTAAGTGGGTTTGAGTTTCGAGGTGAACCTAAATGAATGGATACGGAGGTACACGCATCACATCTGTCCAGAATTCGACTTCCTTAAGGACTTCCTTAAGTGGGTTTGAGTTTCGAGGTGAACCTAAATGAATGGATACGGAGGTACACGCATCAATTCTGTCCAGAATTCGACTTCCCTAAGTGGGTTTGAATTTCGAGGTGAACCTAAATGAATGGAGGCGGAGCTACACGCATCACATCTGTCCAGAATTCGACTTCCTAGGAGGGTTTGAGTTTCGAGGTGAACCTAAATGAATGGATGAATGGAAACGGAGCTACACGCATTATTTCTGTCCCGAATTCGACATCCTTAAGTGAGTTTGAGTTTCGAAGTGAACCTAAATGAATGGATGAATGGAAACGAAGCTACACGCATCACTTCTGTCCAGAATTCGACTTCCCTAAGTGGGTTTGAGTTTCGAGGTGAACCTAAATGAATGGATACGGAGGTACACGCATCACATCTGTCCAGAATTCGACTTCCTTAAGGACTTCCTTAAGTGGGTTTGAGTTTCGAGGTGAACCTAAATGAATGGATACGGAGGTACACGCATCACATCTGTCCAGAATTCGACTTCCTTAAGGACTTCCTTAAGTGGGTTTGAGTTTCGAGGTGAACCTAAATGAATGGATACGGAGGTACACGCATCACTTCTGTCCAGAATTCGACTTCCCTAAGTGGGTTTGAGTTTCGAGGTGAACCTAAATGAATGGAGGCGGAGCTACACGCATCACTTCTGTCCAGAATTCGACTTCCCTAAGTGGGTTTGAGTTTCGAGGTGAACCTAGATGAATGGATACGGAGGTACACGCATCACATCTGTCCAGAATTCGACTTCCTTAAGGACTTCCTTAAGTGGGTTTGAGTTTCGAGGTGAACCTAAATGAATGGATACGGAGGTACACGCATCACTTCTGTCCAGAATTCGACTTCCCTAAGTGGGTTTGAATTTCGAGGTGAACCTAAATGAATGGAGGCGGAGCTACACGCATCACTTCTGTCCAGAATTCGACTTCCCTAAGTGGGTTTGAGTTTCGAGGTGAACCTAAATGAATGGATACGGAGGTACACGCATCACATCTGTCCAGAATTCGACTTCCTTAAGGACTTCCTTAAGTGGGTTTGAGTTTCGAGGTGAACCTAAATGAATGGATACGGAGGTACACGCATCACATCTGTCCAGAATTCGACTTCCTTAAGGACTTCCTTAAGTGGGTTTGAGTTTCGAGGTGAACCTAGATGAATGGAGGCGGAGCTACACGCATCACTTCTGTCCAGAATTCGACTTCCTAGGAGGGTTTGAGTTTCGAGGTGAACCTAAATGAATGGATGAATGGAAACGGAGCTACACGCATTATTTCTGTCCCGAATTCGACTTCCCTAAGTGGGTTTGAATTTCGAGGTGAACCTAAATGAATGGATACGGAGGTACACGCATCACATCTGTCCAGAATTCGACTTCCTTAAGGACTTCCTTAAGTGGGTTTGAGTTTCGAGGTGAACCTAAATGAATGGATACGGAGGTACACGCATCACATCTGTCCAGAATTCGACTTCCTTAAGGACTTCCTTAAGTGGGTTTGAGTTTCGAGGTGAACCTAAATGAATGGATACGGAGGTACACGCATCAATTCTGTCCAGAATTCGACTTCCCTAAGTGGGTTTGAATTTCGAGGTGAACCTAAATGAATGGAGGCGGAGCTACACGCATCACATCTGTCCAGAATTCGACTTCCTAGGAGGGTTTGAGTTTCGAGGTGAACCTAAATGAATGGATGAATGGAAACGGAGCTACACGCATTATTTCTGTCCCGAATTCGACATCCTTAAGTGAGTTTGAGTTTCGAAGTGAACCTAAATGAATGGATGAATGGAAACGAAGCTACACGCATCACTTCTGTCCAGAATTCGACTTCCCTAAGTGGGTTTGAGTTTCGAGGTGAACCTAAATGAATGGATACGGAGGTACACGCATCACATCTGTCCAGAATTCGACTTCCTTAAGGACTTCCTTAAGTGGGTTTGAGTTTCGAGGTGAACCTAAATGAATGGATACGGAGGTACACGCATCACATCTGTCCAGAATTCGACTTCCTTAAGGACTTCCTTAAGTGGGTTTGAGTTTCGAGGTGAACCTAAATGAATGGATACGGAGGTACACGCATCACTTCTGTCCAGAATTCGACTTCCCTAAGTGGGTTTGAGTTTCGAGGTGAACCTAAATGAATGGAGGCGGAGCTACACGCATCACTTCTGTCCAGAATTCGACTTCCCTAAGTGGGTTTGAGTTTCGAGGTGAACCTAGATGAATGGATACGGAGGTACACGCATCACATCTGTCCAGAATTCGACTTCCTTAAGGACTTCCTTAAGTGGGTTTGAGTTTCGAGGTGAACCTAGATGAATGGAGGCGGAGCTACACGCATCACTTCTGTCCAGAATTCGACTTCCTAGGAGGGTTTGAGTTTCGAGGTGAACCTAAATGAATGGATGAATGGAAACGGAGCTACACGCATTATTTCTGTCCCGAATTCGACTTCCCTAAGTGGGTTTGAGTTTCGAGGTGAACCTAAATGAATGGATACGGAGGTACACGCATCACATCTGTCCAGAATTCGACTTCCTTAAGGACTTCCTTAAGTGGGTTTGAGTTTCGAGGTGAACCTAAATGAATGGATACGGAGGTACACGCATCACATCTGTCCAGAATTCGACTTCCTTAAGGACTTCCTTAAGTGGGTTTGAGTTTCGAGGTGAACCTAAATGAATGGATACGGAGGTACACGCATCAATTCTGTCCAGAATTCGACTTCCCTAAGTGGGTTTGAATTTCGAGGTGAACCTAAATGAATGGAGGCGGAGCTACACGCATCACATCTGTCCAGAATTCGACTTCCTTAAGGACTTCCTTAAGTGGGTTTGAGTTTCGAGGTGAACCTAGATGAATGGAGGCGGAGCTACACGCATCACTTCTGTCCAGAATTCGACTTCCTAGGAGGGTTTGAGTTTCGAGGTGAACCTAAATGAATGGATGAATGGAAACGGAGCTACACGCATTATTTCTGTCCCGAATTCGACATCCTTAAGTGAGTTTGAGTTTCGAAGTGAACCTAAATGAATGGATGAATGGAAACGAAGCTACACGCATCACTTCTGTCCAGAATTCGACTTCCCTAAGTGGGTTTGAGTTTCGAGGTGAACCTAAATGAATGGATACGGAGGTACACGCATCACATCTGTCCAGAATTCGACTTCCTTAAGGACTTCCTTAAGTGGGTTTGAGTTTCGAGGTGAACCTAAATGAATGGATACGGAGGTACACGCATCACATCTGTCCAGAATTCGACTTCCTTAAGGACTTCCTTAAGTGGGTTTGAGTTTCGAGGTGAACCTAGATGAATGGAGGCGGAGCTACACGCATCACTTCTGTCCAGAATTCGACTTCCTAGGAGGGTTTGAGTTTCGAGGTGAACCTAAATGAATGGATGAATGGAAACGGAGCTACACGCATTATTTCTGTCCCGAATTCGACATCCTTAAGTGAGTTTGAGTTTCGAAGTGAACCTAAATGAATGGATGAATGGAAACGAAGCTACACGCATCACTTCTGTCCAGAATTCGACTTCCCTAAGTGGGTTTGAGTTTCGAGGTGAACCTAAATGAATGGATACGGAGGTACACGCATCACATCTGTCCAGAATTCGACTTCCTTAAGGACTTCCTTAAGTGGGTTTGAGTTTCGAGGTGAACCTAAATGAATGGATACGGAGGTACACGCATCACATCTGTCCAGAATTCGACTTCCTTAAGGACTTCCTTAAGTGGGTTTGAGTTTCGAGGTGAACCTAAATGAATGGATACGGAGGTACACGCATCACATCTGTCCAGAATTCGACTTCCTTAAGGACTTCCTTAAGTGGGTTTGAGTTTCGAGGTGAACCTAAATGAATGGATACGGAGGTACACGCATCACATCTGTCCAGAATTCGACTTCCTTAAGGACTTCCTTAAGTGGGTTTGAGTTTCGAGGTGAACCTAGATGAATGGAGGCGGAGCTACACGCATCACTTCTGTCCAGAATTCGACTTCCTAGGAGGGTTTGAGTTTCGAGGTGAACCTAAATGAATGGATGAATGGAAACGGAGCTACACGCATTATTTCTGTCCCGAATTCGACATCCTTAAGTGAGTTTGAGTTTCGAAGTGAACCTAAATGAATGGATGAATGGAAACGAAGCTACACGCATCACTTCTGTCCAGAATTCGACTTCCCTAAGTGGGTTTGAGTTTCGAGGTGAACCTAAATGAATGGATACGGAGGTACACGCATCACATCTGTCCAGAATTCGACTTCCTTAAGGACTTCCTTAAGTGGGTTTGAGTTTCGAGGTGAACCTAAATGAATGGATACGGAGGTACACGCATCACATCTGTCCAGAATTCGACTTCCTTAAGGACTTCCTTAAGTGGGTTTGAGTTTCGAGGTGAACCTAAATGAATGGATACGGAGGTACACGCATCACTTCTGTCCAGAATTCGACTTCCCTAAGTGGGTTTGAGTTTCGAGGTGAACCTAAATGAATGGAGGCGGAGCTACACGCATCACTTCTGTCCAGAATTCGACTTCCCTAAGTGGGTTTGAGTTTCGAGGTGAACCTAAATGAATGGATACGGAGGTACACGCATCACATCTGTCCAGAATTCGACTTCCTTAAGGACTTCCTTAAGTGGGTTTGAGTTTCGAGGTGAACCTAGATGAATGGAGGCGGAGCTACACGCATCACTTCTGTCCAGAATTCGACTTCCTAGGAGGGTTTGAGTTTCGAGGTGAACCTAAATGAATGGATGAATGGAAACGGAGCTACACGCATTATTTCTGTCCCGAATTCGACTTCCCTAAGTGGGTTTGAGTTTCGAGGTGAACCTAAATGAATGGATACGGAGGTACACGCATCACATCTGTCCAGAATTAAACTTCCTTAAGGACTTCCTTAAGTGGGTTTGAGTTTCGAGGTGAACCTAAATGAATGGATACGGAGGTACACGCATCACATCTGTCCAGAATTCGACTTCCTTAAGGACTTCCTTAAGTGGGTTTGAGTTTCGAGGTGAACCTAAATGAATGGATACGGAGGTACACGCATCAATTCTGTCCAGAATTCGACTTCCCTAAGTGGGTTTGAATTTCGAGGTGAACCTAAATGAATGGAGGCGGAGCTACACGCATCACATCTGTCCAGAATTCGACTTCCTTAAGGACTTCCTTAAGTGGGTTTGAGTTTCGAGGTGAACCTAGATGAATGGAGGCGGAGCTACACGCATCACTTCTGTCCAGAATTCGACTTCCTAGGAGGGTTTGAGTTTCGAGGTGAACCTAAATGAATGGATGAATGGAAACGGAGCTACACGCATTATTTCTGTCCCGAATTCGACATCCTTAAGTGAGTTTGAGTTTCGAAGTGAACCTAAATGAATGGATGAATGGAAACGAAGCTACACGCATCACTTCTGTCCAGAATTCGACTTCCCTAAGTGGGTTTGAGTTTCGAGGTGAACCTAAATGAATGGATACGGAGGTACACGCATCACATCTGTCCAGAATTCGACTTCCTTAAGGACTTCCTTAAGTGGGTTTGAGTTTCGAGGTGAACCTAAATGAATGGAGGCGGAGCTACACGCATCACATCTGTCCAGAATTCGACTTCCTTAAGGACTTCCTTAAGTGGGTTTGAGTTTCGAGGTGAACCTAGATGAATGGAGGCGGAGCTACACGCATCACTTCTGTCCAGAATTCGACTTCCTAGGAGGGTTTGAGTTTCGAGGTGAACCTAAATGAATGGATGAATGGAAACGGAGCTACACGCATTATTTCTGTCCCGAATTCGACATCCTTAAGTGAGTTTGAGTTTCGAAGTGAACCTAAATGAATGGATGAATGGAAACGAAGCTACACGCATCACTTCTGTCCAGAATTCGACTTCCCTAAGTGGGTTTGAGTTTCGAGGTGAACCTAAATGAATGGATACGGAGGTACACGCATCACATCTGTCCAGAATTCGACTTCCTTAAGGACTTCCTTAAGTGGGTTTGAGTTTCGAGGTGAACCTAAATGAATGGATACGGAGGTACACGCATCACATCTGTCCAGAATTCGACTTCCTTAAGGACTTCCTTAAGTGGGTTTGAGTTTCGAGGTGAACCTAGATGAATGGAGGCGGAGCTACACGCATCACTTCTGTCCAGAATTCGACTTCCTAGGAGGGTTTGAGTTTCGAGGTGAACCTAAATGAATGGATGAATGGAAACGGAGCTACACGCATTATTTCTGTCCCGAATTCGACATCCTTAAGTGAGTTTGAGTTTCGAAGTGAACCTAAATGAATGGATGAATGGAAACGAAGCTACACGCATCACTTCTGTCCAGAATTCGACTTCCCTAAGTGGGTTTGAGTTTCGAGGTGAACCTAAATGAATGGATACGGAGGTA
The DNA here is from genome assembly GCA_947359475.1 of Heligmosomoides polygyrus bakeri. Classification (NCBI taxonomy): domain Eukaryota; kingdom Metazoa; phylum Nematoda; class Chromadorea; order Rhabditida; family Heligmosomidae; genus Heligmosomoides; species Heligmosomoides polygyrus. Next base: position 52,771,437 of record OX375867.1, on the reverse strand, counting down.
CACGCATCACATCTGTCCAGAATTCGACTTCCTTAAGGACTTCCTTAAGTGGGTTTGAGTTTCGAGGTGAACCTAAATGAATGGATACGGAGGTACACGCATCACATCTGTCCAGAATTCGACTTCCTTAAGGACTTCCTTAAGTGGGTTTGAGTTTCGAGGTGAACCTAAATGAATGGATACGGAGGTACACGCATCACATCTGTCCAGAATTCGACTTCCTTAAGGACTTCCTTAAGTGGGTTTGAGTTTCGAGGTGAACCTAAATGAATGGATACGGAGGTACACGCATCACATCTGTCCAGAATTCGACTTCCTTAAGGACTTCCTTAAGTGGGTTTGAGTTTCGAGGTGAACCTAGATGAATGGAGGCGGAGCTACACGCATCACTTCTGTCCAGAATTCGACTTCCTAGGAGGGTTTGAGTTTCGAGGTGAACCTAAATGAATGGATGAATGGAAACGGAGCTACACGCATTATTTCTGTCCCGAATTCGACATCCTTAAGTGAGTTTGAGTTTCGAAGTGAACCTAAATGAATGGATGAATGGAAACGAAGCTACACGCATCACTTCTGTCCAGAATTCGACTTCCCTAAGTGGGTTTGAGTTTCGAGGTGAACCTAAATGAATGGATACGGAGGTACACGCATCACATCTGTCCAGAATTCGACTTCCTTAAGGAGTTCCTTAAGTGGGTTTGAGTTTCGAGGTGAACCTAAATGAATGGATACGGAGGTACACGCATCACATCTGTCCAGAATTCGACTTCCTTAAGGACTTCCTTAAGTGGGTTTGAGTTTCGAGGTGAACCTAAATGAATGGATACGGAGGTACACGCATCACTTCTGTCCAGAATTCGACTTCCCTAAGTGGGTTTGAGTTTCGAGGTGAACCTAAATGAATGGAGGCGGAGCTACACGCATCACTTCTGTCCAGAATTCGACTTCCCTAAGTGGGTTTGAGTTTCGAGGTGAACCTAAATGAATGGATACGGAGGTACACGCATCACATCTGTCCAGAATTCGACTTCCTTAAGGACTTCCTTAAGTGGGTTTGAGTTTCGAGGTGAACCTAGATGAATGGAGGCGGAGCTACACGCATCACTTCTGTCCAGAATTCGACTTCCTAGGAGGGTTTGAGTTTCGAGGTGAACCTAAATGAATGGATGAATGGAAACGGAGCTACACGCATTATTTCTGTCCCGAATTCGACTTCCCTAAGTGGGTTTGAGTTTCGAGGTGAACCTAAATGAATGGATACGGAGGTACACGCATCACATCTGTCCAGAATTCGACTTCCTTAAGGACTTCCTTAAGTGGGTTTGAGTTTCGAGGTGAACCTAAATGAATGGATACGGAGGTACACGCATCACATCTGTCCAGAATTCGACTTCCTTAAGGACTTCCTTAAGTGGGTTTGAGTTTCGAGGTGAACCTAAATGAATGGATACGGAGGTACACGCATCAATTCTGTCCAGAATTCGACTTCCCTAAGTGGGTTTGAATTTCGAGGTGAACCTAAATGAATGGAGGCGGAGCTACACGCATCACATCTGTCCAGAATTCGACTTCCTTAAGGACTTCCTTAAGTGGGTTTGAGTTTCGAGGTGAACCTAGATGAATGGAGGCGGAGCTACACGCATCACTTCTGTCCAGAATTCGACTTCCTAGGAGGGTTTGAGTTTCGAGGTGAACCTAAATGAATGGATGAATGGAAACGGAGCTACACGCATTATTTCTGTCCCGAATTCGACATCCTTAAGTGAGTTTGAGTTTCGAAGTGAACCTAAATGAATGGATGAATGGAAACGAAGCTACACGCATCACTTCTGTCCAGAATTCGACTTCCCTAAGTGGGTTTGAGTTTCGAGGTGAACCTAAATGAATGGATACGGAGGTACACGCATCACATCTGTCCAGAATTCGACTTCCTTAAGGACTTCCTTAAGTGGGTTTGAGTTTCGAGGTGAACCTAAATGAATGGATACGGAGGTACACGCATCACATCTGTCCAGAATTCGACTTCCTTAAGGACTTCCTTAAGTGGGTTTGAGTTTCGAGGTGAACCTAGATGAATGGAGGCGGAGCTACACGCATCACTTCTGTCCAGAATTCGACTTCCTAGGAGGGTTTGAGTTTCGAGGTGAACCTAAATGAATGGATGAATGGAAACGGAGCTACACGCATTATTTCTGTCCCGAATTCGACATCCTTAAGTGAGTTTGAGTTTCGAAGTGAACCTAAATTAATGGATGAATGGAAACGAAGCTACACGCATCACTTCTGTCCAGAATTCGACTTCCCTAAGTGGGTTTGAGTTTCGAGGTGAACCTAAATGAATGGATACGGAGGTACACGCATCACATCTGTCCAGAATTCGACTTCCTTAAGGACTTCCTTAAGTGGGTTTGAGTTTCGAGGTGAACCTAAATGAATGGATACGGAGGTACACGCATCACATCTGTCCAGAATTCGACTTCCTTAAGGACTTCCTTAAGTGGGTTTGAGTTTCGAGGTGAACCTAAATGAATGGATACGGAGGTACACGCATCACTTCTGTCCAGAATTCGACTTCCCTAAGTGGGTTTGAGTTTCGAGGTGAACCTAAATGAATGGATACGGAGGTACACGCATCACATCTGTCCAGAATTCGACTTCCTTAAGGACTTCCTTAAGTGGGTTTGAGTTTCGAGGTGAACCTAAATGAATGGATACGGAGGTACACGCATCACATCTGTCCAGAATTCGACTTCCTTAAGGACTTCCTTAAGTGGGTTTGAGTTTCGAGGTGAACCTAAATGAATGGATACGGAGGTACACGCATCACTTCTGTCCAGAATTCGACTTCCCTAAGTGGGTTTGAGTTTCGAGGTGAACCTAAATGAATGGAGGCGGCGCTACACGCATCACTTCTGTCCAGAATTCGACTTCCCTAAGTGGGTTTGAGTTTCGAGGTGAACCTAAATGAATGGATACGGAGGTACACGCATCACATCTGTCCAGAATTCGACTTCCTTAAGGACTTCCTTAAGTGGGTTTGAGTTTCGAGGTGAACCTAGATGAATGGAGGCGGAGCTACACGCATCACTTCTGTCCAGAATTCGACTTCCTAGGAGGGTTTGAGTTTCGAGGTGAACCTAAATGAATGGATGAATGGAAACGGAGCTACACGCATTATTTCTGTCCCGAATTCGACATCCTTAAGTGAGTTTGAGTTTCGAAGTGAACCTAAATGAATGGATGAATGGAAACGAAGCTACACGCATCACTTCTGTCCAGAATTCGACTTCCCTAAGTGGGTTTGAGTTTCGAGGTGAACCTAAATGAATGGATACGGAGGTACACGCATCACATCTGTCCAGAATTCGACTTCCTTAAGGACTTCCTTAAGTGGGTTTGAGTTTCGAGGTGAACCTAGATGAATGGAGGCGGAGCTACACGCATCACTTCTGTCCAGAATTCGACTTCCTAGGAGGGTTTGAGTTTCGAGGTGAACCTAAATGAATGGATGAATGGAAACGGAGCTACACGCATTATTTCTGTCCCGAATTCGACATCCTTAAGTGAGTTTGAGTTTCGAAGTGAACCTAAATTAATGGATGAATGGAAACGAAGCTACACGCATCACTTCTGTCCAGAATTCGACTTCCCTAAGTGGGTTTGAGTTTCGAGGTGAACCTAAATGAATGGATACGGAGGTACACGCATCACATCTGTCCAGAATTCGACTTCCTTAAGGACTTCCTTAAGTGGGTTTGAGTTTCGAGGTGAACCTAAATGAATGGATACGGAGGTACACGCATCACATCTGTCCAGAATTCGACTTCCTTAAGGACTTCCTTAAGTGGGTTTGAGTTTCGAGGTGAACCTAAATGAATGGATACGGAGGTACACGCATCACTTCTGTCCAGAATTCGACTTCCCTAAGTGGGTTTGAGTTTCGAGGTGAACCTAAATGAATGGAGGCGGAGCTACACGCATCACTTCTGTCCAGAATTCGACTTCCCTAAGTGGGTTTGAGTTTCGAGGTGAACCTAAATGAATGGATACGGAGGTACACGCATCACATCTGTCCAGAATTCGACTTCCTTAAGGACTTCCTTAAGTGGGTTTGAGTTTCGAGGTGAACCTAGATGAATGGAGGCGGAGCTACACGCATCACTTCTGTCCAGAATTCGACTTCCTAGGAGGGTTTGAGTTTCGAGGTGAACCTAAATGAATGGATGAATGGAAACGGAGCTACACGCATTATTTCTGTCCCGAATTCGACATCCTTAAGTGAGTTTGAGTTTCGAAGTGAACCTAAATGAATGGATGAATGGAAACGAAGCTACACGCATCACTTCTGTCCAGAATTCGACTTCCCTAAGTGGGTTTGAGTTTCGAGGTGAACCTAAATGAATGGATACGGAGGTACACGCATCACATCTGTCCAGAATTCGACTTCCTTAAGGACTTCCTTAAGTGGGTTTGAGTTTCGAGGTGAACCTAAATGAATGGATACGGAGGTACACGCATCACATCTGTCCAGAATTCGACTTCCTTAAGGACTTCCTTAAGTGGGTTTGAGTTTCGAGGTGAACCTAAATGAATGGATACGGAGGTACACGCATCACATCTGTCCAGAATTCGACTTCCTTAAGGACTTCCTTAAGTGGGTTTGAGTTTCGAGGTGAACCTAAATGAATGGATACGGAGGTACACGCATCACTTCTGTCCAGAATTCGACTTCCCTAAGTGGGTTTGAGTTTCGAGGTGAACCTAAATGAATGGAGGCGGAGCTACACGCATCACTTCTGTCCAGAATTCGACTTCCCTAAGTGGGTTTGAGTTTCGAGGTGAACCTAAATGAATGGATACGGAGGTACACGCATCACATCTGTCCAGAATTCGACTTCCTTAAGGACTTCCTTAAGTGGGTTTGAGTTTCGAGGTGAACCTAGATGAATGGAGGCGGAGCTACACGCATCACTTCTGTCCAGAATTCGACTTCCTAGGAGGGTTTGAGTTTCGAGGTGAACCTAAATGAATGGATGAATGGAAACGGAGCTACACGCATTATTTCTGTCCCGAATTCGACATCCTTAAGTGAGTTTGAGTTTCGAAGTGAACCTAAATGAATGGATACGGAGGTACACGCATCACTTCTGTCCAGAATTCGACTTCCCTAAGTGGGTTTGAATTTCGAGGTGAACCTAAATGAATGGAGGCGGAGCTACACGCATCACTTCTGTCCAGAATTCGACTTCCCTAAGTGGGTTTGAGTTTCGAGGTGAACCTAAATGAATGGATACGGAGGTACACGCATCACATCTGTCCAGAATTCGACTTCCTTAAGGACTTCCTTAAGTGGGTTTGAGTTTCGAGGTGAACCTAAATGAATGGATACGGAGGTACACGCATCACATCTGTCCAGAATTCGACTTCCTTAAGGACTTCCTTAAGTGGGTTTGAGTTTCGAGGTGAACCTAGATGAATGGAGGCGGAGCTACACGCATCACTTCTGTCCAGAATTCGACTTCCTAGGAGGGTTTGAGTTTCGAGGTGAACCTAAATGAATGGATGAATGGAAACGGAGCTACACGCATTATTTCTGTCCCGAATTCGACTTCCCTAAGTGGGTTTGAGTTTCGAGGTGAACCTAAATGAATGGATACGGAGGTACACGCATCACATCTGTCCAGAATTCGACTTCCTTAAGGACTTCCTTAAGTGGGTTTGAGTTTCGAGGTGAACCTAAATGAATGGATACGGAGGTACACGCATCACATCTGTCCAGAATTCGACTTCCTTAAGGACTTCCTTAAGTGGGTTTGAGTTTCGAGGTGAACCTAGATGAATGGAGGCGGAGCTACACGCATCACTTCTGTCCAGAATTCGACTTCCTAGGAGGGTTTGAGTTTCGAGGTGAACCTAAATGAATGGATGAATGGAAACGGAGCTACACGCATTATTTCTGTCCCGAATTCGACATCCTTAAGTGAGTTTGAGTTTCGAAGTGAACCTAAATGAATGGATGAATGGAAACGAAGCTACACGCATCACTTCTGTCCAGAATTCGACTTCCCTAAGTGGGTTTGAGTTTCGAGGTGAACCTAAATGAATGGATACGGAGGTACACGCATCACATCTGTCCAGAATTCGACTTCCTTAAGGACTTCCTTAAGTGGGTTTGAGTTTCGAGGTGAACCTAAATGAATGGATACGGAGGTACACGCATCACATCTGTCCAGAATTCGACTTCCTTAAGGACTTCCTTAAGTGGGTTTGAGTTTCGAGGTGAACCTAAATGAATGGATACGGAGGTACACGCATCACTTCTGTCCAGAATTCGACTTCCCTAAGTGGGTTTGAGTTTCGAGGTGAACCTAAATGAATGGAGGCGGAGCTACACGCATCACTTCTGTCCAGAATTCGACTTCCCTAAGTGGGTTTGAGTTTCGAGGTGAACCTAAATGAATGGATACGGAGGTACACGCATCACATCTGTCCAGAATTCGACTTCCTTAAGGACTTCCTTAAGTGGGTTTGAGTTTCGAGGTGAACCTAGATGAATGGAGGCGGAGCTACACGCATCACTTCTGTCCAGAATTCGACTTCCTAGGAGGGTTTGAGTTTCGAGGTGAACCTAAATGAATGGATGAATGGAAACGGAGCTACACGCATTATTTCTGTCCCGAATTCGACTTCCCTAAGTGGGTTTGAGTTTCGAGGTGAACCTAAATGAATGGATACGGAGGTACACGCATCACATCTGTCCAGAATTCGACTTCCTTAAGGACTTCCTTAAGTGGGTTTGAGTTTCGAGGTGAACCTAAATGAATGGATACGGAGGTACACGCATCACATCTGTCCAGAATTCGACTTCCTTAAGGACTTCCTTAAGTGGGTTTGAGTTTCGAGGTGAACCTAAATGAATGGATACGGAGGTACACGCATCAATTCTGTCCAGAATTCGACTTCCCTAAGTGGGTTTGAATTTCGAGGTGAACCTAAATGAATGGAGGCGGAGCTACACGCATCACATCTGTCCAGAATTCGACTTCCTTAAGGACTTCCTTAAGTGGGTTTGAGTTTCGAGGTGAACCTAGATGAATGGAGGCGGAGCTACACGCATCACTTCTGTCCAGAATTCGACTTCCTAGGAGGGTTTGAGTTTCGAGGTGAACCTAAATGAATGGATGAATGGAAACGGAGCTACACGCATTATTTCTGTCCCGAATTCGACATCCTTAAGTGAGTTTGAGTTTCGAAGTGAACCTAAATGAATGGATGAATGGAAACGAAGCTACACGCATCACTTCTGTCCAGAATTCGACTTCCCTAAGTGGGTTTGAGTTTCGAGGTGAACCTAAATGAATGGATACGGAGGTACACGCATCACATCTGTCCAGAATTCGACTTCCTTAAGGACTTCCTTAAGTGGGTTTGAGTTTCGAGGTGAACCTAAATGAATGGATACGGAGGTACACGCATCACATCTGTCCAGAATTCGACTTCCTTAAGGACTTCCTTAAGTGGGTTTGAGTTTCGAGGTGAACCTAGATGAATGGAGGCGGAGCTACACGCATCACTTCTGTCCAGAATTCGACTTCCTAGGAGGGTTTGAGTTTCGAGGTGAACCTAAATGAATGGATGAATGGAAACGGAGCTACACGCATTATTTCTGTCCCGAATTCGACATCCTTAAGTGAGTTTGAGTTTCGAAGTGAACCTAAATGAATGGATGAATGGAAACGAAGCTACACGCATCACTTCTGTCCAGAATTCGACTTCCCTAAGTGGGTTTGAGTTTCGAGGTGAACCTAAATGAATGGATACGGAGGTACACGCATCACATCTGTCCAGAATTCGACTTCCTTAAGGACTTCCTTAAGTGGGTTTGAGTTTCGAGGTGAACCTAAATGAATGGATACGGAGGTACACGCATCACATCTGTCCAGAATTCGACTTCCTTAAGGACTTCCTTAAGTGGGTTTGAGTTTCGAGGTGAACCTAAATGAATGGATACGGAGGTACACGCATCACATCTGTCCAGAATTCGACTTCCTTAAGGACTTCCTTAAGTGGGTTTGAGTTTCGAGGTGAACCTAAATGAATGGATACGGAGGTACACGCATCACTTCTGTCCAGAATTCGACTTCCCTAAGTGGGTTTGAGTTTCGAGGTGAACCTAAATGAATGGAGGCGGAGCTACACGCATCACTTCTGTCCAGAATTCGACTTCCCTAAGTGGGTTTGAGTTTCGAGGTGAACCTAAATGAATGGATACGGAGGTACACGCATCACATCTGTCCAGAATTCGACTTCCTTAAGGACTTCCTTAAGTGGGCTTGAGTTTCGAGGTGAACCTAGATGAATGGAGGCGGAGCTACACGCATCACTTCTGTCCAGAATTCGACTTCCTAGGAGGGTTTGAGTTTCGAGGTGAACCTAAATGAATGGATGAATGGAAACGGAGCTACACGCATTATTTCTGTCCCGAATTCGACATCCTTAAGTGAGTTTGAGTTTCGAAGTGAACCTAAATGAATGGATACGGAGGTACACGCATCACTTCTGTCCAGAATTCGACTTCCCTAAGTGGGTTTGAATTTCGAGGTGAACCTAAATGAATGGAGGCGGAGCTACACGCATCACTTCTGTCCAGAATTCGACTTCCCTAAGTGGGTTTGAGTTTCGAGGTGAACCTAAATGAATGGATACGGAGGTACACGCATCACATCTGTCCAGAATTCGACTTCCTTAAGGACTTCCTTAAGTGGGTTTGAGTTTCGAGGTGAACCTAAATGAATGGATACGGAGGTACACGCATCACATCTGTCCAGAATTCGACTTCCTTAAGGACTTCCTTAAGTGGGTTTGAGTTTCGAGGTGAACCTAGATGAATGGAGGCGGAGCTACACGCATCACTTCTGTCCAGAATTCGACTTCCTAGGAGGGTTTGAGTTTCGAGGTGAACCTAAATGAATGGATGAATGGAAACGGAGCTACACGCATTATTTCTGTCCCGAATTCGACTTCCCTAAGTGGGTTTGAGTTTCGAGGTGAACCTAAATGAATGGATACGGAGGTACACGCATCACATCTGTCCAGAATTCGACTTCCTTAAGGACTTCCTTAAGTGGGTTTGAGTTTCGAGGTGAACCTAAATGAATGGATACGGAGGTACACGCATCACATCTGTCCAGAATTCGACTTCCTTAAGGACTTCCTTAAGTGGGTTTGAGTTTCGAGGTGAACCTAGATGAATGGAGGCGGAGCTACACGCATCACTTCTGTCCAGAATTCGACTTCCTAGGAGGGTTTGAGTTTCGAGGTGAACCTAAATGAATGGATGAATGGAAACGGAGCTACACGCATTATTTCTGTCCCGAATTCGACATCCTTAAGTGAGTTTGAGTTTCGAAGTGAACCTAAATGAATGGATGAATGGAAACGAAGCTACACGCATCACTTCTGTCCAGAATTCGACTTCCCTAAGTGGGTTTGAGTTTCGAGGTGAACCTAAATGAATGGATACGGAGGTACACGCATCACATCTGTCCAGAATTCGACTTCCTTAAGGACTTCCTTAAGTGGGTTTGAGTTTCGAGGTGAACCTAAATGAATGGATACGGAGGTACACGCATCACATCTGTCCAGAATTCGACTTCCTTAAGGACTTCCTTAAGTGGGTTTGAGTTTCGAGGTGAACCTAAATGAATGGATACGGAGGTACACGCATCACTTCTGTCCAGAATTCGACTTCCCTAAGTGGGTTTGAGTTTCGAGGTGAACCTAAATGAATGGAGGCGGAGCTACACGCATCACTTCTGTCCAGAATTCGACTTCCCTAAGTGGGTTTGAGTTTCGAGGTGAACCTAAATGAATGGATACGGAGGTACACGCATCACATCTGTCCAGAATTCGACTTCCTTAAGGACTTCCTTAAGTGGGTTTGAGTTTCGAGGTGAACCTAGATGAATGGAGGCGGAGCTACACGCATCACTTCTGTCCAGAATTCGACTTCCTAGGAGGGTTTGAGTTTCGAGGTGAACCTAAATGAATGGATGAATGGAAACGGAGCTACACGCATTATTTCTGTCCCGAATTCGACATCCTTAAGTGAGTTTGAGTTTCGAAGTGAACCTAAATGAATGGATGAATGGAAACGAAGCTACACGCATCACTTCTGTCCAGAATTCGACTTCCCTAAGTGGGTTTGAGTTTCGAGGTGAACCTAAATGAATGGATACGGAGGTACACGCATCACATCTGTCCAGAATTCGACTTCCTTAAGGACTTCCTTAAGTGGGTTTGAGTTTCGAGGTGAACCTAAATGAATGGATACGGAGGTACACGCATCACATCTGTCCAGAATTCGACTTCCTTAAGGACTTCCTTAAGTGGGTTTGAGTTTCGAGGTGAACCTAGATGAATGGAGGCGGAGCTACACGCATCACTTCTGTCCAGAATTCGACTTCCTAGGAGGGTTTGAGTTTCGAGGTGAACCTAAATGAATGGATGAATGGAAACGGAGCTACACGCATTATTTCTGTCCCGAATTCGACATCCTTAAGTGAGTTTGAGTTTCGAAGTGAACCTAAATGAATGGATGAATGGAAACGAAGCTACACGCATCACTTCTGTCCAGAATTCGACTTCCCTAAGTGGGTTTGAGTTTCGAGGTGAACCTAAATGAATGGATACGGAGGTACACGCATCACATCTGTCCAGAATTCGACTTCCTTAAGGACTTCCTTAAGTGGGTTTGAGTTTCGAGGTGAACCTAAATGAATGGATACGGAGGTACACGCATCACATCTGTCCAGAATTCGACTTCCTTAAGGACTTCCTTAAGTGGGTTTGAGTTTCGAGGTGAACCTAAATGAATGGATACGGAGGTACACGCATCACATCTGTCCAGAATTCGACTTCCTTAAGGACTTCCTTAAGTGGGTTTGAGTTTCGAGGTGAACCTAAATGAATGGATACGGAGGTACACGCATCACTTCTGTCCAGAATTCGACTTCCCTAAGTGGGTTTGAGTTTCGAGGTGAACCTAAATGAATGGAGGCGGAGCTACACGCATCACTTCTGTCCAGAATTCGACTTCCCTAAGTGGGTTTGAGTTTCGAGGTGAACCTAAATGAATGGATACGGAGGTACACGCATCACATCTGTCCAGAATTCGACTTCCTTAAGGACTTCCTTAAGTGGGCTTGAGTTTCGAGGTGAACCTAGATGAATGGAGGCGGAGCTACACGCATCACTTCTGTCCAGAATTCGACTTCCTAGGAGGGTTTGAGTTTCGAGGTGAACCTAAATGAATGGATGAATGGAAACGGAGCTACACGCATTATTTCTGTCCCGAATTCGACATCCTTAAGTGAGTTTGAGTTTCGAAGTGAACCTAAATGAATGGATACGGAGGTACACGCATCACTTCTGTCCAGAATTCGACTTCCCTAAGTGGGTTTGAATTTCGAGGTGAACCTAAATGAATGGAGGCGGAGCTACACGCATCACTTCTGTCCAGAATTCGACTTCCCTAAGTGGGTTTGAGTTTCGAGGTGAACCTAAATGAATGGATACGGAGGTACACGCATCACATCTGTCCAGAATTCGACTTCCTTAAGGACTTCCTTAAGTGGGTTTGAGTTTCGAGGTGAACCTAAATGAATGGATACGGAGGTACACGCATCACATCTGTCCAGAATTCGACTTCCTTAAGGACTTCCTTAAGTGGGTTTGAGTTTCGAGGTGAACCTAGATGAATGGAGGCGGAGCTACACGCATCACTTCTGTCCAGAATTCGACTTCCTAGGAGGGTTTGAGTTTCGAGGTGAACCTAAATGAATGGATGAATGGAAACGGAGCTACACGCATTATTTCTGTCCCGAATTCGACTTCCCTAAGTGGGTTTGAGTTTCGAGGTGAACCTAAATGAATGGATACGGAGGTACACGCATCACATCTGTCCAGAATTCGACTTCCTTAAGGACTTCCTTAAGTGGGTTTGAGTTTCGAGGTGAACCTAAATGAATGGATACGGAGGTACACGCATCACATCTGTCCAGAATTCGACTTCCTTAAGGACTTCCTTAAGTGGGTTTGAGTTTCGAGGTGAACCTAGATGAATGGAGGCGGAGCTACACGCATCACTTCTGTCCAGAATTCGACTTCCTAGGAGGGTTTGAGTTTCGAGGTGAACCTAAATGAATGGATGAATGGAAACGGAGCTACACGCATTATTTCTGTCCCGAATTCGACATCCTTAAGTGAGTTTGAGTTTCGAAGTGAACCTAAATGAATGGATGAATGGAAACGAAGCTACACGCATCACTTCTGTCCAGAATTCGACTTCCCTAAGTGGGTTTGAGTTTCGAGGTGAACCTAAATGAATGGATACGGAGGTACACGCATCACATCTGTCCAGAATTCGACTTCCTTAAGGACTTCCTTAAGTGGGTTTGAGTTTCGAGGTGAACCTAAATGAATGGATACGGAGGTACACGCATCACATCTGTCCAGAATTCGACTTCCTTAAGGACTTCCTTAAGTGGGTTTGAGTTTCGAGGTGAACCTAAATGAATGGATACGGAGGTACACGCATCACTTCTGTCCAGAATTCGACTTCCCTAAGTGGGTTTGAGTTTCGAGGTGAACCTAAATGAATGGAGGCGGAGCTACACGCATCACTTCTGTCCAGAATTCGACTTCCCTAAGTGGGTTTGAGTTTCGAGGTGAACCTAAATGAATGGATACGGAGGTACACGCATCACATCTGTCCAGAATTCGACTTCCTTAAGGACTTCCTTAAGTGGGTTTGAGTTTCGAGGTGAACCTAGATGAATGGAGGCGGAGCTACACGCATCACTTCTGTCCAGAATTCGACTTCCTAGGAGGGTTTGAGTTTCGAGGTGAACCTAAATGAATGGATGAATGGAAACGGAGCTACACGCATTATTTCTGTCCCGAATTCGACTTCCCTAAGTGGGTTTGAGTTTCGAGGTGAACCTAAATGAATGGATACGGAGGTACACGCATCACATCTGTCCAGAATTCGACTTCCTTAAGGACTTCCTTAAGTGGGTTTGAGTTTCGAGGTGAACCTAAATGAATGGATACGGAGGTACACGCATCACATCTGTCCAGAATTCGACTTCCTTAAGGACTTCCTTAAGTGGGTTTGAGTTTCGAGGTGAACCTAAATGAATGGATACGGAGGTACACGCATCAATTCTGTCCAGAATTCGACTTCCCTAAGTGGGTTTGAATTTCGAGGTGAACCTAAATGAATGGAGGCGGAGCTACACGCATCACATCTGTCCAGAATTCGACTTCCTTAAGGACTTCCTTAAGTGGGTTTGAGTTTCGAGGTGAACCTAGATGAATGGAGGCGGAGCTACACGCATCACTTCTGTCCAGAATTCGACTTCCTAGGAGGGTTTGAGTTTCGAGGTGAACCTAAATGAATGGATGAATGGAAACGGAGCTACACGCATTATTTCTGTCCCGAATTCGACATCCTTAAGTGAGTTTGAGTTTCGAAGTGAACCTAAATGAATGGATGAATGGAAACGAAGCTACACGCATCACTTCTGTCCAGAATTCGACTTCCCTAAGTGGGTTTGAGTTTCGAGGTGAACCTAAATGAATGGATACGGAGGTACACGCATCACATCTGTCCAGAATTCGACTTCCTTAAGGACTTCCTTAAGTGGGTTTGAGTTTCGAGGTGAACCTAAATGAATGGATACGGAGGTACACGCATCACATCTGTCCAGAATTCGACTTCCTTAAGGACTTCCTTAAGTGGGTTTGAGTTTCGAGGTGAACCTAGATGAATGGAGGCGGAGCTACACGCATCACTTCTGTCCAGAATTCGACTTCCTAGGAGGGTTTGAGTTTCGAGGTGAACCTAAATGAATGGATGAATGGAAACGGAGCTACACGCATTATTTCTGTCCCGAATTCGACATCCTTAAGTGAGTTTGAGTTTCGAAGTGAACCTAAATGAATGGATGAATGGAAACGAAGCTACACGCATCACTTCTGTCCAGAATTCGACTTCCCTAAGTGGGTTTGAGTTTCGAGGTGAACCTAAATGAATGGATACGGAGGTACACGCATCACATCTGTCCAGAATTCGACTTCCTTAAGGACTTCCTTAAGTGGGTTTGAGTTTCGAGGTGAACCTAAATGAATGGATACGGAGGTACACGCATCACATCTGTCCAGAATTCGACTTCCTTAAGGACTTCCTTAAGTGGGTTTGAGTTTCGAGGTGAACCTAAATGAATGGATACGGAGGTACACGCATCACTTCTGTCCAGAATTCGACTTCCCTAAGTGGGTTTGAGTTTCGAGGTGAACCTAAATGAATGGAGGCGGAGCTACACGCATCACTTCTGTCCAGAATTCGACTTCCCTAAGTGGGTTTGAGTTTCGAGGTGAACCTAAATGAATGGATACGGAGGTACACGCATCACATCTGTCCAGAATTCGACTTCCTTAAGGACTTCCTTAAGTGGGTTTGAGTTTCGAGGTGAACCTAGATGAATGGAGGCGGAGCTACACGCATCACTTCTGTCCAGAATTCGACTTCCTAGGAGGGTTTGAGTTTCGAGGTGAACCTAAATGAATGGATGAATGGAAACGGAGCTACACGCATTATTTCTGTCCCGAATTCGACATCCTTAAGTGAGTTTGAGTTTCGAAGTGAACCTAAATGAATGGATGAATGGAAACGAAGCTACACGCATCACTTCTGTCCAGAATTCGACTTCCCTAAGTGGGTTTGAGTTTCGAGGTGAACCTAAATGAATGGATACGGAGGTACACGCATCACATCTGTCCAGAATTCGACTTCCTTAAGGACTTCCTTAAGTGGGTTTGAGTTTCGAGGTGAACCTAAATGAATGGATACGGAGGTACACGCATCACATCTGTCCAGAATTCGACTTCCTTAAGGACTTCCTTAAGTGGGTTTGAGTTTCGAGGTGAACCTAAATGAATGGATACGGAGGTACACGCATCACTTCTGTCCAGAATTCGACTTCCCTAAGTGGGTTAGAGTTTCGAGGTGAACCTAAATGAATGGAGGCGGAGCTACACGCATCACTTCTGTCCAGAATTCGACTTCCCTAAGTGGGTTTGAGTTTCGAGGTGAACCTAAATGAATGGATACGGAGGTACACGCATCACATCTGTCCAGAATTCGACTTCCTTAAGGACTTCCTTAAGTGGGTTTGAGTTTCGAGGTGAACCTAGATGAATGGAGGCGGAGCTACACGCATCACTTCTGTCCAGAATTCGACTTCCTAGGAGGGTTTGAGTTTCGAGGTGAACCTAAATGAATGGATGAATGGAAACGGAGCTACACGCATTATTTCTGTCCCGAATTCGACATCCTTAAGTGAGTTTGAGTTTCGAAGTGAACCTAAATGAATGGATACGGAGGTACACGCATCACTTCTGTCCAGAATTCGACTTCCCTAAGTGGGTTTGAATTTCGAGGTGAACCTAAATGAATGGAGGCGGAGCTACACGCATCACTTCTGTCCAGAATTCGACTTCCCTAAGCGGGTTTGAGTTTCGAGGTGAACCTAAATGAATGGATACGGAGGTACACGCATCACATCTGTCCAGAATTCGACTTCCTTAAGGACTTCCTTAAGTGGGTTTGAGTTTCGAGGTGAACCTAAATGAATGGATACGGAGGTACACGCATCACATCTGTCCAGAATTCGACTTCCTTAAGGACTTCCTTAAGTGGGTTTGAGTTTCGAGGTGAACCTAGATGAATGGAGGCGGAGCTACACGCATCACTTCTGTCCAGAATTCGACTTCCTAGGAGGGTTTGAGTTTCGAGGTGAACCTAAATGAATGGATGAATGGAAACGGAGCTACACGCATTATTTCTGTCCCGAATTCGACTTCCCTAAGTGGGTTTGAGTTTCGAGGTGAACCTAAATGAATGGATACGGAGGTACACGCATCACATCTGTCCAGAATTCGACTTCCTTAAGGACTTCCTTAAGTGGGTTTGAGTTTCGAGGTGAACCTAGATGAATGGAGGCGGAGCTACACGCATCACTTCTGTCCAGAATTCGACTTCCTAGGAGGGTTTGAGTTTCGAGGTGAACCTAAATGAATGGATGAATGGAAACGGAGCTACACGCATTATTTCTGTCCCGAATTCGACATCCTTAAGTGAGTTTGAGTTTCGAAGTGAACCTAAATGAATGGATGAATGGAAACGAAGCTACACGCATCACTTCTGTCCAGAATTCGACTTCCCTAAGTGGGTTTGAGTTTCGAGGTGAACCTAAATGAATGGATACGGAGGTACACGCATCACATCTGTCCAGAATTCGACTTCCTTAAGGACTTCCTTAAGTGGGTTTGAGTTTCGAGGTGAACCTAAATGAATGGATACGGAGGTACACGCATCACATCTGTCCAGAATTCGACTTCCTTAAGGACTTCCTTAAGTGGGTTTGAGTTTCGAGGTGAACCTAAATGAATGGATACGGAGGTACACGCATCACTTCTGTCCAGAATTCGACTTCCCTAAGTGGGTTTGAGTTTCGAGGTGAACCTAAATGAATGGAGGCGGAGCTACACGCATCACTTCTGTCCAGAATTCGACTTCCCTAAGTGGGTTTGAGTTTCGAGGTGAACCTAAATGAATGGATACGGAGGTACACGCATCACATCTGTCCAGAATTCGACTTCCTTAAGGACTTCCTTAAGTGGGTTTGAGTTTCGAGGTGAACCTAGATGAATGGAGGCGGAGCTACACGCATCACTTCTGTCCAGAATTCGACTTCCTAGGAGGGTTTGAGTTTCGAGGTGAACCTAAATGAATGGATGAATGGAAACGGAGCTACACGCATTATTTCTGTCCCGAATTCGACTTCCCTAAGTGGGTTTGAGTTTCGAGGTGAACCTAAATGAATGGATACGGAGGTACACGCATCACATCTGTCCAGAATTCGACTTCCTTAAGGACTTCCTTAAGTGGGTTTGAGTTTCGAGGTGAACCTAAATGAATGGATACGGAGGTACACGCATCACATCTGTCCAGAATTCGACTTCCTTAAGGACTTCCTTAAGTGGGTTTGAGTTTCGAGGTGAACCTAAATGAATGGATACGGAGGTACACGCATCAATTCTGTCCAGAATTCGACTTCCCTAAGTGGGTTTGAATTTCGAGGTGAACCTAAATGAATGGAGGCGGAGCTACACGCATCACATCTGTCCAGAATTCGACTTCCTTAAGGACTTCCTTAAGTGGGTTTGAGTTTCGAGGTGAACCTAGATGAATGGAGGCGGAGCTACACGCATCACTTCTGTCCAGAATTCGACTTCCTAGGAGGGTTTGAGTTTCGAGGTGAACCTAAATGAATGGATGAATGGAAACGGAGCTACACGCATTATTTCTGTCCCGAATTCGACATCCTTAAGTGAGTTTGAGTTTCGAAGTGAACCTAAATGAATGGATGAATGGAAACGAAGCTACACGCATCACTTCTGTCCAGAATTCGACTTCCCTAAGTGGGTTTGAGTTTCGAGGTGAACCTAAATGAATGGATACGGAGGTACACGCATCACATCTGTCCAGAATTCGACTTCCTTAAGGACTTCCTTAAGTGGGTTTGAGTTTCGAGGTGAACCTAAATGAATGGATACGGAGGTACACGCATCACATCTGTCCAGAATTCGACTTCCTTAAGGACTTCCTTAAGTGGGTTTGAGTTTCGAGGTGAACCTAGATGAATGGAGGCGGAGCTACACGCATCACTTCTGTCCAGAATTCGACTTCCTAGGAGGGTTTGAGTTTCGAGGTGAACCTAAATGAATGGATGAATGGAAACGGAGCTACACGCATTATTTCTGTCCCGAATTCGACATCCTTAAGTGAGTTTGAGTTTCGAAGTGAACCTAAATGAATGGATGAATGGAAACGAAGCTACACGCATCACTTCTGTCCAGAATTCGACTTCCCTAAGTGGGTTTGAGTTTCGAGGTGAACCTAAATGAATGGATACGGAGGTACACGCATCACATCTGTCCAGAATTCGACTTCCTTAAGGACTTCCTTAAGTGGGTTTGAGTTTCGAGGTGAACCTAAATGAATGGATACGGAGGTACACGCATCACATCTGTCCAGAATTCGACTTCCTTAAGGACTTCCTTAAGTGGGTTTGAGTTTCGAGGTGAACCTAAATGAATGGATACGGAGGTACACGCATCACTTCTGTCCAGAATTCGACTTCCCTAAGTGGGTTTGAGTTTCGAGGTGAACCTAAATGAATGGAGGCGGAGCTACACGCATCACTTCTGTCCAGAATTCGACTTCCCTAAGTGGGTTTGAGTTTCGAGGTGAACCTAAATGAATGGATACGGAGGTACACGCATCACATCTGTCCAGAATTCGACTTCCTTAAGGACTTCCTTAAGTGGGTTTGAGTTTCGAGGTGAACCTAGATGAATGGAGGCGGAGCTACACGCATCACTTCTGTCCAGAATTCGACTTCCTAGGAGGGTTTGAGTTTCGAGGTGAACCTAAATGAATGGATGAATGGAAACGGAGCTACACGCATTATTTCTGTCCCGAATTCGACATCCTTAAGTGAGTTTGAGTTTCGAAGTGAACCTAAATGAATGGATGAATGGAAACGAAGCTACACGCATCACTTCTGTCCAGAATTCGACTTCCCTAAGTGGGTTTGAGTTTCGAGGTGAACCTAAATGAATGGATACGGAGGTACACGCATCACATCTGTCCAGAATTCGACTTCCTTAAGGACTTCCTTAAGTGGGTTTGAGTTTCGAGGTGAACCTAAATGAATGGACACGGAGGTACACGCATCACATCTGTCCAGAATTCGACTTCCTTAAGGACTTCCTTAAGTGGGTTTGAGTTTTGAGGTGAACCTAAATGAATGGATACGGAGGTACACGCATCACATCTGTCCAGAATTCGACTTCCTTAAGGACTTCCTTAAGTGGGTTTGAGTTTCGAGGTGAACCTAAATGAATGGATACGGAGGTACACGCATCACTTCTGTCCAGAATTCGACTTCCCTAAGTGGGTTTGAGTTTCGAGGTGAACCTAAATGAATGGAGGCGGAGCTACACGCATCACTTCTGTCCAGAATTCGACTTCCCTAAGTGGGTTTGAGTTTCGAGGTGAACCTAAATGAATGGATACGGAGGTACACGCATCACATCTGTCCAGAATTCGACTTCCTTAAGGACTTCCTTAAGTGGGTTTGAGTTTCGAGGTGAACCTAGATGAATGGAGGCGGAGCTACACGCATCACTTCTGTCCAGAATTCGACTTCCTAGGAGGGTTTGAGTTTCGAGGTGAACCTAAATGAATGGATGAATGGAAACGGAGCTACACGCATTATTTCTGTCCCGAATTCGACATCCTTAAGTGAGTTTGAGTTTCGAAGTGAACCTAAATGAATGGATACGGAGGTACACGCATCACTTCTGTCCAGAATTCGACTTCCCTAAGTGGGTTTGAATTTCGAGGTGAACCTAAATGAATGGAGGCGGAGCTACACGCATCACTTCTGTCCAGAATTCGACTTCCCTAAGTGGGTTTGAGTTTCGAGGTGAACCTAAATGAATGGATACGGAGGTACACGCATCACATCTGTCCAGAATTCGACTTCCTTAAGGACTTCCTTAAGTGGGTTTGAGTTTCGAGGTGAACCTAAATGAATGGATACGGAGGTACACGCATCACATCTGTCCAGAATTCGACTTCCTTAAGGACTTCCTTAAGTGGGTTTGAGTTTCGAGGTGAACCTAGATGAATGGAGGCGGAGCTACACGCATCACTTCTGTCCAGAATTCGACTTCCTAGGAGGGTTTGAGTTTCGAGGTGAACCTAAATGAATGGATGAATGGAAACGGAGCTACACGCATTATTTCTGTCCCGAATTCGACTTCCCTAAGTGGGTTTGAGTTTCGAGGTGAACCTAAATGAATGGATACGGAGGTACACGCATCACATCTGTCCAGAATTCGACTTCCTTAAGGACTTCCTTAAGTGGGTTTGAGTTTCGAGGTGAACCTAAATGAATGGATACGGAGGTACACGCATCACATCTGTCCAGAATTCGACTTCCTTAAGGACTTCCTTAAGTGGGTTTGAGTTTCGAGGTGAACCTAAATGAATGGATACGGAGGTACACGCATCACTTCTGTCCAGAATTCGACTTCCCTAAGTGGGTTTGAGTTTCGAGGTGAACCTAAATGAATGGAGGCGGAGCTACACGCATCACTTCTGTCCAGAATTCGACTTCCCTAAGTGGGTTTGAGTTTCGAGGTGAACCTAAATGAATGGATACGGAGGTACACGCATCACATCTGTCCAGAATTCGACTTCCTTAAGGACTTCCTTAAGTGGGTTTGAGTTTCGAGGTGAACCTAGATGAATGGAGGCGGAGCTACACGCATCACTTCTGTCCAGAATTCGACTTCCTAGGAGGGTTTGAGTTTCGAGGTGAACCTAAATGAATGGATGAATGGAAACGGAGCTACACGCATTATTTCTGTCCCGAATTCGACATCCTTAAGTGAGTTTGAGTTTCGAAGTGAACCTAAATGAATGGATGAATGGAAACGAAGCTACACGCATCACTTCTGTCCAGAATTCGACTTCCCTAAGTGGGTTTGAGTTTCGAGGTGAACCTAAATGAATGGATACGGAGGTACACGCATCACATCTGTCCAGAATTCGACTTCCTTAAGGACTTCCTTAAGTGGGTTTGAGTTTCGAGGTGAACCTAAATGAATGGATACGGAGGTACACGCATCACATCTGTCCAGAATTCGACTTCCTTAAGGACTTCCTTAAGTGGGTTTGAGTTTCGAGGTGAACCTAAATGAATGGATACGGAGGTACACGCATCACATCTGTCCAGAATTCGACTTCCTTAAGGACTTCCTTAAGTGGGTTTGAGTTTCGAGGTGAACCTAAATGAATGGATACGGAGGTACACGCATCACTTCTGTCCAGAATTCGACTTCCCTAAGTGGGTTTGAGTTTCGAGGTGAACCTAAATGAATGGAGGCGGAGCTACACGCATCACTTCTGTCCAGAATTCGACTTCCCTAAGTGGGTTTGAGTTTCGAGGTGAACCTAAATGAATGGATACGGAGGTACACGCATCACATCTGTCCAGAATTCGACTTCCTTAAGGACTTCCTTAAGTGGGTTTGAGTTTCGAGGTGAACCTAGATGAATGGAGGCGGAGCTACACGCATCACTTCTGTCCAGAATTCGACTTCCTAGGAGGGTTTGAGTTTCGAGGTGAACCTAAATGAATGGATGAATGGAAACGGAGCTACACGCATTATTTCTGTCCCGAATTCGACATCCTTAAGTGAGTTTGAGTTTCGAAGTGAACCTAAATGAATGGATACGGAGGTACACGCATCACTT
The DNA here is from genome assembly GCA_947359475.1 of Heligmosomoides polygyrus bakeri. Lineage (NCBI taxonomy): Eukaryota > Metazoa > Nematoda > Chromadorea > Rhabditida > Heligmosomidae > Heligmosomoides > Heligmosomoides polygyrus. The sequence goes on along the minus strand of OX375867.1, from coordinate 52,749,980 downwards.
CTGTCCAGAATTCGACTTCCCTAAGTGGGTTTGAATTTCGAGGTGAACCTAAATGAATGGAGGCGGAGCTACACGCATCACTTCTGTCCAGAATTCGACTTCCCTAAGTGGGTTTGAGTTTCGAGGTGAACCTAAATGAATGGATACGGAGGTACACGCATCACATCTGTCCAGAATTCGACTTCCTTAAGGACTTCCTTAAGTGGGTTTGAGTTTCGAGGTGAACCTAAATGAATGGATACGGAGGTACACGCATCACATCTGTCCAGAATTCGACTTCCTTAAGGACTTCCTTAAGTGGGTTTGAGTTTCGAGGTGAACCTAGATGAATGGAGGCGGAGCTACACGCATCACTTCTGTCCAGAATTCGACTTCCCTAAGTGGGTTTGAATTTCGAGGTGAACCTAAATGAATGGATACGGAGGTACACGCATCACTTCTGTCCAGAATTCGACTTCCCTAAGTGGGTTTGAGTTTCGAGGTGAACCTAAATGAATGGAGGCGGAGCTACACGCATCACTTCTGTCCAGAATTCGACTTCCCTAAGTGGGTTTGAGTTTCGAGGTGAACCTAAATGAATGGATACGGAGGTACACGCATCACATCTGTCCAGAATTCGACTTCCTTAAGGACTTCCTTAAGTGGGTTTGAGTTTCGAGGTGAACCTAGATGAATGGAGGCGGAGCTACACGCATCACTTCTGTCCAGAATTCGACTTCCTAGGAGGGTTTGAGTTTCGAGGTGAACCTAAATGAATGGATGAATGGAAACGGAGCTACACGCATTATTTCTGTCCCGAATTCGACATCCTTAAGTGAGTTTGAGTTTCGAAGTGAACCTAAATGAATGGATACGGAGGTACACGCATCACTTCTGTCCAGAATTCGACTTCCCTAAGTGGGTTTGAATTTCGAGGTGAACCTAAATGAATGGAGGCGGAGCTACACGCATCACTTCTGTCCAGAATTCGACTTCCCTAAGTGGGTTTGAGTTTCGAGGTGAACCTAAATGAATGGATACGGAGGTACACGCATCACATCTGTCCAGAATTCGACTTCCTTAAGGACTTCCTTAAGTGGGTTTGAGTTTCGAGGTGAACCTAAATGAATGGATACGGAGGTACACGCATCACATCTGTCCAGAATTCGACTTCCTTAAGGACTTCCTTAAGTGGGTTTGAGTTTCGAGGTGAACCTAGATGAATGGAGGCGGAGCTACACGCATCACTTCTGTCCAGAATTCGACTTCCTAGGAGGGTTTGAGTTTCGAGGTGAACCTAAATGAATGGATGAATGGAAACGGAGCTACACGCATTATTTCTGTCCCGAATTCGACTTCCCTAAGTGGGTTTGAGTTTCGAGGTGAACCTAAATGAATGGATACGGAGGTACACGCATCACATCTGTCCAGAATTCGACTTCCTTAAGGACTTCCTTAAGTGGGTTTGAGTTTCGAGGTGAACCTAAATGAATGGATACGGAGGTACACGCATCACATCTGTCCAGAATTCGACTTCCTTAAGGACTTCCTTAAGTGGGTTTGAGTTTCGAGGTGAACCTAAATGAATGGATACGGAGGTACACGCATCAATTCTGTCCAGAATTCGACTTCCCTAAGTGGGTTTGAATTTCGAGGTGAACCTAAATGAATGGAGGCGGAGCTACACGCATCACATCTGTCCAGAATTCGACTTCCTTAAGGACTTCCTTAAGTGGGTTTGAGTTTCGAGGTGAACCTAGATGAATGGAGGCGGAGCTACACGCATCACTTCTGTCCAGAATTCGACTTCCTAGGAGGGTTTGAGTTTCGAGGTGAACCTAAATGAATGGATGAATGGAAACGGAGCTACACGCATTATTTCTGTCCCGAATTCGACATCCTTAAGTGAGTTTGAGTTTCGAAGTGAACCTAAATGAATGGATGAATGGAAACGAAGCTACACGCATCACTTCTGTCCAGAATTCGACTTCCCTAAGTGGGTTTGAGTTTCGAGGTGAACCTAAATGAATGGATACGGAGGTACACGCATCACATCTGTCCAGAATTCGACTTCCTTAAGGACTTCCTTAAGTGGGTTTGAGTTTCGAGGTGAACCTAAATGAATGGATACGGAGGTACACGCATCACATCTGTCCAGAATTCGACTTCCTTAAGGACTTCCTTAAGTGGGTTTGAGTTTCGAGGTGAACCTAGATGAATGGAGGCGGAGCTACACGCATCACTTCTGTCCAGAATTCGACTTCCTAGGAGGGTTTGAGTTTCGAGGTGAACCTAAATGAATGGATGAATGGAAACGGAGCTACACGCATTATTTCTGTCCCGAATTCGACATCCTTAAGTGAGTTTGAGTTTCGAAGTGAACCTAAATGAATGGATGAATGGAAACGAAGCTACACGCATCACTTCTGTCCAGAATTCGACTTCCCTAAGTGGGTTTGAGTTTCGAGGTGAACCTAAATGAATGGATACGGAGGTACACGCATCACATCTGTCCAGAATTCGACTTCCTTAAGGACTTCCTTAAGTGGGTTTGAGTTTCGAGGTGAACCTAAATGAATGGATACGGAGGTACACGCATCACTTCTGTCCAGAATTCGACTTCCCTAAGTGGGTTTGAATTTCGAGGTGAACCTAAATGAATGGAGGCGGAGCTACACGCATCACTTCTGTCCAGAATTCGACTTCCCTAAGTGGGTTTGAGTTTCGAGGTGAACCTAAATGAATGGATACGGAGGTACACGCATCACATCTGTCCAGAATTCGACTTCCTTAAGGACTTCCTTAAGTGGGTTTGAGTTTCGAGGTGAACCTAAATGAATGGATACGGAGGTACACGCATCACATCTGTCCAGAATTCGACTTCCTTAAGGACTTCCTTAAGTGGGTTTGAGTTTCGAGGTGAACCTAGATGAATGGAGGCGGAGCTACACGCATCACTTCTGTCCAGAATTCGACTTCCTAGGAGGGTTTGAGTTTCGAGGTGAACCTAAATGAATGGATGAATGGAAACGGAGCTACACGCATTATTTCTGTCCCGAATTCGACTTCCCTAAGTGGGTTTGAATTTCGAGGTGAACCTAAATGAATGGATACGGAGGTACACGCATCACATCTGTCCAGAATTCGACTTCCTTAAGGACTTCCTTAAGTGGGTTTGAGTTTCGAGGTGAACCTAAATGAATGGATACGGAGGTACACGCATCACATCTGTCCAGAATTCGACTTCCTTAAGGACTTCCTTAAGTGGGTTTGAGTTTCGAGGTGAACCTAAATGAATGGATGAATGGAAACGGAGCTACACGCATTATTTCTGTCCCGAATTCGACTTCCCTAAGTGGGTTTGAGTTTCGAGGTGAACCTAAATGAATGGATACGGAGGTACACGCATCACATCTGTCCAGAATTCGACTTCCTTAAGGACTTCCTTAAGTGGGTTTGAGTTTCGAGGTGAACCTAAATGAATGGATACGGAGGTACACGCATCACATCTGTCCAGAATTCGACTTCCTTAAGGACTTCCTTAAGTGGGTTTGAGTTTCGAGGTGAACCTAAATGAATGGATACGGAGGTACACGCATCAATTCTGTCCAGAATTCGACTTCCCTAAGTGGGTTTGAATTTCGAGGTGAACCTAAATGAATGGAGGCGGAGCTACACACGCATCACATCTGTCCAGAATTCGACTTCCTTAAGGACTTCCTTAAGTGGGTTTGAGTTTCGAGGTGAACCTAGATGAATGGAGGCGGAGCTACACGCATCACTTCTGTCCAGAATTCGACTTCCTAGGAGGGTTTGAGTTTCGAGGTGAACCTAAATGAATGGATGAATGGAAACGGAGCTACACGCATTATTTCTGTCCCGAATTCGACATCCTTAAGTGAGTTTGAGTTTCGAAGTGAACCTAAATGAATGGATGAATGGAAACGAAGCTACACGCATCACTTCTGTCCAGAATTCGACTTCCCTAAGTGGGTTTGAGTTTCGAGGTGAACCTAAATGAATGGATACGGAGGTACACGCATCACATCTGTCCAGAATTCGACTTCCTTAAGGACTTCCTTAAGTGGGTTTGAGTTTCGAGGTGAACCTAAATGAATGGATACGGAGGTACACGCATCACATCTGTCCAGAATTCGACTTCCTTAAGGACTTCCTTAAGTGGGTTTGAGTTTCGAGGTGAACCTAGATGAATGGAGGCGGAGCTACACGCATCACTTCTGTCCAGAATTCGACTTCCTAGGAGGGTTTGAGTTTCGAGGTGAACCTAAATGAATGGATGAATGGAAACGGAGCTACACGCATTATTTCTGTCCCGAATTCGACATCCTTAAGTGAGTTTGAGTTTCGAAGTGAACCTAAATGAATGGATGAATGGAAACGAAGCTACACGCATCACTTCTGTCCAGAATTCGACTTCCCTAAGTGGGTTTGAGTTTCGAGGTGAACCTAAATGAATGGATACGGAGGTACACGCATCACATCTGTCCAGAATTCGACTTCCTTAAGGACTTCCTTAAGTGGGTTTGAGTTTCGAGGTGAACCTAAATGAATGGATACGGAGGTACACGCATCACATCTGTCCAGAATTCGACTTCCTTAAGGACTTCCTTAAGTGGGTTTGAGTTTCGAGGTGAACCTAAATGAATGGATACGGAGGTACACGCATCACTTCTGTCCAGAATTCGACTTCCCTAAGTGGGTTTGAGTTTCGAGGTGAACCTAAATGAATGGAGGCGGAGCTACACGCATCACTTCTGTCCAGAATTCGACTTCCCTAAGTGGGTTTGAGTTTCGAGGTGAACCTAAATGAATGGATACGGAGGTATACGCATCACATCTGTCCAGAATTCGACTTCCTTAAGGACTTCCTTAAGTGGGTTTGAGTTTCGAGGTGAACCTAGATGAATGGAGGCGGAGCTACACGCATCACTTCTGTCCAGAATTCGACTTCCTAGGAGGGTTTGAGTTTCGAGGTGAACCTAAATGAATGGATGAATGGAAACGGAGCTACACGCATTATTTCTGTCCCGAATTCGACATCCTTAAGTGAGTTTGAGTTTCGAAGTGAACCTAAATGAATGGATACGGAGGTACACGCATCACTTCTGTCCAGAATTCGACTTCCCTAAGTGGGTTTGAATTTCGAGGTGAACCTAAATGAATGGAGGCGGAGCTACACGCATCACTTCTGTCCAGAATTCGACTTCCCTAAGTGGGTTTGAGTTTCGAGGTGAACCTAAACGAATGGATACGGAGGTACACGCATCACATCTGTCCAGAATTCGACTTCCTTAAGGACTTCCTTAAGTGGGTTTGAGTTTCGAGGTGAACCTAAATGAATGGATACGGAGGTACACGCATCACATCTGTCCAGAATTCGACTTCCTTAAGGACTTCCTCAAGTGGGTTTGAGTTTCGAGGTGAACCTAGATGAATGGAGGCGGAGCTACACGCATCACTTCTGTCCAGAATTCGACTTCCTAGGAGGGTTTGAGTTTCGAGGTGAACCTAAATGAATGGATGAATGGAAACGGAGCTACACGCATTATTTCTGTCCCGAATTCGACTTCCCTAAGTGGGTTTGAGTTTCGAGGTGAACCTAAATGAATGGATACGGAGGTACACGCATCACATCTGTCCAGAATTCGACTTCCTTAAGGACTTCCTTAAGTGGGTTTGAATTTCGAGGTGAACCTAAATGAATGGATACGGAGGTACACGCATCACATCTGTCCAGAATTCGACTTCCTTAAGGACTTCCTTAAGTGGGTTTGAGTTTCGAGGTGAACCTAAATGAATGGATACGGAGGTACACGCATCACATCTGTCCAGAATTCGACTTCCTTAAGGACTTCCTTAAGTGGGTTTGAGTTTCGAGGTGAACCTAAATGAATGGATGAATGGAAACGGAGCTACACGCATTATTTCTGTCCCGAATTCGACTTCCCTAAGTGGGTTTGAGTTTCGAGGTGAACCTAAATGAATGGATACGGAGGTACACGCATCACATCTGTCCAGAATTCGACTTCCTTAAGGACTTCCTTAAGTGGGTTTGAGTTTCGAGGTGAACCTAAATGAATGGATACGGAGGTACACGCATCACATCTGTCCAGAATTCGACTTCCTTAAGGACTTCCTTAAGTGGGTTTGAGTTTCGAGGTGAACCTAAATGAATGGATACGGAGGTACACGCATCAATTCTGTCCAGAATTCGACTTCCCTAAGTGGGTTTGAATTTCGAGGTGAACCTAAATGAATGGAGGCGGAGCTACACACGCATCACATCTGTCCAGAATTCGACTTCCTTAAGGACTTCCTTAAGTGGGTTTGAGTTTCGAGGTGAACCTAGATGAATGGAGGCGGAGCTACACGCATCACTTCTGTCCAGAATTCGACTTCCTAGGAGGGTTTGAGTTTCGAGGTGAACCTAAATGAATGGATGAATGGAAACGGAGCTACACGCATTATTTCTGTCCCGAATTCGACATCCTTAAGTGAGTTTGAGTTTCGAAGTGAACCTAAATGAATGGATGAATGGAAACGAAGCTACACGCATCACTTCTGTCCAGAATTCGACTTCCCTAAGTGGGTTTGAGTTTCGAGGTGAACCTAAATGAATGGATACGGAGGTACACGCATCACATCTGTCCAGAATTCGACTTCCTTAAGGACTTCCTTAAGTGGGTTTGAGTTTCGAGGTGAACCTAAATGAATGGATACGGAGGTACACGCATCACATCTGTCCAGAATTCGACTTCCTTAAGGACTTCCTTAAGTGGGTTTGAGTTTCGAGGTGAACCTAGATGAATGGAGGCGGAGCTACACGCATCACTTCTGTCCAGAATTCGACTTCCTAGGAGGGTTTGAGTTTCGAGGTGAACCTAAATGAATGGATGAATGGAAACGGAGCTACACGCATTATTTCTGTCCCGAATTCGACATCCTTAAGTGAGTTTGAGTTTCGAAGTGAACCTAAATGAATGGATGAATGGAAACGAAGCTACACGCATCACTTCTGTCCAGAATTCGACTTCCCTAAGTGGGTTTGAGTTTCGAGGTGAACCTAAATGAATGGATACGGAGGTACACGCATCACATCTGTCCAGAATTCGACTTCCTTAAGGACTTCCTTAAGTGGGTTTGAGTTTCGAGGTGAACCTAAATGAATGGATACGGAGGTACACGCATCACATCTGTCCAGAATTCGACTTCCTTAAGGACTTCCTTAAGTGGGTTTGAGTTTCGAGGTGAACCTAAATGAATGGATACGGAGGTACACGCATCACTTCTGTCCAGAATTCGACTTCCCTAAGTGGGTTTGAGTTTCGAGGTGAACCTAAATGAATGGAGGCGGAGCTACACGCATCACTTCTGTCCAGAATTCGACTTCCCTAAGTGGGTTTGAGTTTCGAGGTGAACCTAAATGAATGGATACGGAGGTACACGCATCACATCTGTCCAGAATTCGACTTCCTTAAGGACTTCCTTAAGTGGGTTTGAGTTTCGAGGTGAACCTAGATGAATGGAGGCGGAGCTACACGCATCACTTCTGTCCAGAATTCGACTTCCTAGGAGGGTTTGAGTTTCGAGGTGAACCTAAATGAATGGATGAATGGAAACGGAGCTACACGCATTATTTCTGTCCCGAATTCGACATCCTTAAGTGAGTTTGAGTTTCGAAGTGAACCTAAATGAATGGATACGGAGGTACACGCATCACTTCTGTCCAGAATTCGACTTCCCTAAGTGGGTTTGAATTTCGAGGTGAACCTAAATGAATGGAGGCGGAGCTACACGCATCACTTCTGTCCAGAATTCGACTTCCCTAAGTGGGTTTGAGTTTCGAGGTGAACCTAAATGAATGGATACGGAGGTACACGCATCACATCTGTCCAGAATTCGACTTCCTTAAGGACTTCCTTAAGTGGGTTTGAGTTTCGAGGTGAACCTAAATGAATGGATACGGAGGTACACGCATCACATCTGTCCAGAATTCGACTTCCTTAAGGACTTCCTTAAGTGGGTTTGAGTTTCGAGGTGAACCTAGATGAATGGAGGCGGAGCTACACGCATCACTTCTGTCCAGAATTCGACTTCCTAGGAGGGTTTGAGTTTCGAGGTGAACCTAAATGAATGGATGAATGGAAACGGAGCTACACGCATTATTTCTGTCCCGAATTCGACTTCCCTAAGTGGGTTTGAGTTTCGAGGTGAACCTAAATGAATGGATACGGAGGTACACGCATCACATCTGTCCAGAATTCGACTTCCTTAAGGACTTCCTTAAGTGGGTTTGAGTTTCGAGGTGAACCTAAATGAATGGATATGGAGGTACACGCATCACATCTGTCCAGAATTCGACTTCCTTAAGGACTTCCTTAAGTGGGTTTGAGTTTCGAGGTGAACCTAAATGAATGGATACGGAGGTACACGCATCAATTCTGTCCAGAATTCGACTTCCCTAAGTGGGTTTGAATTTCGAGGTGAACCTAAATGAATGGAGGCGGAGCTACACGCATCACATCTGTCCAGAATTCGACTTCCTTAAGGACTTCCTTAAGTGGGTTTGAGTTTCGAGGTGAACCTAGATGAATGGAGGCGGAGCTACACGCATCACTTCTGTCCAGAATTCGACTTCCTAGGAGGGTTTGAGTTTCGAGGTGAACCTAAATGAATGGATGAATGGAAACGGAGCTACACGCATTATTTCTGTCCCGAATTCGACATCCTTAAGTGAGTTTGAGTTTCGAAGTGAACCTAAATGAATGGATGAATGGAAACGAAGCTACACGCATCACTTCTGTCCAGAATTCGACTTCCCTAAGTGGGTTTGAGTTTCGAGGTGAACCTAAATGAATGGATACGGAGGTACACGCATCACATCTGTCCAGAATTCGACTTCCTTAAGGACTTCCTTAAGTGGGTTTGAGTTTCGAGGTGAACCTAAATGAATGGATACGGAGGTACACGCATCACATCTGTCCAGAATTCGACTTCCTTAAGGACTTCCTTAAGTGGGTTTGAGTTTCGAGGTGAACCTAGATGAATGGAGGCGGAGCTACACGCATCACTTCTGTCCAGAATTCGACTTCCTAGGAGGGTTTGAGTTTCGAGGTGAACCTAAATGAATGGATGAATGGAAACGGAGCTACACGCATTATTTCTGTCCCGAATTCGACATCCTTAAGTGAGTTTGAGTTTCGAAGTGAACCTAAATGAATGGATGAATGGAAACGAAGCTACACGCATCACTTCTGTCCAGAATTCGACTTCCCTAAGTGGGTTTGAGTTTCGAGGTGAACCTAAATGAATGGATACGGAGGTACACGCATCACATCTGTCCAGAATTCGACTTCCTTAAGGACTTCCTTAAGTGGGTTTGAGTTTCGAGGTGAACCTAAATGAATGGATACGGAGGTACACGCATCACATCTGTCCAGAATTCGACTTCCTTAAGGACTTCCTTAAGTGGGTTTGAGTTTCGAGGTGAACCTAAATGAATGGATACGGAGGTACACGCATCACATCTGTCCAGAATTCGACTTCCTTAAGGACTTCCTTAAGTGGGTTTGAGTTTCGAGGTGAACCTAGATGAATGGAGGCGGAGCTACACGCATCACTTCTGTCCAGAATTCGACTTCCTAGGAGGGTTTGAGTTTCGAGGTGAACCTAAATGAATGGATGAATGGAAACGGAGCTACACGCATTATTTCTGTCCCGAATTCGACATCCTTAAGTGAGTTTGAGTTTCGAAGTGAACCTAAATGAATGGATACGGAGGTACACGCATCACTTCTGTCCAGAATTCGACTTCCCTAAGTGGGTTTGAATTTCGAGGTGAACCTAAATGAATGGAGGCGGAGCTACACGCATCACTTCTGTCCAGAATTCGACTTCCCTAAGTGGGTTTGAGTTTCGAGGTGAACCTAAATGAATGGATACGGAGGTACACGCATCACATCTGTCCAGAATTCGACTTCCTTAAGGACTTCCTTAAGTGGGTTTGAGTTTCGAGGTGAACCTAAATGAATGGATACGGAGGTACACGCATCACATCTGTCCAGAATTCGACTTCCTTAAGGACTTCCTTAAGTGGGTTTGAGTTTCGAGGTGAACCTAGATGAATGGAGGCGGAGCTACACGCATCACTTCTGTCCAGAATTCGACTTCCTAGGAGGGTTTGAGTTTCGAGGTGAACCTAAATGAATGGATGAATGGAAACGGAGCTACACGCATTATTTCTGTCCCGAATTCGACTTCCCTAAGTGGGTTTGAGTTTCGAGGTGAACCTAAATGAATGGATACGGAGGTACACGCATCACATCTGTCCAGAATTCGACTTCCTTAAGGACTTCCTTAAGTGGGTTTGAGTTTCGAGGTGAACCTAAATGAATGGATACGGAGGTACACGCATCACATCTGTCCAGAATTCGACTTCCTTAAGGACTTCCTTAAGTGGGTTTGAGTTTCGAGGTGAACCTAAATGAATGGATACGGAGGTACACGCATCAATTCTGTCCAGAATTCGACTTCCCTAAGTGGGTTTGAATTTCGAGGTGAACCTAAATGAATGGAGGCGGAGCTACACGCATCACATCTGTCCAGAATTCGACTTCCTTAAGGACTTCCTTAAGTGGGTTTGAGTTTCGAGGTGAACCTAGATGAATGGAGGCGGAGCTACACGCATCACTTCTGTCCAGAATTCGACTTCCTAGGAGGGTTTGAGTTTCGAGGTGAACCTAAATGAATGGATGAATGGAAACGGAGCTACACGCATTATTTCTGTCCCGAATTCGACATCCTTAAGTGAGTTTGAGTTTCGAAGTGAACCTAAATGAATGGATGAATGGAAACGAAGCTACACGCATCACTTCTGTCCAGAATTCGACTTCCCTAAGTGGGTTTGAGTTTCGAGGTGAACCTAAATGAATGGATACGGAGGTACACGCATCACATCTGTCCAGAATTCGACTTCCTTAAGGACTTCCTTAAGTGGGTTTGAGTTTCGAGGTGAACCTAAATGAATGGATACGGAGGTACACGCATCACATCTGTCCAGAATTCGACTTCCTTAAGGACTTCCTTAAGTGGGTTTGAGTTTCGAGGTGAACCTAGATGAATGGAGGCGGAGCTACACGCATCACTTCTGTCCAGAATTCGACTTCCTAGGAGGGTTTGAGTTTCGAGGTGAACCTAAATGAATGGATGAATGGAAACGGAGCTACACGCATTATTTCTGTCCCGAATTCGACATCCTTAAGTGAGTTTGAGTTTCGAAGTGAACCTAAATGAATGGATGAATGGAAACGAAGCTACACGCATCACTTCTGTCCAGAATTCGACTTCCCTAAGTGGGTTTGAGTTTCGAGGTGAACCTAAATGAATGGATACGGAGGTACACGCATCACATCTGTCCAGAATTCGACTTCCTTAAGGACTTCCTTAAGTGGGTTTGAGTTTCGAGGTGAACCTAAATGAATGGATACGGAGGTACACGCATCACATCTGTCCAGAATTCGACTTCCTTAAGGACTTCCTTAAGTGGGTTTGAGTTTCGAGGTGAACCTAAATGAATGGATACGGAGGTACACGCATCACTTCTGTCCAGAATTCGACTTCCCTAAGTGGGTTTGAGTTTCGAGGTGAACCTAAATGAATGGAGGCGGAGCTACACGCATCACTTCTGTCCAGAATTCGACTTCCCTAAGTGGGTTTGAGTTTCGAGGTGAACCTAAATGAATGGATACGGAGGTACACGCATCACATCTGTCCAGAATTCGACTTCCTTAAGGACTTCCTTAAGTGGGTTTGAGTTTCGAGGTGAACCTAGATGAATGGAGGCGGAGCTACACGCATCACTTCTGTACAGAATTCGACTTCCTAGGAGGGTTTGAGTTTCGAGGTGAACCTAAATGAATGGATGAATGGAAACGGAGCTACACGCATTATTTCTGTCCCGAATTCGACATCCTTAAGTGAGTTTGAGTTTCGAAGTGAACCTAAATGAATGGATACGGAGGTACACGCATCACTTCTGTCCAGAATTCGACTTCCCTAAGTGGGTTTGAATTTCGAGGTGAACCTAAATGAATGGAGGCGGAGCTACACGCATCACTTCTGTCCAGAATTCGACTTCCCTAAGTGGGTTTGAGTTTCGAGGTGAACCTAAATGAATGGATACGGAGGTACACGCATCACATCTGTCCAGAATTCGACTTCCTTAAGGACTTCCTTAAGTGGGTTTGAGTTTCGAGGTGAACCTAAATGAATGGATACGGAGGTACACGCATCACATCTGTCCAGAATTCGACTTCCTTAAGGACTTCCTTAAGTGGGTTTGAGTTTCGAGGTGAACCTAGATGAATGGAGGCGGAGCTACACGCATCACTTCTGTCCAGAATTCGACTTCCTAGGAGGGTTTGAGTTTCGAGGTGAACCTAAATGAATGGATGAATGGAAACGGAGCTACACGCATTATTTCTGTCCCGAATTCGACTTCCCTAAGTGGGTTTGAGTTTCGAGGTGAACCTAAATGAATGGATACGGAGGTACACGCATCACATCTGTCCAGAATTCGACTTCCTTAAGGACTTCCTTAAGTGGGTTTGAGTTTCGAGGTGAACCTAAATGAATGGATACGGAGGTACACGCATCACATCTGTCCAGAATTCGACTTCCTTAAGGACTTCCTTAAGTGGGTTTGAGTTTCGAGGTGAACCTAAATGAATGGATACGGAGGTACACGCATCAATTCTGTCCAGAATTCGACTTCCCTAAGTGGGTTTGAATTTCGAGGTGAACCTAAATGAATGGAGGCGGAGCTACACGCATCACATCTGTCCAGAATTCGACTTCCTTAAGGACTTCCTTAAGTGGGTTTGAGTTTCGAGGTGAACCTAGATGAATGGAGGCGGAGCTACACGCATCACTTCTGTCCAGAATTCGACTTCCTAGGAGGGTTTGAGTTTCGAGGTGAACCTAAATGAATGGATGAATGGAAACGGAGCTACACGCATTATTTCTGTCCCGAATTCGACATCCTTAAGTGAGTTTGAGTTTCGAAGTGAACCTAAATGAATGGATGAATGGAAACGAAGCTACACGCATCACTTCTGTCCAGAATTCGACTTCCCTAAGTGGGTTTGAGTTTCGAGGTGAACCTAAATGAATGGATACGGAGGTACACGCATCACATCTGTCCAGAATTCGACTTCCTTAAGGACTTCCTTAAGTGGGTTTGAGTTTCGAGGTGAACCTAAATGAATGGATACGGAGGTACACGCATCACATCTGTCCAGAATTCGACTTCCTTAAGGACTTCCTTAAGTGGGTTTGAGTTTCGAGGTGAACCTAGATGAATGGAGGCGGAGCTACACGCATCACTTCTGTCCAGAATTCGACTTCCTAGGAGGGTTTGAGTTTCGAGGTGAACCTAAATGAATGAATGAATGGAAACGGAGCTACACGCATTATTTCTGTCCCGAATTCGACATCCTTAAGTGAGTTTGAGTTTCGAAGTGAACCTAAATGAATGGAGGCGGAGCTACACGCATCACATCTGTCCAGAATTCGACTTCCTTAAGGACTTCCTTAAGTGGGTTTGAGTTTCGAGGTGAACCTAGATGAATGGAGGCGGAGCTACACGCATCACTTCTGTCCAGAATTCGACTTCCTAGGAGGGTTTGAGTTTCGAGGTGAACCTAAATGAATGGATGAATGGAAACGGAGCTACACGCATTATTTCTGTCCCGAATTCGACATCCTTAAGTGAGTTTGAGTTTCGAAGTGAACCTAAATGAATGGATGAATGGAAACGAAGCTACACGCATCACTTCTGTCCAGAATTCGACTTCCCTAAGTGGGTTTGAGTTTCGAGGTGAACCTAAATGAATGGATACGGAGGTACACGCATCACATCTGTCCAGAATTCGACTTCCTTAAGGACTTCCTTAAGTGGGTTTGAGTTTCGAGGTGAACCTAAATGAATGGATACGGAGGTACACGCATCACATCTGTCCAGAATTCGACTTCCTTAAGGACTTCCTTAAGTGGGTTTGAGTTTCGAGGTGAACCTAGATGAATGGAGGCGGAGCTACACGCATCACTTCTGTCCAGAATTCGACTTCCTAGGAGGGTTTGAGTTTCGAGGTGAACCTAAATGAATGGATGAATGGAAACGGAGCTACACGCATTATTTCTGTCCCGAATTCGACATCCTTAAGTGAGTTTGAGTTTCGAAGTGAACCTAAATGAATGGATGAATGGAAACGAAGCTACACGCATCACTTCTGTCCAGAATTCGACTTCCCTAAGTGGGTTTGAGTTTCGAGGTGAACCTAAATGAATGGATACGGAGGTACACGCATCACATCTGTCCAGAATTCGACTTCCTTAAGGACTTCCTTAAGTGGGTTTGAGTTTCGAGGTGAACCTAAATGAATGGATACGGAGGTACACGCATCACATCTGTCCAGAATTCGACTTCCTTAAGGACTTCCTTAAGTGGGTTTGAGTTTCGAGGTGAACCTAAATGAATGGATACGGAGGTACACGCATCACTTCTGTCCAGAATTCGACTTCCCTAAGTGGGTTTGAGTTTCGAGGTGAACCTAAATGAATGGAGGCGGAGCTACACGCATCACTTCTGTCCAGAATTCGACTTCCCTAAGTGGGTTTGAGTTTCGAGGTGAACCTAAATGAATGGATACGGAGGTACACGCATCACATCTGTCCAGAATTCGACTTCCTTAAGGACTTCCTTAAGTGGGTTTGAGTTTCGAGGTGAACCTAGATGAATGGAGGCGGAGCTACACGCATCACTTCTGTACAGAATTCGACTTCCTAGGAGGGTTTGAGTTTCGAGGTGAACCTAAATGAATGGATGAATGGAAACGGAGCTACACGCATTATTTCTGTCCCGAATTCGACATCCTTAAGTGAGTTTGAGTTTCGAAGTGAACCTAAATGAATGGATACGGAGGTACACGCATCACTTCTGTCCAGAATTCGACTTCCCTAAGTGGGTTTGAATTTCGAGGTGAACCTAAATGAATGGAGGCGGAGCTACACGCATCACTTCTGTCCAGAATTCGACTTCCCTAAGTGGGTTTGAGTTTCGAGGTGAACCTAAATGAATGGATACGGAGGTACACGCATCACATCTGTCCAGAATTCGACTTCCTTAAGGACTTCCTTAAGTGGGTTTGAGTTTCGAGGTGAACCTAAATGAATGGATACGGAGGTACACGCATCACATCTGTCCAGAATTCGACTTCCTTAAGGACTTCCTTAAGTGGGTTTGAGTTTCGAGGTGAACCTAGATGAATGGAGGCGGAGCTACACGCATCACTTCTGTCCAGAATTCGACTTCCTAGGAGGGTTTGAGTTTCGAGGTGAACCTAAATGAATGGATGAATGGAAACGGAGCTACACGCATTATTTCTGTCCCGAATTCGACTTCCCTAAGTGGGTTTGAGTTTCGAGGTGAACCTAAATGAATGGATACGGAGGTACACGCATCACATCTGTCCAGAATTCGACTTCCTTAAGGACTTCCTTAAGTGGGTTTGAGTTTCGAGGTGAACCTAAATGAATGGATACGGAGGTACACGCATCACATCTGTCCAGAATTCGACTTCCTTAAGGACTTCCTTAAGTGGGTTTGAGTTTCGAGGTGAACCTAAATGAATGGATACGGAGGTACACGCATCACTTCTGTCCAGAATTCGACTTCCCTAAGTGGGTTTGAGTTTCGAGGTGAACCTAAATGAATGGAGGCGGAGCTACACGCATCACTTCTGTCCAGAATTCGACTTCCCTAAGTGGGTTTGAGTTTCGAGGTGAACCTAAATGAATGGATACGGAGGTACACGCATCACATCTGTCCAGAATTCGACTTCCTTAAGGACTTCCTTAAGTGGGTTTGAGTTTCGAGGTGAACCTAGATGAATGGAGGCGGAGCTACACGCATCACTTCTGTACAGAATTCGACTTCCTAGGAGGGTTTGAGTTTCGAGGTGAACCTAAATGAATGGATGAATGGAAACGGAGCTACACGCATTATTTCTGTCCCGAATTCGACATCCTTAAGTGAGTTTGAGTTTCGAAGTGAACCTAAATGAATGGATACGGAGGTACACGCATCACTTCTGTCCAGAATTCGACTTCCCTAAGTGGGTTTGAATTTCGAGGTGAACCTAAATGAATGGAGGCGGAGCTACACGCATCACTTCTGTCCAGAATTCGACTTCCCTAAGTGGGTTTGAGTTTCGAGGTGAACCTAAATGAATGGATACGGAGGTACACGCATCACATCTGTCCAGAATTCGACTTCCTTAAGGACTTCCTTAAGTGGGTTTGAGTTTCGAGGTGAACCTAAATGAATGGATACGGAGGTACACGCATCACATCTGTCCAGAATTCGACTTCCTTAAGGACTTCCTTAAGTGGGTTTGAGTTTCGAGGTGAACCTAGATGAATGGAGGCGGAGCTACACGCATCACTTCTGTCCAGAATTCGACTTCCTAGGAGGGTTTGAGTTTCGAGGTGAACCTAAATGAATGGATGAATGGAAACGGAGCTACACGCATTATTTCTGTCCCGAATTCGACTTCCCTAAGTGGGTTTGAGTTTCGAGGTGAACCTAAATGAATGGATACGGAGGTACACGCATCACATCTGTCCAGAATTCGACTTCCTTAAGGACTTCCTTAAGTGGGTTTGAGTTTCGAGGTGAACCTAAATGAATGGATACGGAGGTACACGCATCACATCTGTCCAGAATTCGACTTCCTTAAGGACTTCCTTAAGTGGGTTTGAGTTTCGAGGTGAACCTAAATGAATGGATACGGAGGTACACGCATCAATTCTGTCCAGAATTCGACTTCCCTAAGTGGGTTTGAATTTCGAGGTGAACCTAAATGAATGGAGGCGGAGCTACACGCATCACATCTGTCCAGAATTCGACTTCCTTAAGGACTTCCTTAAGTGGGTTTGAGTTTCGAGGTGAACCTAGATGAATGGAGGCGGAGCTACACGCATCACTTCTGTCCAGAATTCGACTTCCTAGGAGG
This sequence comes from Heligmosomoides polygyrus bakeri, assembly GCA_947359475.1. Taxonomy (NCBI): domain Eukaryota; kingdom Metazoa; phylum Nematoda; class Chromadorea; order Rhabditida; family Heligmosomidae; genus Heligmosomoides; species Heligmosomoides polygyrus. The sequence continues at coordinate 52,732,908 of OX375867.1, read as the reverse complement.
GTTTGAGTTTCGAGGTGAACCTAAATGAATGGATGAATGGAAACGGAGCTACACGCATTATTTCTGTCCCGAATTCGACATCCTTAAGTGAGTTTGAGTTTCGAAGTGAACCTAAATGAATGGATGAATGGAAACGAAGCTACACGCATCACTTCTGTCCAGAATTCGACTTCCCTAAGTGGGTTTGAGTTTCGAGGTGAACCTAAATGAATGGATACGGAGGTACACGCATCACATCTGTCCAGAATTCGACTTCCTTAAGGACTTCCTTAAGTGGGTTTGAGTTTCGAGGTGAACCTAAATGAATGGATACGGAGGTACACGCATCACATCTGTCCAGAATTCGACTTCCTTAAGGACTTCCTTAAGTGGGTTTGAGTTTCGAGGTGAACCTAAATGAATGGATACGGAGGTACACGCATCACTTCTGTCCAGAATTCGACTTCCCTAAGTGGGTTTGAGTTTCGAGGTGAACCTAAATGAATGGAGGCGGAGCTACACGCATCACTTCTGTCCAGAATTCGACTTCCCTAAGTGGGTTTGAGTTTCGAGGTGAACCTAAATGAATGGATACGGAGGTACACGCATCACATCTGTCCAGAATTCGACTTCCTTAAGGACTTCCTTAAGTGGGTTTGAGTTTCGAGGTGAACCTAGATGAATGGAGGCGGAGCTACACGCATCACTTCTGTACAGAATTCGACTTCCTAGGAGGGTTTGAGTTTCGAGGTGAACCTAAATGAATGGATGAATGGAAACGGAGCTACACGCATTATTTCTGTCCCGAATTCGACATCCTTAAGTGAGTTTGAGTTTCGAAGTGAACCTAAATGAATGGATACGGAGGTACACGCATCACTTCTGTCCAGAATTCGACTTCCCTAAGTGGGTTTGAATTTCGAGGTGAACCTAAATGAATGGAGGCGGAGCTACACGCATCACTTCTGTCCAGAATTCGACTTCCCTAAGTGGGTTTGAGTTTCGAGGTGAACCTAAATGAATGGATACGGAGGTACACGCATCACATCTGTCCAGAATTCGACTTCCTTAAGGACTTCCTTAAGTGGGTTTGAGTTTCGAGGTGAACCTAAATGAATGGATACGGAGGTACACGCATCACATCTGTCCAGAATTCGACTTCCTTAAGGACTTCCTTAAGTGGGTTTGAGTTTCGAGGTGAACCTAGATGAATGGAGGCGGAGCTACACGCATCACTTCTGTCCAGAATTCGACTTCCTAGGAGGGTTTGAGTTTCGAGGTGAACCTAAATGAATGGATGAATGGAAACGGAGCTACACGCATTATTTCTGTCCCGAATTCGACTTCCCTAAGTGGGTTTGAGTTTCGAGGTGAACCTAAATGAATGGATACGGAGGTACACGCATCACATCTGTCCAGAATTCGACTTCCTTAAGGACTTCCTTAAGTGGGTTTGAGTTTCGAGGTGAACCTAAATGAATGGATACGGAGGTACACGCATCACATCTGTCCAGAATTCGACTTCCTTAAGGACTTCCTTAAGTGGGTTTGAGTTTCGAGGTGAACCTAAATGAATGGATACGGAGGTACACGCATCAATTCTGTCCAGAATTCGACTTCCCTAAGTGGGTTTGAATTTCGAGGTGAACCTAAATGAATGGAGGCGGAGCTACACGCATCACATCTGTCCAGAATTCGACTTCCTTAAGGACTTCCTTAAGTGGGTTTGAGTTTCGAGGTGAACCTAGATGAATGGAGGCGGAGCTACACGCATCACTTCTGTCCAGAATTCGACTTCCTAGGAGGGTTTGAGTTTCGAGGTGAACCTAAATGAATGGATGAATGGAAACGGAGCTACACGCATTATTTCTGTCCCGAATTCGACATCCTTAAGTGAGTTTGAGTTTCGAAGTGAACCTAAATGAATGGATGAATGGAAACGAAGCTACACGCATCACTTCTGTCCAGAATTCGACTTCCCTAAGTGGGTTTGAGTTTCGAGGTGAACCTAAATGAATGGATACGGAGGTACACGCATCACATCTGTCCAGAATTCGACTTCCTTAAGGACTTCCTTAAGTGGGTTTGAGTTTCGAGGTGAACCTAAATGAATGGATACGGAGGTACACGCATCACATCTGTCCAGAATTCGACTTCCTTAAGGACTTCCTTAAGTGGGTTTGAGTTTCGAGGTGAACCTAGATGAATGGAGGCGGAGCTACACGCATCACTTCTGTCCAGAATTCGACTTCCTAGGAGGGTTTGAGTTTCGAGGTGAACCTAAATGAATGGATGAATGGAAACGGAGCTACACGCATTATTTCTGTCCCGAATTCGACATCCTTAAGTGAGTTTGAGTTTCGAAGTGAACCTAAATGAATGGATACGGAGGTACACGCATCACTTCTGTCCAGAATTCGACTTCCCTAAGTGGGTTTGAATTTCGAGGTGAACCTAAATGAATGGAGGCGGAGCTACACGCATCACTTCTGTCCAGAATTCGACTTCCCTAAGTGGGTTTGAGTTTCGAGGTGAACCTAAATGAATGGATACGGAGGTACACGCATCACATCTGTCCAGAATTCGACTTCCTTAAGGACTTCCTTAAGTGGGTTTGAGTTTCGAGGTGAACCTAAATGAATGGATACGGAGGTACACGCATCACATCTGTCCAGAATTCGACTTCCTTAAGGACTTCCTTAAGTGGGTTTGAGTTTCGAGGTGAACCTAGATGAATGGAGGCGGAGCTACACGCATCACTTCTGTCCAGAATTCGACTTCCTAGGAGGGTTTGAGTTTCGAGGTGAACCTAAATGAATGGATGAATGGAAACGGAGCTACACGCATTATTTCTGTCCCGAATTCGACTTCCCTAAGTGGGTTTGAGTTTCGAGGTGAACCTAAATGAATGGATACGGAGGTACACGCATCACATCTGTCCAGAATTCGACTTCCTTAAGGACTTCCTTAAGTGGGTTTGAGTTTCGAGGTGAACCTAAATGAATGGATACGGAGGTACACGCATCACATCTGTCCAGAATTCGACTTCCTTAAGGACTTCCTTAAGTGGGTTTGAGTTTCGAGGTGAACCTAAATGAATGGATACGGAGGTACACGCATCAATTCTGTCCAGAATTCGACTTCCCTAAGTGGGTTTGAATTTCGAGGTGAACCTAAATGAATGGAGGCGGAGCTACACGCATCACTTCTGTCCAGAATTCGACTTCCTAGGAGGGTTTGAGTTTCGAGGTGAACCTAAATGAATGGATGAATGGAAACGGAGCTACACGCATTATTTCTGTCCCGAATTCGACATCCTTAAGTGAGTTTGAGTTTCGATGTGAACCTAAATGAATGGATACGGAGGTACACGCATCACTTCTGTCCAGAATTCGACTTCCCTAAGTGGGTTTGAATTTCGAGGTGAACCTAAATGAATGGAGGCGGAGCTACACGCATCACTTCTGTCCAGAATTCGACTTCCCTAAGTGGGTTTGAGTTTCGAGGTGAACCTAAATGAATGGATACGGAGGTACACGCATCACATCTGTCCAGAATTCGACTTCCTTAAGGACTTCCTTAAGTGGGTTTGAGTTTCGAGGTGAACCTAAATGAATGGATACGGAGGTACACGCATCACATCTGTCCAGAATTCGACTTCCTTAAGGACTTCCTTAAGTGGGTTTGAGTTTCGAGGTGAACCTAGATGAATGGAGGCGGAGCTACACGCATCACTTCTGTCCAGAATTCGACTTCCTTAAGGACTTCCTTAAGTGGGTTTGAGTTTCGAGGTGAACCTAAATGAATGGATACGGAGGTACACGCATCAATTCTGTCCAGAATTCGACTTCCCTAAGTGGGTTTGAATTTCGAGGTGAACCTAAATGAATGGAGGCGGAGCTACACGCATCACATCTGTCCAGAATTCGACTTCCTTAAGGACTTCCTTAAGTGGGTTTGAGTTTCGAGGTGAACCTAGATGAATGGAGGCGGAGCTACACGCATCACTTCTGTCCAGAATTCGACTTCCTAGGAGGGTTTGAGTTTCGAGGTGAACCTAAATGAATGGATGAATGGAAACGGAGCTACACGCATTATTTCTGTCCCGAATTCGACATCCTTAAGTGAGTTTGAGTTTCGAAGTGAACCTAAATGAATGGATGAATGGAAACGAAGCTACACGCATCACTTCTGTCCAGAATTCGACTTCCCTAAGTGGGTTTGAGTTTCGAGGTGAACCTAAATGAATGGATACGGAGGTACACGCATCACATCTGTCCAGAATTCGACTTCCTTAAGGACTTCCTTAAGTGGGTTTGAGTTTCGAGGTGAACCTAAATGAATGGATACGGAGGTACACGCATCACATCTGTCCAGAATTCGACTTCCTTAAGGACTTCCTTAAGTGGGTTTGAGTTTCGAGGTGAACCTAGATGAATGGAGGCGGAGCTACACGCATCACTTCTGTCCAGAATTCGACTTCCTAGGAGGGTTTGAGTTTCGAGGTGAACCTAAATGAATGGATGAATGGAAACGGAGCTACACGCATTATTTCTGTCCCGAATTCGACATCCTTAAGTGAGTTTGAGTTTCGAAGTGAACCTAAATGAATGGATGAATGGAAACGAAGCTACACGCATCACTTCTGTCCAGAATTCGACTTCCCTAAGTGGGTTTGAGTTTCGAGGTGAACCTAAATGAATGGATACGGAGGTACACGCATCACATCTGTCCAGAATTCGACTTCCTTAAGGACTTCCTTAAGTGGGTTTGAGTTTCGAGGTGAACCTAAATGAATGGATACGGAGGTACACGCATCACTTCTGTCCAGAATTCGACTTCCCTAAGTGGGTTTGAATTTCGAGGTGAACCTAAATGAATGGAGGCGGAGCTACACGCATCACTTCTGTCCAGAATTCGACTTCCCTAAGTGGGTTTGAGTTTCGAGGTGAACCTAAATGAATGGATACGGAGGTACACGCATCACATCTGTCCAGAATTCGACTTCCTTAAGGACTTCCTTAAGTGGGTTTGAGTTTCGAGGTGAACCTAAATGAATGGATACGGAGGTACACGCATCACATCTGTCCAGAATTCGACTTCCTTAAGGACTTCCTTAAGTGGGTTTGAGTTTCGAGGTGAACCTAGATGAATGGAGGCGGAGCTACACGCATCACTTCTGTCCAGAATTCGACTTCCTAGGAGGGTTTGAGTTTCGAGGTGAACCTAAATGAATGGATGAATGGAAACGGAGCTACACGCATTATTTCTGTCCCGAATTCGACTTCCCTAAGTGGGTTTGAATTTCGAGGTGAACCTAAATGAATGGATACGGAGGTACACGCATCACATCTGTCCAGAATTCGACTTCCTTAAGGACTTCCTTAAGTGGGTTTGAGTTTCGAGGTGAACCTAAATGAATGGATACGGAGGTACACGCATCACATCTGTCCAGAATTCGACTTCCTTAAGGACTTCCTTAAGTGGGTTTGAGTTTCGAGGTGAACCTAAATGAATGGATGAATGGAAACGGAGCTACACGCATTATTTCTGTCCCGAATTCGACTTCCCTAAGTGGGTTTGAGTTTCGAGGTGAACCTAAATGAATGGATACGGAGGTACACGCATCACATCTGTCCAGAATTCGACTTCCTTAAGGACTTCCTTAAGTGGGTTTGAGTTTCGAGGTGAACCTAAATGAATGGATACGGAGGTACACGCATCACATCTGTCCAGAATTCGACTTCCTTAAGGACTTCCTTAAGTGGGTTTGAGTTTCGAGGTGAACCTAAATGAATGGATACGGAGGTACACGCATCAATTCTGTCCAGAATTCGACTTCCCTAAGTGGGTTTGAATTTCGAGGTGAACCTAAATGAATGGAGGCGGAGCTACACACGCATCACATCTGTCCAGAATTCGACTTCCTTAAGGACTTCCTTAAGTGGGTTTGAGTTTCGAGGTGAACCTAAATGAATGGATACGGAGGTACACGCATCACATCTGTCCAGAATTCGACTTCCTTAAGGACTTCCTTAAGTGGGTTTGAGTTTCGAGGTGAACCTAGATGAATGGAGGCGGAGCTACACGCATCACTTCTGTCCAGAATTCGACTTCCTAGGAGGGTTTGAGTTTCGAGGTGAACCTAAATGAATGGATGAATGGAAACGGAGCTACACGCATTATTTCTGTCCCGAATTCGACATCCTTAAGTGAGTTTGAGTTTCGAAGTGAACCTAAATGAATGGATGAATGGAAACGAAGCTACACGCATCACTTCTGTCCAGAATTCGACTTCCCTAAGTGGGTTTGAGTTTCGAGGTGAACCTAAATGAATGGATACGGAGGTACACGCATCACATCTGTCCAGAATTCGACTTCCTTAAGGACTTCCTTAAGTGGGTTTGAGTTTCGAGGTGAACCTAAATGAATGGATACGGAGGTACACGCATCACATCTGTCCAGAATTCGACTTCCTTAAGGACTTCCTTAAGTGGGTTTGAGTTTCGAGGTGAACCTAGATGAATGGAGGCGGAGCTACACGCATCACTTCTGTCCAGAATTCGACTTCCTAGGAGGGTTTGAGTTTCGAGGTGAACCTAAATGAATGGATGAATGGAAACGGAGCTACACGCATTATTTCTGTCCCGAATTCGACATCCTTAAGTGAGTTTGAGTTTCGAAGTGAACCTAAATGAATGGATGAATGGAAACGAAGCTACACGCATCACTTCTGTCCAGAATTCGACTTCCCTAAGTGGGTTTGAGTTTCGAGGTGAACCTAAATGAATGGATACGGAGGTACACGCATCACATCTGTCCAGAATTCGACTTCCTTAAGGACTTCCTTAAGTGGGTTTGAGTTTCGAGGTGAACCTAAATGAATGGATACGGAGGTACACGCATCACTTCTGTCCAGAATTCGACTTCCCTAAGTGGGTTTGAATTTCGAGGTGAACCTAAATGAATGGAGGCGGAGCTACACGCATCACTTCTGTCCAGAATTCGACTTCCCTAAGTGGGTTTGAGTTTCGAGGTGAACCTAAATGAATGGATACGGAGGTACACGCATCACATCTGTCCAGAATTCGACTTCCTTAAGGACTTCCTTAAGTGGGTTTGAGTTTCGAGGTGAACCTAAATGAATGGATACGGAGGTACACGCATCACATCTGTCCAGAATTCGACTTCCTTAAGGACTTCCTTAAGTGGGTTTGAGTTTCGAGGTGAACCTAGATGAATGGAGGCGGAGCTACACGCATCACTTCTGTCCAGAATTCGACTTCCTAGGAGGGTTTGAGTTTCGAGGTGAACCTAAATGAATGGATGAATGGAAACGGAGCTACACGCATTATTTCTGTCCCGAATTCGACTTCCCTAAGTGGGTTTGAATTTCGAGGTGAACCTAAATGAATGGATACGGAGGTACACGCATCACATCTGTCCAGAATTCGACTTCCTTAAGGACTTCCTTAAGTGGGTTTGAGTTTCGAGGTGAACCTAAATGAATGGATACGGAGGTACACGCATCACATCTGTCCAGAATTCGACTTCCTTAAGGACTTCCTTAAGTGGGTTTGAGTTTCGAGGTGAACCTAAATGAATGGATGAATGGAAACGGAGCTACACGCATTATTTCTGTCCCGAATTCGACTTCCCTAAGTGGGTTTGAGTTTCGAGGTGAACCTAAATGAATGGATACGGAGGTACACGCATCACATCTGTCCAGAATTCGACTTCCTTAAGGACTTCCTTAAGTGGGTTTGAGTTTCGAGGTGAACCTAAATGAATGGATACGGAGGTACACGCATCACATCTGTCCAGAATTCGACTTCCTTAAGGACTTCCTTAAGTGGGTTTGAGTTTCGAGGTGAACCTAAATGAATGGATACGGAGGTACACGCATCAATTCTGTCCAGAATTCGACTTCCCTAAGTGGGTTTGAATTTCGAGGTGAACCTAAATGAATGGAGGCGGAGCTACACACGCATCACATCTGTCCAGAATTCGACTTCCTTAAGGACTTCCTTAAGTGGGTTTGAGTTTCGAGGTGAACCTAAATGAATGGATACGGAGGTACACGCATCACATCTGTCCAGAATTCGACTTCCTTAAGGACTTCCTTAAGTGGGTTTGAGTTTCGAGGTGAACCTAGATGAATGGAGGCGGAGCTACACGCATCACTTCTGTCCAGAATTCGACTTCCTAGGAGGGTTTGAGTTTCGAGGTGAACCTAAATGAATGGATGAATGGAAACGGAGCTACACGCATTATTTCTGTCCCGAATTCGACTTCCCTAAGTGGGTTTGAGTTTCGAGGTGAACCTAAATGAATGGATACGGAGGTACACGCATCACATCTGTCCAGAATTCGACTTCCTTAAGGACTTCCTTAAGTGGGTTTGAGTTTCGAGGTGAACCTAAATGAATGGATACGGAGGTACACGCATCACATCTGTCCAGAATTCGACTTCCTTAAGGACTTCCTTAAGTGGGTTTGAGTTTCGAGGTGAACCTAAATGAATGGATACGGAGGTACACGCATCACATCTGTCCAGAATTCGACTTCCTTAAGGACTTCCTTAAGTGGGTTTGAGTTTCGAGGTGAACCTAGATGAATGGAGGCGGAGCTACACGCATCACTTCTGTCCAGAATTCGACTTCCTTAAGGACTTCCTTAAGTGGGTTTGAGTTTCGAGGTGAACCTAAATGAATGGATACGGAGGTACACGCATCAATTCTGTCCAGAATTCGACTTCCCTAAGTGGGTTTGAATTTCGAGGTGAACCTAAATGAATGGAGGCGGAGCTACACGCATCACATCTGTCCAGAATTCGACTTCCTTAAGGACTTCCTTAAGTGGGTTTGAGTTTCGAGGTGAACCTAGATGAATGGAGGCGGAGCTACACGCATCACTTCTGTCCAGAATTCGACTTCCTAGGAGGGTTTGAGTTTCGAGGTGAACCTAAATGAATGGATGAATGGAAACGGAGCTACACGCATTATTTCTGTCCCGAATTCGACATCCTTAAGTGAGTTTGAGTTTCGAAGTGAACCTAAATGAATGGATGAATGGAAACGAAGCTACACGCATCACTTCTGTCCAGAATTCGACTTCCCTAAGTGGGTTTGAGTTTCGAGGTGAACCTAAATGAATGGATACGGAGGTACACGCATCACATCTGTCCAGAATTCGACTTCCTTAAGGACTTCCTTAAGTGGGTTTGAGTTTCGAGGTGAACCTAAATGAATGGATACGGAGGTACACGCATCACATCTGTCCAGAATTCGACTTCCTTAAGGACTTCCTTAAGTGGGTTTGAGTTTCGAGGTGAACCTAGATGAATGGAGGCGGAGCTACACGCATCACTTCTGTCCAGAATTCGACTTCCTAGGAGGGTTTGAGTTTCGAGGTGAACCTAAATGAATGGATGAATGGAAACGGAGCTACACGCATTATTTCTGTCCCGAATTCGACATCCTTAAGTGAGTTTGAGTTTCGAAGTGAACCTAAATGAATGGATGAATGGAAACGAAGCTACACGCATCACTTCTGTCCAGAATTCGACTTCCCTAAGTGGGTTTGAGTTTCGAGGTGAACCTAAATGAATGGATACGGAGGTACACGCATCACATCTGTCCAGAATTCGACTTCCTTAAGGACTTCCTTAAGTGGGTTTGAGTTTCGAGGTGAACCTAAATGAATGGATACGGAGGTACACGCATCACATCTGTCCAGAATTCGACTTCCTTAAGGACTTCCTTAAGTGGGTTTGAGTTTCGAGGTGAACCTAGATGAATGGAGGCGGAGCTACACGCATCACTTCTGTCCAGAATTCGACTTCCTAGGAGGGTTTGAGTTTCGAGGTGAACCTAAATGAATGGATGAATGGAAACGGAGCTACACGCATTATTTCTGTCCCGAATTCGACTTCCCTAAGTGGGTTTGAATTTCGAGGTGAACCTAAATGAATGGATACGGAGGTACACGCATCACATCTGTCCAGAATTCGACTTCCTTAAGGACTTCCTTAAGTGGGTTTGAGTTTCGAGGTGAACCTAAATGAATGGATACGGAGGTACACGCATCACATCTGTCCAGAATTCGACTTCCTTAAGGACTTCCTTAAGTGGGTTTGAGTTTCGAGGTGAACCTAAATGAATGGATGAATGGAAACGGAGCTACACGCATTATTTCTGTCCCGAATTCGACTTCCCTAAGTGGGTTTGAGTTTCGAGGTGAACCTAAATGAATGGATACGGAGGTACACGCATCACATCTGTCCAGAATTCGACTTCCTTAAGGACTTCCTTAAGTGGGTTTGAGTTTCGAGGTGAACCTAAATGAATGGATACGGAGGTACACGCATCACATCTGTCCAGAATTCGACTTCCTTAAGGACTTCCTTAAGTGGGTTTGAGTTTCGAGGTGAACCTAAATGAATGGATACGGAGGTACACGCATCAATTCTGTCCAGAATTCGACTTCCCTAAGTGGGTTTGAATTTCGAGGTGAACCTAAATGAATGGAGGCGGAGCTACACACGCATCACATCTGTCCAGAATTCGACTTCCTTAAGGACTTCCTTAAGTGGGTTTGAGTTTCGAGGTGAACCTAAATGAATGGATACGGAGGTACACGCATCACATCTGTCCAGAATTCGACTTCCTTAAGGACTTCCTTAAGTGGGTTTGAGTTTCGAGGTGAACCTAGATGAATGGAGGCGGAGCTACACGCATCACTTCTGTCCAGAATTCGACTTCCTAGGAGGGTTTGAGTTTCGAGGTGAACCTAAATGAATGGATGAATGGAAACGGAGCTACACGCATTATTTCTGTCCCGAATTCGACTTCCCTAAGTGGGTTTGAGTTTCGAGGTGAACCTAAATGAATGGATACGGAGGTACACGCATCACATCTGTCCAGAATTCGACTTCCTTAAGGACTTCCTTAAGTGGGTTTGAGTTTCGAGGTGAACCTAAATGAATGGATACGGAGGTACACGCATCACATCTGTCCAGAATTCGACTTCCTTAAGGACTTCCTTAAGTGGGTTTGAGTTTCGAGGTGAACCTAAATGAATGGATACGGAGGTACACGCATCACATCTGTCCAGAATTCGACTTCCTTAAGGACTTCCTTAAGTGGGTTTGAGTTTCGAGGTGAACCTAAATGAATGGATACGGAGGTACACGCATCACATCTGTCCAGAATTCGACTTCCTTAAGGACTTCCTTAAGTGGGTTTGAGTTTCGAGGTGAACCTAAATGAATGGATACGGAGGTACACGCATCACTTCTGTCCAGAATTCGACTTCCCTAAGTGGGTTTGAGTTTCGAGGTGAACCAAAATGAATGGAGGCGGAGCTACACGCATCACTTCTGTCCAGAATTCGACTTCCCTAAGTGGGTTTGAGTTTCGAGGTGAACCTAAATGAATGGATACGGAGGTACACGCATCACATCTGTCCAGAATTCGACTTCCTTAAGGACTTCCTTAAGTGGGTTTGAGTTTCGAGGTGAACCTAGATGAATGGAGGCGGAGCTACACGCATCACTTCTGTCCAGAATTCGACTTCCTAGGAGGGTTTGAGTTTCGAGGTGAACCTAAATGAATGGATGAATGGAAACGGAGCTACACGCATTATTTCTGTCCCGAATTCGACATCCTTAAGTGAGTTTGAGTTTCGAAGTGAACCTAAATGAATGGATACGGAGGTACACGCATCACTTCTGTCCAGAATTCGACTTCCCTAAGTGGGTTTGAATTTCGAGGTGAACCTAAATGAATGGAGGCGGAGCTACACGCATCACTTCTGTCCAGAATTCGACTTCCCTAAGTGGGTTTGAGTTTCGAGGTGAACCTAAATGAATGGATACGGAGGTACACGCATCACATCTGTCCAGAATTCGACTTCCTTAAGGACTTCCTTAAGTGGGTTTGAGTTTCGAGGTGAACCTAAATGAATGGATACGGAGGTACACGCATCACATCTGTCCAGAATTCGACTTCCTTAAGGACTTCCTTAAGTGGGTTTGAGTTTCGAGGTGAACCTAGATGAATGGAGGCGGAGCTACACGCATCACTTCTGTCCAGAATTCGACTTCCTAGGAGGGTTTGAGTTTCGAGGTGAACCTAAATGAATGGATGAATGGAAACGGAGCTACACGCATTATTTCTGTCCCGAATTCGACTTCCCTAAGTGGGTTTGAGTTTCGAGGTGAACCTAAATGAATGGATACGGAGGTACACGCATCACATCTGTCCAGAATTCGACTTCCTTAAGGACTTCCTTAAGTGGGTTTGAGTTTCGAGGTGAACCTAAATGAATGGATACGGAGGTACACGCATCACATCTGTCCAGAATTCGACTTCCTTAAGGACTTCCTTAAGTGGGTTTGAGTTTCGAGGTGAACCTAAATGAATGGATACGGAGGTACACGCATCAATTCTGTCCAGAATTCGACTTCCCTAAGTGGGTTTGAATTTCGAGGTGAACCTAAATGAATGGAGGCGGAGCTACACGCATCACATCTGTCCAGAATTCGACTTCCTTAAGGACTTCCTTAAGTGGGTTTGAGTTTCGAGGTGAACCTAGATGAATGGAGGCGGAGCTACACGCATCACTTCTGTCCAGAATTCGACTTCCTAGGAGGGTTTGAGTTTCGAGGTGAACCTAAATGAATGGATGAATGGAAACGGAGCTACACGCATTATTTCTGTCCCGAATTCGACATCCTTAAGTGAGTTTGAGTTTCGAAGTGAACCTAAATGAATGGATGAATGGAAACGAAGCTACACGCATCACTTCTGTCCAGAATTCGACTTCCCTAAGTGGGTTTGAGTTTCGAGGTGAACCTAAATGAATGGATACGGAGGTACACGCATCACATCTGTCCAGAATTCGACTTCCTTAAGGACTTCCTTAAGTGGGTTTGAGTTTCGAGGTGAACCTAAATGAATGGATACGGAGGTACACGCATCACATCTGTCCAGAATTCGACTTCCTTAAGGACTTCCTTAAGTGGGTTTGAGTTTCGAGGTGAACCTAGATGAATGGAGGCGGAGCTACACGCATCACTTCTGTCCAGAATTCGACTTCCTAGGAGGGTTTGAGTTTCGAGGTGAACCTAAATGAATGGATGAATGGAAACGGAGCTACACGCATTATTTCTGTCCCGAATTCGACATCCTTAAGTGAGTTTGAGTTTCGAAGTGAACCTAAATGAATGGATGAATGGAAACGAAGCTACACGCATCACTTCTGTCCAGAATTCGACTTCCCTAAGTGGGTTTGAGTTTCGAGGTGAACCTAAATGAATGGATACGGAGGTACACGCATCACATCTGTCCAGAATTCGACTTCCTTAAGGACTTCCTTAAGTGGGTTTGAGTTTCGAGGTGAACCTAAATGAATGGATACGGAGGTACACGCATCACTTCTGTCCAGAATTCGACTTCCCTAAGTGGGTTTGAATTTCGAGGTGAACCTAAATGAATGGAGGCGGAGCTACACGCATCACTTCTGTCCAGAATTCGACTTCCCTAAGTGGGTTTGAGTTTCGAGGTGAACCTAAATGAATGGATACGGAGGTACACGCATCACATCTGTCCAGAATTCGACTTCCTTAAGGACTTCCTTAAGTGGGTTTGAGTTTCGAGGTGAACCTAAATGAATGGATACGGAGGTACACGCATCACATCTGTCCAGAATTCGACTTCCTTAAGGACTTCCTTAAGTGGGTTTGAGTTTCGAGGTGAACCTAGATGAATGGAGGCGGAGCTACACGCATCACTTCTGTCCAGAATTCGACTTCCTAGGAGGGTTTGAGTTTCGAGGTGAACCTAAATGAATGGATGAATGGAAACGGAGCTACACGCATTATTTCTGTCCCGAATTCGACTTCCCTAAGTGGGTTTGAATTTCGAGGTGAACCTAAATGAATGGATACGGAGGTACACGCATCACATCTGTCCAGAATTCGACTTCCTTAAGGACTTCCTTAAGTGGGTTTGAGTTTCGAGGTGAACCTAAATGAATGGATACGGAGGTACACGCATCACATCTGTCCAGAATTCGACTTCCTTAAGGACTTCCTTAAGTGGGTTTGAGTTTCGAGGTGAACCTAAATGAATGGATGAATGGAAACGGAGCTACACGCATTATTTCTGTCCCGAATTCGACTTCCCTAAGTGGGTTTGAGTTTCGAGGTGAATCTAAATGAATGGATACGGAGGTACACGCATCACATCTGTCCAGAATTCGACTTCCTTAAGGACTTCCTTAAGTGGGTTTGAGTTTCGAGGTGAACCTAAATGAATGGATACGGAGGTACACGCATCACATCTGTCCAGAATTCGACTTCCTTAAGGACTTCCTTAAGTGGGTTTGAGTTTCGAGGTGAACCTAAATGAATGGATACGGAGGTACACGCATCAATTCTGTCCAGAATTCGACTTCCCTAAGTGGGTTTGAATTTCGAGGTGAACCTAAATGAATGGAGGCGGAGCTACACACGCATCACATCTGTCCAGAATTCGACTTCCTTAAGGACTTCCTTAAGTGGGTTTGAGTTTCGAGGTGAACCTAGATGAATGGAGGCGGAGCTACACGCATCACTTCTGTCCAGAATTCGACTTCCTAGGAGGGTTTGAGTTTCGAGGTGAACCTAAATGAATGGATGAATGGAAACGGAGCTACACGCATTATTTCTGTCCCGAATTCGACATCCTTAAGTGAGTTTGAGTTTCGAAGTGAACCTAAATGAATGGATGAATGGAAACGAAGCTACACGCATCACTTCTGTCCAGAATTCGACTTCCCTAAGTGGGTTTGAGTTTCGAGGTGAACCTAAATGAATGGATACGGAGGTACACGCATCACATCTGTCCAGAATTCGACTTCCTTAAGGACTTCCTTAAGTGGGTTTGAGTTTCGAGGTGAACCTAAATGAATGGATACGGAGGTACACGCATCACATCTGTCCAGAATTCGACTTCCTTAAGGACTTCCTTAAGTGGGTTTGAGTTTCGAGGTGAACCTAGATGAATGGAGGCGGAGCTACACGCATCACTTCTGTCCAGAATTCGACTTCCTAGGAGGGTTTGAGTTTCGAGGTGAACCTAAATGAATGGATGAATGGAAACGGAGCTACACGCATTATTTCTGTCCCGAATTCGACATCCTTAAGTGAGTTTGAGTTTCGAAGTGAACCTAAATGAATGGATGAATGGAAACGAAGCTACACGCATCACTTCTGTCCAGAATTCGACTTCCCTAAGTGGGTTTGAGTTTCGAGGTGAACCTAAATGAATGGATACGGAGGTACACGCATCACATCTGTCCAGAATTCGACTTCCTTAAGGACTTCCTTAAGTGGGTTTGAGTTTCGAGGTGAACCTAAATGAATGGATACGGAGGTACACGCATCACTTCTGTCCAGAATTCGACTTCCCTAAGTGGGTTTGAGTTTCGAGGTGAACCTAAATGAATGGAGGCGGAGCTACACGCATCACTTCTGTCCAGAATTCGACTTCCCTAAGTGGGTTTGAGTTTCGAGGTGAACCTAAATGAATGGATACGGAGGTACACGCATCACATCTGTCCAGAATTCGACTTCCTTAAGGACTTCCTTAAGTGGGTTTGAGTTTCGAGGTGAACCTAAATGAATGGATACGGAGGTACACGCATCACATCTGTCCAGAATTCGACTTCCTTAAGGACTTCCTTAAGTGGGTTGGAGTTTCGAGGTGAACCTAAATGAATGGATACGGAGGTACACGCATCACATCTGTCCAGAATTCGACTTCCTTAAGGACTTCCTTAAGTGGGTTTGAGTTTCGAGGTGAACCTAGATGAATGGAGGCGGAGCTACACGCATCACTTCTGTCCAGAATTCGACTTCCTAGGAGGGTTTGAGTTTCGAGGTGAACCTAAATGAATGGATGAATGGAAACGGAGCTACACGCATTATTTCTGTCCCGAATTCGACATCCTTAAGTGAGTTTGAGTTTCGAAGTGAACCTAAATGAATGGATGAATGGAAGCGAAGCTACACGCATCACTTCTGTCCAGAATTCGACTTCCCTAAGTGGGTTTGAGTTTCGAGGTGAACCTAAATGAATGGATACGGAGGTACACGCATCACATCTGTCCAGAATTCGACTTCCTTAAGGACTTCCTTAAGTGGGTTTGAGTTTCGAGGTGAACCTAAATGAATGGATACGGAGGTACACGCATCACTTCTGTCCAGAATTCGACTTCCCTAAGTGGGTTTGAGTTTCGAGGTGAACCTAAATGAATGGAGGCGGAGCTACACGCATCACTTCTGTCCAGAATTCGACTTCCCTAAGTGGGTTTGAGTTTCGAGGTGAACCTAAATGAATGGATACGGAGGTACACGCATCACATCTGTCCAGAATTCGACTTCCTTAAGGACTTCCTTAAGTGGGTTTGAGTTTCGAGGTGAACCTAAATGAATGGATACGGAGGTACACGCATCACATCTGTCCAGAATTCGACTTCCTTAAGGACTTCCTTAAGTGGGTTGGAGTTTCGAGGTGAACCTAAATGAATGGATACGGAGGTACACGCATCACATCTGTCCAGAATTCGACTTCCTTAAGGACTTCCTTAAGTGGGTTTGAGTTTCGAGGTGAACCTAGATGAATGGAGGCGGAGCTACACGCATCACTTCTGTCCAGAATTCGACTTCCTAGGAGGGTTTGAGTTTCGAGGTGAACCTAAATGAATGGATGAATGGAAACGGAGCTACACGCATTATTTCTGTCCCGAATTCGACATCCTTAAGTGAGTTTGAGTTTCGAAGTGAACCTAAATGAATGGATGAATGGAAGCGAAGCTACACGCATCACTTCTGTCCAGAATTCGACTTCCCTAAGTGGGTTTGAGTTTCGAGGTGAACCTAAATGAATGGATACGGAGGTACACGCATCACATCTGTCCAGAATTCGACTTCCTTAAGGACTTCCTTAAGTGGGTTTGAGTTTCGAGGTGAACCTAAATGAATGGATACGGAGGTACACGCATCACTTCTGTCCAGAATTCGACTTCCCTAAGTGGGTTTGAATTTCGAGGTGAACCTAAATGAATGGAGGCGGAGCTACACGCATCACTTCTGTCCAGAATTCGACTTCCCTAAGTGGGTTTGAGTTTCGAGGTGAACCTAAATGAATGGATACGGAGGTACACGCATCACATCTGTCCAGAATTCGACTTCCTTAAGGACTTCCTTAAGTGGGTTTGAGTTTCGAGGTGAACCTAAATGAATGGATACGGAGGTACACGCATCACATCTGTCCAGAATTCGACTTCCTTAAGGACTTCCTTAAGTGGGTTTGAGTTTCGAGGTGAACCTAGATGAATGGAGGCGGAGCTACACGCATCACTTCTGTCCAGAATTCGACTTCCTAGGAGGGTTTGAGTTTCGAGGTGAACCTAAATGAATGGATGAATGGAAACGGAGCTACACGCATTATTTCTGTCCCGAATTCGACTTCCCTAAGTGGGTTTGAGTTTCGAGGTGAACCTAAATGAATGGATACGGAGGTACACGCATCACATCTGTCCAGAATTCGACTTCCTTAAGGACTTCCTTAAGTGGGTTTGAGTTTCGAGGTGAACCTAAATGAATGGATACGGAGGTACACGCATCACATCTGTCCAGAATTCGACTTCCTTAAGGACTTCCTTAAGTGGGTTTGAGTTTCGAGGTGAACCTAAATGAATGGATACGGAGGTACACGCATCAATTCTGTCCAGAATTCGACTTCCCTAAGTGGGTTTGAATTTCGAGGTGAACCTAAATGAATGGAGGCGGAGCTACACGCATCACATCTGTCCAGAATTCGACTTCCTTAAGGACTTCCTTAAGTGGGTTTGAGTTTCGAGGTGAACCTAGATGAATGGAGGCGGAGCTACACGCATCACTTCTGTCCAGAATTCGACTTCCTAGGAGGGTTTGAGTTTCGAGGTGAACCTAAATGAATGGATGAATGGAAACGGAGCTACACGCATTATTTCTGTCCCGAATTCGACATCCTTAAGTGAGTTTGAGTTTCGAAGTGAACCTAAATGAATGGATGAATGGAAACGAAGCTACACGCATCACTTCTGTCCAGAATTCGACTTCCCTAAGTGGGTTTGAGTTTCGAGGTGAACCTAAATGAATGGATACGGAGGTACACGCATCACATCTGTCCAGAATTCGACTTCCTTAAGGACTTCCTTAAGTGGGTTTGAGTTTCGAGGTGAACCTAAATGAATGGATACGGAGGTACACGCATCACATCTGTCCAGAATTCGACTTCCTTAAGAACTTCCTTAAGTGGGTTTGAGTTTCGAGGTGAACCTAGATGAATGGAGGCGGAGCTACACGCATCACTTCTGTCCAGAATTCGACTTCCTAGGAGGGTTTGAGTTTCGAGGTGAACCTAAATGAATGGATGAATGGAAACGGAGCTACACGCATTATTTCTGTCCCGAATTCGACATCCTTAAGTGAGTTTGAGTTTCGAAGTGAACCTAAATGAATGGATGAATGGAAACGAAGCTACACGCATCACTTCTGTCCAGAATTCGACTTCCCTAAGTGGGTTTGAGTTTCGAGGTGAACCTAAATGAATGGATACGGAGGTACACGCATCACATCTGTCCAGAATTCGACTTCCTTAAGGACTTCCTTAAGTGGGTTTGAGTTTCGAGGTGAACCTAAATGAATGGATACGGAGGTACACGCATCACTTCTGTCCAGAATTCGACTTCCCTAAGTGGGTTTGAATTTCGAGGTGAACCTAAATGAATGGAGGCGGAGCTACACGCATCACATCTGTCCAGAATTCGACTTCCTTAAGGACTTCCTTAAGTGGGTTTGAGTTTCGAGGTGAACCTAGATGAATGGAGGCGGAGCTACACGCATCACTTCTGTCCAGAATTCGACTTCCTAGGAGGGTTTGAGTTTCGAGGTGAACCTAAATGAATGGATGAATGGAAACGGAGCTACACGCATTATTTCTGTCCCGAATTCGACTTCCCTAAGTGGGTTTGAGTTTCGAGGTGAACCTAAATGAATGGATACGGAGGTACACGCATCACATCTGTCCAGAATTCGACTTCCTTAAGGACTTCCTTAAGTGGGTTTGAGTTTCGAGGTGAACCTAAATGAATGGATACGGAGGTACACGCATCACATCTGTCCAGAATTCGACTTCCTTAAGGACTTCCTTAAGTGGGTTTGAGTTTCGAGGTGAACCTAAATGAATGGATACGGAGGTACACGCATCAATTCTGTCCAGAATTCGACTTCCCTAAGTGGGTTTGAATTTCGAGGTGAACCTAAATGAATGGAGGCGGAGCTACACGCATCACATCTGTCCAGAATTCGACTTCCTTAAGGACTTCCTTAAGTGGGTTTGAGTTTCGAGGTGAACCTAGATGAATGGAGGCGGAGCTACACGCATCACTTCTGTCCAGAATTCGACTTCCTAGGAGGGTTTGAGTTTCGAGGTGAACCTAAATGAATGGATGAATGGAAACGGAGCTACACGCATTATTTCTGTCCCGAATTCGACATCCTTAAGTGAGTTTGAGTTTCGAAGTGAACCTAAATGAATGGATGAATGGAAACGAAGCTACACGCATCACTTCTGTCCAGAATTCGACTTCCCTAAGTGGGTTTGAGTTTCGAGGTGAACCTAAATGAATGGATACGGAGGTACACGCATCACATCTGTCCAGAATTCGACTTCCTTAAGGACTTCCTTAAGTGGGTTTGAGTTTCGAGGTGAACCTAAATGAATGGATACGGAGGTACACGCATCACATCTGTCCAGAATTCGACTTCCTTAAGAACTTCCTTAAGTGGGTTTGAGTTTCGAGGTGAACCTAGATGAATGGAGGCGGAGCTACACGCATCACTTCTGTCCAGAATTCGACTTCCTAGGAGGGTTTGAGTTTCGAGGTGAACCTAAATGAATGGATGAATGGAAACGGAGCTACACGCATTATTTCTGTCCCGAATTCGACATCCTTAAGTGAGTTTGAGTTTCGAAGTGAACCTAAATGAATGGATGAATGGAAACGAAGCTACACGCATCACTTCTGTCCAGAATTCGACTTCCCTAAGTGGGTTTGAGTTTCGAGGTGAACCTAAATGAATGGATACGGAGGTACACGCATCACATCTGTCCAGAATTCGACTTCCTTAAGGACTTCCTTAAGTGGGTTTGAGTTTCGAGGTGAACCTAAATGAATGGATACGGAGGTACACGCATCACTTCTGTCCAGAATTCGACTTCCCTAAGTGGGTTTGAATTTCGAGGTGAACCTAAATGAATGGAGGCGGAGCTACACGCATCACTTCTGTCCAGAATTCGACTTCCCTAAGTGGGTTTGAGTTTCGAGGTGAACCTAAATGAATGGATACGGAGGTACACGCATCACATCTGTCCAGAATTCGACTTCCTTAAGGACTTCCTTAAGTGGGTTTGAGTTTCGAGGTGAACCTAAATGAATGGATACGGAGGTACACGCATCACATCTGTCCAGAATTCGACTTCCTTAAGGACTTCCTTAAGTGGGTTTGAGTTTCGAGGTGAACCTAGATGAATGGAGGCGGAGCTACACGCATCACTTCTGTCCAGAATTCGACTTCCTAGGAGGGTTTGAGTTTCGAAGTGAACCTAAATGAATGGATGAATGGAAACGAAGCTACACGCATCACTTCTGTCCAGAATTCGACTTCCCTAAGTGGGTTTGAGTTTCGAGGTGAACCTAAATGAATGGATACGGAGGTACACGCATCACATCTGTCCAGAATTCGACTTCCTTAAGGACTTCCTTAAGTGGGTTTGAGTTTCGAGGTGAACCTAAATGAATGGATACGGAGGTACACGCATCACTTCTGTCCAGAATTCGACTTCCCTAAGTGGGTTTGAATTTCGAGGTGAACCTAAATGAATGGAGGCGGAGCTACACGCATCACTTCTGTCCAGAATTCGACTTCCCTAAGTGGGTTTGAGTTTCGAGGTGAACCTAAATGAATGGATACGGAGGTACACGCATCACATCTGTCCAGAATTCGACTTCCTTAAGGACTTCCTTAAGTGGGTTTGAGTTTCGAGGTGAACCTAAATGAATGGATACGGAGGTACACGCATCACATCTGTCCAGAATTCGACTTCCTTAAGGACTTCCTTAAGTGGGTTTGAGTTTCGAGGTGAACCTAGATGAATGGAGGCGGAGCTACACGCATCACTTCTGTCCAGAATTCGACTTCCTAGGAGGGTTTGAGTTTCGAGGTGAACCTAAATGAATGGATGAATGGAAACGGAGCTACACGCATTATTTCTGTCCCGAATTCGACATCCTTAAGTGAGTTTGAGTTTCGAAGTGAACCTAAATGAATGGATGAATGGAAACGAAGCTACACGCATCACTTCTGTCCAGAATTCGACTTCCCTAAGTGGGTTTGAGTTTCGAGGTGAACCTAAATGAATGGATACGGAGGTACACGCATCACATCTGTCCAGAATTCGACTTCCTTAAGGACTTCCTTAAGTGGGTTTGAGTTTCGAGGTGAACCTAGATGAATGGAGGCGGAGCTACACGCATCACTTCTGTCCAGAATTCGACTTCCTAGGAGGGTTTGAGTTTCGAGGTGAACCTAAATGAATGGATGAATGGAAACGGAGCTACACGCATTATTTCTGTCCCGAATTCGACATCCTTAAGTGAGTTTGAGTTTCGAAGTGAACCTAAATGAATGGATGAATGGAAACGAAGCTACACGCATCACTTCTGTCCAGAATTCGACTTCCCTAAGTGGGTTTGAGTTTCGAGGTGAACCTAAATGAATGGATACGGAGGTACACGCATCACATCTGTCCAGAATTCGACTTCCTTAAGGACTTCCTTAAGTGGGTTTGAGTTTCGAGGTGAACCTAAATGAATGGATACGGAGGTACACGCATCACAGCTGTCCAGAATTCGACTTCCTTAAGGACTTCCTTAAGTGGGTTTGAGTTTCGAGGTGAACCTAAATGAATGGATACGGAGGTACACGCATCACTTCTGTCCAGAATTCGACTTCCCTAAGTGGGTTTGAGTTTCGAGGTGAACCTAAATGAATGGAGGCGGAGCTACACGCATCACTTCTGTCCAGAATTCGACTTCCCTAAGTGGGTTTGAGTTTCGAGGTGAACCTAAATGAATGGATACGGAGGTACACGCATCACATCTGTCCAGAATTCGACTTCCTTAAGGACTTCCTTAAGTGGGTTTGAGTTTCGAGGTGAACCTAGATGAATGGAGGCGGAGCTACACGCATCACTTCTGTCCAGAATTCGACTTCCTAGGAGGGTTCGAGTTTCGAAGTGAACCTAAATGAATGGATGAATGGAAACGGAGCTACACGCATTATTTCTGTCCCGAATTCGACATGCTTAAGTGAGTTTGAGTTTCGAAGTGAACCTAAATGAATGGATGAATGGAAACGAAGCTACACGCATCACTTCTGTCCAGAATTCGACTTCCCTAAGTGGGTTTGAGTTTCGAGGTGAACCTAAATGAATGGATACGGAGGTACACGCATCACATCTTTCCAGAATTCGACTTCCTTAAGGACTTCCTTAAGTGGGTTTGAGTTTCGAGGTGAACCTAGATGAATGGAGGCGGAGCTACACGCATCACTTCTGTCCAGAATTCGACTTCCTTGGAGGGTTTGAGTTTCGAGGTGAACCTAAATGAATGGATGAATGGAAACGGAGCTACACGCATTATTTCTGTCCCGAATTCGACATCCTTAAGTGAGTTTGAGTTTCGAAGTGAACCTAAATGAATGGATGAATGGAAACGAAGCTACACGCATCACTTCTGTCCAGAATTCGACTTCCCTAAGTGGGTTTGAGTTTCGAGGTGAACCTAAATGAATGGATACGGAGGTACACGCATCACATCTGTCCAGAATTCGACTTCCTTAAGGACTTCCTTAAGTGGGTTTGAGTTTCGAGGTGAACCTAGATGAATGGAGGCGGAGCTACACGCATCACTTCTGTCCAGAATTCGACTTCCTAGGAGGGATTGAGTTTCGAGGTGAACCTAAATGAATGGATGAATGGAAACGGAGCTACACGCATTATTTCTGTCCCGAATTCAACATCCTTAAGTGAGTTTGAGTTTCGAAGTGAACCTAAATGAATGGATGAATGGAAACGAAGCTACACGCATCACTTCTGTCCAGAATTGGACTTCCCTAAGTGGGTTTGAGTTTCGAGGTGAACCTAAATGAATGGATACGGAGGTACACGCATCACATCTGTCCAGAATTCGACTTCCTTAAGGACTTCCTTAAGTGGGTTTGAGTTTCGAGGTGAACCTAAATGAATGGATACGGAGGTACACGCATCACATCTGTCCAGAATTCGACTTCCTTAAGGACTTCCTTAAGTGGGTTTGAGTTTCGAGGTGAACCTAAATGAATGGATACGGAGGTACACGCATCACTTCTGTCCAGAATTCGACTTCCCTAAGTGGGTTTGAGTTTCGAGGTGAACCTAGATGAATGGAGGCGGAGCTACACGCATCACTTCTGTCCAGAATTCGACTTCCTAGGAGGGATTGAGTTTCGAGGTGAACCTAAATGAATGGATGAATGGAAACGGAGCTACACGCATTATTTCTGTCCCGAATTCGACATCCTTAAGTGAGTTTGAGTTTCGAAGTGAACCTAAATGAATGGATGAATGGAAACGAAGCTACACGCATCACTTCTGTCCAGAATTCGACTTCCCTAAGTGGGTTTGAGTTTCGAGGTGAACCTAAATGAATGGATACGGAGGTACACGCATCACATCTGTCCAGAATTCGACTTCCTTAAGGACTTCCTTAAGTGGGTTTGAGTTTCGAGGTGAACCTAAATGAATGGATACGGAGGTACACGCATCACTTCTGTCCAGAATTCGACTTCCCTAAGTGGGTTTGAATTTCGAGGTGAACCTAAATGAATGGAGGCGGAGCTACACGCATCACTTCTGTCCAGAATTCGACTTCCCTAAGTGGGTTTGAGTTTCGAGGTGAACCTAAATGAATGGATACGGAGGTACACGCATCACATCTGTCCAGAATTCGACTTCCTTAAGGACTTCCTTAAGTGGGTTTGAGTTTCGAGGTGAACCTAAATGAATGGATACGGAGGTACACGCATCACATCTGTCCAGAATTCGACTTCCTTAAGGACTTCCTTAAGTGGGTTTGAGTTTCGAGGTGAACCTAGATGAATGGAGGCGGAGCTACACGCATCACTTCTGTCCAGAATTCGACTTCCTAGGAGGGTTTGAGTTTCGAAGTGAACCTAAATGAATGGATGAATGGAAACGAAGCTACACGCATCACTTCTGTCCAGAATTCGACTTCCCTAAGTGGGTTTGAGTTTCGAGGTGAACCTAAATGAATGGATACGGAGGTACACGCATCACATCTGTCCAGAATTCGACTTCCTTAAGGACTTCCTTAAGTGGGTTTGAGTTTCGAGGTGAACCTAAATGAATGGATACGGAGGTACACGCATCACTTCTGTCCAGAATTCGACTTCCTTAAGGACTTCCTTAAGTGGGTTGGAGTTTCGAGGTGAACCTAAATGAATGGATACGGAGGTACACGCATCACATCTGTCCAGAATTCGACTTCCTTAAGGACTTCCTTAAGTGGGTTTGAGTTTCGAGGTGAACCTAGATGAATGGAGGCGGAGCTACACGCATCACTTCTGTCCAGAATTCGACTTCCTAGGAGGGTTTGAGTTTCGAGGTGAACCTAAATGAATGGATGAATGGAAACGGAGCTACACGCATTATTTCTGTCCCGAATTCGACATCCTTAAGTGAGTTTGAGTTTCGAAGTGAACCTAAATGAATGGATGAATGGAAGCGAAGCTACACGCATCACTTCTGTCCAGAATTCGACTTCCCTAAGTGGGTTTGAGTTTCGAGGTGAACCTAAATGAATGGATACGGAGGTACACGCATCACATCTGTCCAGAATTCGACTTCCTTAAGGACTTCCTTAAGTGGGTTTGAGTTTCGAGGTGAACCTAAATGAATGGATACGGAGGTACACGCATCACTTCTGTCCAGAATTCGACTTCCCTAAGTGGGTTTGAATTTCGAGGTGAACCTAAATGAATGGAGGCGGAGCTACACGCATCACTTCTGTCCAGAATTCGACTTCCCTAAGTGGGTTTGAGTTTCGAGGTGAACCTAAATGAATGGATACGGAGGTACACGCATCACATCTGTCCAGAATTCGACTTCCTTAAGGACTTCCTTAAGTGGGTTTGAGTTTCGAGGTGAACCTAAATGAATGGATACGGAGGTACACGCATCACATCTGTCCAGAATTCGACTTCCTTAAGGACTTCCTTAAGTGGGTTTGAGTTTCGAGGTGAACCTAGATGAATGGAGGCGGAGCTACACGCATCACTTCTGTCCAGAATTCGACTTCCTAGGAGGGTTTGAGTTTCGAGGTGAACCTAAATGAATGGATGAATGGAAACGGAGCTACACGCATTATTTCTGTCCCGAATTCGACTTCCCTAAGTGGGTTTGAGTTTCGAGGTGAACCTAAATGAATGGATACGGAGGTACACGCATCACATCTGTCCAGAATTCGACTTCCTTAAGGACTTCCTTAAGTGGGTTTGAGTTTCGAGGTGAACCTAAATGAATGGATACGGAGGTACACGCATCACATCTGTCCAGAATTCGACTTCCTTAAGGACTTCCTTAAGTGGGTTTGAGTTTCGAGGTGAACCTAAATGAATGGATACGGAGGTACACGCATCAATTCTGTCCAGAATTCGACTTCCCTAAGTGGGTTTGAATTTCGAGGTGAACCTAAATGAATGGAGGCGGAGCTACACGCATCACATCTGTCCAGAATTCGACTTCCTTAAGGACTTCCTTAAGTGGGTTTGAGTTTCGAGGTGAACCTAGATGAATGGAGGCGGAGCTACACGCATCACTTCTGTCCAGAATTCGACTTCCTAGGAGGGTTTGAGTTTCGAGGTGAACCTAAATGAATGGATGAATGGAAACGGAGCTACACGCATTATTTCTGTCCCGAATTCGACATCCTTAAGTGAGTTTGAGTTTCGAAGTGAACCTAAATGAATGGATGAATGGAAACGAAGCTACACGCATCACTTCTGTCCAGAATTCGACTTCCCTAAGTGGGTTTGAGTTTCGAGGTGAACCTAAATGAATGGATACGGAGGTACACGCATCACATCTGTCCAGAATTCGACTTCCTTAAGGACTTCCTTAAGTGGGTTTGAGTTTCGAGGTGAACCTAAATGAATGGATACGGAGGTACACGCATCACATCTGTCCAGAATTCGACTTCCTTAAGAACTTCCTTAAGTGGGTTTGAGTTTCGAGGTGAACCTAGATGAATGGAGGCGGAGCTACACGCATCACTTCTGTCCAGAATTCGACTTCCTAGGAGGGTTTGAGTTTCGAGGTGAACCTAAATGAATGGATGAATGGAAACGGATCTACACGCATTATTTCTGTCCCGAATTCGACATCCTTAAGTGAGTTTGAGTTTCGAAGTGAACCTAAATGAATGGATGAATGGAAACGAAGCTACACGCATCACTTCTGTCCAGAATTCGACTTCCCTAAGTGGGTTTGAGTTTCGAGGTGAACCTAAATGAATGGAT
Organism: Heligmosomoides polygyrus bakeri; assembly: GCA_947359475.1. Lineage (NCBI taxonomy): Eukaryota > Metazoa > Nematoda > Chromadorea > Rhabditida > Heligmosomidae > Heligmosomoides > Heligmosomoides polygyrus. The sequence continues at coordinate 52,706,198 of OX375867.1, read as the reverse complement.
ACGGAGGTACACGCATCACATCTGTCCAGAATTCGACTTCCTTAAGGACTTCCTTAAGTGGGTTTGAGTTTCGAGGTGAACCTAAATGAATGGATACGGAGGTACACGCATCACTTCTGTCCAGAATTCGACTTCCCTAAGTGGGTTTGAATTTCGAGGTGAACCTAAATGAATGGAGGCGGAGCTACACGCATCACTTCTGTCCAGAATTCGACTTCCCTAAGTGGGTTTGAGTTTCGAGGTGAACCTAAATGAATGGATACGGAGGTACACGCATCACATCTGTCCAGAATTCGACTTCCTTAAGGACTTCCTTAAGTGGGTTTGAGTTTCGAGGTGAACCTAAATGAATGGATACGGAGGTACACGCATCACATCTGTCCAGAATTCGACTTCCTTAAGGACTTCCTTAAGTGGGTTTGAGTTTCGAGGTGAACCTAGATGAATGGAGGCGGAGCTACACGCATCACTTCTGTCCAGAATTCGACTTCCTAGGAGGGTTTGAGTTTCGAAGTGAACCTAAATGAATGGATGAATGGAAACGAAGCTACACGCATCACTTCTGTCCAGAATTCGACTTCCCTAAGTGGGTTTGAGTTTCGAGGTGAACCTAAATGAATGGATACGGAGGTACACGCATCACATCTGTCCAGAATTCGACTTCCTTAAGGACTTCCTTAAGTGGGTTTGAGTTTCGAGGTGAACCTAAATGAATGGATACGGAGGTACACGCATCACATCTGTCCAGAATTCGACTTCCTTAAGGACTTCCTTAAGTGGGTTGGAGTTTCGAGGTGAACCTAAATGAATGGATACGGAGGTACACGCATCACATCTGTCCAGAATTCGACTTCCTTAAGGACTTCCTTAAGTGGGTTTGAGTTTCGAGGTGAACCTAGATGAATGGAGGCGGAGCTACACGCATCACTTCTGTCCAGAATTCGACTTCCTAGGAGGGTTTGAGTTTCGAGGTGAACCTAAATGAATGGATGAATGGAAACGGAGCTACACGCATTATTTCTGTCCCGAATTCGACATCCTTAAGTGAGTTTGAGTTTCGAAGTGAACCTAAATGAATGGATGAATGGAAGCGAAGCTACACGCATCACTTCTGTCCAGAATTCGACTTCCCTAAGTGGGTTTGAGTTTCGAGGTGAACCTAAATGAATGGATACGGAGGTACACGCATCACATCTGTCCAGAATTCGACTTCCTTAAGGACTTCCTTAAGTGGGTTTGAGTTTCGAGGTGAACCTAAATGAATGGATACGGAGGTACACGCATCACTTCTGTCCAGAATTCGACTTCCCTAAGTGGGTTTGAATTTCGAGGTGAACCTAAATGAATGGAGGCGGAGCTACACGCATCACTTCTGTCCAGAATTCGACTTCCCTAAGTGGGTTTGAGTTTCGAGGTGAACCTAAATGAATGGATACGGAGGTACACGCATCACATCTGTCCAGAATTCGACTTCCTTAAGGACTTCCTTAAGTGGGTTTGAGTTTCGAGGTGAACCTAAATGAATGGATACGGAGGTACACGCATCACATCTGTCCAGAATTCGACTTCCTTAAGGACTTCCTTAAGTGGGTTTGAGTTTCGAGGTGAACCTAGATGAATGGAGGCGGAGCTACACGCATCACTTCTGTCCAGAATTCGACTTCCTAGGAGGGTTTGAGTTTCGAGGTGAACCTAAATGAATGGATGAATGGAAACGGAGCTACACGCATTATTTCTGTCCCGAATTCGACTTCCCTAAGTGGGTTTGAGTTTCGAGGTGAACCTAAATGAATGGATACGGAGGTACACGCATCACATCTGTCCAGAATTCGACTTCCTTAAGGACTTCCTTAAGTGGGTTTGAGTTTCGAGGTGAACCTAAATGAATGGATACGGAGGTACACGCATCACATCTGTCCAGAATTCGACTTCCTTAAGGACTTCCTTAAGTGGGTTTGAGTTTCGAGGTGAACCTAAATGAATGGATACGGAGGTACACGCATCAATTCTGTCCAGAATTCGACTTCCCTAAGTGGGTTTGAATTTCGAGGTGAACCTAAATGAATGGAGGCGGAGCTACACGCATCACATCTGTCCAGAATTCGACTTCCTTAAGGACTTCCTTAAGTGGGTTTGAGTTTCGAGGTGAACCTAGATGAATGGAGGCGGAGCTACACGCATCACTTCTGTCCAGAATTCGACTTCCTAGGAGGGTTTGAGTTTCGAGGTGAACCTAAATGAATGGATGAATGGAAACGGAGCTACACGCATTATTTCTGTCCCGAATTCGACATCCTTAAGTGAGTTTGAGTTTCGAAGTGAACCTAAATGAATGGATGAATGGAAACGAAGCTACACGCATCACTTCTGTCCAGAATTCGACTTCCCTAAGTGGGTTTGAGTTTCGAGGTGAACCTAAATGAATGGATACGGAGGTACACGCATCACATCTGTCCAGAATTCGACTTCCTTAAGGACTTCCTTAAGTGGGTTTGAGTTTCGAGGTGAACCTAAATGAATGGATACGGAGGTACACGCATCACATCTGTCCAGAATTCGACTTCCTTAAGAACTTCCTTAAGTGGGTTTGAGTTTCGAGGTGAACCTAGATGAATGGAGGCGGAGCTACACGCATCACTTCTGTCCAGAATTCGACTTCCTAGGAGGGTTTGAGTTTCGAGGTGAACCTAAATGAATGGATGAATGGAAACGGAGCTACACGCATTATTTCTGTCCCGAATTCGACATCCTTAAGTGAGTTTGAGTTTCGAAGTGAACCTAAATGAATGGATGAATGGAAACGAAGCTACACGCATCACTTCTGTCCAGAATTCGACTTCCCTAAGTGGGTTTGAGTTTCGAGGTGAACCTAAATGAATGGATACGGAGGTACACGCATCACATCTGTCCAGAATTCGACTTCCTTAAGGACTTCCTTAAGTGGGTTTGAGTTTCGAGGTGAACCTAAATGAATGGATACGGAGGTACACGCATCACTTCTGTCCAGAATTCGACTTCCCTAAGTGGGTTTGAATTTCGAGGTGAACCTAAATGAATGGAGGCGGAGCTACACGCATCACTTCTGTCCAGAATTCGACTTCCCTAAGTGGGTTTGAGTTTCGAGGTGAACCTAAATGAATGGATACGGAGGTACACGCATCACATCTGTCCAGAATTCGACTTCCTTAAGGACTTCCTTAAGTGGGTTTGAGTTTCGAGGTGAACCTAAATGAATGGATACGGAGGTACACGCATCACATCTGTCCAGAATTCGACTTCCTTAAGGACTTCCTTAAGTGGGTTTGAGTTTCGAGGTGAACCTAGATGAATGGAGGCGGAGCTACACGCATCACTTCTGTCCAGAATTCGACTTCCTAGGAGGGTTTGAGTTTCGAAGTGAACCTAAATGAATGGATGAATGGAAACGAAGCTACACGCATCACTTCTGTCCAGAATTCGACTTCCCTAAGTGGGTTTGAGTTTCGAGGTGAACCTAAATGAATGGATACGGAGGTACACGCATCACATCTGTCCAGAATTCGACTTCCTTAAGGACTTCCTTAAGTGGGTTTGAGTTTCGAGGTGAACCTAAATGAATGGATACGGAGGTACACGCATCACTTCTGTCCAGAATTCGACTTCCCTAAGTGGGTTTGAATTTCGAGGTGAACCTAAATGAATGGAGGCGGAGCTACACGCATCACTTCTGTCCAGAATTCGACTTCCCTAAGTGGGTTTGAGTTTCGAGGTGAACCTAAATGAATGGATACGGAGGTACACGCATCACATCTGTCCAGAATTCGACTTCCTTAAGGACTTCCTTAAGTGGGTTTGAGTTTCGAGGTGAACCTAAATGAATGGATACGGAGGTACACGCATCACATCTGTCCAGAATTCGACTTCCTTAAGGACTTCCTTAAGTGGGTTTGAGTTTCGAGGTGAACCTAGATGAATGGAGGCGGAGCTACACGCATCACTTCTGTCCAGAATTCGACTTCCTAGGAGGGTTTGAGTTTCGAGGTGAACCTAAATGAATGGATGAATGGAAACGGAGCTACACGCATTATTTCTGTCCCGAATTCGACATCCTTAAGTGAGTTTGAGTTTCGAAGTGAACCTAAATGAATGGATGAATGGAAACGAAGCTACACGCATCACTTCTGTCCAGAATTCGACTTCCCTAAGTGGGTTTGAGTTTCGAGGTGAACCTAAATGAATGGATACGGAGGTACACGCATCACATCTGTCCAGAATTCGACTTCCTTAAGGACTTCCTTAAGTGGGTTTGAGTTTCGAGGTGAACCTAAATGAATGGATACGGAGGTACACGCATCACAGCTGTCCAGAATTCGACTTCCTTAAGGACTTCCTTAAGTGGGTTTGAGTTTCGAGGTGAACCTAAATGAATGGATACGGAGGTACACGCATCACTTCTGTCCAGAATTCGACTTCCCTAAGTGGGTTTGAGTTTCGAGGTGAACCTAAATGAATGGAGGCGGAGCTACACGCATCACTTCTGTCCAGAATTCGACTTCCCTAAGTGGGTTTGAGTTTCGAGGTGAACCTAAATGAATGGATACGGAGGTACACGCATCACATCTGTCCAGAATTCGACTTCCTTAAGGACTTCCTTAAGTGGGTTTGAGTTTCGAGGTGAACCTAGATGAATGGAGGCGGAGCTACACGCATCACTTCTGTCCAGAATTCGACTTCCTAGGAGGGTTCGAGTTTCGAAGTGAACCTAAATGAATGGATGAATGGAAACGGAGCTACACGCATTATTTCTGTCCCGAATTCGACATGCTTAAGTGAGTTTGAGTTTCGAAGTGAACCTAAATGAATGGATGAATGGAAACGAAGCTACACGCATCACTTCTGTCCAGAATTCGACTTCCCTAAGTGGGTTTGAGTTTCGAGGTGAACCTAAATGAATGGATACGGAGGTACACGCATCACATCTTTCCAGAATTCGACTTCCTTAAGGACTTCCTTAAGTGGGTTTGAGTTTCGAGGTGAACCTAGATGAATGGAGGCGGAGCTACACGCATCACTTCTGTCCAGAATTCGACTTCCTTGGAGGGTTTGAGTTTCGAGGTGAACCTAAATGAATGGATGAATGGAAACGGAGCTACACGCATTATTTCTGTCCCGAATTCGACATCCTTAAGTGAGTTTGAGTTTCGAAGTGAACCTAAATGAATGGATGAATGGAAACGAAGCTACACGCATCACTTCTGTCCAGAATTCGACTTCCCTAAGTGGGTTTGAGTTTCGAGGTGAACCTAAATGAATGGATACGGAGGTACACGCATCACATCTGTCCAGAATTCGACTTCCTTAAGGACTTCCTTAAGTGGGTTTGAGTTTCGAGGTGAACCTAGATGAATGGAGGCGGAGCTACACGCATCACTTCTGTCCAGAATTCGACTTCCTAGGAGGGATTGAGTTTCGAGGTGAACCTAAATGAATGGATGAATGGAAACGGAGCTACACGCATTATTTCTGTCCCGAATTCAACATCCTTAAGTGAGTTTGAGTTTCGAAGTGAACCTAAATGAATGGATGAATGGAAACGAAGCTACACGCATCACTTCTGTCCAGAATTGGACTTCCCTAAGTGGGTTTGAGTTTCGAGGTGAACCTAAATGAATGGATACGGAGGTACACGCATCACATCTGTCCAGAATTCGACTTCCTTAAGGACTTCCTTAAGTGGGTTTGAGTTTCGAGGTGAACCTAAATGAATGGATACGGAGGTACACGCATCACATCTGTCCAGAATTCGACTTCCTTAAGGACTTCCTTAAGTGGGTTTGAGTTTCGAGGTGAACCTAAATGAATGGATACGGAGGTACACGCATCACTTCTGTCCAGAATTCGACTTCCCTAAGTGGGTTTGAGTTTCGAGGTGAACCTAGATGAATGGAGGCGGAGCTACACGCATCACTTCTGTCCAGAATTCGACTTCCTAGGAGGGATTGAGTTTCGAGGTGAACCTAAATGAATGGATGAATGGAAACGGAGCTACACGCATTATTTCTGTCCCGAATTCGACATCCTTAAGTGAGTTTGAGTTTCGAAGTGAACCTAAATGAATGGATGAATGGAAACGAAGCTACACGCATCACTTCTGTCCAGAATTCGACTTCCCTAAGTGGGTTTGAGTTTCGAGGTGAACCTAAATGAATGGATACGGAGGTACACGCATCACATCTGTCCAGAATTCGACTTCCTTAAGGACTTCCTTAAGTGGGTTTGAGTTTCGAGGTGAACCTAAATGAATGGATACGGAGGTACACGCATCACTTCTGTCCAGAATTCGACTTCCCTAAGTGGGTTTGAATTTCGAGGTGAACCTAAATGAATGGAGGCGGAGCTACACGCATCACTTCTGTCCAGAATTCGACTTCCCTAAGTGGGTTTGAGTTTCGAGGTGAACCTAAATGAATGGATACGGAGGTACACGCATCACATCTGTCCAGAATTCGACTTCCTTAAGGACTTCCTTAAGTGGGTTTGAGTTTCGAGGTGAACCTAAATGAATGGATACGGAGGTACACGCATCACATCTGTCCAGAATTCGACTTCCTTAAGGACTTCCTTAAGTGGGTTTGAGTTTCGAGGTGAACCTAGATGAATGGAGGCGGAGCTACACGCATCACTTCTGTCCAGAATTCGACTTCCTAGGAGGGTTTGAGTTTCGAAGTGAACCTAAATGAATGGATGAATGGAAACGAAGCTACACGCATCACTTCTGTCCAGAATTCGACTTCCCTAAGTGGGTTTGAGTTTCGAGGTGAACCTAAATGAATGGATACGGAGGTACACGCATCACATCTGTCCAGAATTCGACTTCCTTAAGGACTTCCTTAAGTGGGTTTGAGTTTCGAGGTGAACCTAAATGAATGGATACGGAGGTACACGCATCACTTCTGTCCAGAATTCGACTTCCCTAAGTGGGTTTGAATTTCGAGGTGAACCTAAATGAATGGAGGCGGAGCTACACGCATCACTTCTGTCCAGAATTCGACTTCCCTAAGTGGGTTTGAGTTTCGAGGTGAACCTAAATGAATGGATACGGAGGTACACGCATCACATCTGTCCAGAATTCGACTTCCTTAAGGACTTCCTTAAGTGGGTTTGAGTTTCGAGGTGAACCTAAATGAATGGATACGGAGGTACACGCATCACATCTGTCCAGAATTCGACTTCCTTAAGGACTTCCTTAAGTGGGTTTGAGTTTCGAGGTGAACCTAGATGAATGGAGGCGGAGCTACACGCATCACTTCTGTCCAGAATTCGACTTCCTAGGAGGGTTTGAGTTTCGAGGTGAACCTAAATGAATGGATGAATGGAAACGGAGCTACACGCATTATTTCTGTCCCGAATTCGACATCCTTAAGTGAGTTTGAGTTTCGAAGTGAACCTAAATGAATGGATGAATGGAAACGAAGCTACACGCATCACTTCTGTCCAGAATTCGACTTCCCTAAGTGGGTTTGAGTTTCGAGGTGAACCTAAATGAATGGATACGGAGGTACACGCATCACATCTGTCCAGAATTCGACTTCCTTAAGGACTTCCTTAAGTGGGTTTGAGTTTCGAGGTGAACCTAGATGAATGGAGGCGGAGCTACACGCATCACTTCTGTCCAGAATTCGACTTCCTAGGAGGGTTTGAGTTTCGAGGTGAACCTAAATGAATGGATGAATGGAAACGGAGCTACACGCATTATTTCTGTCCCGAATTCGACATCCTTAAGTGAGTTTGAGTTTCGAAGTGAACCTAAATGAATGGATGAATGGAAACGAAGCTACACGCATCACTTCTGTCCAGAATTCGACTTCCCTAAGTGGGTTTGAGTTTCGAGGTGAACCTAAATGAATGGATACGGAGGTACACGCATCACATCTGTCCAGAATTCGACTTCCTTAAGGACTTCCTTAAGTGGGTTTGAGTTTCGAGGTGAACCTAAATGAATGGATACGGAGGTACACGCATCACAGCTGTCCAGAATTCGACTTCCTTAAGGACTTCCTTAAGTGGGTTTGAGTTTCGAGGTGAACCTAAATGAATGGATACGGAGGTACACGCATCACTTCTGTCCAGAATTCGACTTCCCTAAGTGGGTTTGAGTTTCGAGGTGAACCTAAATGAATGGAGGCGGAGCTACACGCATCACTTCTGTCCAGAATTCGACTTCCCTAAGTGGGTTTGAGTTTCGAGGTGAACCTAAATGAATGGATACGGAGGTACACGCATCACATCTGTCCAGAATTCGACTTCCTTAAGGACTTCCTTAAGTGGGTTTGAGTTTCGAGGTGAACCTAGATGAATGGAGGCGGAGCTACACGCATCACTTCTGTCCAGAATTCGACTTCCCTAAGTGGGTTTGAGTTTCGAGGTGAACCTAAATGAATGGATACGGAGGTACACGCATCACATCTGTCCAGAATTCGACTTCCTTAAGGACTTCCTTAAGTGGGTTTGAGTTTCGAGGTGAACCTAGATGAATGGAGGCGGAGCTACACGCATCACTTCTGTCCAGAATTCGACTTCCTAGGAGGGATTGAGTTTCGAGGTGAACCTAAATGAATGGATGAATGGAAACGGAGCTACACGCATTATTTCTGTCCCGAATTCGACATCCTTAAGTGAGTTTGAGTTTCGAAGTGAACCTAAATGAATGGATGAATGGAAACGAAGCTACACGCATCACTTCTGTCCAGAATTGGACTTCCCTAAGTGGGTTTGAGTTTCGAGGTGAACCTAAATGAATGGATACGGAGGTACACGCATCACATCTGTCCAGAATTCGACTTCCTTAAGGACTTCCTTAAGTGGGTTTGAGTTTCGAGGTGAACCTAAATGAATGGATACGGAGGTACACGCATCACATCTGTCCAGAATTCGACTTCCTTAAGGACTTCCTTAAGTGGGTTTGAGTTTCGAGGTGAACCTAAATGAATGGATACGGAGGTACACGCATCACTTCTGTCCAGAATTCGACTTCCCTAAGTGGGTTTGAGTTTCGAGGTGAACCTAGATGAATGGAGGCGGAGCTACACGCATCACTTCTGTCCAGAATTGGACTTCCCTAAGTGGGTTTGAGTTTCGAGGTGAACCTAAATGAATGGAGGCGGAGCTACACGCATCACTTCTGTCCAGAATTCGACTTCCTTAAGGACTTCCTTAAGTGGGTTTGAGTTTCGAGGTGAACCTAGATGAATGGAGGCGGAGCTACACGCATCACTTCTGTCCAGAATTCGACTTCCTAGGAGGGTTTGAGTTTCGAGGTGAACCTAAATGAATGGATACGGAGGTACACGCATCACTTCTGTCCAGAATTCGACTTCCCTAAGTGGGTTTGAGTTTCGAGGTGAACCTAAATGAATGGATACGGAGGTACACGCATCACATCTGTCCAGAATTCGACTTCCTTAAGGACTTCCTTAAGTGGGTTTGAGTTTCGAGGTGAACCTAAATGAATGGATACGGAGGTACACGCATCACATCTGTCCAGAATTCGACTTCCTTAAGGACTTCCTTAAGTGGGTTTGAGTTTCGAAGTGAACCTAAATGAATGGATACGGAGGTACACGCATCACATCTGTCCAGAATTCGACTTCCTTAAGGACTTCCTTAAGTGGGTTTGAGTTTCGAGGTGAACCTAGATGAATGGAGGCGGAGCTACACGCATCACTTCTGTCCAGAATTCGACTTCCCTAAGTGGGTTTGAGTTTCGAGGTGAACCTAAATGAATGGATACGGAGGTACACGCATCACATCTGTCCAGAATTCGACTTCCTTAAGGACTTCCTTAAGTGGGTTTGAGTTTCGAGGTGAACCTAGATGAATGGAGGCGGAGCTACACGCATCACTTCTGTCCAGAATTCGACTTCCTAGGAGGGTTTGAGTTTCGAGGTGAACCTAAATGAATGGATACGGAGGTACACGCATCACTTCTGTCCAGAATTCGACTTCCCTAAGTGGGTTTGAGTTTCGAGGTGAACCTAAATGAATGGAGGCGGAGCTACACGCATCACTTCTGTCCAGAATTCGACTTCCCTAAGTGGGTTTGAGTTTCGAGGTGAACCTAAATGAATGGATACGGAGGTACACGCATCACTTCTGTCCAGAATTCGACTTCCCTAAGTGGGTTTGAGTTTCGAGGTGAACCTAAATGAATGGAGGCGGAGCTACACGCATCACTTCTGTCCAGAATTCGACTTCCCTAAGTGGGTTTGAGTTTCGAGGTGAACCTAAATGAATGGATACGGAGGTACACGCATCACATCTGTCCAGAATTCGACTTCCTTAAGGACTTCCTTAAGTGGGTTTGAGTTTCGAGGTGAACCTAGATGAATGGAGGCGGAGCTACACGCATCACTTCTGTCCAGAATTCGACTTCCTAGGAGGGTTCGAGTTTCGAAGTGAACCTAAATGAATGGATGAATGGAAACGGAGCTACACGCATTATTTCTGTCCCGAATTCGACATGCTTAAGTGAGTTTGAGTTTCCAAGTGAACCTAAATGAATGGATGAATGGAAACGAAGCTACACGCATCACTTCTGTCCAGAATTCGACTTCCCTAAGTGGGTTTGAGTTTCGAGGTGAACCTAAATGAATGGATACGGAGGTACACGCATCACATCTTTCCAGAATTCGACTTCCTTAAGGACTTCCTTAAGTGGGTATGAGTTTCGAGGTGAACCTAGATGAATGGAGGCGGAGCTACACGCATCACTTCTGTCCAGAATTCGACTTCCTAGGAGGGTTTGAGTTTCGAGGTGAACCTAAATGAATGGATGAATGGAAACGGAGCTACACGCATTATTTCTGTCCCGAATTCGACATCCTTAAGTGAGTTTGAGTTTCGAAGTGAACCTAAATGAATGGATGAATGGAAACGAAGCTACACGCATCACTTCTGTCCAGAATTCGACTTCCCTAAGTGGGTTTGAGTTTCGAGGTGAACCTAAATGAATGGATACGGAGGTACACGCATCACATCTGTCCAGAATTCGACTTCCTTAAGGACTTCCTTAAGTGGGTTTGAGTTTCGAGGTGAACCTAGATGAATGGAGGCGGAGCTACACGCATCACTTCTGTCCAGAATTCGACTTCCTAGGAGGGTTTGAGTTTCGAGGTGAACCTAAATGAATGGATGAATGGAAACGGAGCTACACGCATTATTTCTGTCCCGAATTCGACATCCTTAAGTGAGTTTGAGTTTCGAAGTGAACCTAAATGAATGGATGAATGGAATCGAAGCTACACGCATCACTTCTGTCCAGAATTCGACTTCCCTAAGTGGGTTTGAGTTTCGAGGTGAACCTAAATGAATGGATACGGAGGTACACGCATCACATCTGTCCAGAATTCGACTTCCTTAAGGACTTCCTTAAGTGGGTTTGAGTTTCGAGGTGAACCTAAATGAATGGATACGGAGGTACACGCATCACTTCTGTCCAGAATTCGACTTCCCTAAGTGGGTTTGAGTTTCGAGGTGAACCTAGATGAATGGAGGCGGAGCTACACGCATCACTTCTGTCCAGAATTGGACTTCCCTAAGTGGGTTTGAGTTTCGAGGTGAACCTAAATGAATGGAGGCGGAGCTACACGCATCACTTCTGTCCAGAATTCGACTTCCTTAAGGACTTCCTTAAGTGGGTTTGAGTTTCGAGGTGAACCTAGATGAATGGAGGCGGAGCTACACGCATCACTTCTGTCCAGAATTCGACTTCCTAGGAGGGTTTGAGTTTCGAGGTGAACCTAAATGAATGGATACGGAGGTACACGCATCACTTCTGTCCAGAATTCGACTTCCCTAAGTGGGTTTGAGTTTCGAGGTGAACCTAAATGAATGGATACGGAGGTACACGCATCACATCTGTCCAGAATTCGACTTCCTTAAGGACTTCCTTAAGTGGGTTTGAGTTTCGAGGTGAACCTAAATGAATGGATACGGAGGTACACGCATCACATCTGTCCAGAATTCGACTTCCTTAAGGACTTCCTTAAGTGGGTTTGAGTTTCGAAGTGAACCTAAATGAATGGATACGGAGGTACACGCATCACATCTGTCCAGAATTCGACTTCCTTAAGGACTTCCTTAAGTGGGTTTGAGTTTCGAGGTGAACCTAGATGAATGGAGGCGGAGCTACACGCATCACTTCTGTCCAGAATTCGACTTCCCTAAGTGGGTTTGAGTTTCGAGGTGAACCTAAATGAATGGATACGGAGGTACACGCATCACATCTGTCCAGAATTCGACTTCCTTAAGGACTTCCTTAAGTGGGTTTGAGTTTCGAGGTGAACCTAGATGAATGGAGGCGGAGCTACACGCATCACTTCTGTCCAGAATTCGACTTCCTAGGAGGGTTTGAGTTTCGAGGTGAACCTAAATGAATGGATACGGAGGTACACGCATCACTTCTGTCCAGAATTCGACTTCCCTAAGTGGGTTTGAGTTTCGAGGTGAACCTAAATGAATGGAGGCGGAGCTACACGCATCACTTCTGTCCAGAATTCGACTTCCCTAAGTGGGTTTGAGTTTCGAGGTGAACCTAAATGAATGGATACGGAGGTACACGCATCACTTCTGTCCAGAATTCGACTTCCCTAAGTGGGTTTGAGTTTCGAGGTGAACCTAAATGAATGGAGGCGGAGCTACACGCATCACTTCTGTCCAGAATTCGACTTCCCTAAGTGGGTTTGAGTTTCGAGGTGAACCTAAATGAATGGATACGGAGGTACACGCATCACATCTGTCCAGAATTCGACTTCCTTAAGGACTTCCTTAAGTGGGTTTGAGTTTCGAGGTGAACCTAGATGAATGGAGGCGGAGCTACACGCATCACTTCTGTCCAGAATTCGACTTCCTAGGAGGGTTCGAGTTTCGAAGTGAACCTAAATGAATGGATGAATGGAAACGGAGCTACACGCATTATTTCTGTCCCGAATTCGACATGCTTAAGTGAGTTTGAGTTTCGAAGTGAACCTAAATGAATGGATGAATGGAAACGAAGCTACACGCATCACTTCTGTCCAGAATTCGACTTCCCTAAGTGGGTTTGAGTTTCGAGGTGAACCTAAATGAATGGATACGGAGGTACACGCATCACATCTTTCCAGAATTCGACTTCCTTAAGGACTTCCTTAAGTGGGTATGAGTTTCGAGGTGAACCTAGATGAATGGAGGCGGAGCTACACGCATCACTTCTGTCCAGAATTCGACTTCCTAGGAGGGTTTGAGTTTCGAGGTGAACCTAAATGAATGGATGAATGGAAACGGAGCTACACGCATTATTTCTGTCCCGAATTCGACATCCTTAAGTGAGTTTGAGTTTCGAAGTGAACCTAAATGAATGGATGAATGGAAACGAAGCTACACGCATCACTTCTGTCCAGAATTCGACTTCCCTAAGTGGGTTTGAGTTTCGAGGTGAACCTAAATGAATGGATACGGAGGTACACGCATCACATCTGTCCAGAATTCGACTTCCTTAAGGACTTCCTTAAGTGGGTTTGAGTTTCGAGGTGAACCTAGATGAATGGAGGCGGAGCTACACGCATCACTTCTGTCCAGAATTCGACTTCCTAGGAGGGTTTGAGTTTCGAGGTGAACCTAAATGAATGGATGAATGGAAACGGAGCTACACGCATTATTTCTGTCCCGAATTCGACATCCTTAAGTGAGTTTGAGTTTCGAAGTGAACCTAAATGAATGGATGAATGGAAACGAAGCTACACGCATCACTTCTGTCCAGAATTCGACTTCCCTAAGTGGGTTTGAGTTTCGAGGTGAACCTAAATGAATGGATACGGAGGTACACGCATCACATCTGTCCAGAATTCGACTTCCTTAAGGACTTCCTTAAGTGGGTTTGAGTTTCGAGGTGAACCTAAATGAATGGATACGGAGGTACACGCATCACATCTGTCCAGAATTCGACTTCCTTAAGGACTTCCTTAAGTGGGTTTGAGTTTCGAGGTGAACCTAAATGAATGGATACGGAGGTACACGCATCACTTCTGTCCAGAATTGGACTTCCCTAAGTGGGTTTGAGTTTCGAGGTGAACCTAAATGAATGGATACGGAGGTACACGCATCACATCTGTCCAGAATTCGACTTCCTTAAGGACTTCCTTAAGTGGGTTTGAGTTTCGAGGTGAACCTAAATGAATGGATACGGAGGTACACGCATCACATCTGTCCAGAATTCGACTTCCTTAAGGACTTCCTTAAGTGGGTTTGAGTTTCGAGGTGAACCTAAATGAATGGATACGGAGGTACACGCATCACTTCTGTCCAGAATTCGACTTCCCTAAGTGGGTTTGAGTTTCGAGGTGAACCTAGATGAATGGAGGCGGAGCTACACGCATCACTTCTGTCCAGAATTGGACTTCCCTAAGTGGGTTTGAGTTTCGAGGTGAACCTAAATGAATGGAGGCGGAGCTACACGCATCACTTCTGTCCAGAATTCGACTTCCTAGGAGGGTTTGAGTTTCGAGGTGAACCTAAATGAATGGATACGGAGGTACACGCATCACTTCTGTCCAGAATTCGACTTCCTTAAGTGGGTTTGAGTTTCGAGGTGAACCTAAATGAATGGATACGGAGGTACACGCATCACATCTGTCCAGAATTCGACTTCCTTAAGGACTTCCTTAAGTGGGTTTGAGTTTCGAAGTGAACCTAAATGAATGGATACGGAGGTACACGCATCACATCTGTCCAGAATTCGACTTCCTTAAGGACTTCCTTAAGTGGGTTTGAGTTTCGAGGTGAACCTAGATGAATGGAGGCGGAGCTACACGCATCACTTCTGTCCAGAATTCGACTTCCCTAAGTGGGTTTGAGTTTCGAGGTGAACCTAAATGAATGGATACGGAGGTACACGCATCACATCTGTCCAGAATTCGACTTCCTTAAGGACTTCCTTAAGTGGGTTTGAGTTTCGAGGTGAACCTAGATGAATGGAGGCGGAGCTACACGCATCACTTCTGTCCAGAATTCGACTTCCTAGGAGGGTTTGAGTTTCGAGGTGAACCTAAATGAATGGATACGGAGGTACACGCATCACTTCTGTCCAGAATTCGACTTCCCTAAGTGGGTTTGAGTTTCGAGGTGAACCTAAATGAATGGAGGCGGAGCTACACGCATCACTTCTGTCCAGAATTCGACTTCCCTAAGTGGGTTTGAGTTTCGAGGTGAACCTAAATGAATGGATACGGAGGTACACGCATCACATCTGTCCAGAATTCGACTTCCTTAAGGACTTCCTTAAGTGGGTTTGAGTTTCGAGGTGAACCTAGATGAATGGAGGCGGAGCTACACGCATCACTTCTGTCCAGAATTCGACTTCCTAGGAGGGTTTGAGTTTCGAGGTGAACCTAAATGAATGGATGAATGGAAACGGAGCTACACGCATTATTTCTGTCCCGAATTCGACATGCTTAAGTGAGTTTGAGTTTCGAAGTGAACCTAAATGAATGGATGAATGGAAACGAAGCTACACGCATCACTTCTGTCCAGAATTCGACTTCCCTAAGTGGGTTTGAGTTTCGAGGTGAACCTAAATGAATGGATACGGAGGTACACGCATCACATCTGTCCAGAATTCGACTTCCTTAAGGACTTCCTTAAGTGGGTTTGAGTTTCGAGGTGAACCTAAATGAATGGATACGGAGGTACACGCATCACTTCTGTCCAGAATTGGACTTCCCTAAGTGGGTTTGAGTTTCGAGGTGAACCTAAATGAATGGATACGGAGGTACACGCATCACATCTGTCCAGAATTCGACTTCCTTAAGGACTTCCTTAAGTGGGTTTGAGTTTCGAGGTGAACCTAAATGAATGGATACGGAGGTACACGCATCACATCTGTCCAGAATTCGACTTCCTTAAGGACTTCCTTAAGTGGGTTTGAGTTTCGAGGTGAACCTAAATGAATGGATACGGAGGTACACGCATCACTTCTGTCCAGAATTCGACTTCCCTAAGTGGGTTTGAGTTTCGAGGTGAACCTAGATGAATGGAGGCGGAGCTACACGCATCACTTCTGTCCAGAATTGGACTTCCCTAAGTGGGTTTGAGTTTCGAGGTGAACCTAAATGAATGGAGGCGGAGCTACACGCATCACTTCTGTCCAGAATTCGACTTCCTAGGAGGGTTTGAGTTTCGAGGTGAACCTAAATGAATGGATACGGAGGTACACGCATCACTTCTGTCCAGAATTCGACTTCCTTAAGTGGGTTTGAGTTTCGAGGTGAACCTAAATGAATGGATACGGAGGTACACGCATCACATCTGTCCAGAATTCGACTTCCTTAAGGACTTCCTTAAGTGGGTTTGAGTTTCGAAGTGAACCTAAATGAATGGATACGGAGGTACACGCATCACATCTGTCCAGAATTCGACTTCCTTAAGGACTTCCTTAAGTGGGTTTGAGTTTCGAGGTGAACCTAGATGAATGGAGGCGGAGCTACACGCATCACTTCTGTCCAGAATTCGACTTCCCTAAGTGGGTTTGAGTTTCGAGGTGAACCTAAATGAATGGATACGGAGGTACACGCATCACATCTGTCCAGAATTCGACTTCCTTAAGGACTTCCTTAAGTGGGTTTGAGTTTCGAGGTGAACCTAGATGAATGGAGGCGGAGCTACACGCATCACTTCTGTCCAGAATTCGACTTCCTAGGAGGGTTTGAGTTTCGAGGTGAACCTAAATGAATGGATACGGAGGTACACGCATCACTTCTGTCCAGAATTCGACTTCCCTAAGTGGGTTTGAGTTTCGAGGTGAACCTAAATGAATGGATACGGAGGTACACGCATCACATCTGTCCAGAATTCGACTTCCTTAAGGACTTCCTTAAGTGGGTTTGAGTTTCGAGGTGAACCTAAATGAATGGATACGGAGGTACACGCATCACATCTGTCCAGAATTCGACTTCCTTAAGGACTTCCTTAAGTGGGTTTGAGTTTCGAGGTGAACCTAAATGAATGGATACGGAGGTACACGCATCACTTCTGTCCAGAATTGGACTTCCCTAAGTGGGTTTGAGTTTCGAGGTGAACCTAAATGAATGGATACGGAGGTACACGCATCACATCTGTCCAGAATTCGACTTCCTTAAGGACTTCCTTAAGTGGGTTTGAGTTTCGAGGTGAACCTAAATGAATGGATACGGAGGTACACGCATCACATCTGTCCAGAATTCGACTTCCTTAAGGACTTCCTTAAGTGGGTTTGAGTTTCGAGGTGAACCTAAATGAATGGATACGGAGGTACACGCATCACTTCTGTCCAGAATTCGACTTCCCTAAGTGGGTTTGAGTTTCGAGGTGAACCTAGATGAATGGAGGCGGAGCTACACGCATCACTTCTGTCCAGAATTGGACTTCCCTAAGTGGGTTTGAGTTTCGAGGTGAACCTAAATGAATGGAGGCGGAGCTACACGCATCACTTCTCTCCAGAATTCGACTTCCTAGGAGGGTTTGAGTTTCGAGGTGAACCTAAATGAATGGATACGGAGGTACACGCATCACTTCTGTCCAGAATTCGACTTCCTTGAGTGGGTTTGAGTTTCGAGGTGAACCTAAATGAATGGATACGGAGGTACACGCATCACATCTGTCCAGAATTCGACTTCCTTAAGGACTTCCTTAAGTGGGTTTGAGTTTCGAAGTGAACCTAAATGAATGGATACGGAGGTACACGCATCACATCTGTCCAGAATTCGACTTCCTTAAGGACTTCCTTAAGTGGGTTTGAGTTTCGAGGTGAACCTAGATGAATGGAGGCGGAGCTACACGCATCACTTCTGTCCAGAATTCGACTTCCCTAAGTGGGTTTGAGTTTCGAGGTGAACCTAAATGAATGGATACGGAGGTACACGCATCACATCTGTCCAGAATTCGACTTCCTTAAGGACTTCCTTAAGTGGGTTTGAGTTTCGAGGTGAACCTAGATGAATGGAGGCGGAGCTACACGCATCACTTCTGTCCAGAATTCGACTTCCTAGGAGGGTTTGAGTTTCGAGGTGAACCTAAATGAATGGATACGGAGGTACACGCATCACTTCTGTCCAGAATTCGACTTCCCTAAGTGGGTTTGAGTTTCGAGGTGAACCTAAATGAATGGAGGCGGAGCTACACGCATCACTTCTGTCCAGAATTCGACTTCCCTAAGTGGGTTTGAGTTTCGAGGTGAACCTAAATGAATGGATACGGAGGTACACGCATCACATCTGTCCAGAATTCGACTTCCTTAAGGACTTCCTTAAGTGGGTTTGAGTTTCGAGGTGAACCTAAATGAATGGATACGGAGGTACACGCATCACTTCTGTCCAGAATTCGACTTCCCTAAGTGGGTTTGAGTTTCGAGGTGAACCTAGATGAATGGAGGCGGAGCTACACGCATCACTTCTGTCCAGAATTGGACTTCCCTAAGTGGGTTTGAGTTTCGAGGTGAACCTAAATGAATGGAGGCGGAGCTACACGCATCACTTCTGTCCAGAATTCGACTTCCTAGGAGGGTTTGAGTTTCGAGGTGAACCTAAATGAATGGATACGGAGGTACACGCATCACTTCTGTCCAGAATTCGACTTCCTTAAGTGGGTTTGAGTTTCGAGGTGAACCTAAATGAATGGATACGGAGGTACACGCATCACATCTGTCCAGAATTCGACTTCCTTAAGGACTTCCTTAAGTGGGTTTGAGTTTCGAAGTGAACCTAAATGAATGGATACGGAGGTACACGCATCACATCTGTCCAGAATTCGACTTCCTTAAGGACTTCCTTAAGTGGGTTTGAGTTTCGAGGTGAACCTAGATGAATGGAGGCGGAGCTACACGCATCACTTCTGTCCAGAATTCGACTTCCCTAAGTGGGTTTGAGTTTCGAGGTGAACCTAAATGAATGGATACGGAGGTACACGCATCACATCTGTCCAGAATTCGACTTCCTTAAGGACTTCCTTAAGTGGGTTTGAGTTTCGAGGTGAACCTAGATGAATGGAGGCGGAGCTACACGCATCACTTCTGTCCAGAATTCGACTTCCTAGGAGGGTTTGAGTTTCGAGGTGAACCTAAATGAATGGATACGGAGGTACACGCATCACTTCTGTCCAGAATTCGACTTCCCTAAGTGGGTTTGAGTTTCGAGGTGAACCTAAATGAATGGAGGCGGAGCTACACGCATCACTTCTGTCCAGAATTCGACTTCCCTAAGTGGGTTTGAGTTTCGAGGTGAACCTAAATGAATGGATACGGAGGTACACGCATCACATCTGTCCAGAATTCGACTTCCTTAAGGACTTCCTTAAGTGGGTTTGAGTTTCGAGGTGAACCTAGATGAATGGAGGCGGAGCTACACGCATCACTTCTGTCCAGAATTCGACTTCCTAGGAGGGTTTGAGTTTCGAGGTGAACCTAAATGAATGGATGAATGGAAACGGAGCTACACGCATTATTTCTGTCCCGAATTCGACATGCTTAAGTGAGTTTGAGTTTCGAAGTGAACCTAAATGAATGGATACGGAGGTACACGCATCACATCTGTCCAGAATTCGACTTCCTTAAGGACTTCCTTAAGTGGGTTTGAGTTTCGAGGTGAACCTAAATGAATGGATACGGAGGTACACGCATCACTTCTGTCCAGAATTGGACTTCCCTAAGTGGGTTTGAGTTTCGAGGTGAACCTAAATGAATGGATACGGAGGTACACGCATCACATCTGTCCAGAATTCGACTTCCTTAAGGACTTCCTTAAGTGGGTTTGAGTTTCGAGGTGAACCTAAATGAATGGATACGGAGGTACACGCATCACATCTGTCCAGAATTCGACTTCCTTAAGGACTTCCTTAAGTGGGTTTGAGTTTCGAGGTGAACCTAAATGAATGGATACGGAGGTACACGCATCACTTCTGTCCAGAATTCGACTTCCCTAAGTGGGTTTGAGTTTCGAGGTGAACCTAGATGAATGGAGGCGGAGCTACACGCATCACTTCTGTCCAGAATTGGACTTCCCTAAGTGGGTTTGAGTTTCGAGGTGAACCTAAATGAATGGAGGCGGAGCTACACGCATCACTTCTGTCCAGAATTCGACTTCCTAGGAGGGTTTGAGTTTCGAGGTGAACCTAAATGAATGGATACGGAGGTACACGCATCACTTCTGTCCAGAATTCGACTTCCTTAAGTGGGTTTGAGTTTCGAGGTGAACCTAAATGAATGGATACGGAGGTACACGCATCACATCTGTCCAGAATTCGACTTCCTTAAGGACTTCCTTAAGTGGGTTTGAGTTTCGAAGTGAACCTAAATGAATGGATACGGAGGTACACGCATCACATCTGTCCAGAATTCGACTTCCTTAAGGACTTCCTTAAGTGGGTTTGAGTTTCGAGGTGAACCTAGATGAATGGAGGCGGAGCTACACGCATCACTTCTGTCCAGAATTCGACTTCCCTAAGTGGGTTTGAGTTTCGAGGTGAACCTAAATGAATGGATACGGAGGTACACGCATCACATCTGTCCAGAATTCGACTTCCTTAAGGACTTCCTTAAGTGGGTTTGAGTTTCGAGGTGAACCTAGATGAATGGAGGCGGAGCTACACGCATCACTTCTGTCCAGAATTCGACTTCCTAGGAGGGTTTGAGTTTCGAGGTGAACCTAAATGAATGGATACGGAGGTACACGCATCACTTCTGTCCAGAATTCGACTTCCCTAAGTGGGTTTGAGTTTCGAGGTGAACCTAAATGAATGGAGGCGGAGCTACACGCATCACTTCTGTCCAGAATTCGACTTCCCTAAGTGGGTTTGAGTTTCGAGGTGAACCTAAATGAATGGATACGGAGGTACACGCATCACATCTGTCCAGAATTCGACTTCCTTAAGGACTTCCTTAAGTGGGTTTGAGTTTCGAGGTGAACCTAGATGAATGGAGGCGGAGCTACACGCATCACTTCTGTCCAGAATTCGACTTCCTAGGAGGGTTTGAGTTTCGAGGTGAACCTAAATGAATGGATGAATGGAAACGGAGCTACACGCATTATTTCTGTCCCGAATTCGACATGCTTAAGTGAGTTTGAGTTTCGAAGTGAACCTAAATGAATGGATGAATGGAAACGAAGCTACACGCATCACTTCTGTCCAGAATTCGACTTCCCTAAGTGGGTTTGAGTTTCGAGGTGAACCTAAATGAATGGATACGGAGGTACACGCATCACATCTGTCCAGAATTCGACTTCCTTAAGGACTTCCTTAAGTGGGTTTGAGTTTCGAGGTGAACCTAGATGAATGGAGGCGGAGCTACACGCATCACTTCTGTCCAGAATTCGACTTCCTAGGAGGGTTTGAGTTTCGAGGTGAACCTAAATGAATGGATACGGAGGTACACGCATCACTTCTGTCCAGAATTCGACTTCCCTAAGTGGGTTTGAGTTTCGAGGTGAACCTAAATGAATGGAGGCGGAGCTACACGCATCACTTCTGTCCAGAATTCGACTTCCCTAAGTGGGTTTGAGTTTCGAGGTGAACCTAAATGAATGGATACGGAGGTACACGTATCACATCTGTCCAGAATTCGACTTCCTTAAGGACTTCCTTAAGTGGGTTTGAGTTTCGAGGTGAACCTAGATGAATGGAGGCGGAGCTACACGCATCACTTCTGTCCAGAATTCGACTTCCTAGGAGGGTTTGAGTTTCGAGGTGAACCTAAATGAATGGATGAATGGAAACGGAGCTACACGCATTATTTCTGTCCCGAATTCGACATCCTTAAGTGAGTTTGAGTTTCGAAGTGAACCTAAATGAATGGATGAATGGAAACGAAGCTACACGCATCACTTCTGTCCAGAATTCGACTTCCCTAAGTGGGTTTGAGTTTCGAGGTGAACCTAAATGAATGGATACGGAGGTACACGCATCACATCTGTCCAGAATTCGACTTCCTTAAGGACTTCCTTAAGTGGGTTTGAGTTTCGAGGTGAACCTAGATGAATGGAGGCGGAGCTACACGCATCACTTCTGTCCAGAATTCGACTTCCTAGGAGGGTTTGAGTTTCGAGGTGAACCTAAATGAATGGATGAATGGAAACGGAGCTACACGCATTATTTCTGTCCCGAATTCGACATCCTTAAGTGAGTTTGAGTTTCGAAGTGAACCTAAATGAATGGATGAATGGAAACGAAGCTACACGCATCACTTCTGTCCAGAATTCGACTTCCCTAAGTGGGTTTGAGTTTCGAGGTGAACCTAAATGAATGGATACGGAGGTACACGCATCACATCTGTCCAGAATTCGACTTCCTTAAGGACTTCCTTAAGTGGGTTTGAGTTTCGAGGTGAACCTAAATGAATGGATACGGAGGTACACGCATCACATCTGTCCAGAATTCGACTTCCTTAAGGACTTCCTTAAGTGGGTTTGAGTTTCGAGGTGAACCTAGATGAATGGAGGCGGAGCTACACGCATCACTTCTGTCCAGAATTCGACTTCCTAGGAGGGTTTGAGTTTCGAGGTGAACCTAAATGAATGGATGAATGGAAACGGAGCTACACGCATTATTTCTGTCCCGAATTCGACATCCTTAAGTGAGTTTGAGTTTCGAAGTGAACCTAAATGAATGGATGAATGGAAACGAAGCTACACGCATCACTTCTGTCCAGAATTCGACTTCCCTAAGTGGGTTTGAGTTTCGAGGTGAACCTAAATGAATGGATACGGAGGTACACGCATCACATCTGTCCAGAATTCGACTTCCTTAAGGACTTCCTTAAGTGGGTTTGAGTTTCGAGGTGAACCTAGATGAATGGAGGCGGAGCTACACGCATCACTTCTGTCCAGAATTGGACTTCCCTAAGTGGGTTTGAGTTTCGAGGTGAACCTAAATGAATGGATACGGAGGTACACGCATCACATCTGTCCAGAATTCGACTTCCTTAAGGACTTCCTTAAGTGGGTTTGAGTTTCGAGGTGAACCTAAATGAATGGATACGGAGGTACACGCATCACATCTGTCCAGAATTCGACTTCCTTAAGGACTTCCTTAAGTGGGTTTGAGTTTCGAGGTGAACCTAAATGAATGGATACGGAGGTACACGCATCACTTCTGTCCAGAATTCGACTTCCCTAAGTGGGTTTGAGTTTCGAGGTGAACCTAGATGAATGGAGGCGGAGCTACACGCATCACTTCTGTCCAGAATTGGACTTCCCTAAGTGGGTTTGAGTTTCGAGGTGAACCTAAATGAATGGAGGCGGAGCTACACGCATCACTTCTGTCCAGAATTCGACTTCCTAGGAGGGTTTGAGTTTCGAGGTGAACCTAAATGAATGGATACGGAGGTACACGCATCACTTCTGTCCAGAATTCGACTTCCTTAAGTGGGTTTGAGTTTCGAGGTGAACCTAAATGAATGGATACGGAGGTACACGCATCACATCTGTCCAGAATTCGACTTCCTTAAGGACTTCCTTAAGTGGGTTTGAGTTTCGAAGTGAACCTAAATGAATGGATACGGAGGTACACGCATCACATCTGTCCAGAATTCGACTTCCTTAAGGACTTCCTTAAGTGGGTTTGAGTTTCGAGGTGAACCTAGATGAATGGAGGCGGAGCTACACGCATCATTTCTGTCCAGAATTCGACTTCCCTAAGTGGGTTTGAGTTTCGAGGTGAACCTAAATGAATGGATACGGAGGTACACGCATCACATCTGTCCAGAATTCGACTTCCTTAAGGACTTCCTTAAGTGGGTTTGAGTTTCGAGGTGAACCTAGATGAATGGAGGCGGAGCTACACGCATCACTTCTGTCCAGAATTCGACTTCCTAGGAGGGTTTGAGTTTCGAGGTGAACCTAAATGAATGGATACGGAGGTACACGCATCACTTCTGTCCAGAATTCGACTTCCCTAAGTGGGTTTGAGTTTCGAGGTGAACCTAAATGAATGGAGGCGGAGCTACACGCATCACTTCTGTCCAGAATTCGACTTCCCTAAGTGGGTTTGAGTTTCGAGGTGAACCTAAATGAATGGATACGGAGGTACACGCATCACATCTGTCCAGAATTCGACTTCCTTAAGGACTTCCTTAAGTGGGTTTGAGTTTCGAGGTGAACCTAGATGAATGGAGGCGGAGCTACACGCATCACTTCTGTCCAGAATTCGACTTCCTAGGAGGGTTTGAGTTTCGAGGTGAACCTAAATGAATGGATGAATGGAAACGGAGCTACACGCATTATTTCTGTCCCGAATTCGACATGCTTAAGTGAGTTTGAGTTTCGAAGTGAACCTAAATGAATGGATGAATGGAAACGAAGCTACACGCATCACTTCTGTCCAGAATTCGACTTCCCTAAGTGGGTTTGAGTTTCGAGGTGAACCTAAATGAATGGATACGGAGGTACACGCATCACATCTGTCCAGAATTCGACTTCCTTAAGGACTTCCTTAAGTGGGTTTGAGTTTCGAGGTGAACCTAGATGAATGGAGGCGGAGCTACACGCATCACTTCTGTCCAGAATTCGACTTCCTAGGAGGGTTTGAGTTTCGAGGTGAACCTAAATGAATGGATACGGAGGTACACGCATCACTTCTGTCCAGAATTCGACTTCCCTAAGTGGGTTTGAGTTTCGAGGTGAACCTAAATGAATGGAGGCGGAGCTACACGCATCACTTCTGTCCAGAATTCGACTTCCCTAAGTGGGTTTGAGTTTCGAGGTGAACCTAAATGAATGGATACGGAGGTACACGCATCACATCTGTCCAGAATTCGACTTCCTTAAGGACTTCCTTAAGTGGGTTTGAGTTTCGAGGTGAACCTAGATGAATGGAGGCGGAGCTACACGCATCACTTCTGTCCAGAATTCGACTTCCTAGGAGGGTTTGAGTTTCGAGGTGAACCTAAATGAATGGATGAATGGAAACGGAGCTACACGCATTATTTCTGTCCCGAATTCGACATCCTTAAGTGAGTTTGAGTTTCGAAGTGAACCTAAATGAATGGATGAATGGAAACGAAGCTACACGCATCACTTCTGTCCAGAATTCGACTTCCCTAAGTGGGTTTGAGTTTCGAGGTGAACCTAAATGAATGGATACGGAGGTACACGCATCACATCTGTCCAGAATTCGACTTCCTTAAGGACTTCCTTAAGTGGGTTTGAGTTTCGAGGTGAACCTAGATGAATGGAGGCGGAGCTACACGCATCACTTCTGTCCAGAATTCGACTTCCTAGGAGGGTTTGAGTTTCGAGGTGAACCTAAATGAATGGATGAATGGAAACGGAGCTACACGCATTATTTCTGTCCCGAATTCGACATCCTTAAGTGAGTTTGAGTTTCGAAGTGAACCTAAATGAATGGATGAATGGAAACGAAGCTACACGCATCACTTCTGTCCAGAATTCGACTTCCCTAAGTGGGTTTGAGTTTCGAGGTGAACCTAAATGAATGGATACGGAGGTACACGCATCACATCTGTCCAGAATTCGACTTCCTTAAGGACTTCCTTAAGTGGGTTTGAGTTTCGAGGTGAACCTAAATGAATGGATACGGAGGTACACGCATCACATCTGTCCAGAATTCGACTTCCTTAAGGACTTCCTTAAGTGGGTTTGAGTTTCGAGGTGAACCTAGATGAATGGAGGCGGAGCTACACGCATCACTTCTGTCCAGAATTCGACTTCCTAGGAGGGTTTGAGTTTCGAGGTGAACCTAAATGAATGGATGAATGGAAACGGAGCTACACGCATTATTTCTGTCCCGAATTCGACATCCTTAAGTGAGTTTGAGTTTCGAAGTGAACCTAAATGAATGGATGAATGGAAACGAAGCTACACGCATCACTTCTGTCCAGAATTCGACTTCCCTAAGTGGGTTTGAGTTTCGAGGTGAACCTAAATGAATGGATACGGAGGTACACGCATCACATCTGTCCAGAATTCGACTTCCTTAAGGACTTCCTTAAGTGGGTTTGAGTTTCGAGGTGAACCTAGATGAATGGAGGCGGAGCTACACGCATCACTTCTGTCCAGAATTCGACTTCCTAGGAGGGTTTGAGTTTCGAGGTGAACCTAAATGAATGGATACGGAGGTACACGCATCACTTCTGTCCAGAATTCGACTTCCCTAAGTGGGTTTGAGTTTCGAGGTGAACCTAGATGAATGGAGGCGGAGCTACACGCATCACTTCTGTCCAGAATTCGACTTCCCTAAGTGGGTTTGAGTTTCGAGGTGAACCTAAATGAATGGATACGGAGGTACACGCATCACATCTGTCCAGAATTCGACTTCCTTAAGGACTTCCTTAAGTGGGTTTGAGTTTCGAGGTGAACCTAGATGAATGGAGGCGGAGCTACACGCATCACTTCTGTCCAGAATTCGACTTCCTAGGAGGGTTTGAGTTTCGAGGTGAACCTAAATGAATGGATACGGAGGTACACGCATCACTTCTGTCCAGAATTCGACTTCCCTAAGTGGGTTTGAGTTTCGAGGTGAACCTAAATGAATGGAGGCGGAGCTACACGCATCACTTCTGTCCAGAATTCGACTTCCCTAAGTGGGTTTGAGTTTCGAGGTGAACCTAAATGAATGGATACGGAGGTACACGCATCACATCTGTCCAGAATTCGACTTCCTTAAGGACTTCCTTAAGTGGGTTTGAGTTTCGAGGTGAACCTAGATGAATGGAGGCGGAGCTACACGCATCACTTCTGTCCAGAATTCGACTTCCTAGGAGGGTTTGAGTTTCGAGGTGAACCTAAATGAATGGATGAATGGAAACGGAGCTACACGCATTATTTCTGTCCCGAATTCGACATGCTTAAGTGAGTTTGAGTTTCGAAGTGAACCTAAATGAATGGATGAATGGAAACGAAGCTACACGCATCACTTCTGTCCAGAACTCGACTTCCCTAAGTGGGTTTGAGTTTCGAGGTGAACCTAAATGAATGGATACGGAGGTACACGCATCACATCTGTCCAGAATTCGACTTCCTTAAGGACTTCCTTAAGTGGGTTTGAGTTTCGAGGTGAACCTAGATGAATGGAGGCGGAGCTACACGCATCACTTCTGTCCAGAATTCGACTTCCTAGGAGGGTTTGAGTTTCGAGGTGAACCTAAATGAATGGATACGGAGGTACACGCATCACTTCTGTCCAGAATTCGACTTCCCTAAGTGGGTTTGAGTTTCGAGGTGAACCTAAATGAATGGAGGCGGAGCTACACGCATCACTTCTGTCCAGAATTCGACTTCCCTAAGTGGGTTTGAGTTTCGAGGTGAACCTAAATGAATGGATACGGAGGTACACGCATCACATCTGTCCAGAATTCGACTTCCTTAAGGACTTCCTTAAGTGGGTTTGAGTTTCGAGGTGAACCTAGATGAATGGAGGCGGAGCTACACGCATCACTTCTGTCCAGAATTCGACTTCCTAGGAGGGTTTGAGTTTCGAGGTGAACCTAAATGAATGGATGAATGGAAACGGAGCTACACGCATTATTTCTGTCCCGAATTCGACATCCTTAAGTGAGTTTGAGTTTCGAAGTGAACCTAAATGAATGGATGAATGGAAACGAAGCTACACGCATCACTTCTGTCCAGAATTCGACTTCCCTAAGTGGGTTTGAGTTTCGAGGTGAACCTAAATGAATGGATACGGAGGTACACGCATCACATCTGTCCAGAATTCGACTTCCTTAAGGACTTCCTTAAGTGGGTTTGAGTTTCGAGGTGAACCTAGATGAATGGAGGCGGAGCTACACGCATCACTTCTGTCCAGAATTCGACTTCCTAGGAGGGTTTGAGTTTCGAGGTGAACCTAAATGAATGGATACGGAGGTACACGCATCACTTCTGTCCAGAATTCGACTTCCCTAAGTGGGTTTGAGTTTCGAGGTGAACCTAAATGAATGGAGGCGGAGCTACACGCATCACTTCTGTCCAGAATTCGACTTCCCTAAGTGGGTTTGAGTTTCGAGGTGAACCTAAATGAATGGATACGGAGGTACACGCATCACATCTGTCCAGAATTCGACTTCCTTAAGGACTTCCTTAAGTGGGTTTGAGTTTCGAGGTGAACCTAGATGAATGGAGGCGGAGCTACACGCATCACTTCTGTCCAGAATTCGACTTCCTAGGAGGGTTTGAGTTTCGAGGTGAACCTAAATGAATGGATGAATGGAAACGGAGCTACACGCATTATTTCTGTCCCGAATTCGACATCCTTAAGTGAGTTTGAGTTTCGAAGTGAACCTAAATGAATGGATGAATGGAAACGAAGCTACACGCATCACTTCTGTCCAGAATTCGACTTCCCTAAGTGGGTTTGAGTTTCGAGGTGAACCTAAATGAATGGATACGGAGGTACACGCATCACATCTGTCCAGAATTCGACTTCCTTAAGGACTTCCTTAAGTGGGTTTGAGTTTCGAGGTGAACCTAGATGAATGGAGGCGGAGCTACACGCATCACTTCTGTCCAGAATTCGACTTCCTAGGAGGGTTTGAGTTTCGAGGTGAACCTAAATGAATGGATGAATGGAAACGGAGCTACACGCATTATTTCTGTCCCGAATTCGACATCCTTAAGTGAGTTTGAGTTTCGAAGTGAACCTAAATGAATGGATGAATGGAAACGAAGCTACACGCATCACTTCTGTCCAGAATTCGACTTCCCTAAGTGGGTTTGAGTTTCGAGGTGAACCTAAATGAATGGATACGGAGGTACACGCATCACATCTGTCCAGAATTCGACTTCCTTAAGGACTTCCTTAAGTGGGTTTGAGTTTCGAGGTGAACCTAAATGAATGGATACGGAGGTACACGCATCACATCTGTCCAGAATTCGACTTCCTTAAGGACTTCCTTAAGTGGGTTTGAGTTTCGAGGTGAACCTAGATGAATGGAGGCGGAGCTACACGCATCACTTCTGTCCAGAATTCGACTTCCTAGGAGGGTTTGAGTTTCGAGGTGAACCTAAATGAATGGATGAATGGAAACGGAGCTACACGCATTATTTCTGTCCCGAATTCGACATCCTTAAGTGAGTTTGAGTTTCGAAGTGAACCTAAATGAATGGATGAATGGAAACGAAGCTACACGCATCACTTCTGTCCAGAATTCGACTTCCCTAAGTGGGTTTGAGTTTCGAGGTGAACCTAAATGAATGGATACGGAGGTACACGCATCACATCTGTCCAGAATTCGACTTCCTTAAGGACTTCCTTAAGTGGGTTTGAGTTTCGAGGTGAACCTAGATGAATGGAGGCGGAGCTACACGCATCACTTCTGTCCAGAATTCGACTTCCTAGGAGGGTTTGAGTTTCGAGGTGAACCTAAATGAATGGATACGGAGGTACACGCATCACTTCTGTCCAGAATTCGACTTCCCTAAGTGGGTTTGAGTTTCGAGGTGAACCTAGATGAATGGAGGCGGAGCTACACGCATCACTTCTGTCCAGAATTCGACTTCCCTAAGTGGGTTTGAGTTTCGAGGTGAACCTAAATGAATGGATACGGAGGTACACGCATCACATCTGTCCAGAATTCGACTTCCTTAAGGACTTCCTTAAGTGGGTTTGAGTTTCGAGGTGAACCTAGATGAATGGAGGCGGAGCTACACGCATCACTTCTGTCCAGAATTCGACTTCCTAGGAGGGTTTGAGTTTCGAGGTGAACCTAAATGAATGGATACGGAGGTACACGCATCACTTCTGTCCAGAATTCGACTTCCCTAAGTGGGTTTGAGTTTCGAGGTGAACCTAAATGAATGGAGGCGGAGCTACACGCATCACTTCTGTCCAGAATTCGACTTCCCTAAGTGGGTTTGAGTTTCGAGGTGAACCTAAATGAATGGATACGGAGGTACACGCATCACATCTGTCCAGAATTCGACTTCCTTAAGGACTTCCTTAAGTGGGTTTGAGTTTCGAGGTGAACCTAGATGAATGGAGGCGGAGCTACACGCATCACTTCTGTCCAGAATTCGACTTCCTAGGAGGGTTTGAGTTTCGAGGTGAACCTAAATGAATGGATGAATGGAAACGGAGCTACACGCATTATTTCTGTCCCGAATTCGACATGCTTAAGTGAGTTTGAGTTTCGAAGTGAACCTAAATGAATGGATGAATGGAAACGAAGCTACACGCATCACTTCTGTCCAGAATTCGACTTCCCTAAGTGGGTTTGAGTTTCGAGGTGAACCTAAATGAATGGATACGGAGGTACACGCATCACATCTGTCCAGAATTCGACTTCCTTAAGGACTTCCTTAAGTGGGTTTGAGTTTCGAGGTGAACCTAGATGAATGGAGGCGGAGCTACACGCATCACTTCTGTCCAGAATTCGACTTCCTAGGAGGGTTTGAGTTTCGAGGTGAACCTAAATGAATGGATACGGAGGTACACGCATCACTTCTGTCCAGAATTCGACTTCCCTAAGTGGGTTTGAGTTTCGAGGTGAACCTAAATGAATGGAGGCGGAGCTACACGCATCACTTCTGTCCAGAATTCGACTTCCCTAAGTGGGTTTGAGTTTCGAGGTGAACCTAAATGAATGGATACGGAGGTACACGCATCACATCTGTCCAGAATTCGACTTCCTTAAGGACTTCCTTAAGTGGGTTTGAGTTTCGAGGTGAACCTAGATGAATGGAGGCGGAGCTACACGCATCACTTCTGTCCAGAATTCGACTTCCTAGGAGGGTTTGAGTTTCGAGGTGAACCTAAATGAATGGATGAATGGAAACGGAGCTACACGCATTATTTCTGTCCCGAATTCGACATCCTTAAGTGAGTTTGAGTTTCGAAGTGAACCTAAATGAATGGATGAATGGAAACGAAGCTACACGCATCACTTCTGTCCAGAATTCGACTTCCCTAAGTGGGTTTGAGTTTCGAGGTGAACCTAAATGAATGGATACGGAGGTACACGCATCACATCTGTCCAGAATTCGACTTCCTTAAGGACTTCCTTAAGTGGGTTTGAGTTTCGAGGTGAACCTAGATGAATGGAGGCGGAGCTACACGCATCACTTCTGTCCAGAATTCGACTTCCTAGGAGGGTTTGAGTTTCGAGGTGAACCTAAATGAATGGATGAATGGAAACGGAGCTACACGCATTATTTCTGTCCCGAATTCGACATCCTTAAGTGAGTTTGAGTTTCGAAGTGAACCTAAATGAATGGATGAATGGAAACGAAGCTACACGCATCACTTCTGTCCAGAATTCGACTTCCCTAAGTGGGTTTGAGTTTCGAGGTGAACCTAAATGAATGGATACGGAGGTACACGCATCACATCTGTCCAGAATTCGACTTCCTTAAGGACTTCCTTAAGTGGGTTTGAGTTTCGAGGTGAACCTAAATGAATGGATACGGAGGTACACGCATCACATCTGTCCAGAATTCGACTTCCTTAAGGACTTCCTTAAGTGGGTTTGAGTTTCGAGGTGAACCTAGATGAATGGAGGCGGAGCTACACGCATCACTTCTGTCCAGAATTCGACTTCCTAGGAGGGTTTGAGTTTCGAGGTGAACCTAAATGAATGGATGAATGGAAACGGAGCTACACGCATTATTTCTGTCCCGAATTCGACATCCTTAAGTGAGTTTGAGTTTCGAAGTGAACCTAAATGAATGGATGAATGGAAACGAAGCTACACGCATCACTTCTGTCCAGAATTCGACTTCCCTAAGTGGGTTTGAGTTTCGAGGTGAACCTAAATGAATGGATACGGAGGTACACGCATCACATCTGTCCAGAATTCGACTTCCTTAAGGACTTCCTTAAGTGGGTTTGAGTTTCGAGGTGAACCTAGATGAATGGAGGCGGAGCTACACGCATCACTTCTGTCCAGAATTCGACTTCCTAGGAGGGTTTGAGTTTCGAGGTGAACCTAAATGAATGGATACGGAGGTACACGCATCACTTCTGTCCAGAATTCGACTTCCCTAAGTGGGTTTGAGTTTCGAGGTGAACCTAGATGAATGGAGGCGGAGCTACACGCATCACTTCTGTCCAGAATTCGACTTCCCTAAGTGGGTTTGAGTTTCGAGGTGAACCTAAATGAATGGATACGGAGGTACACGCATCACATCTGTCCAGAATTCGACTTCCTTAAGGACTTCCTTAAGTGGGTTTGAGTTTCGAGGTGAACCTAGATGAATGGAGGCGGAGCTACACGCATCACTTCTGTCCAGAATTCGACTTCCTAGGAGGGTTTGAGTTTCGAGGTGAACCTAAATGAATGGATACGGAGGTACACGCATCACTTCTGTCCAGAATTCGACTTCCCTAAGTGGGTTTGAGTTTCGAGGTGAACCTAAATGAATGGAGGCGGAGCTACACGCATCACTTCTGTCCAGAATTCGACTTCCCTAAGTGGGTTTGAGTTTCGAGGTGAACCTAAATGAATGGATACGGAGGTACACGCATCACATCTGTCCAGAATTCGACTTCCTTAAGGACTTCCTTAAGTGGGTTTGAGTTTCGAGGTGAACCTAGATGAATGGAGGCGGAGCTACACGCATCACTTCTGTCCAGAATTCGACTTCCTAGGAGGGTTTGAGTTTCGAGGTGAACCTAAATGAATGGATGAATGGAAACGGAGCTACACGCATTATTTCTGTCCCGAATTCGACATGCTTAAGTGAGTTTGAGTTTCGAAGTGAACCTAAATGAATGGATGAATGGAAACGAAGCTACACGCATCACTTCTGTCCAGAATTCGACTTCCCTAAGTGGGTTTGAGTTTCGAGGTGAACCTAAATGAATGGATACGGAGGTACACGCATCACATCTGTCCAGAATTCGACTTCCTTAAGGACTTCCTTAAGTGGGTTTGAGTTTCGAGGTGAACCTAGATGAATGGAGGCGGAGCTACACGCATCACTTCTGTCCAGAATTCGACTTCCTAGGAGGGTTTGAGTTTCGAGGTGAACCTAAATGAATGGATACGGAGGTACACGCATCACTTCTGTCCAGAATTCGACTTCCCTAAGTGGGTTTGAGTTTCGAGGTGAACCTAAATGAATGGAGGCGGAGCTACACGCATCACTTCGGTCCAGAATTCGACTTCCCTAAGTGGGTTTGAGTTTCGAGGTGAACCTAAATGAATGGATACGGAGGTACACGCATCACATCTGTCCAGAATTCGACTTCCTTAAGGACTTCCTTAAGTGGGTTTGAGTTTCGAGGTGAACCTAGATGAATGGAGGCGGAGCTACACGCATCACTTCTGTCCAGAATTCGACTTCCTAGGAGGGTTTGAGTTTCGAGGTGAACCTAAATGAATGGATACGGAGGTACACGCATCACTTCTGTCCAGAATTCGACTTCCCTAAGTGGGTTTGAGTTTCGAGGTGAACCTAAATGAATGGAGGCGGAGCTACACGCATCACTTCTGTCCAGAATTCGACTTCCCTAAGTGGGTTTGAGTTTCGAGGTGAACCTAAATGAATGGATACGGAGGTACACGCATCACATCTGTCCAGAATTCGACTTCCTTAAGGACTTCCTTAAGTGGGTTTGAGTTTCGAGGTGAACCTAGATGAATGGAGGCGGAGCTACACGCATCACTTCTGTCCAGAATTCGACTTCCTAGGAGGGTTTGAGTTTCGAGGTGAACCTAAATGAATGGATGAATGGAAACGGAGCTACACGCATTATTTCTGTCCCGAATTCGACATCCTTAAGTGAGTTTGAGTTTCGAAGTGAACCTAAATGAATGGATGAATGGAAACGAAGCTACACGCATCACTTCTGTCCAGAATTCGACTTCCCTAAGTGGGTTTGAGTTTCGAGGTGAACCTAAATGAATGGATACGGAGGTACACGCATCACATCTGTCCAGAATTCGACTTCCTTAAGGACTTCCTTAAGTGGGTTTGAGTTTCGAGGTGAACCTAGATGAATGGAGGCGGAGCTACACGCATCACTTCTGTCCAGAATTCGACTTCCTAGGAGGGTTTGAGTTTCGAGGTGAACCTAAATGAATGGATGAATGGAAACGGAGCTACACGCATTATTTCTGTCCCGAATTCGACATCCTTAAGTGAGTTTGAGTTTCGAAGTGAACCTAAATGAATGGATGAATGGAAACGAAGCTACACGCATCACTTCTGTCCAGAATTCGACTTCCCTAAGTGGGTTTGAGTTTCGAGGTGAACCTAAATGAATGGATACGGAGGTACACGCATCACATCTGTCCAGAATTCGACTTCCTTAAGGACTTCCTTAAGTGGGTTTGAGTTTCGAGGTGAACCTAAATGAATGGATACGGAGGTACACGCATCACATCTGTCCAGAATTCGACTTCCTTAAGGACTTCCTTAAGTGGGTTTGAGTTTCGAGGTGAACCTAGATGAATGGAGGCGGAGCTACACGCATCACTTCTGTCCAGAATTCGACTTCCTAGGAGGGTTTGAGTTTCGAGGTGAACCTAAATGAATGGATGAATGGAAACGGAGCTACACGCATTATTTCTGTCCCGAATTCGACATCCTTAAGTGAGTTTGAGTTTCGAAGTGAACCTAAATGAATGGATGAATGGAAACGAAGCTACACGCATCACTTCTGTCCAGAATTCGACTTCCCTAAGTGGGTTTGAGTTTCGAGGTGAACCTAAATGAATGGATACGGAGGTACACGCATCACATCTGTCCAGAATTCGACTTCCTTAAGGACTTCCTTAAGTGGGTTTGAGTTTCGAGGTGAACCTAGATGAATGGAGGCGGAGCTACACGCATCACTTCTGTCCAGAATTCGACTTCCTAGGAGGGTTTGAGTTTCGAGGTGAACCTAAATGAATGGATACGGAGGTACACGCATCACTTCTGTCCAGAATTCGACTTCCCTAAGTGGGTTTGAGTTTCGAGGTGAACCTAGATGAATGGAGGCGGAGCTACACGCATCACTTCTGTCCAGAATTCGACTTCCCTAAGTGGGTTTGAGTTTCGAGGTGAACCTAAATGAATGGATACGGAGGTACACGCATCACATCTGTCCAGAATTCGACTTCCTTAAGGACTTCCTTAAGTGGGTTTGAGTTTCGAGGTGAACCTAGATGAATGGAGGCGGAGCTACACGCATCACTTCTGTCCAGAATTCGACTTCCTAGGAGGGTTTGAGTTTCGAGGTGAACCTAAATGAATGGATACGGAGGTACACGCATCACTTCTGTCCAGAATTCGACTTCCCTAAGTGGGTTTGAGTTTCGAGGTGAACCTAAATGAATGGAGGCGGAGCTACACGCATCACTTCTGTCCAGAATTCGACTTCCCTAAGTGGGTTTGAGTTTCGAGGTGAACCTAAATGAATGGATACGGAGGTACACGCATCACATCTGTCCAGAATTCGACTTCCTTAAGGACTTCCTTAAGTGGGTTTGAGTTTCGAGGTGAACCTAGATGAATGGAGGCGGAGCTACACGCATCACTTCTGTCCAGAATTCGACTTCCTAGGAGGGTTTGAGTTTCGAGGTGAACCTAAATGAATGGATGAATGGAAACGGAGCTACACGCATTATTTCTGTCCCGAATTCGACATGCTTAAGTGAGTTTGAGTTTCGAAGTGAACCTAAATGAATGGATGAATGGAAACGAAGCTACACGCATCACTTCTGTCCAGAATTCGACTTCCCTAAGTGGGTTTGAGTTTCGAGGTGAACCTAAATGAATGGATACGGAGGTACACGCATCACATCTGTCCAGAATTCGACTTCCTTAAGGACTTCCTTAAGTGGGTTTGAGTTTCGAGGTGAACCTAGATGAATGGAGGCGGAGCTACACGCATCACTTCTGTCCAGAATTCGACTTCCTAGGAGGGTTTGAGTTTCGAGGTGAACCTAAATGAATGGATACGGAGGTACACGCATCACTTCTGTCCAGAATTCGACTTCCCTAAGTGGGTTTGAGTTTCGAGGTGAACCTAAATGAATGGAGGCGGAGCTACACGCATCACTTCGGTCCAGAATTCGACTTCCCTAAGTGGGTTTGAGTTTCGAGGTGAACCTAAATGAATGGATACGGAGGTACACGCATCACATCTGTCCAGAATTCGACTTCCTTAAGGACTTCCTTAAGTGGGTTTGAGTTTCGAGGTGAACCTAGATGAATGGAGGCGGAGCTACACGCATCACTTCTGTCCAGAATTCGACTTCCTAGGAGGGTTTGAGTTTCGAGGTGAACCTAAATGAATGGATGAATGGAAACGGAGCTACACGCATTATTTCTGTCCCGAATTCGACATGCTTAAGTGAGTTTGAGTTTCGAAGTGAACCTAAATGAATGGATGAATGGAAACGAAGCTACACGCATCACTTCTGTCCAGAATTCGACTTCCCTAAGTGGGTTTGAGTTTCGAGGTGAACCTAAATGAATGGATACGGAGGTACACGCATCACATCTGTCCAGAATTCGACTTCCTTAAGGACTTCCTTAAGTGGGTTTGAGTTTCGAGGTGAACCTAGATGAATGGAGGCGGAGCTACACGCATCACTTCTGTCCAGAATTCGACTTCCTAGGAGGGTTTGAGTTTCGAGGTGAACCTAAATGAATGGATACGGAGGTACACGCATCACTTCTGTCCAGAATTCGACTTCCCTAAGTGGGTTTGAGTTTCGAGGTGAACCTAAATGAATGGAGGCGGAGCTACACGCATCACTTCTGTCCAGAATTCGACTTCCCTAAGTGGGTTTGAGTTTCGAGGTGAACCTAAATGAATGGATACGGAGGTACACGCATCACATCTGTCCAGAATTCGACTTCCTTAAGGACTTCCTTAAGTGGGTTTGAGTTTCGAGGTGAACCTAGATGAATGGAGGCGGAGCTACACGCATCACTTCTGTCCAGAATTCGACTTCCTAGGAGGGTTTGAGTTTCGAGGTGAACCTAAATGAATGGATGAATGGAAACGGAGCTACACGCATTATTTCTGTCCCGAATTCGACATCCTTAAGTGAGTTTGAGTTTCGAAGTGAACCTAAATGAATGGATGAATGGAAACGAAGCTACACGCATCACTTCTGTCCAGAATTCGACTTCCCTAAGTGGGTTTGAGTTTCGAGGTGAACCTAAATGAATGGATACGGAGGTACACGCATCACATCTGTCCAGAATTCGACTTCCTTAAGGACTTCCTTAAGTGGGTTTGAGTTTCGAGGTGAACCTAGATGAATGGAGGCGGAGCTACACGCATCACTTCTGTCCAGAATTCGACTTCCTAGGAGGGTTTGAGTTTCGAGGTGAACCTAAATGAATGGATGAATGGAAACGGAGCTACACGCATTATTTCTGTCCCGAATTCGACATCCTTAAGTGAGTTTGAGTTTCGAAGTGAACCTAAATGAATGGATGAATGGAAACGAAGCTACACGCATCACTTCTGTCCAGAATTCGACTTCCCTAAGTGGGTTTGAGTTTCGAGGTGAACCTAAATGAATGGATACGGAGGTACACGCATCACATCTGTCCAGAATTCGACTTCCTTAAGGACTTCCTTAAGTGGGTTTGAGTTTCGAGGTGAACCTAAATGAATGGATACGGAGGTACACGCATCACATCTGTCCAGAATTCGACTTCCTTAAGGACTTCCTTAAGTGGGTTTGAGTTTCGAGGTGAACCTAGATGAATGGAGGCGGAGCTACACGCATCACTTCTGTCCAGAATTCGACTTCCTAGGAGGGTTTGAGTTTCG
Organism: Heligmosomoides polygyrus bakeri; assembly: GCA_947359475.1. Taxonomy (NCBI): domain Eukaryota; kingdom Metazoa; phylum Nematoda; class Chromadorea; order Rhabditida; family Heligmosomidae; genus Heligmosomoides; species Heligmosomoides polygyrus. Next base: position 52,668,488 of record OX375867.1, on the reverse strand, counting down.
AGGTGAACCTAAATGAATGGATGAATGGAAACGGAGCTACACGCATTATTTCTGTCCCGAATTCGACATCCTTAAGTGAGTTTGAGTTTCGAAGTGAACCTAAATGAATGGATGAATGGAAACGAAGCTACACGCATCACTTCTGTCCAGAATTCGACTTCCCTAAGTGGGTTTGAGTTTCGAGGTGAACCTAAATGAATGGATACGGAGGTACACGCATCACATCTGTCCAGAATTCGACTTCCTTAAGGACTTCCTTAAGTGGGTTTGAGTTTCGAGGTGAACCTAGATGAATGGAGGCGGAGCTACACGCATCACTTCTGTCCAGAATTCGACTTCCTAGGAGGGTTTGAGTTTCGAGGTGAACCTAAATGAATGGATACGGAGGTACACGCATCACTTCTGTCCAGAATTCGACTTCCCTAAGTGGGTTTGAGTTTCGAGGTGAACCTAGATGAATGGAGGCGGAGCTACACGCATCACTTCTGTCCAGAATTCGACTTCCCTAAGTGGGTTTGAGTTTCGAGGTGAACCTAAATGAATGGATACGGAGGTACACGCATCACATCTGTCCAGAATTCGACTTCCTTAAGGACTTCCTTAAGTGGGTTTGAGTTTCGAGGTGAACCTAGATGAATGGAGGCGGAGCTACACGCATCACTTCTGTCCAGAATTCGACTTCCTAGGAGGGTTTGAGTTTCGAGGTGAACCTAAATGAATGGATACGGAGGTACACGCATCACTTCTGTCCAGAATTCGACTTCCCTAAGTGGGTTTGAGTTTCGAGGTGAACCTAAATGAATGGAGGCGGAGCTACACGCATCACTTCTGTCCAGAATTCGACTTCCCTAAGTGGGTTTGAGTTTCGAGGTGAACCTAAATGAATGGATACGGAGGTACACGCATCACATCTGTCCAGAATTCGACTTCCTTAAGGACTTCCTTAAGTGGGTTTGAGTTTCGAGGTGAACCTAGATGAATGGAGGCGGAGCTACACGCATCACTTCTGTCCAGAATTCGACTTCCTAGGAGGGTTTGAGTTTCGAGGTGAACCTAAATGAATGGATGAATGGAAACGGAGCTACACGCATTATTTCTGTCCCGAATTCGACATGCTTAAGTGAGTTTGAGTTTCGAAGTGAACCTAAATGAATGGATGAATGGAAACGAAGCTACACGCATCACTTCCGTCCAGAATTCGACTTCCCTAAGTGGGTTTGAGTTTCGAGGTGAACCTAAATGAATGGATACGGAGGTACACGCATCACATCTGTCCAGAATTCGACTTCCTTAAGGACTTCCTTAAGTGGGTTTGAGTTTCGAGGTGAACCTAGATGAATGGAGGCGGAGCTACACGCATCACTTCTGTCCAGAATTCGACTTCCTAGGAGGGTTTGAGTTTCGAGGTGAACCTAAATGAATGGATACGGAGGTACACGCATCACTTCTGTCCAGAATTCGACTTCCCTAAGTGGGTTTGAGTTTCGAGGTGAACCTAAATGAATGGAGGCGGAGCTACACGCATCACTTCTGTCCAGAATTCGACTTCCCTAAGTGGGTTTGAGTTTCGAGGTGAACCTAAATGAATGGATACGGAGGTACACGCATCACATCTGTCCAGAATTCGACTTCCTTAAGGACTTCCTTAAGTGGGTTTGAGTTTCGAGGTGAACCTAGATGAATGGAGGCGGAGCTACACGCATCACTTCTGTCCAGAATTCGACTTCCTAGGAGGGTTTGAGTTTCGAGGTGAACCTAAATGAATGGATGAATGGAAACGGAGCTACACGCATTATTTCTGTCCCGAATTCGACATCCTTAAGTGAGTTTGAGTTTCGAAGTGAACCTAAATGAATGGATGAATGGAAACGAAGCTACACGCATCACTTCTGTCCAGAATTCGACTTCCCTAAGTGGGTTTGAGTTTCGAGGTGAACCTAAATGAATGGATACGGAGGTACACGCATCACATCTGTCCAGAATTCGACTTCCTTAAGGACTTCCTTAAGTGGGTTTGAGTTTCGAGGTGAACCTAGATGAATGGAGGCGGAGCTACACGCATCACTTCTGTCCAGAATTCGACTTCCTAGGAGGGTTTGAGTTTCGAGGTGAACCTAAATGAATGGATGAATGGAAACGGAGCTACACGCATTATTTCTGTCCCGAATTCGACATCCTTAAGTGAGTTTGAGTTTCGAAGTGAACCTAAATGAATGGATGAATGGAAACGAAGCTACACGCATCACTTCTGTCCAGAATTCGACTTCCCTAAGTGGGTTTGAGTTTCGAGGTGAACCTAAATGAATGGATACGGAGGTACACGCATCACATCTGTCCAGAATTCGACTTCCTTAAGGACTTCCTTAAGTGGGTTTGAGTTTCGAGGTGAACCTAAATGAATGGATACGGAGGTACACGCATCACATCTGTCCAGAATTCGACTTCCTTAAGGACTTCCTTAAGTGGGTTTGAGTTTCGAGGTGAACCTAGATGAATGGAGGCGGAGCTACACGCATCACTTCTGTCCAGAATTCGACTTCCTAGGAGGGTTTGAGTTTCGAGGTGAACCTAAATGAATGGATGAATGGAAACGGAGCTACACGCATTATTTCTGTCCCGAATTCGACATCCTTAAGTGAGTTTGAGTTTCGAAGTGAACCTAAATGAATGGATGAATGGAAACGAAGCTACACGCATCACTTCTGTCCAGAATTCGACTTCCCTAAGTGGGTTTGAGTTTCGAGGTGAACCTAAATGAATGGATACGGAGGTACACGCATCACATCTGTCCAGAATTCGACTTCCTTAAGGACTTCCTTAAGTGGGTTTGAGTTTCGAGGTGAACCTAGATGAATGGAGGCGGAGCTACACGCATCACTTCTGTCCAGAATTCGACTTCCTAGGAGGGTTTGAGTTTCGAGGTGAACCTAAATGAATGGATACGGAGGTACACGCATCACTTCTGTCCAGAATTCGACTTCCCTAAGTGGGTTTGAGTTTCGAGGTGAACCTAGATGAATGGAGGCGGAGCTACACGCATCACTTCTGTCCAGAATTCGACTTCCCTAAGTGGGTTTGAGTTTCGAGGTGAACCTAAATGAATGGATACGGAGGTACACGCATCACATCTGTCCAGAATTCGACTTCCTTAAGGACTTCCTTAAGTGGGTTTGAGTTTCGAGGTGAACCTAGATGAATGGAGGCGGAGCTACACGCATCACTTCTGTCCAGAATTCGACTTCCTAGGAGGGTTTGAGTTTCGAGGTGAACCTAAATGAATGGATGAATGGAAACGGAGCTACACGCATTATTTCTGTCCCGAATTCGACATGCTTAAGTGAGTTTGAGTTTCGAAGTGAACCTAAATGAATGGATGAATGGAAACGAAGCTACACGCATCACTTCTGTCCAGAATTCGACTTCCCTAAGTGGGTTTGAGTTTCGAGGTGAACCTAAATGAATGGATACGGAGGTACACGCATCACATCTGTCCAGAATTCGACTTCCTTAAGGACTTCCTTAAGTGGGTTTGAGTTTCGAGGTGAACCTAGATGAATGGAGGCGGAGCTACACGCATCACTTCTGTCCAGAATTCGACTTCCTAGGAGGGTTTGAGTTTCGAGGTGAACCTAAATGAATGGATACGGAGGTACACGCATCACTTCTGTCCAGAATTCGACTTCCCTAAGTGGGTTTGAGTTTCGAGGTGAACCTAAATGAATGGAGGCGGAGCTACACGCATCACTTCTGTCCAGAATTCGACTTCCCTAAGTGGGTTTGAGTTTCGAGGTGAACCTAAATGAATGGATACGGAGGTACACGCATCACATCTGTCCAGAATTCGACTTCCTTAAGGACTTCCTTAAGTGGGTTTGAGTTTCGAGGTGAACCTAGATGAATGGAGGCGGAGCTACACGCATCACTTCTGTCCAGAATTCGACTTCCTAGGAGGGTTCGAGTTTCGAAGTGAACCTAAATGAATGGATGAATGGAAACGGAGCTACACGCATTATTTCTGTCCCGAATTCGACATGCTTAAGTGAGTTTGAGTTTCGAAGTGAACCTAAATGAATGGATGAATGGAAACGAAGCTACACGCATCACTTCTGTCCAGAATTCGACTTCCCTAAGTGGGTTTGAGTTTCGAGGTGAACCTAAATGAATGGATACGGAGGTACACGCATCACATCTTTCCAGAATTCGACTTCCTTAAGGACTTCCTTAAGTGGGTTTGAGTTTCGAGGTGAACCTAGATGAATGGAGGCGGAGCTACACGCATCACTTCTGTCCAGAATTCGACTTCCTAGGAGGGTTTGAGTTTCGAGGTGAACCTAAATGAATGGATGAATGGAAACGGAGCTACACGCATTATTTCTGTCCCGAATTCGACATCCTTAAGTGAGTTTGAGTTTCGAAGTGAACCTAAATGAATGGATGAATGGAAACGAAGCTACACGCATCACTTCTGTCCAGAATTCGACTTCCCTAAGTGGGTTTGAGTTTCGAGGTGAACCTAAATGAATGGATACGGAGGTACACGCATCACATCTGTCCAGAATTCGACTTCCTTAAGGACTTCCTTAAGTGGGTTTGAGTTTCGAGGTGAACCTAGATGAATGGAGGCGGAGCTACACGCCTCACTTCTGTCCAGAATTCGACTTCCTAGGAGGGTTTGAGTTTCGAGGTGAACCTAAATGAATGGATGAATGGAAACGGAGCTACACGCATTATTTCTGTCCCGAATTCGACATCCTTAACTGAGTTTGAGTTTCGAAGTGAACCTAAATGAATGGATGAATGGAAACGAAGCTACACGCATCACTTCTGTCCAGAATTCGACTTCCCTAAGTGGGTTTGAGTTTCGAGGTGAACCTAAATGAATGGATACGGAGGTACACGCATCACATCTGTCCAGAATTCGACTTCCTTAAGGACTTCCTTAAGTGGGTTTGAGTTTCGAGGTGAACCTAAATGAATGGATACGGAGGTACACGCATCACATCTGTCCAGAATTCGACTTCCTTAAGGACTTCCTTAAGTGGGTTTGAGTTTCGAGGTGAACCTAGATGAATGGAGGCGGAGCTACACGCATCACTTCTGTCCAGAATTCGACTTCCTAGGAGGGTTTGAGTTTCGAGGTGAACCTAAATGAATGGATGAATGGAAACGGAGCTACACGCATTATTTCTGTCCCGAATTCGACATCCTTAAGTGAGTTTGAGTTTCGAAGTGAACCTAAATGAATGGATGAATGGAAACGAAGCTACACGCATCACTTCTGTCCAGAATTCGACTTCCCTAAGTGGGTTTGAGTTTCGAGGTGAACCTAAATGAATGGATACGGAGGTACACGCATCACATCTGTCCAGAATTCGACTTCCTTAAGGACTTCCTTAAGTGGGTTTGAGTTTCGAGGTGAACCTAGATGAATGGAGGCGGAGCTACACGCATCACTTCTGTCCAGAATTCGACTTCCTAGGAGGGTTTGAGTTTCGAGGTGAACCTAAATGAATGGATGAATGGAAACGGAGCTACACGCATTATTTCTGTCCCGAATTCGACATCCTTAAGTGAGTTTGAGTTTCGAAGTGAACCTAAATGAATGGATGAATGGAAACGAAGCTACACGCATCACTTCTGTCCAGAATTCGACTTCCCTAAGTGGGTTTGAGTTTCGAGGTGAACCTAAATGAATGGATACGGAGGTACACGCATCACATCTGTCCAGAATTCGACTTCCTTAAGGACTTCCTTAAGTGGGTTTGAGTTTCGAGGTGAACCTAAATGAATGGATACGGAGGTACACGCATCACATCTGTCCAGAATTCGACTTCCTTAAGGACTTCCTTAAGTGGGTTTGAGTTTCGAGGTGAACCTAGATGAATGGAGGCGGAGCTACACGCATCACTTCTGTCCAGAATTCGACTTCCCTAAGTGGGTTTGAGTTTCGAGGTGAACCTAAATGAATGGATACGGAGGTACACGCATCACATCTGTCCAGAATTCGACTTCCTTAAGGACTTCCTTAAGTGGGTTTGAGTTTCGAGGTGAACCTAGATGAATGGAGGCGGAGCTACACGCATCACTTCTGTCCAGAATTCGACTTCCTAGGAGGGTTTGAGTTTCGAGGTGAACCTAAATGAATGGATACGGAGGTACACGCATCACTTCTGTCCAGAATTCGACTTCCCTAAGTGGGTTTGAGTTTCGAGGTGAACCTAAATGAATGGAGGCGGAGCTACACGCATCACTTCTGTCCAGAATTCGACTTCCCTAAGTGGGTTTGAGTTTCGAGGTGAACCTAAATGAATGGATACGGAGGTACACGCATCACATCTGTCCAGAATTCGACTTCCTTAAGGACTTCCTTAAGTGGGTTTGAGTTTCGAGGTGAACCTAGATGAATGGAGGCGGAGCTACACGCATCACTTCTGTCCAGAATTCGACTTCCTAGGAGGGTTTGAGTTTCGAGGTGAACCTAAATGAATGGATGAATGGAAACGGAGCTACACGCATTATTTCTGTCCCGAATTCGACATGCTTAAGTGAGTTTGAGTTTCGAAGTGAACCTAAATGAATGGATGAATGGAAACGAAGCTACACGCATCACTTCTGTCCAGAATTCGACTTCCCTAAGTGGGTTTGAGTTTCGAGGTGAACCTAAATGAATGGATACGGAGGTACACGCATCACATCTGTCCAGAATTCGACTTCCTTAAGGACTTCCTTAAGTGGGTTTGAGTTTCGAGGTGAACCTAGATGAATGGAGGCGGAGCTACACGCATCACTTCTGTCCAGAATTCGACTTCCTAGGAGGGTTTGAGTTTCGAGGTGAACCTAAATGAATGGATACGGAGGTACACGCATCACATCTGTCCAGAATTCGACTTCCTTAAGGACTTCCTTAAGTGGGTTTGAGTTTCGAGGTGAACCTAAATGAATGGATACGGAGGTACACGCATCACTTCTGTCCAGAATTCGACTTCCCTAAGTGGGTTTGAGTTTCGAGGTGAACCTAAATGAATGGAGGCGGAGCTACACGCATCACTTCTGTCCAGAATTCGACTTCCCTAAGTGGGTTTGAGTTTCGAGGTGAACCTAAATGAATGGATACGGAGGTACACGCATCACATCTGTCCAGAATTCGACTTCCTTAAGGACTTCCTTAAGTGGGTTTGAGTTTCGAGGTGAACCTAGATGAATGGAGGCGGAGCTACACGCGTCACTTCTGTCCAGAATTCGACTTCCTAGGAGGGTTTGAGTTTCGAGGTGAACCTAAATGAATGGATGAATGGAAACGGAGCTACACGCATCACTTCTGTCCAGAATTCGACTTCCTAGGAGGGTTTGAGTTTCGAGGTGAACCTAAATGAATGGATGAATGGAAACGGAGCTACACGCATTATTTCTGTCCCGAATTCGACATCCTTAAGTGAGTTTGAGTTTCGAAGTGAACCTAAATGAATGGATGAATGGAAACGAAGCTACACGCATCACTTCTGTCCAGAATTCGACTTCCCTAAGTGGGTTTGAGTTTCGAGGTGAACCTAAATGAATGGATACGGAGGTACACGCATCACATCTGTCCAGAATTCGACTTCCTTAAGGACTTCCTTAAGTGGGTTTGAGTTTCGAGGTGAACCTAAATGAATGGATACGGAGGTACACGCATCACATCTGTCCAGAATTCGACTTCCTTAAGGACTTCCTTAAGTGGGTTTGAGTTTCGAGGTGAACCTAGATGAATGGAGGCGGAGCTACACGCATCACTTCTGTCCAGAATTCGACTTCCTAGGAGGGTTTGAGTTTCGAGGTGAACCTAAATGAATGGATGAATGGAAACGGAGCTACACGCATTATTTCTGTCCCGAATTCGACATCCTTAAGTGAGTTTGAGTTTCGAAGTGAACCTAAATGAATGGATGAATGGAAACGAAGCTACACGCATCACTTCTGTCCAGAATTCGACTTCCCTAAGTGGGTTTGAGTTTCGAGGTGAACCTAAATGAATGGATACGGAGGTACACGCATCACATCTGTCCAGAATTCGACTTCCTTAAGGACTTCCTTAAGTGGGTTTGAGTTTCGAGGTGAACCTAGATGAATGGAGGCGGAGCTACACGCATCACTTCTGTCCAGAATTCGACTTCCTAGGAGGGTTTGAGTTTCGAGGTGAACCTAAATGAATGGATACGGAGGTACACGCATCACATCTGTCCAGAATTCGACTTCCTTAAGGACTTCCTTAAGTGGGTTTGAGTTTCGAGGTGAACCTAAATGAATGGATACGGAGGTACACGCATCACTTCTGTCCAGAATTCGACTTCCCTAAGTGGGTTTGAGTTTCGAGGTGAACCTAAATGAATGGAGGCGGAGCTACACGCATCACTTCTGTCCAGAATTCGACTTCCCTAAGTGGGTTTGAGTTTCGAGGTGAACCTAAATGAATGGATACGGAGGTACACGCATCACATCTGTCCAGAATTCGACTTCCTTAAGGACTTCCTTAAGTGGGTTTGAGTTTCGAGGTGAACCTAGATGAATGGAGGCGGAGCTACACGCGTCACTTCTGTCCAGAATTCGACTTCCTAGGAGGGTTTGAGTTTCGAGGTGAACCTAAATGAATGGATGAATGGAAACGGAGCTACACGCATTATTTCTGTCCCGAATTCGACATCCTTAAGTGAGTTTGAGTTTCGAAGTGAACCTAAATGAATGGATGAATGGAAACGAAGCTACACGCATCACTTCTGTCCAGAATTCGACTTCCCTAAGTGGGTTTGAGTTTCGAGGTGAACCTAAATGAATGGATACGGAGGTACACGCATCACATCTGTCCAGAATTCGACTTCCTTAAGGACTTCCTTAAGTGGGTTTGAGTTTCGAGGTGAACCTAAATGAATGGATACGGAGGTACACGCATCACATCTGTCCAGAATTCGACTTCCTTAAGGACTTCCTTAAGTGGGTTTGAGTTTCGAGGTGAACCTAGATGAATGGAGGCGGAGCTACACGCATCACTTCTGTCCAGAATTCGACTTCCTAGGAGGGTTTGAGTTTCGAGGTGAACCTAAATGAATGGATACGGAGGTACACGCATCACTTCTGTACAGAATTCGACTTCCCTAAGTGGGTTTGAGTTTCGAGGTGAACCTAAATGAATGGAGGCGGAGCTACACGCATCACTTCTGTCCAGAATTCGACTTCCCTAAGTGGGTTTGAGTTTCGAGGTGAACCTAGATGAATGGAGGCGGAGCTACACGCATCACTTCTGTCCAGAATTCGACTTCCTAGGAGGGTTTGAGTTTCGAGGTGAACCTAAATGAATGGATGAATGGAAACGGAGCTACACGCATTATTTCTGTCCCGAATTCGACATGCTTAAGTGAGTTTGAGTTTCGAAGTGAACCTAAATGAATGGATGAATGGAAACGAAGCTACACGCATCACTTCTGTCCAGAATTCGACTTCCCTAAGTGGGTTTGAGTTTCGAGGTGAACCTAAATGAATGGATACGGAGGTACACGCATCACATCTGTCCAGAATTCGACTTCCTTAAGGACTTCCTTAAGTGGGTTTGAGTTTCGAGGTGAACCTAGATGAATGGAGGCGGAGCTACACGCATCACTTCTGTCCAGAATTCGACTTCCTAGGAGGGTTTGAGTTTCGAGGTGAACCTAAATGAATGGATACGGAGGTACACGCATCACTTCTGTCCAGAATTCGACTTCCCTAAGTGGGTTTGAGTTTCGAGGTGAACCTAAATGAATGGAGGCGGAGGTACACGCATCACTTCTGTCCAGAATTCGACTTCCCTAAGTGGGTTTGAGTTTCGAGGTGAACCTAAATGAATGGATACGGAGGTACACGCATCACATCTGTCCAGAATTCGACTTCCTTAAGGACTTCCTTAACTGGGTTTGAGTTTCGAGGTGAACTTAGATGAATGGAGGCGGAGCTACACGCATCACTTCTGTCCAGAATTCGACTTCCTAGGAGGGTTTGAGTTTCGAGGTGAACCTAAATGAATGGATGAATGGAAACGGAGCTACACGCATTATTTCTGTCCCGAATTCGACATGCTTAAGTGAGTTTGAGTTTCGAAGTGAACCTAAATGAATGGATGAATGGAAACGAAGCTACACGCATCACTTCTGTCCAGAATTCGACTTCCCTAAGTGGGTTTGAGTTTCGAGGTGAACCTAAATGAATGGATACGGAGGTACACGCATCACATCTGTCCAGAATTCGACTTCCTTAAGGACTTCCTTAAGTGGGTTTGAGTTTCGAGGTGAACCTAGATGAATGGAGGCGGAGCTACACGCATCACTTCTGTCCAGAATTCGACTTCCTAGGAGGGTTTGAGTTTCGAGGTGAACCTAAATGAATGGATACGGAGGTACACGCATCACTTCTGTCCAGAATTCGACTTCCCTAAGTGGGTTTGAGTTTCGAGGTGAACCTAAATGAATGGAGGCGGAGCTACACGCATCACTTCTGTCCAGAATTCGACTTCCCTAAGTGGGTTTGAGTTTCGAGGTGAACCTAAATGAATGGATACGGAGGTACACGCATCACATCTGTCCAGAATTCGACTTCCTTAAGGACTTCCTTAAGTGGGTTTGAGTTTCGAGGTGAACCTAGATGAATGGAGGCGGAGCTACACGCATCACTTCTGTCCAGAATTCGACTTCCTAGGAGGGTTTGAGTTTCGAGGTGAACCTAAATGAATGGATGAATGGAAACGGAGCTACACGCATTATTTCTGTCCCGAATTCGACATGCTTAAGTGAGTTTGAGTTTCGAAGTGAACCTAAATGAATGGATGAATGGAAACGAAGCTACACGCATCACTTCTGTCCAGAATTCGACTTCCCTAAGTGGGTTTGAGTTTCGAGGTGAACCTAAATGAATGGATACGGAGGTACACGCATCACATCTGTCCAGAATTCGACTTCCTTAAGGACTTCCTTAAGTGGGTTTGAGTTTCGAGGTGAACCTAGATGAATGGAGGCGGAGCTACACGCATCACTTCTGTCCAGAATTCGACTTCCTAGGAGGGTTTGAGTTTCGAGGTGAACCTAAATGAATGGATACGGAGGTACACGCATCACTTCTGTCCAGAATTCGACTTCCCTAAGTGGGTTTGAGTTTCGAGGTGAACCTAAATGAATGGAGGCGGAGCTACACGCATCACTTCTGTCCAGAATTCGACTTCCCTAAGTGGGTTTGAGTTTCGAGGTGAACCTAAATGAATGGATACGGAGGTACACGCATCACATCTGTCCAGAATTCGACTTCCTTAAGGACTTCCTTAAGTGGGTTTGAGTTTCGAGGTGAACCTAGATGAATGGAGGCGGAGCTACACGCATCACTTCTGTCCAGAATTCGACTTCCTAGGAGGGTTTGAGTTTCGAGGTGAACCTAAATGAATGGATGAATGGAAACGGAGCTACACGCATTATTTCTGTCCCGAATTCGACATGCTTAAGTGAGTTTGAGTTTCGAAGTGAACCTAAATGAATGGATGAATGGAAACGAAGCTACACGCATCACTTCTGTCCAGAATTCGACTTCCCTAAGTGGGTTTGAGTTTCGAGGTGAACCTAAATGAATGGATACGGAGGTACACGCATCACATCTGTCCAGAATTCGACTTCCTTAAGGACTTCCTTAAGTGGGTTTGAGTTTCGAGGTGAACCTAGATGAATGGAGGCGGAGCTACACGCATCACTTCTGTCCAGAATTCGACTTCCTAGGAGGGTTTGAGTTTCGAGGTGAACCTAAATGAATGGATACGGAGGTACACGCATCACTTCTGTCCAGAATTCGACTTCCCTAAGTGGGTTTGAGTTTCGAGGTGAACCTAAATGAATGGAGGCGGAGCTACACGCATCACTTCTGTCCAGAATTCGACTTCCCTAAGTGGGTTTGAGTTTCGAGGTGAACCTAAATGAATGGATACGGAGGTACACGCATCACATCTGTCCAGAATTCGACTTCCTTAAGGACTTCCTTAAGTGAGTTTGAGTTTCGAGGTGAACCTAGATGAATGGAGGCGGAGCTACACGCATCACTTCTGTCCAGAATTCGACTTCCTAGGAGGGTTTGAGTTTCGAGGTGAACCTAAATGAATGGATGAATGGAAACGGAGCTACACGCATTATTTCTGTCCCGAATTCGACATGCTTAAGTGAGTTTGAGTTTCGAAGTGAACCTAAATGAATGGATGAATGGAAACGAAGCTACACGCATCACTTCTGTCCAGAATTCGACTTCCCTAAGTGGGTTTGAGTTTCGAGGTGAACCTAAATGAATGGATACGGAGGTACACGCATCACATCTGTCCAGAATTCGACTTCCTTAAGGACTTCCTTAAGTGGGTTTGAGTTTCGAGGTGAACCTAGATGAATGGAGGCGGAGCTACACGCATCACTTCTGTCCAGAATTCGACTTCCTAGGAGGGTTTGAGTTTCGAGGTGAACCTAAATGAATGGATGAATGGAAACGGAGCTACACGCATTATTTCTGTCCCGAATTCGACATCCTTAATTGAGTTTGAGTTTCGAAGTGAACCTAAATGAATGGATGAATGGAAACGAAGCTACACGCATCACTTCTGTCCAGAATTCGACTTCCCTAAGTGGGTTTGAGTTTCGAGGTGAACCTAAATGAATGGATACGGAGGTACACGCATCACATCTGTCCAGAATTCGACTTCCTTAAGGACTTCCTTAAGTGGGTTTGAGTTTCGAGGTGAACCTAGATGAATGGAGGCGGAGCTACACGCATCACTTCTGTCCAGAATTCGACTTCCTAAGAGGGTTTGAGTTTCGAGGTGAACCTAAATGAATGGATGAATGGAAACGGAGCTACACGCATTATTTCTGTCCCGAATTCGACATCCTTAAGTGAGTTTGAGTTTCGAAGTGAACCTAAATGAATGGATGAATGGAAACGAAGCTACACGCATCACTTCTGTCCAGAATTCGACTTCCCTAAGTGGGTTTGAGTTTCGAGGTGAACCTAAATGAATGGATACGGAGGTACACGCATCACATCTGTCCAGAATTCGACTTCCTTAAGGACTTCCTTAAGTGGGTTTGAGTTTCGAGGTGAACCTAGATGAATGGAGGCGGAGGTACACGCATCACTTCTGTCCAGAATTCGACTTCCCTAAGTGGGTTTGAGTTTCGAGGTGAACCTAAATGAATGGAGGCGGAGCTACACGCATCACTTCTGTCCAGAATTCGACTTCCTTAAGGACTTCCTTAAGTGGGTTTGAGTTTCGAGGTGAACCTAGATGAATGGAGGCGGAGCTACACGCATCACTTCTGTCCAGAATTCGACTTCCTAGGAGGGTTTGAGTTTCGAGGTGAACCTAAATGAATGGATGAATGGAAACGGAGCTACACGCATTATTTCTGTCCCGAATTCGACATGCTTAAGTGAGTTTGAGTTTCGAAGTGAACCTAAATGAATGGATGAATGGAAACGAAGCTACACGCATCACTTCTGTCCAGAATTCGACTTCCCTAAGTGGGTTTGAGTTTCGAGGTGAACCTAAATGAATGGATACGGAGGTACACGCATCACATCTGTCCAGAATTCGACTTCCTTAAGGACTTCCTTAAGTGGGTTTGAGTTTCGAGGTGAACCTAAATGAATGGATGAATGGAAACGGAGCTACACGCATTATTTCTGTCCCGAATTCGACATCCTTAAGTGAGTTTGAGTTTCGAAGTGAACCTAAATGAATGGATGAATGGAAACGAAGCTACACGCATCACTTCTGTCCAGAATTCGACTTCCCTAAGTGGGTTTGAGTTTCGAGGTGAACCTAAATGAATGGATACGGAGGTACACGCATCACATCTGTCCAGAATTCGACTTCCTTAAGGACTTCCTTAAGTGGGTTTGAGTTTCGAGGTGAACCTAGATGAATGGAGGCGGAGCTACACGCATCACTTCTGTCCAGAATTCGACTTCCTAGGAGGGTTTGAGTTTCGAGGTGAACCTAAATGAATGGATGAATGGAAACGGAGCTACACGCATTATTTCTGTCCCGAATTCGACATGCTTAAGTGAGTTTGAGTTTCGAAGTGAACCTAAATGAATGGATGAATGGAAACGAAGCTACACGCATCACTTCTGTCCAGAATTCGACTTCCCTAAGTGGGTTTGAGTTTCGAGGTGAACCTAAATGAATGGATACGGAGGTACACGCATCACATCTGTCCAGAATTCGACTTCCTTAAGGACTTCCTTAAGTGGGTTTGAGTTTCGAGGTGAACCTAGATGAATGGAGGCGGAGCTACACGCATCACTTCTGTCCAGAATTCGACTTCCTAGGAGGGTTTGAGTTTCGAGGTGAACCTAAATGAATGGATGAATGGAAACGGAGCTACACGCATTATTTCTGTCCCGAATTCGACATCCTTAAGTGAGTTTGAGTTTCGAAGTGAACCTAAATGAATGGATGAATGGAAACGAAGCTACACGCATCACTTCTGTCCAGAATTCGACTTCCCTAAGTGGGTTTGAGTTTCGAGGTGAACCTAAATGAATGGATACGGAGGTACACGCATCACATCTGTCCAGAATTCGACTTCCTTAAGGACTTCCTTAAGTGGGTTTGAGTTTCGAGGTGAACCTAGATGAATGGAGGCGGAGCTACACGCATCACTTCTGTCCAGAATTCGACTTCCTAGGAGGGTTCGAGTTTCGAAGTGAACCTAAATGAATGGATGAATGGAAACGGAGCTACACGCATCACTTCTGTCCAGAATTCGACTTCCTAGGAGGGTTTTTCTTTCGAGTTGAGCCTAGAAGCTACGACTTCTGAAATTAAATCCTTTTATACTGTACTGTGTGACAACCGGCAGCTATTTTCTGCACTGTTTCTGCTATTTTGCCTTACAGATGGCGTTTTTTTTATTCAGTTCACCTCGATCCTTTTCCATTGTGCAGCACCGGATATTTAATCTTTCCGTTGTGCAGAATGACAGCCGTTTGTCCTTTGCTGCACCTTTTCTTGCTATTTCGCCCACAGATGGCGTTTTTTGCATTGAACTTACCTCTATGTTTACTGTCATGCTTCTACCAGTACCCCACCACCTAGCATGCTACCACTCCAGATATTGAATCCATTTCCACTGCGCAGAATGACAGCCGTCTGCATTTTTTTGCTATTTCGCCCCACAGATGCCGTTTTTTCATTCAATTTATCTCTGTGCTTACCGCCATAGTTTTACTATTGTCCCGCTACTAGGGAAGGTACGACTCCAACAATTGAATCCTTTGCCAGTGTGCAGTATGACAACCGGTATGATATTTTTTGCACTTTTTTGCCCTTTTGCCCACAACCCACTACCAGGGAAGGTATGACTCCAAAAATGGTTCCTTTTGCACTGTGCAGAATGGTAGCCGGCTGCTCTTTTCTGCACCTTTCTTTGCTATTTTGCCTCACAGCGGCTGTTTTTTTTGTATTCAATTTTTTGTTTTCAATTTACCGCTATGTTTACCACCATACTTTTACCACTACCCACCACCAGGGAACGTCCAGAAATTGTATCCTTTTTCTCCGCACCGTACGCCAAACGGCTGCTCCTCTCTGCACCTTTTTGTGCTATTTTGCCCCACAGCCCACTGCCAGAGAAGTTACGACTTCAGAAATTGAATCTCTTTCCGTTGTGCAGAATGCCTGCCGACTACTCCTTTCTGCACCGTTTTTGTATGCACTGCAGAATGACAGCCGGCTACTCATTTATGCTGCTTTTCTTACTATTAGCCCCACCGATTGCATTTTTTGCACTCATTTTTATTTCTATATTCACCGCCCTCCATTGTGCAGGATGGACAGCCGGCTGCTATTTTCTGCACCTTTTTCATTTCGCCTCATAGACGGCGTTTTTCAATTCAATTTATCTCTATTTCTATCGCCCTTCGTTTACTACTATCCCAGCCTGAGAAACGGCGACGCTAAACACTTATCACGCATTTAGTTCCGTTCGTCCATCTGCGCAAAATTAGTGGCCGTTAGATTGTCTTTCTTATTTAGCGGCCTGCACTGAGCGACCTTCCGCACATTCACACATTTTCTTTCTGCATTTTTTTAAACCGAGGTGACCCAACAACCCATTCCCTTTCATGCTGCCACTGTTATGGGGTTTGTTGTTCTCTTTCTATCCATGTGCAACTTTCCACACATTATCGCGTCCCTTGGTTCCTAACCTTATCCAGTGGCCATCTCTATACGCTCTATCAAATAGTTACGGTTTTCGGAGAATCCTCAACCGTCGTCTGATGAGCGAAGAACCGCGTCAAATAATCTGCCATCACGCCTCGGCCAGCGCCTTCTCCGCTTCTGTAGGTCGCTGGAGTATCATCTCCTGCCAGATGCTGCACAGCAACATCATAGAAGCACCCGCGGCGTCTCATCCCACTACTCCCTTCACCGCTGCCATCAACTATGTGCACTCTGCGCTGCCGTAACACTGTGCCATACAAGCTGCCGTTCTGCCTCCGCCCATCCTCACCTCCGCCGGCGTGGTTGCTCACAGCCGTCTACTTCAAACTAGCCGCTCCGTCTATCACTTCCTGCTTTGAAATTTAATGCTTTCTTTGAAATCATTCCCTCATTTACGAAAATTTGAACGTTTCCTATTTCTACGGCAGAATCGTAGCAAGCTCCTCTGACAGAATGCTCGACTGTGCCATAAAACTTGAGCTCTACCATGCTTTAGGATGCCGCTCTACTGTGCCGACACATGTGTAGCTTCCAGAGTGGAGCTCTCTACTGTAAATGAAACCTTATATTTTGCAATGGGAATTCTATGTATAGCTCTTTGGTCAGCTCCCACAAAACAGCACTTGCTGCAGTTGAGCCATGACTGAAGGTTCCAAAACAGTTACGAGGTGAAAGCATGCGGGGTTTAGGCAGCTACAATAGCAGTAACACGTGGTGAATGTCAGCCCCCGTTGTAGCCGCCGCTCCTTTTATCCAGCTGGCGCCCCCAACTATGGCTCACTTGGATCCGCGCATGAATGCTACCTGCCACTACAACATTATTCAAGTCCATTTCGACGTGATCTACAGTTCCAGGCATGATGATAACAGCCTCTCTCTTCATTTTGATAAGTTGCTGTTCGTCCGACTCCTAATCCGTTAATGTTCTTATCTTCTCGACAATGTATTGCATCTATAATGGAAATAATCTACTCACCACACCTTACATTACGCATTGCTTCTCCTCTCCATCCACACAAATAACCATTACGCTTCCCGATTACGCACTTCCATTGCTGAGCATTCTGCTTTTTTTCCACACGCTGCACGACGGCAATGCTTCATTATGATCTATCGAAGAGGTTTCCATTCTGTAACCCGCAAAGTACGGCTCGATCCTCGATATTGTCCATTCGACTGCGATCATTTGACACGTTTCCAACGCCCCTCCTCCACCCACACACGCCAACGCACACATAGCAATACACACAACACGCGGCACACAGAATAGACACTTATACACACACGTTCGGTAGTTCATCACCGACAGTGAGACTTGATACTCCATTCGCAGCCATCTATGACACCGCGAGTGTGCGCATATGCGTGTTGGTCTCGCAGCTAGGGATGCTTCCTTACTAGGCGTCGGTTGCCGGCAAACCCGGCTAGCCTAGCGTGGCCCGCCCGACCAGAGTCGGGTGCGGGCGGAGCCCGCAACCGACGCTGGTATGAAATAAGTTTAGTTGAAATTTTTTTGTTGAGCTACCCGAATGAGTGTAATAGCTTCATAAAAGCCTTATTTTTTCAGAAAAAATAAAAAATTTAATCTTGTTTTAAACCGCAGCAAGGAGGCAATTATTTAGTGCACTAAATGACACGCCATGCACCCGAAAAGCACGCCGCGGTTTTTATTTGACTGATAGTGTAGGTTCTGCTTGCATAAAGAATCAAAGTAAGGATATGAATGTTTCTTACAACTGTTTTTGTTGTACCAATTACAGATGTGAAACTCCATGAGAAGAAAAATTTCGCTATCAGTGTAAGTGAAGTGTGCTTGAGCGTTCTATGACTCAGAGCGTTCCGATCAGCTGTTGTGATTTCAGACGGCGGAGGCGCGGCGACGCGGCAAAGGGGACAACGAGGACGACGACGACGGCGACTGGCGGTGCGAGGACGGAGCCCGACGACGGCCGCGAAGGACTTCGACTCTCCACTGCCCTCCACCCGGATCCTAGGCCCAGAAGCAGTCCACCCTCGACCTCCATTGGATTCATCTCATCTGCATATCGACCATGTATTCGATGCTAATAAAGTATTGCTAATCACATTGGGTCCAGACACTTACTGGTAGCAGCGAGTGTCGTGGACCAGCTTCTGGAGGGCCTGTCGACCCGGGTGAGTTTTTCTTTCCAGTTTATCGTCGCTCTTTCGTTTCCCACCGATTTTAGTTATGGCTAGACGTAAACGTAGGCAACTAGGTCTTTCTTGATCTCACCGCGCGGTGGCTTGATAAGCCAGCAAACAAGCAGTCTGCTTAAAAACAGATGGCCATGGCTTGAAGGGTGCATAGCGAGCCCGCAGGAAGTAGAGTTCCGACGTCGAGGAGTTTCATACGTATTTGGTACGTAAGCGGATAAGTGAGTAAAAGCCGAAGTACTGGCATCAGTTCAGAGTAGGACCACAACACGGCGATTTGAGCTTATAGTTGTCCGCTTGTCGATTACGTTTTATTTGGTTGATAGTTAACGTTCACCGTACGGTCTACAGGGTCCCTAAGTTAACCGTGGTTCAAATACGAGTTCCTTTTTTCCCTTTCGTTCTCGTTCGTCCAGCGGCTGGTGTATAGCCCTGGCGCGGCTTGTTAAGCCGGCAGCGTAGCTTACCCCTAGGGCATTTTTGAGGTTCGGAGAGGACATTCGTGAGTTTACACCACTAGAATTTTGGACGCCTTGTAATAAAAGGCTTCAGCAGTCTGGTTTAGCAGGATCCTAGTACACTGGTTACAGAGTTTACGGGTCAATCTGCATATACCGTTTATACCGAAGAACAGGCATCAGTCCAATTATTATTTGTCTGTTTTCGCATTCGTAATGGTGACGGTTCACCAGCTTGGCGTGATAACGCCTGTGGCACGATAGGCAAAATGGAACGTTCCCCATGGTTTACCTACGAGTCAGTCTTCTTTTATTTTTCGTCTCGTTTCTTTCTAGTCTTGTCCTCTTTTCCACTTTTTGCTTCTAGTGATACTCTGACTGGATCCTCTGATACAGTGAGGCGTTGGGATATGGGTATAACCGTAGGGCAAGCACATATGGAATTTACAAGCTTACGGATTCTCGACCTTCTCTAGCGCGGCGGCTTTAGATGCAAGCCGCGATAACGCCTCGCGCGGCGATGTTTTTGTTCCGCTGCGCGGCTCCCGCGTTATCGACACCAACGATCTTGGGAACGGTCCCCGAGCACTGTCAACACTAGCTCGGCTTGGCATGTCTCGGGAATTGTGGGGGTCGGCACAAACGCTTACACTCTTGGGAAGGAGGGGGGAGTCTCCGCCCTTCGGCAGATCCCTACTTAAGAGCCGGGGATCTCCCATTGTCATCTTCTGTTTACGTGACGGCTTCCACTTTCAACTCAGCGTTCGTATTCTGCCTGACTAGTCATGGGACCCCCCACTACCAGGTCCCAAACTAAGAAAGGTGAGAAGTGGGTCGAAGCAACCCAGCAAAGCAACCTTTTGGAGGACGAGGGTCTATCAGAGACCTCTGAATCGAAGTTTGGCGCTCCCGACTTGGCGGTGATCCCGCTCCCGCAGGTATTGCACGAGCTAGACGACACCGCTGCGGTGTTAGGATGTGACGCCAAGCGCTTTCGTGACTCCACGGTCGACGCTATTTCGGATGTACGTGTAGAGGCTCAATCCACGTCGGTTCGTCTGGCACAGGAGGTACGCGAAGGCAACTCCTCCTTGCTGGAAGGGCTGAATGCGTCGTTCAAGGCAGTCGACGATCGGATGCGGATGGTCCCAACAGTAGCAACCTTGGCGCCGGACGGGTCAGCTCCCAGGATCCCATTTTTCTCCGGGACAACAGACGGATTGCAATTGTCGGCTTGGCTTCGCCGCTTCGACGATATCGCGCGGACGAGGGTGGTTCCGCTCAATTCGGAGCAAAAGGCTAACTTGCTCATCGCCTACTTGGAAGGGGTGGCTCGAGAGAAAATCGAAGAACTATCGGAAGAGGACCGCAGGTCGTTCGACGCGGTGGTCAATCACCTGCGATCCTTTTTCGAGGGTCCGCACCATCGCTATATGGCTCGACAGATGCTCTCTTCTTGTAGGCAGGAGACCACTGAGCCTTCAGTGATTTTTGCGAACCGCCTTCTGGGCTTCGTTAGAGCGGCCACGGCAGGGCAAGATCCCGCAGTCCAGAAGGAGCGGGTACTGGAAGAATTCGTGGCTCGTCTCCGGCCCGATATTCGATACTTTGTCAAATTGGACAACCCCGCATCATTCGAACAAGCCGTAAATAGGGCCCAGACGGTGGAACAACTCTTGGCGGAGGCGACAACGGATCGGCTCATCAATTCGACAGTGCGGGCCATGGCGGATGTGAGTGCTTTCAACACGCCACGACCAGGTGGGGCATCTGCTGTTTTCCCGTGGGAATCCTAAAGCATGGTAGAGAGGGACTCACTAGAATCTGCAAAAAGCATAAATGAAAAATACGAAATGCTTTTGGCAATTCTACGTCATGCTGTCGCTCTATTTGTGCCTTTAAAACGCGTGTGGGCTACACGGTCATTCCTTCCACGATATCTGCAAAACATGGTGGATCACAGAAGCTGTTTGTTTAGATTAGCTAGCGTATCAAACTCAGAAGAGGATTGGAAAAAATTCCGTAGGTATTCGAAGAGACTTCACATTTCCCTAGAAAACTTTAACAGAAACATGGAGAAAAGGATAATTAGCACCGGAAGCCAACAAAATTTTTTCAGGTACTTGAATAAAAAGCTGAAACCTTCTGTGAGGATTCCCTCTTTAGAACTGGATAACAAAGTTGCTGTTTCAGATGTTGACAAGGCTAATTTATTAGCAAAAAAGTTCTGTGAGGTTTTCGTGGTTGATGACGGTGATCCTCCTTCCTTCCAATTCTCAGTTGATTTTCCAATGCTTACCTTTCCAAATTTCGACGGGGTCACTTTATATGGCTATTTAAAGAATTTACCTTCCTCCCTTTCTCTTACTCCTGACCTTATCCCTCCTACTTTTGTGAAGAACATAGCTCATGTTATTGTGGGACCATTAGCTTATATTTTTAACCAGTCGCTATTTTTCTCTGAAGTTCCACTGAGATGGAAGCATTCGTTTGTTACTCCTCTCTTGAAAAAAGAACCTGCGAACTTGGTGGCCAACTATAGACCAGTCAGTATTACATCGTTTTTTTGCAGAATTTTTGAAAAGGTCTTGAAAGCCCACATAATGACTCATCTGGAAAAGAACTCAATCATACCGCAAAATCAACATGGGTTTGTTAATGGAAGATCGACCGTGACAAATCTCCTGGAAAGCCTCAATGATTGGAGTGATTATCTAGATGAGAAAAAGTCCTGTGACGTTGTTTATCTTGATTTTGCAAAAGCGTTCGATAGAGTGAGTCATTCCAAGCTTCTGCTAAAAACTTCCCAATTTGGAATTCACCCGGTCATTCTTCGCTGGTTGAAGGAATTTTTATCAGATAGAACTTTTCAAGTGAGAATAGGTTCAAGTTTTTCGTCAGTCAAGCCTGCTGTTAGCGGTGTCCCTCAAGGAGGCGTACTGTCGCCTATTTTGTTCACTCTCTATTCTTCCGATTTACCTCCTGTTTTAGAGGAGTGTGGAGTAATTTGCAAGCAATTTGCTGATGATCTGAAGATATATCGTGTGCTAGAAAGTGGCAATGACAGGGCGAAAGTTCAGTCAGCTTTGGATAAGGTCTATGATTGGTCTAAAACTTGGAGCTTGCCATTAGCTCCCGAAAAAACTGTGTATATGAGGATAGGCGGTTCTCAATTACAAGGGAATTATACTCTGGGAGATTGCCTTTTGAAGCAGGTATGTTCTGTAAAGGATCTTGGTTGTCGGTATGATAACAAGCTTGACTTTACAGAGCATTACAAAGAGCTGTGCAAAAAGGCCTCGTTTCGCACATACCAAATCTTTAAAGGCCTTTCTACTTGTGAAGAGAAGGTGCTCATTAAGGCGTATACTACATATGTCAGACCGATTGTAGAAAGTGGAACCCCGCCCCATAAAAAGAAAGACATTCGTCTCTTGGAAAAAATTCAAAATAACTTCACCAGAAAGACCTACATACGTTCGGGCAAGTGCACATTTTCCAGAGTTCCTTCCTGGAATACCAGGAATTTTTGTGCTCAAACTACACACACTTGAATCGCGCCGGAAATTTCATGATGTTTGCATGGTGTTCAAAATAATATCTGGCATTCTCAAAGTCGATTCGTCCAAATTCTTTAAGGTTTTTGAATCCAGAACTAGGGGCGGCTCGGTGAAAATTAGGTTTCGAGTTCCTCGGTCAAGTGTTCGGCTGCACATGTTTACATGTAGGGCCGGGTCCGAATACCTATCGCTCAAACTCGAAGTTGCACCTAGTCCTCCTTGTCTCCCGGCCTGTAGGCGAATAGCAGGGAAGCGGCTATTAAGTTTTGAATAACCCGTAGAAATTTTGATCGTTCTGCTTGTTTTTGGATCTGTTCTGCTAGTGTTTTTGTTGAGTTTTGTTTATCTGACGTGTGCCTTATGCTGCGTAATAAATAGTAATAGTAATAGTAATAGTAATGTGGAATAAGCTCGTTTTGCTTTGCACTTCATTCTTCACTTGAATTCACTTTGAGTTGAAGACAGGGTCAACCTCGAGGTGCGAAAAACGCGGGAGGGGGGAGGGGGTCGTACTTTTTCTTGGTTTTGGATTGATTGGCTTTCATTTTTTAGTTTTATAAGTGATGCTTGTACCTCTTAATAACTTCTTATTTCCAGTTGTGGACCGACACTGAAGAAATTGTTCACCGAGGATGGAATATTATTGAGTGGTTGATTACACAAATTAATTGATTCACTTTTTAACAGCCAAAATAAGATTTCTGCTTTCTTGCACTCATTAACAATTAGCAACTAAATTACAAAAATATATATTTCAAAAAATAGCTCTGTAAAATTTTAATTGCTGATTACTAAAGATGATTTAAGTACTTTTCCTACAAGGCGACGGAGCCGAAATCGAAAGAGGGACTGGTCTCGGAAATTATTTTCTCCCTTCTGAAGGAAACAGCATCTGAAAACGAAATTGTGCCTTATAGAATTTTAAGCCCTGCATGACATACAGTGATAAAATTATGCTTTTCTGAAGCGACCTTCTATATGATCAGAAGCATTGGTTCTGCGTTATTTGACGAAAAAAGCGTCTCAAAAATCGACCCCTTTCCCAATCAAAAAGACTGTCACTTTTAGAACCTGCCTTTAGAGAGTAAAGTCACATTTCTTATCATTTTTATTCCTTGTGATCTTTTCAGAGGCTCGAAAAAATCTCCGACTAATGGAAGTTTACACGCGGCAGCTGCGTCCTCTGACTTTCAAGATCGCATGCGAAGGATGGACTTCTCTCTGAAATAATTTTCTCCCTTCTGAAGGAAAGAACGTCGGAAAGTGAAGTTGTGGCCTACAAAAATGCAAGCCCTGTGTATCATACAGTAAGAAAACCAAGCTTCTTCGCTGCGATGTCCGATATGATTAGGGAGATTGTTATAAAATTTCTCGTTTTTCATGAAACTAAATTTATTTTCTATCAGGGTCAAGCGTTAGGCGAGATTTTTGAAGAAAATTTACGACCCCCCCTACCGAGGCGGGTTTGATATGACCCCTGTCTCCATCACTGGTTTGTTTCTTGTCTGTCATGATTTTTCAATTCTTCAATGTGATTTTTGTATCTATTGATAAGTTATTCATTCCGGGTGTGGCTGCGACACTGTAAAGAATCGCACACTAACGAAGTCATGTTAGTGTTGATTGATTAAAAGAGTTGATTGATTAAAGCACAGTATTGAATAAAACCTCTAATTATGATTGTTTTACAGTCAAAAATAAAAATTTTCTGCCGGAAGATTTCGAATGTTTGAATGTTGTTGAATTTTTCAGATTTTTTAGAATGCTACGGAAACGACAGCTATCTACCTGAAGTAGCGACACCTACGTCCAAAACTTTACTGTATAAAATTTCAAGTCTCAATTACCATTGATGGCTTAAATGCTTTGCCTACAATATTTGTTGAGAGGCTCTTCGAAGCGCTGACGAAGTCACAATCCGAGGATGGATTTCTCGCGAAAATAGTTTTCTCCCTTCTGAAGGAAACGACATGAGGAAGTGAAATTGCACTGTATAAATATTTGAGCCCTGCTTGGCACGCAGTGATACAACCATGTTTTTCTGAAACGATCTCTTATATGGTCCGGGAAAGTCGTCTTCAAAATCGTCGATTTCATGAGAATAAATTTTTCACATTGAAGCAGACGACTTATACAGTCAAAACTTTGCCACATAAAATTTAGAGCTCTGCTTGGTACATAGAGAAAAAGTAGTGTTTTTCTGAAACGACTTTTTATATGATCAGGGATCTCATTTTGTATGATCTGCCGAAAAAAGCGTTCCAAAATCGGATCCCTTAAGCACATGGGAGATGCTGCTTTTAAAAGCAGTTTTATAGAGGTTAGAATCCGGATTGCCTCTAGTTTTCAATACGCTATTAATTTTTTTGAGTGTTCAAAAACTTTCCGAGTTATGACAGTTTTAATGCAGGCAGCCGCAGGCGGAGAATGATCATTAGAAGGACTTCACAAAAATTATCATAACACGGTGAGCTTTTCGAAATTCGAAAAAGCCAAGATCTTATTGGAAGGTAGAAGAAAGAAGCTTTCTCAACATGTGAGAAGCGACTTCCAAAAATAGTTCTTCAAGCACGGCGGAAGGGGTTTGATTTCTGGTCGATTTCGCGAAAATACGTGCCGAAAATCGCACCCCTCTCGCTGCGCATGAAGATCCCCTTTTTCAAAAATGGTTCGTACAAACTAAGAAAACGCATTTCCTCTAGTTTTCAAAAAGCTTTTGGTCATTTTGAATTTCGGAAAACTGAGCGAGTTATGATCGTTCTTATAAAGTCATTCCAACGACTTCGGTGCAAAATCGACCATAGAAACCGAAGGCTACTTCACAAAACGACCATATCTTGGTAAGTTGTTAGAAATTCAAAAAAGTCAGGAACGTTTTGAAAACTAGAGAAAATATGCTTTCTTAACATATATGAATCAGTTTTGAGATAAGCGATCTTCATGCGTGGCGAGGAGGGTGCGATTTTTTGGACGATTTCGCGTAAATACCTGGCGAGAATCGCACCCCCCACCCCCCCCCCTGCTGCGCATGAAGATCTCTTTTTTAGAAATTGGTTCTTATATGATGAGAAAGTGTTTTTCTTCTAATTTTGAAAAACTCTCGGCTTTTCCTTTCCAATAACTACCGGAGTTATGATCGTTTTTGCATTCTTTTACGTTTAGAACTTGACAATCTCGTGAAAGGCGCATGACATGTGTGTTTATTGATTACTCGATTTATCGCTCTCGCTACCGCCCTAATAACGCTCTCGAAATATCTGAGCCCATAAAAGGAGTCATGCCGGCTTTAGGCTTTCCTTCAAGGAGGAGAAGAACACATTTAAGTGCTGCTGGAAGTTCGAAAACACCGACGAAGTGCAGAGGCGATTCAGAGACTTCTTCTCCAAGGCACCACCCGCTCGCGCGATCAATTGAATTCGTCCCTCAGTAATCAATCGAGTTTGAAATGCAAGCTTATAGACGGGGGCATGGCGCAATCTTGACCATTTGCACACCACAGAAATCTCTTAGATGCGTATAAGGCTTGAACATCTTCAATAGCATACCTTCAAAAGCTTCACTACCAGCAATGTTAGAACCCCTTCAAATAGTTCATTTATTTTTTAAAAGAAAGACCTGCATTTGGTGTGTCTTTGAGCTATAAACTTTAAAAAGGCACAAAACAATCGATACGGCCACTTTTTGGAGAAATTATGACAAGTGTTCAAGAGAAAAATAATCAATCGGGTGTAAAATGCAAGGTCTCAGAAGAGTGCATGGTGCAGTCCATACCGCTATATGTCAGAAAATTTTTATGAAAATTTCTATTTTCTTAAGCTTTCGTACGACCCATCAACTCTATCAGTCCCTAGTCCCTTTACTGTGGACAAAGTTATCACCTTTCAAACGGCGTACACAATTTTTTGAGAGACCCTATATATCCTACTATATCCTACTATATATAAAAGAGTAAGCGGTTGTGTCTGTCCTTCCGCCTGTCCATCCGTTTGTCCGTCCGTCTGTCCGTCCGTCTGTCCATCCGGCCGTTCGTAAACGTTGATTAGTAGCCATCCGGGTTCAAGCGAGGTGTCACCTACGTCGTGTTGAGAGGGATCAGAAGACGTGTTGCCGATGTCACGCAAAGGGCGTCCGAGTTCCGAACATGTGTCATCAACGTCGTGAAGGCGAGAGTCCGGGTTCACGAGAGGTGTCACCGACGTCGTTCAACAGGCGTCTGGGTTCAGAACACATGTCACCAATGCCGCGAAAGGCCTCTCCGGAAACAGACGACGTGTTACCGATGTCGCGTCACGGGTTCCGGATTCACACGACGTGTGAACGATGTCGCGCCACGGGTTCCGGATTCACATGACGTATCAACGACGTCTGGCTTGAGAAGACATGTCACCGACGTCGTTCATCAGGTATCTGTGTTCAGAAGAGGTGTCACCGATGCAGGGTCAAGCTTGAGGCTCGGGAATCGAAGGGGGGTCGTACTGTGACCTCTTCTGGAGGGGGGGGGGGTCGTGCTCTTCCGGTTTTGGCAGAGGATTCTCTCTTATTCTTCAGGTTTTTAGGTGATGTTTTTAATTCTTAATAAGTTGTTTTTCCAGGAATGCTTACGAAAGAGTGGAGTCTTCCTTCGTCCCGCGAAGTTGTAAAAATGAATATAAAAATGTTTCAAATAATGATTGTACTACTTGTTAAAAATAAAGATTTTCTGCACCCAGATTTAGAGTCAATGAGATGTTTCCATTTTTCAATTTTTTTCAAGAAGTCGTGGACGCGACAGTTTTCTGCTTGAACGACATCTAAAACGAAACTGCTGTCTATAAAATTTGAAGTGTCAATTGCTAAGGAAAATTAAGTGCCTTCCCTACAAGATTTTTGAAAGCGCTCTTCGAAACGATGACGGAGTGGCAACCGGAGGTGGACTTGTCACAAAACTAATTTTCTCTCTTCTGCTGGAAACAGCATCAGAAAGTGGAGTTGTACCAAATAAAGTTTTAATCCACAGTTTGATACACGGTAATAAAACCTGTTTTTCTGAAACGATCCGCTGGGAAGGGATTTTTGAATTTCAAAAAGCGAACCGAGTTATGATCAAAGTTGTGAAGAACCGCTCGTAGACTCTGCTCCGTCGACACTGGAGTGATTTCATAAAAATGATCATAAGTCGGTATGTTTTTCGATATTCAAAAAATATTTGGCAAAAATCGACCAGAAATCGAAACCCCCGCCCCCTATGAAGACCTCCCTGTTGAAAACTAATTTCTACATGGTTCGAAAGCGCATTTCCTCTATTTTCAAAAAGCAATTAAAATTTTTGAATTCCAAAAAATGAACCGAGTTATCGACATTTTTTGTGAAACCGTGACCAGTGGAGTTGGTCGGCCCACCACCGGAGTCATTGGAGTGATTTCACAAAATTGATCATAACTCGGTTCATTTTTTTTGAAATTCAAAAATCCCAATAGCTTTTCAAAAACTAGGAGAAATCTTTCGAACCGTGCAGGAATTACTTTTCAGCAGGTAGGTCTTCATAGGGGGCGGGGGTTCGATTTCTGGTCGATTTTTGCCAAATATCGACCCGAAATCGAACCCCCTCCGCCCCCTATGAAGATCTCCTTATTGAAAACCGATTTATGCATGATCAGTTTGCATATTTCCTCTGTTTTTCAAAAAGCAATTGGGATTTTTGATTATCGATAAACGAACCGACTTATGATCATTTTTATGAAATCACTCCAGTGTCGACGGAGCAGAGTCTACGAGCAGTTCTTCACAAATTTGATCATAACTCGGTTCGCTTTTTGAAATTCAGAAATTCCAATTGCTTTTTGAAAAATAGAGCAAAGATGCTTTCTAACTATATAGAAACCAGTTTTCAAAAAAAGGGTCTCCATACGGGGCGGGGTTCGATTTTTGGCACGTATTTCTGCAACAATGGACCAGGAATCGAGTCCCCGCCGCCCCTATGAGGACCTCCTTTGAAAACTGCTTCTGGTAGAGTTTGAAAGCCTTTTCTCTTTAATTTTCAAAAAGATATTAAATCTTTTAAAATTCGAAAAACTTACCGGGATATAATCATTTATACAAAATCACTTCAATTTTTTTCATTCAAAAATCGATGGCCTCCGCCCCGTATGAAGACCTCGATTTTGAAAACCGATTTTGACACTATGTGAAAGCCCCTTTTCTCTAGTTTTTTAAAAGCCGTTGGCTTTTTCGAACTGTGGAAAACTTACCGAGTTATAGTGATTTTTGTGAACGTCGAATTTCGTCACTCCCATGACTTCGGTGCCAT
Source organism: Heligmosomoides polygyrus bakeri (assembly GCA_947359475.1). NCBI lineage: Eukaryota > Metazoa > Nematoda > Chromadorea > Rhabditida > Heligmosomidae > Heligmosomoides > Heligmosomoides polygyrus. The sequence continues at coordinate 52,639,760 of OX375867.1, read as the reverse complement.
ATCGACCAGTGGTCGATCCAATCTATTCGCTTCAGAAAACCATGATTTTCACACTGTGCACTGAACAAGCCTTGTAAATATTTGTGGCAAGATTTCAGCTGTGTGCGTGATCTGCTTCAGGTAAAAAATTTATTTTTAATGAAACATGAGAATTTGCAAATCGATCCTCCCTGATCATATCGGAGTTCACTGCGAAGAAGCTTAGTTTTTGATTGGATATTAATCACATCTTGAACTCTAAGATGGCACAGTTTTCACTCTCTGATGCTCTTCCTCCAGAGGGTAGAAATTGTTTGCCGCGAGAAGTCCATCCTTAAGTGGCGATCGGTGATATCGGAGAACGCAGTGGCTCCACGTAGCCTACCATATTTCGGAGTTTGTGCGACATCTCTTAAAACCTCACAAAGTTTTTAAAACAATAGGAAGTGTAGGTTCTACGCTTTAAAAAGCAGGCTGTAAAAATAGCGACCTCCATGTAATTAACGGTGTTGAAAATTTTCGGCAAATCATACACATCGAAGCGTCTGTTCATACAGCGGATCGTTTCAGAAAAACAGGTTTTATTACCGTGTATCAAACTGTGGATTAAAACTTTATTTGGTACAACTCCACTTTCTGATGCTGTTTCCAGCATAAGAGAGAAAATTAGTTTCGTGACAAGTCCTCCTCCAGTTGCCACTCCGTCATCGTTTCGAAGAGCGCTTTCAAAAATCTTGTAGGGAAAGCGCTTAATTTTCCTTAGCAATTGACACTTCAAATTTTATAGACCGCAATTTAGGACGTAGATGTCGTTCAAGCAGAAAACTGTCGCGTCCACGACTTCCTGAAAAAAAAAACTAAAAAATGGAAACTTCTCATTGACTCCAAATCTTGTTGCAGAAAATCTTTATTTTAAACAAGTAATACAATCATTATTTGAAACATTTTTATATTAATTTTTACAACGAATGAGAGACTCCACACCTTCGTATGCATTCCTGGAAAATCCATCCTCCGGTTGCCATTCCGTCATCGCTTCCGAGAGTGTCTAAAAAATGTTGTTGATAAAGCGCTCAAGTCAGCTTTAGAAATTAACACTCGGCATTGTATGGAGTACAATATCGAATGCAGATGTTGCTCCTTCACGTACAAAAATGTGCCGTTTTGTCGGAAAGCCTGAAAAGTTGAACTCGTTGTGACTAATTCGACAACACTGCTCTCAAAAGTGTTTTATTTTCAACTGTAAACGAACAAAATATTATTATCAAAAGATTACATACACAAAACCTTTATCAGCGTTTTTTCTAACAAATTACTAAATCAAACAGTTACTCAGAGACACTCTTTCTTGAACTAATCTGACACAGTGGAAGTTGCACCTGGAAAGAAGAACCCATTAAAGAGTACAAAAATCGCATAAAATTTTTTAAAAAATTCAATGCGGATAGGAAATAAAATGGTGGTCTACACAGGGCGGGGCGTCGTACCAGATCCACTCTGGGAGGGGGGGGGTCGTAAATTTTCGGCAAAAATCGAACCCCACGCTTGACCCTGCACCGATGTCGCGAAAGGCCTGCTCGGATTCAGACGACGTGTCACCGATGTCGCGCCAGGGATTCCGGATTCACACGACATATCAACTACGTCCGGCTTGAGAACACATGTCACCGACGTTGTTCAACAGGCGTCCTGGTTCAGAAGAGGTGTCATCGATGTCGCGCCAGGGTTCCGGATCCACATGACGGGTAACCAGTGAAGGTGGGACCAGCAATGGGGACCGTTGAAGGGGAGGGGGCATGAAGGGGGACCGGTGAAGGAGGGAGGAGGGATCCAGTGAAGGGGGACCGGTGCGGAAGGTACCAGTAATGGAGACCGGTAAAGGAGGGGGGAGTGGTCTAGTGGAGGGGGACCGGTGAAATAGGGAGGAGTCCAGTGAAGGGGGGACCGGTTGAAGGTGGACCAGTGAAGAGGGGACCAGGTGAAGGGGGAGGGATCCAATGAAGGGGAGACCGGTGAAGAAGGGGGGATGGGCCAGTGAAGGGGACCAGTAGAAGGGGGGGGGGGGTGGGGGCAGTGAGTAGGGAGCGATAGAAGGTTGACCAGTGAAGGAGGACCAGGTGAAGGGAGGACCGGTGAGGAAGGTACCAGTAATGGGGACCGGTGAATGGTGGGGGAAGGGGTCCACTGAGGGGGGGACCGGAAAAGGGTTGATGAATAAAAGGGGGACCAGTGAGGGTGAGACAAGTAATGGAGATCGGTGAAGGATAGGGGGACCAGTGAAGTGGGGACCAGGTGAAGGGAGGTCCAGTGAATGTGGGTGCAGTAGTAGTGACCGACGAAGGGGTGGAGGCAGTGAAGGGTGAACCGGAAAAGGGCTGACAATAAAAGACAACCAGTGAAGAGGGAGCAGTAATGGGGGACTGTCCAGTAGGGAAGACCATTTATGGGGTTCAGTAAATTGTCCAATAATATGTAGAACCATTAAAGGGGGGACCAGTGAAGGGGATCAGTGAAAGCAACCAATAAGGAGACCAGTATTTTCTCTCAGTGTCGTCCAACGTGACGTCAGAAGACGTGCTACAGACGTCGTACCACGTGTGTCGGGCTGCAAAAGACGTGTTGTAGACGTCGTGACATATGTGTCCGGACTCAGCAAATGTGTCACAGACGTTATCCAATGTACATCCGGATTCGGAATACATGCCACAGATAAGACTTTGCACAGCATCCGTGGGATTTTCAGATGGCTTTTTAAAGGCTTCATGCAACAACGAGTGTGCGCGTACTTGATTCTCACTTCCGTTTTCTGCCGGCACATCGGTAAGGAGATATTGGTGGAGTGGGCGGGGGAGGGGGAGGGAGGTAGGGAGAATGAGTAAAGGAATCGGAGTAATGTTATTCCCGTCGGACTGTGAACTGCACCAAGTGGTCTACCAACACCAACTGATTCCATTTGTGTTTCCGCAGAATTCACTTCGGATCAAGGCTCTCTATCTGTTCCTCGCCATGTACGCCACAAGTACTTCAGAGAATGAATCGCGTACGTGCGATAGAGGGTGGGTAGGCCACATAGGGGCAGTTTTGAAGATTCTGTCCTACCGTATCCCGCTATACTATTCTATATAGCGAAACCAATTTCTTTACCCTAATTAATGAGAAAAGGCCTAAAGAGGGCAAGAAGACGGTCGGGGTGTTCTATTCTCCGGACTTGGAGGCGAAGCCCCCAACCAGACGTTTGGCGGCCAGTAGGCCGCTGAATGTCTGGTATACTATATATAAAAGAGTAAGCGGGTGTGTGTCCGTCCGTCTGTCCGTCCGTCTGTCAGTCCGTCTGTCCGTCCGTCTGTCCGTCCGTCTGTCCTTCCGTCGGTCCATCTAGCTTTTCATAGACGTCGAGTGACAGGCGTCCGGGTTGAGAGAGGTGTGACCAACGTCGTGTCGCGTGCATCAGAAGACGTGTCGCCGATGTCGTGCAAAGGGCGTCTGGGTTGAGAAGACATCTCACCGTCGGCGTTCAACAGGCGTTCGGCTTCAGGAGTTGTGTCACCCATGTCGCGCAGTGGGTGTCTAAGTTCAGAAGAGGTGTCACCGATGTCGCCCAAGTGGTGTCTTGATTCAGACGACGTGTCACCGATGTCGCGCAAAGGACGAACGGTTGAAAAGACGTGTTACCGACGTCACTCGACAGGCGTTCGTGTTCAGGAGTTGTGTCACCCATGTCGCGCAGTGGGTGCCTAGGTTCAGAAGAGGTGTCACCGATGTCGCCCAAGTGGTGTTCGGATTCAGGCGACGTGTCACCGATGTCGCGCAAAGGACGAACGGTTGAAAAGACGTGTTACCGACGTCGTTCGACAGGCGTCCGGGTTCAGGAGTTGTGTCACCCATGTCACGGAATGGATGCTTGGGTTAAGAAGGGGTCTCATCGATTCTTTGAATTTTGCTTCAGTGACAAACATGAATCGAGAAACACTCAAGTTCGTTAAATGTTATGTTTTTCTTCGATTACACTCCTTTTCTTGTATAGCGCACAAACATGTGCAATAAATAAATCAATAAATCAATAAATCAATATCGTGCAAGGGGTGCCCCGGTTCAGACGACATGTCACCGATGGGTGACCAGTGAAGGGGGATCAGTAATGGGGGACCGGCAAAGGAGGGTCCAGTAATGCGGAGGGGGAGTGGAAAGAAGGAGGACCAGTGAAGGGGGGACCACTAAGGGGGACCACTGCAGGGGAGGGTCCAGCAATGGGGGGGGGATGGAAAGAAGGAGGACCAGTGAAGAGGGGACCACTAAAGGGGACCACTGCAGGGGAGGGTCCATTGAGGGGAGACCGATAACGTGCGGGGAGCGGGGAGGAGGGAACAGTGAAGAGGGGACCACTAAGAGGGACCACTGCAGGGGAGGGTCCAGCAATGGGGGGAGGAGTGGAGTGGAAAGAAGGAGGACCAGTGAGGAGGGACAACTAAGGGGGACCACTGCAGGGGAGGGTCCAGTAATGGGGGGATGGGAAGAAGGAGGACAAGTGAAGAGAGAACCACTATAGGGGACCACTGCAGGGGAGGGTCCAGTGAGGGGGGACTGGTAACGGGTGGGAGCGGGGAGGAAGGAACAGTGAAGAGGGGACCACTAAGAGGGACCACTGCAGGGGAGGGTCCAGCAATGGGGGGGGGGAGGAGTGGAAAGAAGGAGGACCAGTGAAGAGGGGACCACTAAGGGGGACTACTGCAGGGAGGGTCCAGTAATGGGGGGGGGATGGAAAGAGGGAGGACCAGTGAAGAAGGGACCACTAAAGGGGGACCACTGCAGGGGAGGGTCCAGTGAGGGGGGAGCGCTAACGGGTGGGGAGGGGGAAGAGGGGGCCCCTAAGAGGGACCACTGCAGGGGAGGGTCCGGTGGGGGGGGACCGGTAACGGGGGGAGGAGGGACCAGTGAAGAGGGAATCAGTAAAAGGGACCAGAAAAGGGGAAACCAGCAAAGATGGAACCAGTAACGGGTGGGGGGGGGGGGCGAGTGGTGAAGGAGACCCAATGAGAGAGACGGTAAAGGGGACCAGTGAAGATGGGACCACTGAAGGAGGGGTCCAGTGAAGGGGACCAGTAAGGGCGAACCATGATTTTTCATCAGTATCGTCCAACGGGTATCAGGCTTCAGAAGACGTGCTGCTGACGTCGTTACACGTACGTTGGGGCTTAGCATATTTATCACAGACGATATCAACATGCGTCCGGATTCAGAACACGTGACCTAGACGTCGTACAACGTGCGTCCAGATCCAGAAGTCGTTCCACAGATCATACTTTGCACAGCATTCGTGAGAAAACATTTAAAGGCTTCGTTCGACAAGTGCGCGCGTACTTGACTCTCACTCAGGGTAAGCTTGAGGTTCGGGAATCTAAGGGGGGGGGGTCGTACTGCGGCCTCGTCTGGAGGGGGGGGGGGTGTCGTACTGTGACTCAGTTTCGAGGGGGAATTGACGTAGTGGTAGTTTTCGGGTAGGAGTATGAATGAAAAGTTAGTACATGTAATTGCTGTAATGTGCTTAACATTTTAAAACACTAATTCAGTATTCAAACTCTTTCAGTATTTATAGCATATTTATCTGTTATCGAATTCTTCATAACCTGAACGGTTTACAGAAACAACTCGTCTGGTCCGGTCAAAAGAGCAACGACGTGGTGTCAGAACAATTGAGGATGCGAATGCAATTTATTTGTGAACGAATATGCAGAATAAGTTTTTACGAGTGTATTGCTATGCAGAATAAATTGAATTGTATGAAGAATAAATTGCTGTGTGAGATTGTCATATCTCTTCTTCACCGTGGAGCATACCGCTACGTTCCTAGCGTGACTAGGTTTGGTCTTTTACTGTCTTTTCGTCTGCATTTCTGTATTTTCACACTGCCGCTGATCTTTTCCTCACCCATTTCAATCTGTTTCAATCTATGCACATGCTATCATGAAAACCTGCGGAAGACGTTATACAAACGTCGTCCAACGTTGTGCTACCTTCCTAGCGTGGCCCGCACGTCCAGCGAACGGGGCCGGCGAAGCGGGCGACGGACGCTAAGGTTTAGCTAGGAGGTTTGGGCTACGTTCCTAGCGTGGCCCGCCATACCCGAAGCCGGCAAGCTTAGCGTGGCCAGCACGTCCTGCGTACGGCGCCGTCGAAGACGTTCCGTTCCTAGCGTGGTCATCTCGTCCAGCGTACGGGGCCGGCGAAGCCGGCGCCGGACGCTGGCTGAGGAGGCATCCCTAGCTAGGTTTTGGCTACGTTCCTAGCATGGCCCGCACGTCCAGCGTACGGGGCCGGCGAAGCGGGCGACGGACGCCAGGGTTTAGCTAGGAGTTTTGGGCTGCGTTCCTAGCGTGGCCCGCACGTCCAGCGTACGGGGCAGGCGAGGCCGGCGACGGACGCTGGCTGAGGAAGTATCCCTAGCAAGGTTTTGGCTACGTTCCTAGCATGGCCCGCACGTCCAGCGTACGGGGCCGGCGAAGCCGGCGACGGAAGCTGGCTGAGTAAGTATCCCTAGCAAGGTTTTGGCTACGTTCCTAGCGTGGCCCGCACGTCCAGCATACGGGGCCGGCGAAGCGGGCGATGGACGCTAGGGCTTAGCTAGGAGGTTTGGGCTACGTTCCTAGCGTGGCCCGTCATACCCGAAGCCGGCAAGCTTGGCGTGGCCAGCACGTCCTGCGTACGGCGCCGTCGAAGCCGTTCCGTTCCTAGCGTGGCCCGCACGTACAGCGTAAGGGGCCGGCGAAGCCGGCGATGGACGCTGGCTGAGGAGGCAACCCTAGCAAGGTTTTGGCTACGTTCCTAGCGTGGCCCGCACGTCCAGCGTACGGGGCCGGCGAAGCGGGCGACGGACGCCAGGGTTTAGCTAGGAGGTTTGGGCTACGTTCCTAGCGTGGCCCGTCATACCCGAAGCCGGCAAGCTTGGCGTGGCCAGCACGTCCTGCGTACGGCGCCGTCGAAGCCGTTCCGTTCCTAGCGTGGCCCGCACGTACAGCGTAAGGGGCCGGCGAAGCCGGCGATGGACGCTGGCTGAGGAGGCAACCCTAGCAAGGTTTTGGCTACGTTCCTAGCGTGGCCCGCACGTCCAGCGTACGGGGCAGGCGAAGAGGGCGACGGACGCTAGGGCATTGGCTACGTTCCTAGCGTGACTAGGTTTGGGTCCCTTACTGTCTTTTCGTCTGCATTTCTGTATTTTCACACTGCCGCTGAAGTTTTCCTCACCCATTTCAATCTGTTTCAATCTAAGCACATGCTATCATGAAAACCTGCGGAATACGTTATGCAAACGTCGTCCAAGGTTCTTCTACGTTCCTAGCGTGGCCCGCCCGTCCAGCGTACGTGGCCGGCGAAGCCGGCGACGGACGCTGGCTGAGGAGGCATCCCTAGCAAGGTTTTGGCTACGTTCCTAGCGTGGCCCGCACGTCCAGCGTACGGGGCCGGCGAAGCGGACGACGGACGCTAGGGTTTAGCTAGGAGGCTTGGGCTACGTTCCTAGCGTGACCCGCCATACCCGAAGCCGGCAAGCTTGGCGTGGTCAGCACGTCCTGCGTACGGCGCCGTCGAAGCCGTTCCGTTCCTAGCGTGGCCCGCTCGTCCAGCGTACGTGGCCGGCGAAGCCGGCGACGGACGCTGGCTTTGGAAGTATCCCTAGCTAGGTTTTGGCTACGTTCCTAGCGTGGCCCGTTCCTAGCGTGGCCCGCTCGTCCAGCGTACGGGGCCGGCGAAGCGGGCGACGGACGCTAGGGTTTAGCTAGGAGGCTTGGGCTACATTCCTAGCGTGACCCGCCATACCCGAAGCCGGCAAGCTTGGCGTGGCCAGCACGTCCTGCGTACGGCGCCGTCGAAGCCGTTCCGTTCCTAGCGTGTCCCGCACGTCCAGCGTACGGGGCCGGCGAAGTCGGCGACGGACGCTGGCTTTGGAAGTATCTCTAGCTAGGTTTGGCTACGTTCCTAGCGTGGTCCGCACGTCCAGCGTACGGGGCCGGCGAAGCGGACGACGGACGCTAGGGTTTAGCTAGGAGGCTTGGGCTACGTTCCTAGCGTGACCCGCCATACCCGAAGCCGGCAAGCTTGGCGTGGCCAGCACGTCCTGCGTACGGCGCCGTCGAAGCCGTTCCGTTCCTAGCGTGGCCCGCACGTCCAGCGTACGGGGCCGGCGAAGCCGGCGACGGAAGCTGGCTGAGTAAGTATCCCTAGCAAGGTTTTGGCTACGTTCCTAGCGTGGCCCGCCCGTCCAGCGTACGTGGCCGGCGAAGCCGGCGACGGACGCTGGCTGAGGAGGCATCCCTAGCAAGGTTTGGGCTACGTTCCTAGCGTGGCCCGCCATACCCGAAGCCGGCAAGCTTAGCGTGGCCAGCACGTCCTGCGTACGGCGCCGTCGAAGACGTTCCGTTCCTAGCGTGGTCATCTCGTCCAGCGTACGGGGCCGGCGAAGCCGGCGCCGGACGCTGGCTGAGGAGGCATCCCTAGCTAGGTTTTGGCTACGTTCCTAGCATGGCCCGCACGTCCAGCGTACGGGGCCGGCGAAGCGGGCGACGGACGCCAGGGTTTAGCTAGGAGTTTTGGGCTGCGTTCCTAGCGTGGCCCGCACGTCCAGCGTACGGGGCAGGCGAGGCCGGCGACGGACGCTGGCTGAGGAAGTATCCCCAGCAAGGTTTTGGCTACGTTCCTAGCATGGCCCGCACGTCCAGCGTACGGGGCCGGCGAAGCCGGCGACGGAAGCTGGCTGAGTAAGTATCCCTAGCAAGGTTTTGGCTACGTTCCTAGCGTGGCCCGCACGTCCAGCATACGGGGCCGGCGAAGCGGGCGATGGACGCTAGGGCTTAGCTAGGAGGTTTGGGCTACGTTCCTAGCGTGGCCCGTCATACCCGAAGCCGGCAAGCTTGGCGTGGCCAGCACGTCCTGCGTACGGCGCCGTCGAAGCCGTTCCGTTCCTAGCGTGGCCCGCACGTACAGCGTAAGGGGCCGGCGAAGCCGGCGATGGACGCTGGCTGAGGAGGCAACCCTAGCAAGGTTTTGGCTACGTTCCTAGCGTGGCCCGCACGTCCAGCGTACGGGGCAGGCGAAGAGGGCGACGGACGCTAGGGCATTGGCTACGTTCCTAGCGTGACTAGGTTTGGGTCCCTTACTGTCTTTTCGTCTGCATTTCTGTATTTTCACACTGCCGCTGAAGTTTTCCTCACCCATTTCAATCTGTTTCAATCTAAGCACATGCTATCATGAAAACCTGCGGAATACGTTATGCAAACGTCGTCCAAGGTTCTTCTACGTTCCTAGCGTGGCCCGCCCGTCCAGCGTACGTGGCCGGCGAAGCCGGCGACGGACGCTGGCTGAGGAGGCATCCCTAGCAAGGTTTTGGCTACGTTCCTAGCGTGGCCCGCACGTCCAGCGTACGGGGCCGGCGAAGCGGACGACGGACGCTAGGGTTTAGCTAGGAGGCTTGGGCTACGTTCCTAGCGTGACCCGCCATACCCGAAGCCGGCAAGCTTGGCGTGGTCAGCACGTCCTGCGTACGGCGCCGTCGAAGCCGTTCCGTTCCTAGCGTGGCCCGCTCGTCCAGCGTACGTGGCCGGCGAAGCCGGCGACGGACGCTGGCTTTGGAAGTATCCCTAGCTAGGTTTTGGCTACGTTCCTAGCGTGGCCCGTTCCTAGCGTGGCCCGCTCGTCCAGCGTACGGGGCCGGCGAAGCGGGCGACGGACGCTAGGGTTTAGCTAGGAGGCTTGGGCTACATTCCTAGCGTGACCCGCCATACCCGAAGCCGGCAAGCTTGGCGTGGCCAGCACGTCCTGCGTACGGCGCCGTCGAAGCCGTTCCGTTCCTAGCGTGTCCCGCACGTCCAGCGTACGGGGCCGGCGAAGTCGGCGACGGACGCTGGCTTTGGAAGTATCTCTAGCTAGGTTTGGCTACGTTCCTAGCGTGGTCCGCACGTCCAGCGTACGGGGCCGGCGAAGCGGACGACGGACGCTAGGGTTTAGCTAGGAGGCTTGGGCTACGTTCCTAGCGTGACCCGCCATACCCGAAGCCGGCAAGCTTGGCGTGGCCAGCACGTCCTGCGTACGGCGCCGTCGAAGCCGTTCCGTTCCTAGCGTGGCCCGCACGTCCAGCGTACGGGGCCGGCGAAGCCGGCGACGGACGCTGGCTTTGGAAGTATCTCTAGCTAGGTTTGGCTACGTTCCTAGCATGGCCCGCACGTCCAGCGTACGGGGCCGGCGAAGCCGGCGACGGAAGCTGGCTGAGTAAGTATCCCTAGCAAGGTTTTGGCTACGTTCCTAGCGTGGCCCGCACGTCCAGCATACGGGGCCGGCGAAGCGGGCGATGGACGCTAGGGTTTAGCTAGGAGGTTTGGGCTACGTTCCTAGCGTGGCCCGTCATACCCGAAGCCGGCAAGCTTGGCGTGGCCAGCACGTCCTGCGTACGGCGCCGTCGAAGCCGTTCCCTTCCTAGCGTGGCCCGCACGCCCAGCGTACGGGGCCGGCGAAGCCGGCGACGGACGCTGGCTTTGGAAGGAAAGGTTTTGGCTACGTTCCTAGCACGGCCCGCACGTCCAGCGTACACGGCCGGCGAAGCGGGCGACGGACGCCAGGGTTTAGCTAGGAGGTTTGGGCTACGTTCCTAGCGTGGCCCGCCATACCCGAAGCCGGCAAGCATGGCGTGGCCAGCACGTCCTGCGTACGGCGCCGTCGAAGCCGTTCCCTTCCTAGCGTGGCCCGCACGCCCAGCGTACGGGGCCGGCGAAGCCGGCGACGGACGCTGGCTTTGGAAGGAAAGGTTTTGGCTACGTTCCTAGCACGGCCCGCACGTCCAGCGTACACGGCCGGCGAAGCGGGCGACGGACGCCAGGGTTTAGCTAGGAGGTTTGGGCTACGTTCCTAGCGTGGCCCGCCATACCCGAAGCCGGCAAGCATGGCGTGGCCAGCACGTCCTGCGTACGGCGCCGTCGAAGCCGTTCCGTTCCTAGCGTGGCCCGCACGTACAGCGTAAGGGGCCGGCGAAGCCGGCGATGGACGCTGGCTGAGGAGGCAACCCTAGCAAGGTTTTGGCTACGTTCCTAGCGTGGCCCGCACGTCCAGCGTACGGGGCAGGCGAAGAGGGCGACGGACGCTAGGGCATTGGCTACGTTCCTAGCGTGACTAGGTTTGGGTCCCTTACTGTCTTTTCGTCTGCATTTCTGTATTTTCACACTGCCGCTGAAGTTTTCCTCACCCATTTCAATCTGTTTCAATCTAAGCACATGCTATCATGAAAACCTGCGGAATACGTTATGCAAACGTCGTCCAAGGTTCTTCTACGTTCCTAGCGTGGCCCGCTCGTCCAGCGTACGGGGCCGGCGAAGCGGACGACGGACGCTAGGGTTTAGCTAGGAGGCTTGGGCTACGTTCCTAGCGTGACCCGCCATACCCGAAGCCGGCAAGCTTGGCGTGGCCAGCACGTCCTGCGTACGGCGCCGTCGAAGCCGTTCCGTTCCTAGCGTGTCCCGCACGTCCAGCGTACGGGGCCGGCGAAGTCGGCGACGGACGCTGGCTTTGGAAGTATCTCTAGCTAGGTTTGGCTACGTTCCTAGCGTGGTCCGCACGTCCAGCGTACGGGGCCGGCGAAGTGGACGACGGACGCTAGGGTTTAGCTAGGAGGCTTGGGCTACGTTCCTAGCGTGACCCGCCATACCCGAAGCCGGCAAGCTTGGCGTGGTCAGCACGTCCTGCGTACGGCGCCGTCGAAGCCGTTCCGTTCCTAGCGTGGCCCGCTCGTCCAGCGTACGTGGCCGGCGAAGCCGGCGACGGACGCTGGCTTTGGAAGTATCCCTAGCTAGGTTTTGGCTACGTTCCTAGCGTGGCCCGTTCCTAGCGTGGCCCGCTCGTCCAGCGTACGGGGCCGGCGAAGCGGGCGACGGACGCTAGGGTTTTGGCTACGTTCCTAGCGTGACAAGGCTTGAGTCCCTTACTGTCTTTTCGTCTGCATTTCTGTATTTTCACACTGCCGCTGATCTTTTCCTCACCCATTTCAATCTGTTTCAATCTAGGCACATGCTATCATGAAAACCTGCGGAAGACGTTATACAAACGTCGTCCAACCTTGTGGTACCTTCCTGGCGTGGCCCGCACGTCCAGCGTACGGGGCCGGCGAAGCGGGCGACGGACGCTAGGGTTTAGCTAGGAGGTTTGGGCTACGTTCCTAGCGTGGCCCGCCATACCCGAAACCGGCAAGCTTGGCGTGGCCAGCGCGTCCTACGTACGGCGCCGCCGAAGCCGTTCCGTTCCTAGCGTTGCCCGCACGTCCAGCGTACGTGGCCGGCGAAGCCGGCGACGGACGCTGGCTAAGGAGGCATCCCTAGCAAGGTTTTGGCTACGTTCCTAGCGTGGCCCGCACGTCCAGCGTACGGGGCCGGCGAAGCGGGCGACGGACGCTGGCTAAGGAGGCATCCCTAGCAAGGTTTTGGCTACGTTCCTAGCGTGGCCCGCACGTCCAGCGTACGGGGCCGGCGAAGCGGGCGATGGACGCTAGGGTTTAGCTAGGAGGTTTGGGCTACGTTCCTAGCGTGACTAGGTTTGGGTCCCTTACTGTCTTTTCGTCTGCATTTCTGTATTTTCACACTGCCGCTGAACTTTTCCTCACCCATTTCAATCCGTTTCAATCTATGCACATGCTATCATGAAAACCTGCGGAATACGTTATACAAACGTCGTCCAAGGTTCTTCTACGTTCCTAGCGTGGCCCGCTCGTCCAGCGTACGTGGCCGGCGAAGCCGGCGACGGACGCTGGCTTTGGAAGTATCCCTAGCTAGGTTTTGGCTACGTTCCTAGCGTGGCCCGTTCCTAGCGTGGCCCGCTCGTCCAGCGAACGGGGCCGGCGAAGCGGGCGACGGACGCTAAGGTTTAGCTAGGAGGTTTGGGCTACGTTCCTAGCGTGGCCCGCCATACCCGAAGCCGGCAAGCTTAGCGTGGCCAGCACGTCCTGCGTACGGCGCCGTCGAAGACGTTCCGTTCCTAGCGTGGTCATCTCGTCCAGCGTACGGGGCCGGCGAAGCCGGCGCCGGACGCTGGCTGAGGAGGCATCCCTAGCTAGGTTTTGGCTACGTTCCTAGCATGGCCCGCACGTCCAGCGTACGGGGCCGGCGAAGCGGGCGACGGACGCCAGGGTTTAGCTAGGAGTTTTGGGCTGCGTTCCTAGCGTGGCCCGCACGTCCAGCGTACGGGGCAGGCGAGGCCGGCGACGGACGCTGGCTGAGGAAGTATCCCTAGCAAGGTTTTGGCTACGTTCCTAGCATGGCCCGCACGTCCAGCGTACGGGGCCGGCGAAGCCGGCGACGGAAGCTGGCTGAGTAAGTATCCCTAGCAAGGTTTTGGCTACGTTCCTAGCGTGGCCCGCAGCATACGGGGCCGGCGAAGCGGGCGATGGACGCTAGGGCTTAGCTAGGAGGTTTGGGCTACGTTCCTAGCGTGGCCCGTCATACCCGAAGCCGGCAAGCTTGGCGTGGCCAGCACGTCCTGCGTACGGCGCCGTCGAAGCCGTTCCGTTCCTAGCGTGGCCCGCACGTACAGCGTAAGGGGCCGGCGAAGCCGGCGATGGACGCTGGCTGAGGAGGCAACCCTAGCAAGGTTTTGGCTACGTTCCTAGCGTGGCCCGCACGTCCAGCGTACGGGGCCGGCGAAGCGGGCGACGGACGCCAGGGTTTAGCTAGGAGGTTTGGGCTACGTTCCTAGCGTGGCCCGTCATACCCGAAGCCGGCAAGCTTGGCGTGGCCAGCACGTCCTGCGTACGGCGCCGTCGAAGCCGTTCCGTTCCTAGCGTGGCCCGCACGTACAGCGTAAGGGGCCGGCGAAGCCGGCGATGGACGCTGGCTGAGGAGGCAACCCTAGCAAGGTTTTGGCTACGTTCCTAGCGTGGCCCGCACGTCCAGCGTACGGGGCAGGCGAAGAGGGCGACGGACGCTAGGGCATTGGCTACGTTCCTAGCGTGACTAGGTTTGGGTCCCTTACTGTCTTTTCGTCTGCATTTCTGTATTTTCACACTGCCGCTGAAGTTTTCCTCACCCATTTCAATCTGTTTCAATCTAAGCACATGCTATCATGAAAACCTGCGGAATACGTTATGCAAACGTCGTCCAAGGTTCTTCTACGTTCCTAGCGTGGCCCGCCCGTCCAGCGTACGTGGCCGGCGAAGCCGGCGACGGACGCTGGCTGAGGAGGCATCCCTAGCAAGGTTTTGGCTACGTTCCTAGCGTGGCCCGCACGTCCAGCGTACGGGGCCGGCGAAGCGGACGACGGACGCTAGGGTTTAGCTAGGAGGCTTGGGCTACGTTCCTAGCGTGACCCGCCATACCCGAAGCCGGCAAGCTTGGCGTGGTCAGCACGTCCTGCGTACGGCGCCGTCGAAGCCGTTCCGTTCCTAGCGTGGCCCGCTCGTCCAGCGTACGTGGCCGGCGAAGCCGGCGACGGACGCTGGCTTTGGAAGTATCCCTAGCTAGGTTTTGGCTACGTTCCTAGCGTGGCCCGTTCCTAGCGTGGCCCGCTCGTCCAGCGTACGGGGCCGGCGAAGCGGGCGACGGACGCTAGGGTTTAGCTAGGAGGCTTGGGCTACATTCCTAGCGTGACCCGCCATACCCGAAGCCGGCAAGCTTGGCGTGGCCAGCACGTCCTGCGTACGGCGCCGTCGAAGCCGTTCCGTTCCTAGCGTGTCCCGCACGTCCAGCGTACGGGGCCGGCGAAGTCGGCGACGGACGCTGGCTTTGGAAGTATCTCTAGCTAGGTTTGGCTACGTTCCTAGCGTGGTCCGCACGTCCAGCGTACGGGGCCGGCGAAGCGGACGACGGACGCTAGGGTTTAGCTAGGAGGCTTGGGCTACGTTCCTAGCGTGACCCGCCATACCCGAAGCCGGCAAGCTTGGCGTGGCCAGCACGTCCTGCGTACGGCGCCGTCGAAGCCGTTCCGTTCCTAGCGTGGCCCGCACGTCCAGCGTACGGGGCCGGCGAAGCCGGCGACGGACGCTGGCTTTGGAAGTATCTCTAGCTAGGTTTGGCTACGTTCCTAGCATGGCCCGCACGTCCAGCGTACGGGGCCGGCGAAGCCGGCGACGGAAGCTGGCTGAGTAAGTATCCCTAGCAAGGTTTTGGCTACGTTCCTAGCGTGGCCCGCCCGTCCAGCGTACGTGGCCGGCGAAGCCGGCGACGGACGCTGGCTGAGGAGGCATCCCTAGCAAGGTTTGGGCTACGTTCCTAGCGTGGCCCGCCATACCCGAAGCCGGCAAGCTTAGCGTGGCCAGCACGTCCTGCGTACGGCGCCGTCGAAGACGTTCCGTTCCTAGCGTGGTCATCTCGTCCAGCGTACGGGGCCGGCGAAGCCGGCGCCGGACGCTGGCTGAGGAGGCATCCCTAGCTAGGTTTTGGCTACGTTCCTAGCATGGCCCGCACGTCCAGCGTACGGGGCCGGCGAAGCGGGCGACGGACGCCAGGGTTTAGCTAGGAGTTTTGGGCTGCGTTCCTAGCGTGGCCCGCACGTCCAGCGTACGGGGCAGGCGAGGCCGGCGACGGACGCTGGCTGAGGAAGTATCCCTAGCAAGGTTTTGGCTACGTTCCTAGCATGGCCCGCACGTCCAGCGTACGGGGCCGGCGAAGCCGGCGACGGAAGCTGGCTGAGTAAGTATCCCTAGCAAGGTTTTGGCTACGTTCCTAGCGTGGCCCGCACGTCCAGCATACGGGGCCGGCGAAGCGGGCGATGGACGCTAGGGCTTAGCTAGGAGGTTTGGGCTACGTTCCTAGCGTGGCCCGTCATACCCGAAGCCGGCAAGCTTGGCGTGGCCAGCACGTCCTGCGTACGGCGCCGTCGAAGCCGTTCCGTTCCTAGCGTGGCCCGCACGTACAGCGTAAGGGGCCGGCGAAGCCGGCGATGGACGCTGGCTGAGGAGGCAACCCTAGCAAGGTTTTGGCTACGTTCCTAGCGTGGCCCGCACGTCCAGCGTACGGGGCCGGCGAAGCGGGCGACGGACGCCAGGGTTTAGCTAGGAGGTTTGGGCTACGTTCCTAGCGTGGCCCGTCATACCCGAAGCCGGCAAGCTTGGCGTGGCCAGCACGTCCTGCGTACGGCGCCGTCGAAGCCGTTCCGTTCCTAGCGTGGCCCGCACGTACAGCGTAAGGGGCCGGCGAAGCCGGCGATGGACGCTGGCTGAGGAGGCAACCCTAGCAAGGTTTTGGCTACGTTCCTAGCGTGGCCCGCACGTCCAGCGTACGGGGCAGGCGAAGAGGGCGACGGACGCTAGGGCATTGGCTACGTTCCTAGCGTGACTAGGTTTGGGTCCCTTACTGTCTTTTCGTCTGCATTTCTGTATTTTCACACTGCCGCTGAAGTTTTCCTCACCCATTTCAATCTGTTTCAATCTAAGCACATGCTATCATGAAAACCTGCGGAATACGTTATGCAAACGTCGTCCAAGGTTCTTCTACGTTCCTAGCGTGGCCCGCCCGTCCAGCGTACGTGGCCGGCGAAGCCGGCGACGGACGCTGGCTGAGGAGGCATCCCTAGCAAGGTTTTGGCTACGTTCCTAGCGTGGCCCGCACGTCCAGCGTACGGGGCCGGCGAAGCGGACGACGGACGCTAGGGTTTAGCTAGGAGGCTTGGGCTACGTTCCTAGCGTGACCCGCCATACCCGAAGCCGGCAAGCTTGGCGTGGTCAGCACGTCCTGCGTACGGCGCCGTCGAAGCCGTTCCGTTCCTAGCGTGGCCCGCTCGTCCAGCGTACGTGGCCGGCGAAGCCGGCGACGGACGCTGGCTTTGGAAGTATCCCTAGCTAGGTTTTGGCTACGTTCCTAGCGTGGCCCGTTCCTAGCGTGGCCCGCTCGTCCAGCGTACGGGGCCGGCGAAGCGGGCGACGGACGCTAGGGTTTAGCTAGGAGGCTTGGGCTACATTCCTAGCGTGACCCGCCATACCCGAAGCCGGCAAGCTTGGCGTGGCCAGCACGTCCTGCGTACGGCGCCGTCGAAGCCGTTCCGTTCCTAGCGTGGCCCGCACGTCCAGCGTACGGGGCCGGCGAAGCCGGCGACGGACGCTGGCTTTGGAAGTATCTCTAGCTAGGTTTGGCTACGTTCCTAGCGTGGTCCGCACGTCCAGCGTACGGGGCCGGCGAAGCGGACGACGGACGCTAGGGTTTAGCTAGGAGGCTTGGGCTACGTTCCTAGCGTGACCCGCCATACCCGAAGCCGGCAAGCTTGGCGTGGCCAGCACGTCCTGCGTACGGCGCCGTCGAAGCCGTTCCGTTCCTAGCGTGGCCCGCACGTCCAGCGTACGGGGCCGGCGAAGCCGGCGACGGACGCTGGCTTTGGAAGTATCTCTAGCTAGGTTTGGCTACGTTCCTAGCATGGCCCGCACGTCCAGCGTACGGGGCCGGCGAAGCCGGCGACGGAAGCTGGCTGAGTAAGTATCCCTAGCAAGGTTTTGGCTACGTTCCTAGCGTGGCCCGCACGTCCAGCATACGGGGCCGGCGAAGCGGGCGATGGACGCTAGGGTTTAGCTAGGAGGTTTGGGCTACGTTCCTAGCGTGGCCCGTCATACCCGAAGCCGGCAAGCTTGGCGTGGCCAGCACGTCCTGCGTACGGCGCCGTCGAAGCCGTTCCCCTCCTAGCGTGGCCCGCACGCCCAGCGTACGGGGCCGGCGAAGCCGGCGACGGACGCTGGCTTTGGAAGGAAAGGTTTTGGCTACGTTCCTAGCACGGCCCGCACGTCCAGCGTACACGGCCGGCGAAGCGGGCGACGGACGCCAGGGTTTAGCTAGGAGGTTTGGGCTACGTTCCTAGCGTGGCCCGCCATACCCGAAGCCGGCAAGCATGGCGTGGCCAGCACGTCCTGCGTACGGCGCCGTCGAAGCCGTTCCCTTCCTAGCGTGGCCCGCACGCCCAGCGTACGGGGCCGGCGAAGCCGGCGACGGACGCTGGCTTTGGAAGGAAAGGTTTTGGCTACGTTCCTAGCACGGCCCGCACGTCCAGCGTACACGGCCGGCGAAGCGGGCGACGGACGCCAGGGTTTAGCTAGGAGGTTTGGGCTACGTTCCTAGCGTGGCCCGCCATACCCGAAGCCGGCAAGCATGGCGTGGCCAGCACGTCCTGCGTACGGCGCCGTCGAAGCCGTTCCGTTCCTAGCGTGGCCCGCACGTACAGCGTAAGGGGCCGGCGAAGCCGGCGATGGACGCTGGCTGAGGAGGCAACCCTAGCAAGGTTTTGGCTACGTTCCTAGCGTGGCCCGCACGTCCAGCGTACGGGGCAGGCGAAGAGGGCGACGGACGCTAGGGCATTGGCTACGTTCCTAGCGTGACTAGGTTTGGGTCCCTTACTGTCTTTTCGTCTGCATTCTGTATTTTCACACTGCCGCTGAAGTTTTCCTCACCCATTTCAATCTGTTTCAATCTAAGCACATGCTATCATGAAAACCTGCGGAATACGTTATGCAAACGTCGTCCAAGGTTCTTCTACGTTCCTAGCGTGGCCCGCTCGTCCAGCGTACGGGGCCGGCGAAGCGGACGACGGACGCTAGGGTTTAGCTAGGAGGCTTGGGCTACGTTCCTAGCGTGACCCGCCATACCCGAAGCCGGCAAGCTTGGCGTGGCCAGCACGTCCTGCGTACGGCGCCGTCGAAGCCGTTCCGTTCCTAGCGTGTCCCGCACGTCCAGCGTACGGGGCCGGCGAAGTCGGCGACGGACGCTGGCTTTGGAAGTATCTCTAGCTAGGTTTGGCTACGTTCCTAGCGTGGTCCGCACGTCCAGCGTACGGGGCCGGCGAAGCGGACGACGGACGCTAGGGTTTAGCTAGGAGGCTTGGGCTACGTTCCTAGCGTGACCCGCCATACCCGAAGCCGGCAAGCTTGGCGTGGTCAGCACGTCCTGCGTACGGCGCCGTCGAAGCCGTTCCGTTCCTAGCGTGGCCCGCTCGTCCAGCGTACGTGGCCGGCGAAGCCGGCGACGGACGCTGGCTTTGGAAGTATCCCTAGCTAGGTTTTGGCTACGTTCCTAGCGTGGCCCGTTCCTAGCGTGGCCCGCTCGTCCAGCGTACGGGGCCGGCGAAGCGGGCGACGGACGCTAGGGTTTTGGCTACGTTCCTAGCGTGACAAGGCTTGAGTCCCTTACTGTCTTTTCGTCTGCATTTCTGTATTTTCACACTGCCGCTGATCTTTTCCTCACCCATTTCAATCTGTTTCAATCTAGGCACATGCTATCATGAAAACCTGCGGAAGACGTTATACAAACGTCGTCCAACCTTGTGGTACCTTCCTGGCGTGGCCCGCACGTCCAGCGTACGGGGCCGGCGAAGCGGGCGACGGACGCTAGGGTTTAGCTAGGAGGTTTGGGCTACGTTCCTAGCGTGGCCCGCCATACCCGAAACCGGCAAGCTTGGCGTGGCCAGCGCGTCCTACGTACGGCGCCGCCGAAGCCGTTCCGTTCCTAGCGTTGCCCGCACGTCCAGCGTACGTGGCCGGCGAAGCCGGCGACGGACGCTGGCTAAGGAGGCATCCCTAGCAAGGTTTTGGCTACGTTCCTAGCGTGGCCCGCACGTCCAGCGTACGGGGCCGGCGAAGCGGGCGACGGACGCTGGCTAAGGAGGCATCCCTAGCAAGGTTTTGGCTACGTTCCTAGCGTGGCCCGCACGTCCAGCGTACGGGGCCGGCGAAGCGGGCGATGGACGCTAGGGTTTAGCTAGGAGGTTTGGGCTACGTTCCTAGCGTGACTAGGTTTGGGTCCCTTACTGTCTTTTCGTCTGCATTTCTGTATTTTCACACTGCCGCTGAACTTTTCCTCACCCATTTCAATCCGTTTCAATCTATGCACATGCTATCATGAAAACCTGCGGAATACGTTATACAAACGTCGTCCAAGGTTCTTCTACGTTCCTAGCGTGGCCCGCTCGTCCAGCGTACGTGGCCGGCGAAGCCGGCGACGGACGCTGGCTTTGGAAGTATCCCTAGCTAGGTTTTGGCTACGTTCCTAGCGTGGCCCGTTCCTAGCGTGGCCCGCTCGTCCAGCGTACGGGGCCGGCGAAGCGGGCGACGGACGCTAGGGTTTAGCTAGGAGGCTTGGGCTACATTCCTAGCGTGACCCGCCATACCCAAAGCCGGCAAGCTTGGCGTGGCCAGCACGTCCTGCGTACGGCGCCGTCGAAGCCGTTCCGTTCCTAGCGTGTCCCGCACGTCCAGCGTACGGGGCCGGCGAAGTCGGCGACGGACGCTGGCTTTGGAAGTATCTCTATCTAGGTTTGGCTACGTTCCTAGCGTGGTCCGCACGTCCAGCGTACGGGGCAGGCGAAGAGGGCGACGGACGCTAGGGTTTTGGCTGCGTTCCTAGCGTGACTAGGTTTGGGTCCCTTACTGTCTTTTCGTCTGCACTTCTGTATTTTCACACTGCCGCTGATCTTTTCCTCACCTATTTCAATCTGTTTCAATCTATGCACATGCTATCATGAAAACCTGCGGAAGACGTTATACAAACGTCGTCCAACGTTGCGGTACGTTCCTGGCGTGGCCCGCAAGTCCAGCGAACGAGGCCGGCGAAGCCGGCGACGGACGCTGGCTTTGGAAGTATCCCTAGCTAGGTTTTGGCTACGTTCCTAGCGTGGCACGCACGTCCAGCGTACGGGGCCGGCGAAGCGGGCGATGGACGCTGGCAGAGGAGGCATCCCTAGCAAGGTTTTGGCTACGTTCCTAGCGTGGCCCGCACGTCCAGCGTACGGGGCCGGCGAAGCGGGCGATGGACGCTAGGGTTTAGCTAGGAGGTTTGGGCTACGTTCCTAGCGTGACTAGGTTTGGGTCCCTTACTGTCTTTTCGTCTGCATTTCTGTATTTTCACACTGCCGCTGATCTTTTCCTCACCCATTTCAATCTGTTTCAATCTAGGCACATGCTATCATGAAAACCTGCGGAAGACGTTATACAAACGTCGTCCAACCTTGTGGTACCTTCCTGGCGTGGCCCGCACGTCCAGCGTACGGGGCCGGCGAAGCGGGCGACGGACGCTAGGGTTTAGCTAGGAGGTTTGGGCTACGTTCCTAGCGTGGCCCGCCATACCCGAAACCGGCAAGCTTGGCGTGGCCAGCGCGTCCTACGTACGGCGCCGCCGAAGCCGTTCCGTTCCTAGCGTTGCCCGCACGTCCAGCGTACGTGGCCGGCGAAGCCGGCGACGGACGCTGGCTAAGGAGGCATCCCTAGCAAGGTTTTGGCTACGTTCCTAGCGTGGCCCGCACGTCCAGCGTACGGGGCAGGCGAAGAGGGCGACGGACGCTAGGGCATTGGCTACGTTCCTAGCGTGACTAGGTTTGGGTCCCTTACTGTCTTTTCGTCTGCATTTCTGTATTTTCACACTGCCGCTGAAGTTTTCCTCACCCATTTCAATCTGTTTCAATCTAAGCACATGCTATCATGAAAACCTGCGGAATACGTTATGCAAACGTCGTCCAAGGTTCTTCTACGTTCCTAGCGTGGCCCGCCCGTCCAGCGTACGTGGCCGGCGAAGCCGGCGACGGACGCTGGCTGAGGAGGCATCCCTAGCAAGGTTTTGGCTACGTTCCTAGCGTGGCCCGCACGTCCAGCGTACGGGGCCGGCGAAGCGGACGACGGACGCTAGGGTTTAGCTAGGAGGCTTGGGCTACGTTCCTAGCGTGACCCGCCATACCCGAAGCCGGCAAGCTTGGCGTGGTCAGCACGTCCTGCGTACGGCGCCGTCGAAGCCGTTCCGTTCCTAGCGTGGCCCGCTCGTCCAGCGTACGTGGCCGGCGAAGCCGGCGACGGACGCTGGCTTTGGAAGTATCCCTAGCTAGGTTTTGGCTACGTTCCTAGCGTGGCCCGTTCCTAGCGTGGCCCGCTCGTCCAGCGTACAGGGCCGGCGAAGCGGGCGACGGACGCTAGGGTTTAGCTAGGAGGCTTGGGCTACATTCCTAGCGTGACCCGCCATACCCGAAGCCGGCAAGCTTGGCGTGGCCAGCACGTCCTGCGTACGGCGCCGTCGAAGCCGTTCCGTTCCTAGCGTGTCCCGCACGTCCAGCGTACGGGGCCGGCGAAGTCGGCGACGGACGCTGGCTTTGGAAGTATCTCTAGCTAGGTTTGGCTACGTTCCTAGCGTGGTCCGCACGTCCAGCGTACGGGGCCGGCGAAGCGGACGACGGACGCTAGGGTTTAGCTAGGAGGCTTGGGCTACGTTCCTAGCGTGACCCGCCATACCCGAAGCCGGCAAGCTTGGCGTGGCCAGCACGTCCTGCGTACGGCGCCGTCGAAGCCGTTCCGTTCCTAGCGTGGCCCGCACGTCCAGCGTACGGGGCCGGCGAAGCCGGCGACGGACGCTGGCTTTGGAAGTATCTCTAGCTAGGTTTGGCTACGTTCCTAGCATGGCCCGCACGTCCAGCGTACGGGGCCGGCGAAGCCGGCGACGGAAGCTGGCTGAGTAAGTATCCCTAGCAAGGTTTTGGCTACGTTCCTAGCGTGGCCCGCCCGTCCAGCGTACGTGGCCGGCGAAGCCGGCGACGGACGCTGGCTGAGGAGGCATCCCTAGCAAGGTTTGGGCTACGTTCCTAGCGTGGCCCGCCATACCCGAAGCCGGCAAGCTTAGCGTGGCCAGCACGTCCTGCGTACGGCGCCGTCGAAGACGTTCCGTTCCTAGCGTGGTCATCTCGTCCAGCGTACGGGGCCGGCGAAGCCGGCGCCGGACGCTGGCTGAGGAGGCATCCCTAGCTAGGTTTTGGCTACGTTCCTAGCATGGCCCGCACGTCCAGCGTACGGGGCCGGCGAAGCGGGCGACGGACGCCAGGGTTTAGCTAGGAGTTTTGGGCTGCGTTCCTAGCGTGGCCCGCACGTCCAGCGTACGGGGCAGGCGAGGCCGGCGACGGACGCTGGCTGAGGAAGTATCCCTAGCAAGGTTTTGGCTACGTTCCTAGCATGGCCCGCACGTCCAGCGTACGGGGCCGGCGAAGCCGGCGACGGAAGCTGGCTGAGTAAGTATCCCTAGCAAGGTTTTGGCTACGTTCCTAGCGTGGCCCGCACGTCCAGCATACGGGGCCGGCGAAGCGGGCGATGGACGCTAGGGCTTAGCTAGGAGGTTTGGGCTACGTTCCTAGCGTGGCCCGTCATACCCGAAGCCGGCA